>CM031239.1:989659022-990859022 GCA_018340775.1 Taxus wallichiana var. yunnanensis
GAGTATTAGAGTTTGTTTATAACCTTGATGTTAATGTATTTTCTAAGTTATTTAATTCATGTATTGTTGAACATTCCTTCTATTTATTTCTCTCATTGTTAAACCTTATCTTGTGGTGTTCTCATTGATGACATGATGTACTGATGGAAAAGTGTGAGTGATGAGTAGTCAACCCTTCGAAGGGTTGGGACCTGAAAAATGTGTGTATTTTCATCAAATTTTCAAAAACTTTGGGTAAGATCTCTCTTTCAAGGTCTTTGTTTTCCCTTTGTGAAGTATGAAGGAAAGGAAATTGTCCCCAACAGTTAGCCAATTTTCAATTTGTTTGAGTTTGGTACTTTTTCTTTATAGTGTGGGTATTTCAAGTTTTTGTGTCCTACATGTCCCATGTCCCTTTGGGCCCCCCGTTCCTTGATTTTCCACCTTTCCCGCAATGAACCAGTATTCCTTGGTTGTGTAAGAGTTTTAGCCTTTTTTTTTAACTAGTGGTCCGTGTGCTCCCGAGTCATTAGTTCTCAGCACCCCCACAGTACCCAAAACCCTTACTTCAAAAAATTTAATTCCTTCTTTTTATGTGGGTGTTTTGGCCTTTCTGTGAACCATTGGTCCATGTGCTCCCATGTCATTGGCTCTCAAAGATCCCCACTATCCCCGAAACCCTTCCTTTAAAAAAAATAAAATTCCTTCTCGTTATGCATATGTTTCATCTTGGTGAAGAGCTTGTGTCCCATTGACCCAAAGTATTTATGTGCATCTTTGTCTGATTTACCTTATTATTACTAGGTATTGATGTATTGTGGGGTTTTCACTTTCCCTATCCCAAGTGCATCCCAACATGCGTTCTCCATAAACCCACCTTTTTGCATTGAGATAGTTTTCCTTGTGTTTGGAGATGTCAGCTCTTGGTGTCCCAAATGTCCCATGGGCCTTTTGTGCTCTTTTCTTCTACCATATCCACATTCTAAAGGCCAAAGCTAATGTCTTGTGTCACAAACATTCTTGTTTTCCACAATACATTAAGTCCTTCATTTAATGCACCCCACCGACTCTTTCCAAATGGGAATATCTATATATATATAGGGTAGGCTTGTCATTTCTACCATAAGAGGTTACAATATGATTTCCACATCCCATTCCTGCACCTCCTTAGTTGTTTCTAGCCATAACAAGGTCATTTCCTAACCATTTTCAAAAATTCCAAGTGCATCTTGCTCCTGAGAAGGCCATCATTCATCTGGTAGTAAATATTAGAGTTTTTGAAAGCCTTCTGTGGGAATTCAAAGCATCTTTTACCTTTTCCCAATTGCTTTCCCACTCTCACAAGCTTCTTTTTCCCCATGCGTGCTTGTTCTTTGTTTCATTTTCCATCATGAAAATTCATTTCAAGGGGCATGAGCATCTCTCCTCTCTAGAGACTACTATACCTGATATTAGAGACAATGACATGCAACATCTCGACCTCAATGATTTTTGGGCACGACTCAACTGTGAAAATCCTACTCCCATTATCAATTTTGTCAAAGAATGTGGACTATCTAGATCTAGGGGTTTTCTGGTCTCTATCAAGTGAGTCAACATTGTTTTGGATTGTAGATCCTATTTTGATCCAAGTATAAAGGAAATCAAAGATCCCCAAGGTCGTAATTGCCCAATTGGATGTTAAATGCATCAACACTGCCTTTGGGATCCATGTTATAGAAGACTTGAATGTTCTCACCAAATCCCAAGCTCAATCCTTGTTTGATCAAGAAAGTGAAAAATACAAGCACATGGTAGCCAAATCTTGGTTTAAAACCCCAAAGAAAGGAGCCTCTAGGTTACCCAAAACTATGTACAAAATTGATTTCAAGGAGGAGATTTCAAATATCATTACTCTTCTTGCCATAATAATGGGTCTTCCTTCAACCAATGAGTTCCATTTCTAGATGTGCCCATATTTGAATATTATCTATGAGGGAAAGAAAAGTCTAAATTTGGGGGAAATCATTTGTGACAACCTCAGTGAACAACTAGCTAATGTGCAAAGGACCAAAAATTTTCACATGACTTCTTACTTGATGTATACTATGTTGCAACATATAGAATATGGTTGGGTATTTCTCCTAATGAAGATAAAAAGGATGCTCCAATATATGAATATTATCCACAGTTGACTTTGAAGAATAAAAATCATCATTTCAGAAGAGTCAATGATGCCTTCACCATGTATATTTTCAGAATTTTGGAAGATAACACAGTTGAGAGGTTCTCAAATAGGCCAAGTAGCTGATTTATATTTATGGTAGCTACTTCATTCAGTTTAGGAAGTTTTCTTATATCAGGCTAGCAGGCTTTGAGGGATCACCTCTCAAACTTCCAATGTTTTGTAGTGATAATATTTCCCTTATTGAAATCTGCAGATAACTTGACAAGTTGCATAGAACCTACAGAGACAAGAAAATAACTAGCATTTAATTCCCAATCACTTTGGGTAATTACACTGAAGGATTACCCTTGATGCTCATAACATTGAAAGAACTATTGTTCCTTTCAATTTCCATTATTTCAAGAAAAGAACATGTTTTGACCTCAAGGGCTTCATTGCCAACAATTTTAGGATGTCCTTCTATCATCTTCCTAACCTAGAAGACTATTGGGATGATTGCTCAAATAATTATGAGGCCAGAAGAAGGTACTATAGCAGGTTATCCCTGTAGTGAATCAAAAATGTCGAGAATATACAAGGTACCAGATGAACTATAGTATGATGATAGAGATGTGCAATCCCTTGAATGTGATAGTTCCATCAAGCACACTCCTCTTGACACCATTGATTGGTTCAAGAAGGAAAGGGATGATTTGCAAGAAATCATAAACCCTATCTTAATTAGAACCAAAGTTTGGTTTGATAGGAAAATGAAGACATATAGAGTAGGTAGATCAAGGTATTCTTCTCAAGAAGCATTCACTCCTCATAGAGAGACTCCTACAACAGTACCTGAGGCACATACACAGTCATGCCCTTATCCTCTCGAGTCTTTAAATTTGGTGTATATCAAGAAGGGGAAAGATAAAAAAATTAAAATGCAAAAGAAGTAATCAAGGAATAAAGTAAGAAATTTCCCTCTCCAAAGCAATTAGAAGTAGTGTCAAATATTGAGAAGATTGTTGATCTCTGTGGTGATGATGAGGAAGAAACAAAAGAGCATGAAGAAAGTAATCTCAAGGGAGGAACATAGAAAAAGAAGAAGAAGGAGATGATAATAAAAAGGATCCCACATCGAATCGAGACACTCGGTTATTCTAGACCCATTTGTCAAAGAAACTCTTGCCAAGGAAATGCATGTTTCTAGTATTGAAACATTTGTCATGAAAGTGTAAATCTGCACAAACGTTGGGTTTAATGAGCACACTTGCATTAGGGCCTCTTGTTCCTCCTCCTTCTAGTACTTCTTTTACTTGGGTCCAACCATTTTTTGATAGTAAGAAAAGGAAGGCCTCATCTCAAATTGTTGCCCCAAAATTTGATTATGTGGTTGCTCTCTTGGGCACAACTTCTACCCCATCTGCCAAGAAAGCTAGAACTACTTCTAGATTAGTATTTGATTATAAGGTTCAGAAATTTTGGATATTTCTAAACCTAAAGTTGATAAAGAGGAGAAATATTTGGCTTTGAATGATTTGGAGTTGACAAGAATACCATTGGGTGAGTCCACCCCTAAAAGTGAAGTTCATAATTTGAAGGAAAATGTGTCAAAGGTAATTGAAAGAGTGGAAAAAGGAAAGTAGACACATGAGTAGTTAGAATAACATGTGTAAATTCTTTCTAACTTCATCAGGTCCTTATTGGCAAGTGAAAAAGTTTGGATCTACCTCCTCTCACTATAATGCCACCTCATGTTGTCTTGACTAGTGAGGAAGTGAAAATATCAAAGACATTCATAAACATGCATCTTATGGAAAATAAATTGAGGCTATGGTGGATGAGATGTTGGTTTTGGCCTAAATTTCATGGAGGAAGCATACAAAGAAAATGATAATATCTATTTAATTCGAAAACTTTTACTCATTGTCCCTATCATGGATGTACTTTCTATGTGACTTACTCTTGCTTCCCTACTACCCAAATTAGCTTACTGACTATTGGATGTACTAGATACTAGAAAACCAAGTGCAAAAGCTAGGTTGCCAAGAAGATTCAGATGTGCACTGTGGCCTAGGATGTCTCTACCGACACGCTCCCTTGTGAGGTCAAGGATAGTTCCCTCTCATGCTTTCCTAAATGGGGGAGTTCCAGATGCTCTATCTTCATGCCTTCTACGTGAGCTCCAAATCCTTCACGATCCATCTTTCTCCTTAACACCATCTACTTTGAAATATCCCACCGCTTCTACCTCTCACTTTCTTGTGCCTCATTTTACTTAATTCACTTTTCTTCTCTCTACCTTTCTACCGCTAAGTCTGCCATCTTTCACCAAACTTACTCCCCCCTACGCATGGTGGGGTTTAGCTATCCATCGCTTTTCTTTCCAAGTTCAAGGTCACCATCGGGATCTTGATCACCATTGGAATGCCTTACAAGTAAGTTCCCTAGGATAACATAGAAATTGGAACTCACCACCACTAGGAAAGAAAAAGTAGAAATTGAGTAATCCGAATATAGTTATTCAAAACACCATGGAACCAAGTATCCACAAAGACGTGTCCAAATCATATCAAGCATCATACAAGTCCTGTAATTCTTCCTACGTCTAGAAAAGTGTGCGATACCTCTAATTCTATTTAGACACATAAGAAACTAGCCACTTATATAGTTCTACCAGAAGATAAAGCAAAGATGCTCGATACAAACAAATACATGCAGAGTCTATTCTACCCACGTACGTGTGTCAAACTCAGATCCAATGTTGAACCTTCATGCGTACTCTTATTCTAGATATTTTATCCACTCCTCAACACTTGCTAGGGTTAACCGGTATGTCTTCATTGTGAACCATCCTAAAAATAACTAAAAAAGAGGTCCCGGTAATGGAACCAATGATGCAGCCTAGAATCCACCACAAATAACCTAGACACACTGCTTGGGACATCACTCGGCTGAGATGAGTGCTCACCTAAAGTGTGCATAGGTATGAGGCCCTCTATAGAGTTGCTTGTGCAGGACATTAACGTGTTGAAGATAGAGCATATTCAAAACCATAATAAGCACAAACATTCCATAAAAAAAAGATCTAGATCTTAAAGAATCATGAATTGAACAATAACTATGACAAGATTGATCATACAAGAACCAATTACAGTCATGTTAATACTTTATCCACCCAATATACTCCATTATATTAAACACTACAAAACATAGAAGTTTCTTAGATTATATAACATTACCATAAGTTTATGTGTGCATCAAGTCCGAAAGCATAACACTACAATAACTCATACATAACATCCTTGTGTCTCTCCACGTACTAATATATACTTATAGGGGTGGGGACTTTCCCTTCACCACCTACGCACTTCCCAAAATAGGTCACATGCTGAAAATAGCCATGCACCTTTACAATAATATGCACACATGTGACCGCACTAATAATAGATCTCCTACAATTAACTGGCAGTAGTAATCCTATTATTATCCCGAACTTATACATGGTGCTTAGTAGTCTCTCATCCCCAAAATAGCATTTTTGTGTCCTGTAAGTCTCCATCTCATTGTGTGCTTTGCACGCTATCTCCAAAATAGCCCATAACCATGAAAATGGCCAAGTCCTAAATCAACTTGTCCTTGCACATGTTTCCTTTCCTATCCTTCTGCAACTTCAAATGTATCTTTTTCATGCACGTGAATCTTCTATGTTCCCTCTCCTTAGTGTCATACTCTATCTTCTCAAAAGTAAATAAGAATTTTTCTTGATTGTGGGTGGAATAACGGAACCTCTCCCATAAAGAGGAGGACTTCTATCCCTTGAATTGTTGCTTGTATTAAAGATTCAAATTTCTCAACTAACAAGGAGTATTAAGGTTGATTGGTAGTGCATGTTTGGATTTTTTTGTGAGGTTTCTCAAACATTATGGTGTGTGAACAAGTTCTATGTGCATGGTTAATGCATGAGAAAGTAATTGGGTCCATAAAGAATGCTTGATGTGAACCTCATAGGTTTCCTATAGGCTCAATGGATGTTCTAAGGATCATCAAGGGCTTCAATAGTGAAAAATAGGTCGGGACTTATAGGTCATGGTGTAAACTAGCTCGGTTAGGCCTATTTCAAGGATCTAAGGAAATCTTAGATGGGTGTATGATGTAAAACAAGTTAGGAAAGGTTAATCCAAGCAAGAGGAGTATGCTAATACATGTTAGAGAAGGTGTGGAAGTCATTTCAAGTCAATGATTAGTTGGGTAAGGATTATTCAAGGTCTTCTTTATGATTGTCCTTGAGGAAAAACAAGATTAGTAGGTACAAATGATGTTGGTCAAGAAATTATCAAGCCTATTTATGAGAAAACAAGCATTGGAACATCTGAACAAGGGTACTCCAAAGATGTTGTGGACTAATGTTTAGGAAAATGTGTAGAATGTTTTTCAAGTTGAAGTGTTTTTAGTGTTATTGAGCTCTCAAAATGGTTTTTCTTAGCTCGAGGGTCAAGTATTCAATTCTCAAGGTACGTAAAAACTTTGCATGGTGTATTAATCTTCTCACCAATATTGGATCATAGATTATAAATCCCTTAGCAAGTGGAATGAGTTTAAAAATTGTTTAAGCTTTATGAACAATCCTTAACAAAGTAAGGTGCTCCAAACACTCTCAAAAACATAGGACTTAGTGATGTAGGAAAAATGAATTTTGTGGTCATGAAATCATCTCGGGAAATCTAATGTGAAAACTCAGGATGTGAAGAACTCCTTCTAGCACATTTTTCATTGGTTTCACACTTCAGTACAATCAGTATAAGTATCAAATAGTTCTATTTTGAAGGAAATTGACAGTACAGGCATGCATGGTAGAGTTTTAAATGGAAATATTGATGTGGAAGATAGTGTGGGAGATTTCCTTGATATCCATGAAAATATCCAAGTGATATCCTTGCATATTTTTAGTGAACAATGTAAATCAAAGTTACCTACCATTAAAAGCTAAACATGTTAAAACCATTCATGTGGATTGAGAGAGACATGATTTAAATCCATACTGAATTCTAAAATGAGCATAAATATGTGAAATAATCCCAATTCAACATGTTTTATCCAACAAATTTTTCTAGTAAGGTGGTTTTATGTACTAGTTTGAAAGGTCCAAAAATGCCATTTTAGGACAATCAAGAAGGACTCAGAAATGGGCATGAAAACATGAATTTGACCACACAACCCATGCAAAATAATGCTTATACATGAAGTAGGGGTTATTTTTGAATTGATCATACTTTTACTTGGAATGAAAGTTAAGGGTTAAGTATTGAATTCCTCTAATCCAAGACTAGTTCTTGAACTTGAAACCCAACCCGAGTCTTGAAAATCATGCGTGTTTGGTATTTTTTTCTCTCAAATGATAGAATGTGTGGAATTGTTGAGTTTTAAAATACCCAAATGCTCATTGAAATATTACATATAAGTCATGAAAATATTTTTAGGTGAGTTATCTAGCTCAATCTTGAAGATTGTCTTCCGTGCATACAAATCTGCTAAGACCATTTCCCAAATTTGTACTTCATGAAGAACATGAAGCATAGTATCACTCCAATTCCTTACAGGTGATATAGATATCACTCATCAATTTTTATAATTCTTTATAATTTTTAAAGACTTGTTCATTAAGAGTGATGGAGCATTTCTATGACTAGTTTCCGTGTCCTCCTTGAGTGTGTATAAGAAATTGTGAAAGAGTTTTTACATAATGGCTCCATGATTTGTTATGATGATCTACAAGATTATAGTAAAGGTGTAGATCTCCTAAAGATTCATTCCACATAAATGTAACACAAGACATAATTTTATAAGGCTTCTCATATACCCAAGTTCATGATTATTGTGTAAAGCACTTCAACTAGTTGTTCATATTAGTCCAAATGGTGTCTTAACAATGAAGTGGTGAGATATGGGGTATGTCAAGGAGTTATAGAGAAAGAAAAAGTATTGTGTAAAATATATCTCTCCCCAAAACTTGGTACATGCTCCCTTTAGCTATAAGTCAAAGTTTTTATGTTGAAGAAGAAGACAAATCTTCCGTAACCATTACAAATCAATATGTGCATATGTCATATTGGAATGTTTACAGTGAATCGAAGGTCGGGGGTAAATAAGAGTTTCTTTACTCATCATAGGGATTAAGATCATCTTGAAAGGTGATTTAACAAATAGTGAAAATATATTAAACCCTAATTATAGAGTCATAATGAAATAATAAGCAATAAAGTACATATCTGACCTAAGCGATAAGCTAGATAAAATTGAAACCCTAGATGAAATACTAGAGGATAAAATACTTAGCTGATTTCATAATGATCCTAAATTTGTAAAAATCTAGAAAATTGTTGGAACATGAAGGTATATCATGTCACAATTAAGCCCAAAAAATAAAGAAGTTTTGGAAATATCGTAACTAGGGCGTTTGGATAGGGTCAAGGGCGTCTAGTGCACCGAGACTGGTTTTGGGCACTGTGACTACGCAAAACATCAAAAAAATTCTTGTGTCACTTCACTGTTACCATTCATCGTTGATCACCTATATTTGGCACTAAGCCCACAATATTCACATGTAATCAGAAAACAAATGATCTCTTCCAAAACTCCAAAACACATCAAATCCTAAAAGAAAAATATGCAAATGGGGATTCGAATCGACCTGACTCACCCAAAAAAGTGAGCTTAAAATTGAGCAATACACTATATTTTAGAATCCATGTAGTTCTTTGTGTGTGTGTGTGTAGAATCATGCCCTAGGTGGCTCTTGTGCCACACGCATTTGAATAGAGAGCAATAGCTAGATGTATAAATGTATATAGATGTGGATATCAAAATGAACTTTCCCTCGTATGAAGTGTATGCAGATGAACACATTCCCTTGTCCCTTGAATGATAGCTAGATGGATTTTTGATGCAATTATAATTCCTTTTGGTGCAACCTTAGGTAATGATAGTAAATGCTTAGTGTTTGGTCCTTTATGATGATCACATAACATTGTATTTATATGATTCCCTTGTTTGAATTTCGTAATTAACCACTAAAAGGCCAACCCATAAGAAAACAAGATGCCCAACAGCTAGAAGAGGCCCAAAAGAAGTGAGCAAGATACAAAGAGGTCGGGGGCACCCAAAGGGGACAAGGGCATCTAGACGTTGGCATCCTAGCTAGGCATCGGTGTCAAGACTCAAAAATCTAAAGAATCAAAATTTAGACTAGGCAATAAGGTGTGTAAGGCCAAGAAGGAAACCAAAAAGAAATCAAAGAGGCCAAAGATAGTGGGAAATTATTTATTTTCTTTCTTATGAATCATATGAATGCAAGTATGTGATTAAGACCTAGAAATGTACCCAAATTCCATGATTTAGTGTCTATATTTGCCCCCACTTTATTTTTTTGAGTGAATACTCAACAACATAAAGTGGATAGAAGATGCGCACATAATAACCATGTAGATTGATGATGAAAATGTTCGAGGAGATAAAAAAAAGTGTGGAGTGATAAAAATGAAGTGTTGAAGCTAGAGAAGAGGAAATGACCCTAGGGGTGAAAGCGTATGTGTATATTTCACATTGTACCTATTTTCATTTTCATTTGATATGTTTGATGATGTGACTATTGCTTCCCATAAGGAAGGACCTACAAAAGAGAAGAGAAAAATAGTAGTCATGGTTGTGTATGTGAAGAATTCAATCCAATTATGTAAAAAGGCTATAAAAGTATGTAAAAATGTGAAAAGGAACATGTGCACCTGATCTGTGATGAGTAATAAGGATAGAAAGTTTCCTAATGATGATGTAGAAGAATTATTTTATTTGGGAGATCTCATGCCAAGTGCAAGTTTCTTGGGTGATCTCACGCCATAGTAGAAGAAGTGTAGGGAGAAAGTTATAGTGTTATTCTCCATCCTTTGACTGCTTCTCGAAGATTTATACACCACTACATATGGTGTGATCATGATTTGTTCAAGTTTGATCCATTTTGATCTATTTTGATCTAACATAAAATAGAAAAGAGGAGAAATCATGCATGTTGATTGTTGGAGGACTATGTTTGTACTAAGAAAATAGCTCGTAGACTATTGTGAACCATGTTACTCTAAGAAAAATTTGTAACTACCCCCTATTCATAAGTGCCCGTGTTCTCATGTCTATGTTTAGGAATTGGTGTTTGTGTTGTGTTGAAGAAACAAGTTAGATTCTAGGTCATTTTTGTGAATGAAGACCGTGTTGTATCTATACTAAACTATGTTGTACTATGAATGTGAACTACTAAATAGGGTGATTGATTCACCCAATGTATGCCCCCTCATTTGAGGTGCATGCAACATCACAAGGAGGATGCAACCCAAAGAAGGACCAAACATTGATATGATATCGATGCCTTGCAGGGGGAGGGAATGTTCTTGGTCAAAATCAAGGCACACATAAACAAAGTGGTTGAAAACATGTGCTAGCACAAACAAGATAAATATGCATATAGAAAACAATGTTTAATCTAGCACGCAAGAAGACAAAGTAGACCATGAAAATCAGGTTTCAAACATGGGACATCACTCACAATGTCGTAATACAATCAGGGCCAAAGCTGCCAAAAGCATACAATGTGCACACAATACAAAGAGAAAAGCCCGCAAACAATGCAAAACAATGACAAACAAAAGAGCAAGAAAACAAACAACCATGGTGGCTAATATTCCTGAAAGAAAATTTTTCACATGAAGCACCTAATATCATGTTAGAAAGATAAATAAATATGTCAAAGCATGTATGATACGATATAAAATAGTGTGCTAGTATGATTAGGAAATAGTATAAAATAAAACAAAACAATAGCACCTTATATGTGTACAAAATTAGATGCCCCTAGGATCCGTTGTGGGGACCGGTAAGAGGTACAAGTGCCAAGCATCCATGTTGCGTGTAACGATCTATGTAAAATCTGCACTCACCACTAGAATTCAAGTGAATGTGCATGTGTGTATATAAAAGATAATGGCATACAAAATATTTTTCTAGGATAGTAAGTAAAGTGTAACATGTAAGCATAAGAAAATAAGAGTAAGTGGAACCAAGATATGTAGTATGTTATGAGTTTGAATGGAATAGAATGTAAAGTGAGTGTGATAGGATTAGCATGCTCCCCAAGTGAATGTGGATGAGTATACATGTGATGAGGTTCATTCATAAAGTACCCTCAAGAATCGAGATCAAAGTCGAGATTGAACCATAGAACAATATTGTGTCATCGAGAAATGGTTTAAATTGTGTGCTAGAAAGAGTAGAGCGTAAAGAGTGATTGATTTTGGTGAGGTTCATTTCAGATCTATACCCTTAATAGTTGAGTATGAATTGCAGAACTAGAGTGCATCATCGTGTAGTTTGTTGTGATGAATTTGTGCTAGAAATGTGTCATGAATTCTCTAAGTGTGAAATATGTCATACGAATGATGTGAGGTTCATAGATGTAGTATACCCTCAACAATCATGTAACTGTATAAAATTTTCCTCCGTAATTTCATTACATTAATTTATTTATTAGGAATATGATGTTGTTACCATAATTAGTAGTACGAAGAGTGCATCATTCAAAGTACAATAGGGTTGTAAAAGTAAATATTTGTCGTAGTGGTCCGGTAATGTTAAAATGTCAAAGTTTGGGTAATTAGAGAAGTAGGGTCACGTGATTAGGAATTAGAAATATTATATTGGTAATAAGGACAAGGAGTGTCATAAATATTTTGTGTATTTTATTTGTAAAAAGTCTTGTGGAACCCATGTAAAATGATAAGGTTTATCTTATCTTAAGATAAGCTTACATGTACGTATAAGAGTTAAGGTATGGAATATGATTCGTCAGAGTGGATTTCTTATCCTATCTTAGAGATAAGATAAATAAGCTGGAAGTTCTATAAATAGAGATGCTACCCCCCTCATTTAGCATAGAAGGAAGTAGTGAGAAATATTGTAGGAAGTGTGCGAAGCCATCGGTTTAAAGGTGTGCTTGAAGCCATTAAGAGGTGTAATTATAAAGTTTCTCCCATAGTCTTGGAAAGTCATGAAGTCAATAACATTCATGGGTGAGATTTTTCATGTTATTTATAATTTATTTTGATATTTCATATTTTTCATCATTCCTCTTATCATAAACTCGATGGTATTCTTGTGTTATGTTGTTGTTTTGTTTCCAGATTACATCCACCAAACTAAAGGTCATGCATTAGTAAATAATCATAGCACGAGGAGTTCTCGGTGAAGAATTATCATAGTGGATTGGTGATGATAGAACCATAGCACGAGAGTGCATCATAGGGTAGTGAGTGTGGTTTATGCATAGTATCACTTAAGATGCATAATGTTGAGTTTGTTCTCAAGTTGCTTACCCAAGAGAGTTGCAAGATGATAGATGTCACCCCTAAGCTTTTCAAGGTGATGATATAAGGATTGAGCCAATCTTGAATTTTCTTTTGAGCAACATTCATGTTTTTATTATTTTATTTTAACATGAGATCACCCTTTGAACTCATGATATTTTGCATTGTATATTTGGGCGATGTGGAATTGATATGCACGAATATTTTCAAGATTAAAATGAGATGCTCATGTAAGAATTTTCAATATTCATTGATTTAAGGTATTAAAATGCATAATTATGGTATCTAGAATTCCAATAAAATGATGGCCTTAGTAATCGTAGACTAGCGAGAAGGGAAAAACATTAGTGGGCATACGCACACTAGTGTAATAAGCCCATAGAGCATATAATAGTTAAATATGACATTCATCACCACTAGTGTCAATAGTCTTGTGTAAGATTTTGATGATTTTTTTATTGGTTGCCTTAGCTTGTCCATTTCCCTATGGGTAATAAGGCATAAAGAATGATTGTTTAATTTTGAATTTTGTGCAAAACGTTTTTAACAACCTTATTTTTGAAATAAGACCCATTATCGGTGATAATGTTAGATTGAATGCTTAAACATGTAATGATGTGAGTAATGAGGAAAATAAAAATATCAACACCATTTGTAGTTCATGATGTTGATGCTTTGACCCATTTAGTAAATATTCCATGGAAGTAATAATATACTTATGGCCATTAACTTATTCAATATTTATCATGCCAATAAGATCGAAACCCCATAAAGAAAAGGGCCATGTTGGACCAATTTGTTGGAGATCATATGCATGTGGATGGGGAATATTTTCACGCTTTTGAAATTTATTGTAGTGTTTAGTGTATTCTAGGAAATCTTGCTCCATGGTAGGCCAATAATAGCCCTGACGTAAGAGCTTATGTGACATAGCTTTTCCAAAGAAGTGGCCACCACATAGACTATCATGTATTTGAGAGATAGCGGTGGGGATGTTGATGAGTCCAAGACATTGTAGCATCGGCCGTTAAATTATCATTTAAATAATTCCACCCCTATGCTGATGTAATGTGTTACCTCACATCACAAACAATGAGCTTCATGAGGTTGGATACCATTGAGAATGGTTTTTTGATAAAGAAAGTTGTAAATTGGAGTGAACCATTCGAGGTTGTCATTACTACATCTGATGGTACAAGTTGTAAGAGGTGAAGTAGTAGTCAATGGTTATCTCAAGTGTCGATGATTAACCTATATTTCTCATTAGTGATGTCCTGAGGGATAAGTGATGTCACACTAGCCATAACACCTACATAATGATTATCTTTACGGGCATGGAAGTTAGAGAGTAAGACTCAAAGGTAGTTAAGAGATCCTTGACAAGTATTATATGGAATTAGGTTGTCCTCTTTTGTGTGATATGTGTCATTAAATTGATTAATAATAAGCTGTGAATCACTGTGTATGAAGATATTTCGGATAAGGATTTTTTGAGTCGTGATAAGGACAAGAATGAAGGATTCATACTCGCAATGTTATTAGTATAGGAAAATCCTAAGTGGTATGCAAAGGGAGAGGATCACCATGTGGAGTGATGAATACTATCCTAGCCTTGGTGTCAAACCAGCAATGAGACCCATCAAAATACATGATCTAATTATTAGTTTTGATGGCATAAGAAGTGAAATCATCATGAAAAGAATCACATATAGGAGATGCATCAGGAAGAGGTTCTTTAACTATTTGATCGGCAATAACTTGGCCTTTGATTTCTTTATATGGAATGAATTTGAAATCAAATTCAATAAGTAGCATGAACCATCGCACCATACATCCTCGAGAGATGTGTGCGAGACAAGAGGTATCGTAATGGATCTACTTTGGTAATAATATGGACCTCATTTTTAAGAAGGTAGTGGCACAACTTGTCCACTACAAAGACGAGACCAAGGCATAGTTTTTCAATGTAACTATAGTTGCATTCGTAAGAGAGAAAAGTTTGGCTAATGTAATAGACAACTCTCTCACATTGTGAATCATCGTGTTGGGCTAAAAGGGCCCCTAAGGCATGGAATGTAGTAGAAATATATAGTAAGAAAGGCCACTCAACCATGGGAGGTACTAAGACAGGAGGATTCAAGAGATATGCTTTAATATCATCAAAGGCCTTTTGGTAATGATCATCCCAGAAAAACTTAGTATCTTTCTTCATTAAACATGTAAATGGCTAAGTTTTATCAGTAAGCTATGTAATAAAATGATGGATGGCATGGATCTTACCTTGTAATGAGCATAATTGATGCAAATTATACAAAGGAGACATATCAATAATGGAATAGATTTTATTCGTATTAATTTTAATGCCACATTGGGAAATAATATACCCAAGGAGCCTACCAATGGTGAATCTGAAGACACACTTTTCATATCTAAGCACACTTTAAATTTTTGTAGATGTTTAAAGAGTGTGTGAAGGTCATGAGCATGCATAGAACAATGTCATGATTTGGCAAGTATATCATCGACATAATCTTCAAGAATCTTATGAATGTATTCATGGAATATATGTGTCATCACTCACTCGTAAGTGGCCCCGCATTTTTAAGGAAAAGGGGCATGATGGTGTAACAAAACATTCCCCATAGAGTAGTGAAAGAAGTTTTATATTAATCGGTGAGGTTAGGTTTAATTAGGTTATATCCAACGAATCCATCCATGAATGAAATGATATCATATCCAATAGTAGAATTGAAGATGGCGTCAATATGTGATAATGGGAAACTATCTTTTGGATAGGATTTATTGAGATCCCAAAAATATGTATAATGGACCATATCATCTAGCTTCATAATAGGCACAATATTAGACACCCACTCGGGGTAATTGGTAGTGTGAATAAATCCTACATCTAGGAGGCATTGAATTTATTCCTTAACGATAAATGTAACTTTAGGATGCATTTTGCGTATTTTTTGTTGAACAAGTGTTGTGTTGCTATGAAGGATGATATTATGCATGGCTATAGAAGGATCAATACAAGGATTTTCACTATATAACCATGTAAATATTTCATATAACTCATGGAGGACCTATTTGATATCATATTACTTGGTAGTTGTGAGAGAATATGCCAAAAAAATCATCTGTGGATTGGTAGCGGTGTCGAGGTTATATTGGATAGTATCTTCATTGAGAAGAGCTAACCAATCCTCAATGTATGGGTCAGTAGGAATAGTGTTAGGAGCATCAATAATTTTAATGGGTGCATTAATTTCTCCAAAGTAAACAGTAGCATTGAGAAGTGATGGATATTTTTCTTGTGATGGAAAGAAGGGGCTCAGCATAAACTCCCATGTAATCTAGAAGAGAGACATCAGTTGCAAAAGTATCAAGAGTAGGCCAAACATTAGAAGTAGCATCACTAATGAGCTCGGATATACTCGGGAAGTGAATAAGTATGCATAAAAGTGTAAGTCTCTAAAGAATATGTAGAGGGGAGATGATATCCCAAGCCAATATTGTTAGAATGAGTGGGGAAAACCCATGGTTGTATGACTCCTTTCCCTGTGGGCCTAAACTATTACCAAAGAAACCATAAAAAGAAAATACCTATAACCAAGACCATATTGGGAGAAATGTTAGCTAAGTGTAGAAGAGTTGGAGTGTCTCTGTGGAATTCCTAATAGAATTACAATATGCAAATGGTGAGGGATCTATTGGAACATCATAGAAAAACCCTTGGTAAATAAATTTTAGTTGTGTATGAAGAGTAGAGGGAGCCGCATGCATGTCATGGATCCAAGGCCACCCGAGAAGAATATTATAATTAATATTTGTGGGCATTACATAACATGGAATAGGTAGTGTTTATGGCTCGACAGTAACATGTAGAGTGATAATGCTAAGGACACGCTTAAGGATATTGTCAAATTCATGAATAGAACGGATGATGTAGCTAAGGAGGCCTCAGAGAGGCCAAGTTGATGGAGAAATACAATATTACAAATATTAAACCCTGGTCCATTATCAACTAAGGCATGTTTGACCCCAACATTATTTATACAAACCTGAATAAAGATGGGGGATCATACTCTAACATGGTTTGAGAAGGAAACTCATCTGATGTGAAAGTAATGTGATCTTCATTGAGAGACAGAGCCAAAGTAAACTTATGATACACATACTTTGGAAAAGTATTAGGATGAATATATGTATTAGATAGATAAGATCTAATATTATTGACACAATCAGGGATGATCATGCTAAAAGGTATGAATATAGACATCCATGATGAGAGGATCTAAAGAAAAAAGCATGAAGTGTTGAAATGAGGATCAAAGAGTGTTTGAATCAAACAGTTCACCAAATGATTTAACAAATATTTAAAAATATAATAAACCCTAATTGCATATTCAAGACAAAGTAATAAGCAATAAAGTATAGATCTAACCTAAGTGATAAGTGATAAGCAATAAAATCCTAGATGTAAGAGAGAGCATAAAAGACTTACCCGATTTCACAATGATCTCGAGGTTGTACTAAGCTAGAAAAATGTTGGAACATGAAGGAATATTATTACAACCGGGCCCAAAAAATTATAGAATTGTCAAAAATGTTGGGACTATGGCACTTGGACTAGGTCAGTGGATCCTATGCATTGGAGAATGGTTTTGGGCAGCCGTGACTACACATAACCTTAAAAAATATTTTGGTTGTGTAACTTCACTATCACTGCCATTCGCCGCTTGATTGTCTATATGTCACAATAATCATGCAAGATTCTCGTTATTGCAGACTCACAAAGACTCCCTGGATGCACATCAGGCTTCTAGGTTGATGTTCGGCATCCAGTGGTGTGATTACAAACATGGAAACCTCTCTCAAGCGTGGGGACTTGTAAAACCGAGAGAGGAATCTCCAGAGAAGGCTGGTTCCTGCTCCTAAACTACCCGCCACAAGCTATTCCAAAGTGCATAATCTAATCCTAATCTAACAATGCCAAGGAGACAGAGAGAGAGAGAAATGAAAAGAACAAAAGCCTACACTAAAATGGTGATACACTGAGAGAAGGAGGATGTTGAACATCTATCAAAACTGCCATGGGACAAAGAGAGGTGAGCAATGGGAAGGATGGACGAAGCATCACAAACCCAAGGATAGATTTCACACAGTAAAAATGTCCCAAAACTCCATGAACACAGCTCTCCAGGACACTGTAATGAACATTCAAACATGCACAAATACCGCAATGAAGAGAGGCAAGAAGAGAACAAGCAAAAACGAGGAAGGATGGACAGATGCATCACAAAACACGTTTTGTTGCTCCGTAAGTTTACACGTAACATCATTCCATTAGTAAAAGGCAAAAATGCCATTACAGAGCAAGGGAGGAGGATCGAACTCCATTTTCAACCCTAGAGAAGAAAATAAGGAGGGCAGAGCTGAAAGAATGAACAACTACCTTTCAAAATGAGCCAAATCGGCTTTTACATTGCATGGGTCGAGCAAAGGGGACAAACGTAGGAAAACGTGCAAGCCCATTCCTCATGACTCAAGTGCATTAAATCGGCATGGGGACCTTAAAACCCATACCTGTTACTTTGATCGGATTACGGGAGAATGCGACCCATTCTCGCATTAAATCTGTCATTTGGAATGTCATTTCGCCATGAACACGCGTCAGATCCGTTTCTTGATTTTCTCTCTTGAACTGCACCAAAACTCGAGATTGATCCTAGAATCGTGTAGAGAATTTCACCGGCTTTCCTTGATATAAAGAACGTGCAAATCCGAGCTCTTGATCAAAAGTTATGGCGATCCGAAGAATTAGGGCACGAAACAGGTGAAAACAGATTTTGAAATATTTTCCGCGCTCTGCCACCTGGATGACACGTGGCAGGCCCTGATTGGACGAGCAATTCTCTCTCCTCCATCTTTCACGGGATTTCCTTTGAAATTGCTTGTGGGCCCCTTAAACTTGGACACGTGGCGCCATTTCATTGGTTCGGTTCAGCGCTTCAAACCTTCCACTTTGACTTTTTGACTTTTCTCCTTGTGACACGTGGCGTGATTTCATTGGTTCTCGGCCCTGCCGGCTCTTTCGCGCCCTTCGCGTCTTTTCATCCCGGATGTCCCAAATGCTTAGTGCTCCTTGTGCTGATTTCACGCGAACCGGCCGGTTCGCGTCCATTTGTCCCAAATGTCCCACTTTGCTTTGGACTGCCTCGACCTTTTCGCCTTGGTTCGGCCTCGGTTCGCGCCTTTTTTTGTCCCGAGATGTCCCGAATCGTGTCCCTCTCAGCAGTTAGCCAATTTTTCTCTCGGTCGAACCGGCATTCGCGCCCGCCACAGCGTGCATTTCTCGTCCCAGATGTCCCATATCTGTTTGGGCCGCCTGGAGGCTTTTCGGCCGATCCGCACCTTCCACGTACATTCATTCCAATTGTCCCAAAGGCGACCCTGAGCAGGACTTAGCCAATTTTCATGATTTTTCCCTGGATCAATCTACTTGCCTTTCTCTGAACCTTTTCCCAATTTTCTCAGAGCTTGCTCCTAACTACCTGGACAGGAGAGTTAGAAAAATATCTGAGAGAACCTCAAAAACATGATGTTTGCTCTGAATCAATCAATGTGCCTGGGACTTGAATATTCTGATGCATGTTATCAAAATTACCTGGGGGGTGAAATTTGGATAACAATTTGGCGACTCAGTGGGGTCATCTGCCTGCTAGATGAAAAGACCAGTAGCCTGAAGCAATCCATTGGGCATGGAGTCATAAGCAAGCCTGAAAACTGATCTGAACTTTGAAAACCTCCCTTTGAGCCACTTGAAACCCGTTGAACCTGGAGTTGTTCTCACCAAAAGGCCACTGACAAGAACTGTGCAAGAGCAAAACCAGCAACAGCAAAAACTATGTACAAAACTGAAAATCATACATGCTCCAAATGGAACATGCAGAGTGTGCACAAGCACTTCTTCTACTGAAAGCAAATCTACCTACTCTACTCTAGCTGGAAGCAAAGGCAAGCTAAACAAACCCTGCAACTGGTTGTGAGAAATAGCTTCCTTTCTTCAAAATTGGCAGCCATGCAATTGATTTGGCACTGATCATGGCTGTTTGGATGGATGGAAAATCAACAAGAAGCTGGTCTTCTATCCAAATCATCAAGGTATCAACTGAAAAATCCAATACCTCTTTTAGTTGCTCTGCATTTGGATTGGAGAGGTATGGCAGCTGATCCTTGGTACTTTGTAGCTCATCCTCATGCTCAGAAGCAAGCATGACTGGTTGTGGCTTCTCCTTTGGCTCCAATGAAGCCAAATACCTGATTGGGCAAGGTCTGATCCATTTGATATGCCCATATCTCTGATTTCCAACTCCAAGAATGGAGTTCTCTTGTAGACCCACCTGAATGGATGATGTGGAAGAAATGGTGGGATTCTTCTGTCCTTTCTCTTCCTCCGATGAAGAACATGGAAGATTTAAATCTTCCAATTTTGACTCCAAAGGGCTGCTATAAGATGCAGGCTGCTGCAAATGAAAGCTCTCCTTCATGGCAGCAGGCTCTGGTGTTTGGAATGTGGATGATGAAAGAGAGAAAGGTGAAAGCTCAACCGGCTCTTCTCCATCAAAACAGTCCTCCAAATCTGACAGGTAAACTGCCTCATTGTTGTCCTGCTGCGTGTTCAACTTCCTCCATGGTGTCCTCTTGATCTGCAACTTGACCACCATGGTTTCCTTCACTCTCCAATATTGAGTTTGAGAGATCAAACTCCTTTTCAGTACTAGAACTTGAGAGAGATGAAGTGGAAAGAAGAACTGAAGGTTCTCCTGTAGCCTGCTTTGTGCTCAAAGCCCTTGGATCTGCACTTTTCTCCTCCACAGCTAGAATGTGCTCCTCTTCTTTTGGATCTGGAGCAGCTTCTCCTTCCTCCAATGTTTGAAGACAATCTTGCTCTTGATTGAACTCCTCCTCCAGCATGAAGTTTGTCAAGTCAAACTCTTCAATTTGTTGCTCTAGAGGACAAGTTGGGACTGCAAGATCTTCTTCTCCAACAAAATCAGTCCTCACCACCATTTGTTCTCCAACCCTAGCCTCTTCTGTAGGCTTAACCATCAAGGGGATCTTTGTCATCCCAAATCTAAGAGCCCAACTCTTCAGATTTTGAATTTCTTCATCTTTGTTGGCACTCTCTTTTTGCTGTTGTTTTCCTTGATTGGCATTCTGATTTTCATCCTCCCAAATGGATTTGGGAATGCAAGAGGAGGGATGGGTTGAAACTCAACTGATTTGACATTTTTTTGTGGTGGTGGAGGAGGTGAAACCTCTTGTTTCTTTGGAGGAGGGGGTATTTCTGTTAGCTCTTGTGGAGGGGATGACTGTTTGGAAGGGAAAAGGAAAGAAGAATCGAGATGGGGTGGAAGACTAGGGGATGGAGGGATGGATTCAACACATGGGACAGCAGATGGGGAGTTTAAATGAGATGGTGCTGCTTGAGTAATGGAAAGAGAAAAACCAGATGATGGTGTAGAACTTACCCATTGACAAGGTTGTTCAACAACAAGTCTGTAGGCCTCTATCTCTGCTGTCCATTGTGCAAGTTGGGGCAGCATCTTTATCATGAAGTCCAGCTTCTCCTGAGGGCTGTAGTGCCTTGGAAAAGGTCCCACCCATGGACAGGGTGCTCCATAACCGATTCCAAAAGCTTTCATTTGTGCTTGAGCCCTGGACTGCACCATCCCCACCTCCATCTTTTGGATTTTCTCCAACAGACCAGCATCTTGGATCTGATGGTCTTCATTGTATGCATACTCTTGCTCTTGGGAAGCTTCATTGCCAAACTGACTTTGGCACTGCTGTTCATATGAGTATGCATGCTGATCTGGAGGATTTGTAAAACATGTTGGAAGTGGAAAATACTGTTGTTGTTGTAAATGTGAGTTCCATGATGGAAATGAAGTCATGGTTGCACAACTTCATGGAATGGAAAAGAATGAAAGGGATGGAAAGAAGGATGAATGAAAAATGGATGGAAATGAATGGAAAGGAAGGTCTGCAACTTCAGAGATGGTTGTTGACCAGATGGAGTCGCCAGATGTGTTTGCAAGTGCCTCCAAAGGCTGAAATCTTCACAGGAACACATCAACCTGCAAAAGATGAAGTGAAAGACCTCTAAGGTCCCACCGTAAAACCGTTATTGCAGACTCACAGCACCCCTGGATGCACATCAGGCTTCTAGGTTGATGTTCAGGCATCCAGTGTGATTGCACAACATGGAAACCTCTCTCCAAGCGTGGGGACTTGTAAAACCGAGAGAGGAATCTCCAGAGAAGGCTGGTTCCTGCTCCTAAACTACCTGCCACAAGCTATTCCAGTGCAGGCAAGCTAATCTAATCCTAATCTAACAATGCCAAGGAGACAGAGAGAGAGAGAGAAAGGAAAAGAACAAAAGCCTACACTAAAATGGTGATACACCAGAGAAGGAGGATGTTGAACATCTATCAAAACTGCCATGGGACAAAGAGAGGTGAGCAATGGGAAGGATGGACAGAAGCATCACAAACCCAAGGATAGATTTCACACAGAAAATGTCCCAAAACTCCATGAACACAGCTCCAGACCTGCAATGAACATTCAAACATGCACAAATACCTGCAATGAAGAGAGGCAAGAAGAGAACAAGCAAAAACGAGGAAGGATGGACAGATGCATCACAAAACACGTTTTGTTGCTCCAGAAGTTTGCACAGAACATCATTCCATTAGTAAAAGGAAAAAATGCCATTACAGAGCAAGGGAGGAGGTTCGAACTCCATTTTCAACCCTAGAGAAGAAAAGAAGGGAGGGCAGAGCTGAACAACTACCTTTCAAAATGAGCCAAATCTGGCTTTTACATTGCATGGGTCGAGCCCAGGGGACAGAAACGTAGGAAAACGTGCAAGCCCATTCCTCATGACTGCAGGTGCATTAAATCGGCATGGGGAACCTTACAAACCCATACCCTATTACTTTGACTAGATTACGGAGAATCGACCCATTCGCATTAAATCTGTCAAATGTCATTTCGGCCATGAACACGCGTCCAGATCCGTTTCTTGATTTTCTCTCTTGACTGCACCAAAACTCGAGATTGATCCCAGAATCGTGTAGAGAATTTCACCGCTTTCCGTTGATATAAAGAACGTGCAAATCTGAGCTCTGGATCGAAAGTTATGGCGATCTGAAGAATTAGGGCACGAAACAGGTAAAAACAGATTTTGAAATATTTTCCGCGCTCTGCCACCTGGATGACACGTGGCAGGCCCTGATTGGACGAGCAATTCTCTCTCCTCCGTCTTTCGCGGGCTTTCCTTTGAAATTTCTTGTGGGCCCCTTAAACTTGGACACGTGGCGCCATTTCATTGGTTCGGTTCAGCGCTTCAAACCTTCCACTTTGACTTTTTGACTTTTCTCCTTGTGACACGTGGCGTGATTTCATTGGTTCTCGGCCCTACCCAAGCTCTTTTCGCCCTTCGCGTCTTTTCATCCCGGATGTCCCAAATGCTTAGTGCTCCTTGTGCGATTTCGCGCTGAATCCTGGCGGGCCATTCGCGTCCATTTGTCCCAAATGTCCCACTTTGCTTTGGACTGCCTCGACCTTTTTCGCCCGGTTCGGCCGGTTCGCGTACTCGCGGCCCGCTTGTCCCATTGTGTTTCAGACTGTTTGTGCTGATTTCACCCGGTTCGGCCGGTTCGCGCCTTTTTTTGTCCCGATGTCCCGAATCGTCCCTCTCAAAGAGCTAGCCAATTTTTCCTCTCGGTCGAACCGGCATTCCGCGCCATGCGTACTTCTATCCCAGCATGTCCCATTTCTGTTTGGGCCGCTGAGGCTTTTGGCCGATCCGCACCTTCCGCGTACATTCGCTCTAATGGTGTCCCAAAGGCGACCCTGAGCAGGACTTAGCCAATTTTCACGATTTTTCCCTGGATCAATCTACTTGCCTTTCTGCAACCTTTTCCCGCATTTTCTCAGAGCTTGCTCCTAACTACCTGGACAGGAGAGTTAGAAAAATATCTGAGAGAACCTCAGAAACATGATGTTTGCTCTAAATCAATCAATGTGCCTGGGACTTGAATATTCTGATGCATGTTATCAAAATTACCCAAGGGGGGTGAAATTTGGATAAGAGATTCTTTTATAACTTATAAAACAAATGATCACTGCAAAAACCCAAAACACATCAAATCCTAAAAATAAAAAGATGTAAATAGGGATTCAGAATGACCCTAGTGCTCACCAGCAGAGTGAGCTTACAAACGATCACACTACATTTCAGACTCCATATAGTTTTGTGTTTGTGTGTATAGAATTGGTCCCTAGGTGGCTCTTGTTCCATACACACTTAAATAGTAATAAATAGCTAGATGTAACAATGTAGATAGATGTGTGGATGTGAAAATTAACTTCCCCTCCTATGAAGTGTATTCAAGAATGTAGTCGCTTATCCCTTGAATGATAGCTAGATGGATGCTTTGATGTTGTTGTAATTCCTTTGGATACAACCTTAGGTGGTGATAGTAAATGCTTAGTGCTTGGTATTTTATTATGATCACATAATATTGTATTTATATGATTCCCTTGTTTGAATTTTGTAATTAACCCCGAAAGGCCAACCTATAATAAAACAAGATGCCCAATAGCTAGAAAAGGTCCAAAATAAGTGAGCAAGATACAAAGAGGTTAGGGGTGCCCGCAGGGGACAAGGGAACCTAGGTGCTTTTGTATCCCGGCCGGGCACTTTGGTATCCAAACTCAAAAAGTTGAAGTGTCAAAAGTAAAACTAGGCAATATGGTGTGTAAGACCAAGAAGAGACCAGAAAGAAATCAAAGAGGCCAAATACAAAGGGTCAATTATTAATTTTCTCACTTAGGAATCATATGAATGTAAGTATGTGATTAGGACTCTGTAAACGTACTCCAAAGTGTGTGATTTAGTGTCTACAAAAATTCTTGTATTTTTCTTACACCTATTCAAATGTAATGATTGTAACATGGAATTTTTGTATGATGTAGTCATTTTTAAGCCCTTCTCAAAGAACAAGGAAATCCTATGTGTGTCAACCTATCACCCAAGGGCACTTCACCCGAGGCATGAATGGGCATTGATTCCCTCCTTTATGTGAGTTGTGTGAGAATGCATTATTTACAATAGAAACTTAAATAAATAGATTGGAAGGGAACCATACATTCATCTTAGAGCTCAGAATGCTTCTAGACCAATGTATTCATTCATATAAGGAAAGAATTATAGAACATAGATTTGAATCATAACAGAAAATAAATGCACAGGTGTTTACAACCACTCATATGAAATATATATATAACCATGTAGTAGAATTGGAACCACACATATATTCATATTAAGAATGTTAATAACCATATTACAATAACTCAGACAATCACAAATTCATATGATAATTTAGATCAATATCATGCATCAGAACTGGACTTAGGCCCTTCATAGTACAAAGAAAAATGTTTAAACCCATCCCCTTAGTACAACGTATTCCTACATATCCTCTAAACCCAACCTATGGAGCTCTCACAATATTCTTGCATGGCTTCGTATATTTCTCTTTATATCCCTTTTCCTCTAGCAGTGCTTGTATTTATATCCTTTCTCAACATCTTCAAGCCTTCACGAGAGTTTTAGATATGTTACCAAGTGTCCAAGGTGGTCCTCCATGGGAGCATGCTTCTTCAGAGCTTGAGCTCTCCACTCTTTGCAATGATGGCCTTCTAGAATCTTCCATCGCAAGGTATATTCCTTCTGTGGGCACCAAGTCAATCAGCCGACACCTTATCCATTCCGCATGTGCAAACTTGAGTCATGATTTTCTCATGTTTTTTCGATACATTAAATATGGATAAGTCCTAAAACCTTTACTCTACCTTGTGCGCTTTCTCCTTACACGCCCGTCTTCAAATAGGCCTTGCGCACCCACATGCCTTCTTATACTTGGCCAATATTTTAGGGGCCCAACATTACCCCACACTATGCATGTTCTCTATCTGCAGGAGGATTTTCTCAAAGTATACATAATGGCCATTCTTGAATGGCTTGGGGAAGAATAAAGGAATGAAGAATCTTGGGGAAGAAAGAAAGAATGAGGAACTATGATTATTTCTGCAAGAGGAGAGGGAAATATTTCGTTAAGTTAGCCTCCAACTTATTCCAAGTATTGACCTCACTCTTTACCTCGGTGAAAAAGGTCACCGACTAGGTGCTCACCTCTTCAAATTTTATCCCTTCTCCTTTAGTATTCATTGTTTATATGATCCCCCAACTATTTTTGTAAATCCTCGAGCGCATCCATCCTACAAGTTATCCGGGGATATAACTCCTTTAACCAGCTTCTTAATTAAGCCCCACAAGGTCTCAATAGCCTTTGACTTTTCCTCAACCTCAGCTATATTTTTTCACGTTCTACTCTATTCCCCTTATTTTTCTCCTAGAATTCCTTGAGCTCTGCTTCATGGGTGGTGACCAAAATGCTTACCACTCTATCTCTATCGGTGCAATTGCCATTGGTGGCCTCAAAGAACTTGGTTGGCGGCTTTCACATCCGTAAGGACTTTTTTCAGTATTGGGAAAAAATGGCCACAACCTTCATCTTGTCCTCCTTTTCTTTGCACATCGATGCATCCTCTCAGACTCTAAGGCTGGCTAGTAGTCGTCTTTCCATTATGACGACACAAGTCAAGTCCTCTAGACACTCCAGGGTGGATCCATACTTCTATGCAGGTGGTGTTAGATCTGGATGCTTCAAGAAAATGACATCTATGATCATCTCTGCTTTCTTGTAGACTTTGCACACCCTTTCTTTCTCTTCTTTTAATTCATGCCTTAGCTTAGACTCACTCATTGTTCATGTTTTAACTTCTTTGTTCTCTTCTCCAACTCTTCTTCCTTCTTCTCCAACTCTTCTTCTAGGAACTTCACTCTATCATTTCTCCCAAAGAGTCTAGCTTCTACTTCACCAAAACTTTGTTCAGCACGTTACATATTTATTCATCTAATATCCACTGAGCATTTACCAAGGGGTTATCACCTTTTGACTCTAGTACCTTCATTATTTCCCCTTGGCTTACTTCAAATTCTGGTTCATCGATGTGGGACTTAAATGCCCAAGAAATAATTTTCCTTTTCCAAGGGTATGCACCTTCCTCATCAAATGATGTCATAGCCAAGAGTTTCTCTATTGGCATGGTGCTTTGAAAACACACACACAACACCTTGTTTGGATCATCAATATATCCCATCCTTTGAACCTGTGAAGTCTCTGCGCTTCTTTTCCCTATACACACAGCCTTAGGAAAGCTCACAACAAACTAGGATCCCCTCTCATGCTGCCATATTCCTTTTATATGCTTTCCTCCTTTGTTTCCTTCATCACTAGGTCTGCAATGCACTCCATCTCCTACTCTACTAGGTCTTCAATGATCTTGGATACTTCCTTCTCCATGGCCTCGTTTATCTGCTCCTTAGTGAGGTTTGGGGTCCTTTGTTCTTTTGTAACTTCCTCACTTATGCCCATGTCCTGAGTATCTTCTTCTTCCTTATTATCCTCCCTCCTAGTAAAGATGTATTAATTTTCTTCTTCCTCTCCTTCCTCCTCCTCCTCGAGTCATAACCTCATAGATAGGATGGTCCTTTCCTCCTAGTTCATCTTCATCATCATCGTCTCTCTCACCTCTATAGGCCTCCAAGCTCTTTGTGTCCTCCGAGTCATTTTTCTCTATCACCTTCTGCTTCTTCTTGTCAAGAGATTTTCCATCCTTCTCCTCCTCTGGTGACTTCTCCTAGGTGAAGGGTGCTTCATGCTCTAGCACTTCTTCCTCTGGAGTCTTTTCCTTCATCGGGACTTCTTTCTCTGTTTTAGTACTGAGCTTAACACTTGTCTCTGGCACACTTACCGCTTACGTAGCTTTGAACACTTGGTGCTTTCTACACCTTTCTCTTTCCATCTTCTTTGCATGTACAGATTTTTCTACCTGTGGGGTCCTCAAGGATGGATACATCATTTTCTAAGCACACACCCTTCTCAAATTTTGGCCTAATGTGAAGATAAATTCTTGGTGCAGCCCTTCTAGTGATTGGAAAATTTGTTGGTTTCATCATCTCGTATCTTGTGGGAGACAAATCTCTCCACGTGTGCACTCTTCTCTGGGTAAACCAACTTTTTGTGCAGCTCTCTATGGTCTTGATCTACTTCATTAAGTTCAAACCTTAGTCTTCTCGCCTCTTTAAACCTGTTCACCCCTATTTGGAAATATTGTGCATTGAAGGAGAAGAGAAGCTTGCACCACGGGCCCATGTTTTCATCTCACAACAGAAATCTACCAATGCATAAGTGTTGATATATAGTGAATTCTACTTCTCCTTTTATGAGCGCAGGTAGCTGCTCTGGAATCCTCCATTCCACCTTGAACACATCCCTCATGCACTTGTACCATTTCTCTTACGTGCCTTGTGAGTGGCTACCATTGTTTCACAAGTATATTTTGTGAACCATTTCACGAGCGAGAGATCCTCTTCTGGGTACTCCCAAACAAACCTTTTTGGCCCATCGAGAACTTTGATTTCTGAGAAGATAATTATGAGGAGAACATTACCAAAGATTATCTTCTCACCTTCTTACATGTTACTAATGATTTCATCTGCGATGAAAGTGGACAAGTTGTAGATGGTCCCCTCATATATTTTCCGGCACACGTTCAGCCATGCCTTGTTTACTTGAGTCCATCTCTCCCGATCATTGAACTTTGTTACTCATCGCATAGCCATCCTCATCACGGGTCTTGGATCTCAATGATATCAAAGTATCGTTATCCTTTCTTATAGTCAAATGCAGCAACAGCTTTCTCGATGGCCTCCTTGTCGCTTAGGTCATCATCAATGTTGTCCCCTTCACGATAAGGCCTATGAACTTAGAAATTAGTCGGGGGCTATGCGCATCTTGTGACCCGCAAAAAAAAAGTGGTCTTCACGAATACACGCCATTAGCGATTGGTAGAGGTGCTCAGGTTTTCTAAAGTATGGCAGTTCATAAAGTTGCAGCAACCCTTCCTTCTCTAACTTAACCTTTACCTCGTCATTGTAAATGGGCATACTTTCTAGAATTCTCTTGTTGGTTGGGAACTAACTCCAAAGCCATCTCCTTCTATGTTGTGTTGGTGTGATGATTATAGTCACACACAGTCATCTTTCTTAGGTGTGATTCCCATTCTTTTCCTAGCAACACCATGTCCTGGGTACTACATTTCCATGTACCATTCTTCATTTGTGCTTACGACGGCAACTCGTTTGCTTTCCCTTACCATTTCCCTTCTCTTCTTTGGTGAGATGGTTGCTTTCTTTGGTGCCATTCTTCTAGTTAGGTTATCACTTCAAGCATATTTTCCTTGCTCTTCTCTACCACTCTATCCAGCCCCAAGCTTGATCTTTGCAGAAAACTTCTAATTCCATGCCCTAGTCACCAAACCCTAACTGGAAAAACCCTTCCACAAGATGGCGCTTGCTTACTTAACTTCTCCATGCCCATGTACTCCTTTCTTACTGGTTTGTGATTTTACCCTAGCTATGCACTTTAGATCTCTCAAATAATTCCTTTAATGTAAAGATCTTGCTTTGGATGCCCTAGTTCATGAGAGCTTTCTTTTCTTTGTAAACACAATGCAAATAATGAAGTGCTCGACCTTTTATTTATAGTTTTTCTCTTTTCCCAACATTAAATGCTCTCTCACCTACCACCGTACTTCAACCTTATGTAACATTCCCAATTTAGTACATTAGAACAAGAAAAAAAAATGATAAGTGCTTCCTAGTTCTAAATACATAATTTATAACTCATAGATCATAACAATCATTCTTATAACAGATAACCATATGCAGTTGTAATGACTCAGTGTACCACCGATCTATTCATTCCATGACTCGGTGATCTACCGATCTATTCATGAGTATCATAGAGTTGGCGTTTTTATTTTAACACTTCACTCTTGCGGTTCTCTTCCCTAATCTGGGATTTCAGAATGCTCTGTCCAAGGAACCTATCTGAATAATTGTTACCACTATTCATCGGCATCACGTCCCTCAGACTAGGTGACATAGGACAATGCAATCAGCAGCTTGTGATACTTTGGCCAAAGATTTGAAACATACTGTTCATATCTCGTATTCCTTGACGGCATACTCATCAATCTGGAATACGTCCTTCACCCCACTCCGATGTTAATTAGAATGTCTTATACTGACTTCTGTCAGCCTCTCCTGTCCCAAGTCATTCACTCAGGAATGGATTAATAACATGACAACGTTATAAGGATGCTCTCGAGGACTAGGGTAAGCTGACATACTGGGTCAACCCTAGTTAACCCTATGTGTCAAGGTACCCCGAGTCTCCAAGGGCAGCCTCATAACATGACCATGTTCCTAACCAGTCCCAGAGTAAAAAATTGTTTGAGTTTAAGGTGTAAATCTTAACGATCAATGCAAAGGGTATCGCCATAAGTCACCTGCATTGTTGTATCCTCGAGAAGATCCTAATCTTCTCGAAGGTACAACCCTGCAGTTGACATGTGCCAACATCCTACAAAACCACCTCGGAAAGATTTACTTAACTTCAAGGTGTTACTTACGTTGAGTTGAAATTATACTTTAAGACTCTCCTATCTGGGTAGTCTTTTCCCAACCCCTGGGTTCCTCACCTTTGAGTTGCCTTACTTAATTAAGATCCATTTCACAGAGAGAAGTTTAATAAGATTTGAGATCTCGTCAAGGAGATCATTGATTCACAATAATCTTAATCAATGAAATTGGGCAGTAGCCCTAAGTCCTCTCATAAGGATGCTAACTATACCCATATGAGTTTATATCAGTTCTCAAGACTAAAATATATCTTACTTATTGTTATTAAGATATAGTGATTTAAAATCATCAGTTACGTTGTCTTGACTTAGATCATGGATAGGAAGTAATAGATTACTCTTCCTATTTCAGCTACCTATTGAGATGTAGTTTAATCTTAACTTCCCATAAACAGTGGACTAATTTTCCAACTTTAGCCTTATTCAAAACATAAAAGAATTACCAATCATTCACGAAGTATTCAGTCACATAATTTTTACAAGGCCTACTTAGAGAATCTAAATAACTCAATGGTATTTGAATAATAAAAATGCACTTAAAATCAATCGAACCTAAGAAGATCAATTCCATCAATTAAAAATGCAGCCACATAAGTAACAATTTTCCCCTTTTCATTTATTTCTAAGCCATACAATTACAACTTATGCACTTCGGCATATTGGATACAATACTCAACAAAAAAAAACAACTTTCTTACTATAGTACAATTAGAGATATCAAATAGGAATTCATCATAAAACCAGATTAAACAATCTGAGCATCATATCAGATCCGCGTGCCTTTATTACTTACAATGTCCATCTGCAAAATTGCTAGCATAGGTCAGTTCTGTGAACTGAGCATGATAAGCACTAATTCTTAAAACAATTACATTCTACCAATTGCTCTCATTAAACAACCTGTTTAAATGAAATCATTTCTTCAAATCCTTAAACATGAATCAGGCTAATCATCTTTCTACAATTCTAACATGACTTTAACGCATGACTCATATTATAGCTGCCAATTAAACCTAAATATTTTTCAGATGATTCATCATATATATTAGAGACTAAGAAGAACAAAATGAATCCAAAACATCCATCCATCTGAATCCCAAGGACAGCAATAATCCAACAAATTATTCCATTCAAAAATGAATATCCTATCAATTCGTGTATCCAACAGGTATGTTTCTTTTTAACAATTCCGCAAAGGCAGATTATAACATCCAGCAAGCTCAACTGACGAGATTCCTTTATAATCATAACATTATTTCAATGGTATTGACAAGTACACCAACTTATACTGCAATACAATTTTTACCAGTCTCTCCATACAATTTAACAGTCTTTTCTTCTTAAGCCCATACCGTAGAGTTCACATAAGGATACAAAAGAAGAAAGCACTCAAAGTTTCTAGACAAGGAGAGAATATTTTCTTATTCCTACAGTTATATAACAACATATACTTTACAGCTTAGGAGAAAGAAATAGAGGCAATCAGATTTCCATTCCAATCATGTTCAGGACTGTACCGACTTCTCAAGAATAACGCATATACATTCAAGCTTGAATTCAATAAGGAAGAAGAGAAGGCAAGAAAATCAACACCCATTCCTTCCAAATACAAACCTGATTTCCATCCATGCAGACCCAGGATTACCCATATGTTAATAAACATCAAAGTTCCTCAAAGCAAGATTTCTCTCGGTCAGGATGTGTTCCCATTAACCAAGCAAGGTCGTAAAGAAAACAATAATCACATTAATATTTCATCATATACAGAATCTATATTTATTGACCATCCAGACCTTTTTTACAGAGGTGCAGGCTCAAATATAACATACATTATACGCATGTGACTAAATCAGTCGAGATCAAAAGAAGAAACTACAGTTTCATCAAAATTCAATTATAAAATCACCTGTAGCTATTAAGTAATACAAGAGTTCTTGTGACCAAGTAATAATCAATAAAACAATCAAATTAGACCCAACAATTCTTTCCATGTCATTCCTCAAACATGAAATTACCCAACGCCATCGCCTGTCATGGTACAGTTAGGAACTCATTACCTCAGTCGAACAAGAGACTAGGTAACATCATAAACAGAAGTCAAGATCATATACAAACACAGCAAACATTTCAACAGAGTCGAATCCATACGAATAAATAGCAAACATTTCAACTGAATCGAATCCATATGAATATACAGCAAGGGCTTTAACAGAAGTCGAGCCAACTCACAAACACATCAAGGACTTCAACAGGAGTCGCATTCACATGAGAACACTATAAGGACTTCTACAGAAGTTGTATCCAACAAGTATTCTCAAAAAAGGCTTCAACAGAAGTCGAAATCATATGAAAACATTTCAATTACTCCAACAAAGTCGTTTCCAACAAGTATTCACAACAAAGGCTTCAGGAGAAGTCGAAATCATACGAAAACATTGCAAGGACTCTAACAGAGTCATTTCCAACAAGTATTCACAACAAAGGCTTCAACAGAAGTTGAAATCATACGAAAACATTGCAAGGACTCCAACTAAGTCGTTTCCAACAAGTATTCACAACAAAGGCTTCAACAGTTGAAATCATACGAAAACATTGCAAGGACTCCAATAGAGTCGTTTCCAACAAGTATTCACAAAAAGGCTTCAACAAAAGTTGAAATCATACGAAAACATTGCAAGGACTCCAACAGAGTCATTTCCAACAAGTATTCACAACAAAGGCTTCAACAGAAGTCGAAATCATATGAAAACATTGCAAGGACTCCAACAGAGTCGTATTCATATGTAATCCCAGCACACACTTCAACAGAGTCGAACCAAATGTAAACACAACAAGCATTTTAATGGAAATCAATCTATAAGTATGCTCAGCAAAGATTCAATCTAAAGTTCAACCACATGCTAATACAACAAGGTCTTTAGCAAGATGAATCCATAAAATAAATACAGCAAATCCATTCAACAGAGTCTACACATAACTAGGGATTCCTAAATCCACAAGAAAAGAAGAACCCAATACATTTCTTCAAACCAACTGTACTAAGATCACCTAAACAAAGTTGTTTTAATGAAAGCATTTGAAGGAAAGCAAGATTTTTAAAAGTTAGGGCCTATCATGCCTGATAGTGTCGCTTAAAAATCCGAAGAAGACCTCTGAATGTGCTCGCACCTTCTCTTCTTCTTCCACGATAAATTAAACAACAATAAATTGTTACCTTCATGCCTTATAAACTTTCCCCGACAGAGAAAGGAGCTAGAAATTCTCAAAGTTTCCATGCAACATAAGTAGACGACAGTGATTCAAGAACCAAGGCTCAAGCAAGAGAAAATGGAATGCATGGAAAACCAAACAACCAAATAATTTTCCATTTGCATGCCTTCCCAAGCAATCCGCGCTCGGGAACCGAAGTTCATTAATTGCATTAACTCCCATCTTCCCACCTATTCTCCATTGCCACCGACCACCAAAGTTGGTGATTGCCAAAAGAAAACAAACAAACATTCCCATATTTGGTGATACTGCCACGTCAGGTCATATAGCCGTTTGCAACCTCCGCCAAATCTGACAGCATCCCAAGTCTTTCAACCTTATCCACCTCATAAATGCCATGGAAACCACCGCCCATGACTCGCGCCCCTTCATAGGTCCCCCTCCATTCTTATCATTAGTTAAGATAGGTTAGATCATAGGGTAGATCATAAGGTAAGACATTAGTCTTACTTCCATAGTGCTAGGTGTAGTTAACCTTAGGAGCATTAAGCTTATAGTTTAGGACTAGGTTAGATTAGCAATTATTTAACCAATAGGTTATAGTTTAGGTTAAGGTTATTAATCTTAACGAATCCAGTCTAGGTCTCCCAAGTAGGACCATTCAGTATTAGAACCAAACAGGGTAAAACATTCCTGTAAAGGATCCTATCTGGAATAGCTAAATTAAGCTTACGGTATAAACATGAACATCTTACCTGGCTTAAGGTCTAAGCCTTCCCGATGTTACGATATTTGGAACCAATTTCATTTAACATGATCAGCCTGAGTTAAACTCCGGAATTGCTCATTCAACTCATTCAGACCTTGCAACTTTCGTAAGGTCAATAATTTTTGTTCATCCTGAATAAGCTTAAAACATCTCTTGGATCAATGCAACTGATCCAAGGCTGAGTCATAAAGATGGATAAATCCACAATTCATCCCGAAATCAAATTGAACTCAGGTGCTAAAAATGAAAGAAATAAAAGAGTCCAAGCATATTCGACTCACCAAAGATCTTCAAGAGAAAGAAGATACAATCCATATCAAGCATGACTTCACAAATCAAAGGAACACACCCTTATAGAGAAGAAATCATATATCAACACTTGAGTGCTTGGGAGGAAGTGACAACGGTAGGGGTGTTACACCTTAAATGTTTCTTTTCCACTAATCCATTCTTGAGTGCTTTGTCCCATGCACCATATCTTGCACACAATCCCTTTACAACCTTCTCGCATGTAAAACTCTAATCTGATCAAGCCTCTTCCGCTCATGTTCCTAGCACCGAAGATAATTCTTCTATCCTTTTCCCTATTTTTTCCCTCACCTACCTCATGTTGTTCCTATGCTCTTCCTTTTTTTGTACGTGGTTTCTTCAAGGATTTATCGACACCAACAATTTATGTCCATCTCTTATTTATTCACCTATTACCCTTATGCGCCTTTTAGTTCTATAACCAGCCATTCACCACAACTTCTACTATTGGTTCAACTCATATTATTACGGGCCTATACTCTACATCACTCCACCCCACACTAAAAAAAATGTGCAATCCTCTACACATGCACAACCTTTAAAAATTAATGTGGTTACCAGCACCCAAGCTACAAAACAAACAACAAGACAAACGACGAGAAAGGGAAACATAGAAAAGGAAATTGCATAAAGGGAAACCTAAACTAATGACACAACCTTATTTACAAAAACCAAGATGACTTATTTATAGTAGGCCTTCAACCTACTCCCATTGAAGTGACTCAGTAATCTTTTCCCATCCAACACTTAGAATCGACAAGCTCCCAAATCAAGAATGTATGATATGAGGTAAGGTCCCAACCAATGGAATTTCAACTTCCTGTGGATGGTGCAAATACTTAGAATCATACAATAACACCAAATTTCCAACCTCAAACTTATTTTTCTTAATATGACGATCATGTCATGATTTTTGTCTTTATTTTTCTATATTTTGACTCCACCTAGCAAGTGATCTCATTTCGTCCAACTACATTAATTTATCAATTCTTTCTTCCAGCACTTGCTCATCGACTAAACCTCTTACGTGCGCTATATGCAGCAAAGGTAACATGAATTCAACTGGTAAAATAGCCTTCACATCGAACACCAATTGAAATGGTGTGGCCTTGTTCAATCTTTTATAGGTTTTCTTGTATGCCTATAGGATAACTAATACCTTATCATCGCAATCCTATCTTCCGACATCACATATCTTAGTTAACATATGACTTAGTATTTTTTTAAATACCTCAGTAGTCCCATTTTCTTGAGGGTGATATGGGGTAGTCTTATGATGGGCCACCATAAATTCTGCCAATAGGATCCTAACTATTTCATTGAGGAAGTGTGTACCCCTATCACTTATTAAACTTAAAGGGAAACCATATCTACTGATTATATTTTCCCATAAGAATCTAGCAGTTGTCATCGTGGTGCAATCCTTTATAGGTGCTACCTTTTCCCATCATGTTAAATAATCAGTGCAAGTGATGATATACCGTGAACCAGTCCTTCGTCACTGGTGAGATTGGTCCTACAAAGTCGATAGCCCATTTCTCAAATGGTTCCACACTAGATATTGGTCGTAAGGGCATTTCATCCCTCTTTCTAGGTTTTCCAAGGTGTTGGAAATGGTCACAAGCCTTGCAAAAATCAATACAATCTTGGTAAATGGATTCCCACCAAAGCCCTATGAGAAGAATCTTCCACGTGGTTGTATTTCCATAGTGTCCTCCTACAATCCCACCACGTGCTTCTTCCATAATTGCAATGCATTGATGTTCTAGCACACATCGATGCAAAACCTCATCACAGCCTAATTTTTATAAATCTCTACTAATAAGCATGTAGAGTGCGGCGCGTATAGCCAAATACTTTCTCTCCACATCCCTCATCCTTCTTGCACCACACCTATCTTTAAGAACACTGTGATATCTTCCAAGTATGAGGGTGCGCACCATAATCTAAATAGTTTTGCATCTGGCATGGTCTCCTCAATGCTTTGCACATCCTCTCCCAAATCAATCCTTGACAAGTGGTTAGGACCTAAATTATTCTTTACTGACTTTACCACCATAAATTCAAATTACATAAATAGGAGGACCTAACAACATATGCACCCTTGCAAAATGGGGTTGTTGACTAAGTATTTTAATGTCATGTGATTTATGTAGAATATGAAGGGTGTTTCCAAAGCAGATACTACATGAATTTATGTAGCACATAGATCATTAACAATTTTTGCGCTCGTAGTTGTGTAATTCTTCTCTAATTGTGTCGATTTCCTTCTTGCAAAGTTCAAGGGATGATCGATAATTCCTTCTCCAGGTTGTGTAATGCCCCATTGTTTTCCCTAAGGCATCCACGTGCACATGGAAAGGCTTATCCCAAGAAGGGAAACGTAATATGGGCATCGTTATGATCCTTTCCTTTAAAGTGTCAAATTCCTTCTATTGCACCTCTCCCCAATGAAAGGCATTTTTATGTTTCAATAATTATTCTAAGGGTGCGGTGATTTTGGCATACCCCTTAATGAAATTCTGTAATATCTCGTGTGTCCAAGGAATCCATGCACGAATCTTTGGCTAGTAGGCTCCCAAACCCACAATGACTCGTAACTTTGGCAGGATCTACTAGTAAGCCTTCTTTTTATATGATATGCCCTAATAATGTTCCAAATGGGGTAGCAAAGACACACTTCTTGATGTTGATGGATATCCTCAACCGTCGACACCTTTCAAACATTACTCTCAAGTTATCGAGAATGGCCTTGACAAGACCATATACACTCCAATCATCCAAATAGACCTAAAGATGTTTGTGGATAAAGTTCGGAAGGCTTGCACTACAATGCATGAGAACACATCGTGGCTCATTCTTCAACCACTGAAGGCATGCCCATGTAGGAAAAAATTCCCCATTCAGTGGAAAAATTTGTCTTTCTCTAGTCTTCCTTTACAATCCATACCTGGTGGTACCCTAAGAACCCATCCGTGAAGGAGTAGGTTTTGTGCACGCCACCGTGTTTAAGATTTCTTCAAAACGGGGTAGGGAAAGGATCAATGACACATACTACATTTAGGTCCCTATAGTCAACATAGATCCTGATCCTCCCATCCTTCTTTATGCTAATGACCATTGGGCTTATCCATTCTGACTCTTCAACCACCTCAATGATACTTGATGCTATCATTTTGTCTATCTCTTCCTTAACCCGTATGTGTAAATTTGGATTCATCCGATAAGGTCTCTTCTAAATCGGGTGTGCACCTTCTTTTAACTTGATCTTCATTTCTCCTAAGGAATGGTGGATTCCTTTGAGTTCATTGTACCCACGAGGGAACAAATCTTGGAATTTTTGCAACAAATCAATGATCTTCAAAACTTCCTTTTCCGACCAATAGTCATCAATGATAGCCTCCTTAGGTTTGGCCTCCATCCCAATGTTAACCTTATTTTTCTTCAAAGGCTCATGGTAGGTGCATGCTTGCTCATCAACGTTGTCAATGACCTCACGTGTACCCTCTGAATGATCAACATCCAACGTCTCCATCTCTTCCCCGTCTATGACATAGACTAATTTCCCTTTTTATTTTTCCATAAACATGCACTCAAAATGTACTTCCTCTGATTCTTCCTCATAGAGGCGCATCTCCACATCAGGCTTTTCTAGTAATTCTAGTAGCCTATCCTCAGCCATGGCACTATCTCCCACTGTAAGGCACTTGATTGTTTGCAACACCTTATCCACTAATGGTTTGGTGCTTCTATACTCAAATGCTTGAATGAGGTCAGCCACCAACTCTTGCCAATTACTTGTTTGATGACGCATCTCTGAATGAACATACCATGTGCATGCATAGCCTTGCAAGGTGGAATATAACTTGTGTACCCACAAAAAGGTGGTAATGCTTCTGTGCTTCCCATCTAGGCTTCCTCACATGCTTGGATATGAAATGAAGTGGTTTCTTTCCATGGTAGTATTGTATAGTCATGGGCGTGTTGCTTCTTGAAAACCTTACAGAGAGTGTAATTCTTACCTCACGCCACTCTAGGAGGTTCTCCCGATGTGTATCCCACCAATGCACCACAGTCCCAAGTAGGTTATAGCTAAGCATTCTTCTTTTTTTGTCCTCATTTCTCCATTGAGCTTCCATTTTCTGTAGGAAAATCTAAGGAAATGCTCCTCTTGAGTAGCTAGTCAACTTCTTTCCTCTCAGGTGCTTGACTGAGTGCACCTTTTTCACCCTTGTTACTGGTTCTTTTAATTGTCACCCAATTAACTCATAGGTCCCATGCACCCAATTGTCACATGCCATGCTAGTGGTATCACTCATGGACTAAGTGTCTTTGAACTAGATGACCCCCTCTGTGGGGTGAATTACCTTAGGATCTTTGATGGAGTGCATGTAGATTCTATCAAGGACTTCTTCTCCCAATGGCTTTGTGTAGGGCACCGACTTCCCATCCGTCAAAGGGATGACCACCCATTCTTCCTTGTTTTCAAAACTGATATATCCTTTGTTAAACCTTATGTCAGCATTATTCTTGTAACACCATGGGTGCCCAAGCAATGTTGGAAAGTTGTCTGCCTTGGCGAGCACCAAGACTTCAAAATCTCCAGTGAACTTGGCCCCTTGAATGGTGATAACTACATCCTTTAGGACTCCAATGGGAATTTCCTTAGTCTTGTTTGCCATATACAACACATTTGAAGATGGCTACAATGCGGGCCTTCCCATCTAATGTCAGGCATCTAAGGTAAGAACATTCACCTTTGCTCCCGTGTCGATGAGGATATTTCTCAGAAGCCATCCATCAACAACCGCATTCAAAGTAATCTCTTTTCATAGTCAAGGATGGGTGGAGAAAGTTTGCATGCAAAACCTATCTCTCGCACTCCACTCCAATGCGTGGTACCTTCTCCCTCAGCCATTCTCCCAACAAAGGAATAATATTCTCTTACCTTAACATTTTACATACTTCTTTGACCTCATCCAAGTCACTCCTTATAAGCTCCTTATCCTTCCGCTTCCCTACCTACCTTGATTTCTCCTTGAGACATTGTATCTGTCATCACCAATCCGACACTGTGATAATTTTTTACCGAAACTCCTTGTCGTGCTATGATTATTTACTAATGCACAGCTTTTAGTTTGGTGGATGGAATCTGGAAACACAACAACAAACAAAACACAAGAATACCATAGACTATGATAAGAAGGAATGATGATAAATCTGAAATATCAGTGTAAATTATAATATTAACATGAAATTGTTACAATCTCACCCATGAGGTACTTCAAGTGTTACTGACTTCACTTGCCTTCCACTAATACTATGGGAGAAACTTCACAATTACACCTCTTAATGGCTTCTTTAACACACCTTCAAAATGATGGCTTCCTTTACACACTTTCTCATACAATATTTCTCACTACTTCTTTCTATGCTAAATGAGGGGGTGGCCTCTCTATTTATAGAACTTCTAGGCTTATCCATCTTATCTCTAAGATAGGATAAGAAATCCACTCTAACAAATCATATTCCATACCTTAACTCTTATCTATACATGTAAGCTTATCTTTTAAGATAAGATAAACCTTATCATTTCACATGGGTTCCACATTTTTAGACTTTTTACAAATAAAATACACAAAATATTTATGACCTCACTCCTTGTCCTTATTACCAATATAATATTTCTAATTCCTAATCATGTAGACCCTACTTCTCTACTTACCCTAACTTTGACATTTTAACATTACTAAACCACTTACGACAAATATTTACTTTTTACCACAACATTCCTATTGTACTTTTACCGTACTATACATTATTGGCAGCGGCGTGATGGCAGTGCCATTATCTTCTATCGAACAATAATTATACTTAACAACATCCTATTCCTAATACATACATTAATGAAATAGAAATTACGGAGGAAAATTTTAGTGTCGACATCTTCCCCTTCCTAGCTTCTACTCGTCCTCGGAGTAGACTATTTTAGTGCTTAGAAAATCTTCAACTTGTCGTGGTTGACCCATTTTTAATGGGAGTGCCATCCAATTCCTCCAGGTCGAGTCACGTACCATTTTCATGCACAACTGCTATTTTGTAGGGCCCCATCCATTTTGGAAGAAATTTTTTCTTCTTTTTGGTATCTCTAGAATCATATACTAGAACCAAATCATTCACATGAAATGGATACCAACGGATCTTTTGATCAAATTATTCCTTTTGCTTCATTTTCTTCTTATAGCTTGTATCATTCGCTATTTCCTCCTTTCCTCTAGCAAATGAAGATGTACCAACCTTTCTTTATCGAATCACTTTCATCCATCCTTTCATTTTTCATAACTCTCACAAAGTGGGAATATCAAACTCAATAGGAAGAATTGGATCAATGCCATAAGCCAACCAAATGGAGAGTATTCTATTGCTGACTTTGATGTTGCCCTATATGCCCACAATGCTACATGAATCCTTTTATCCCACTTATATACCTGCAAGTCTCGCATCTTTTGCTAGAATTTGACACAACACAAAATTTGTTCATTCCACCTATCCATTTGTGCTTGGGTTGTATGTTGTTGCCTTCCCGTGTGTTTAATAGAAAAATTATTGACTAGGGCTTCTACCACCTCATTAATGAAGTGGCTTCCTTGATCTGTTACAATTTCTAATGGGCAACCAAATCTGGTGACAATGTGTTCATATATGAACCTTGCCACTTCATCCATGGAAGTTGTTTTCAATGGCCTAGCTTCAACCCACTTGGTTAAATAATATGTGGCAACTACAATATACTTATTTTGGCATGGGGTAGTTGGAAGTGGACTTAAAATATCTATTCCCCACTTTTCAAAGGGACTAAGTGGAATAATAGGGCATAATGGAGCTGATGAAGTCTTACGGTTACCATGTGTTTGACAAATATCACATGTCTTACAATAATTATAACAATCTCTAAAAAGAGTGGGCTAGTGATAACCTACATCCAAGATCCTTCTTGCTGTAAGTTGTCCAGAGAAGTGTCCTCCACATGTACCATTGTGGAATTATTCTATCATCTCCTTCCCTTGATCACGTCCTAACTTCCCTCTTATACTGTCCATCAAGTCCTATTCGAAATAATACTCCATGTAGAATAGAATATGGACGACTGGCTTGAGTAATCTTCCTCTTAGTCTTTGCATTGGCACCATCAGGAAACTTGAATTCATTCAAATAATTCCAAATATCTATGTATTCACTAGGGATTGTGTCAAGGGATAACAATGTTGCATCTGGAAATCATCATCATCACAAGATGAACCTAAACCATCATAGGCTTGAGAGAGTGCATTTGCATTGACATGCTTCTTTCCTAGCCTATCTATAATATCAAATTCAAATTCTTGTAGCAAAATTATCCATATTACTATCCTCCCTGATGGGTTAGGCTTATTGACAATATATTTTAGATTTTGATGATCTCATTACAACTATAAATTCCTTCCCTAACAAGTAATTTCTAAACTTCTTTACAAAAAAAATGATAGCTAGAGCCTCTTTTTCGATTCTGATGTATAATTTACCTCAAAGACTCGCTGCTCATTTGTCTGCTCCCCAAAGTAAACTAGATGTTCATTCCCATTTTCATCATTTTGGCTCGAGTACTTTCTAGTATGCGCATCTAAGGCATCAGTGCACACAATGAATGGCTTGCTCTAATCTGATTCTTTAAAACAGGTGAATACACCGGGGCTTCCTTCAGCTTGTTTAAAAGCTTCATGTACCTTATTTCTTGGTTCATAAGTAACATCCTTCTTCAAGAATCGGGTTAGTGGTGTGTAATCTTTGAATAATACTTGATGAACCTTCTATAGTAACCCACATAGCCTAAAAATGATCTCAACTTACTTCTATTCATAGGAAATGGTAACTCTTTGATTTTTGAAACTTTATCAGGATCGGTACCAATACCATCTCTAAATACAACATGCCCTAACAAAATGCCTTTAGAACATCCAAAGACACACTTTGTAGGGTTTAGTGAGGCTTTTGCTTCATCTAACCTTTGAAATGTTGTCTCCATCTGGCGCAGGTGGTCCATCTTGCTCCCATAGATGCAAAAATCATCTAGAAATACTCTGATGAAGTTCCCAATGTAGGGTTTGAACACCCTATTCATCAAGCACTGGAACGTTGCCGAAACATTACACAACCCAAAAGGCATAACTCTATAAGCAAACATTCCCCAAGGAGTGGTGAACATGGTCTTCAGCTGATCTTTCTCTGCTATACGAACTTAGTTGTATCTGCTATATCCATCAAAAAAACTATAACACTCCTAGCCAGCTACTTTGTCCAAGATCTGATCTGAGAATGGAAGAGGGTAATGATCCTTCTTTGTTGCCTTATTGAGCTTCCTATAATCAACACAAATGTGTAGCTTCCCATTCTTTTTTATTGAGATCATAATGGGAGAAACTCATTCTGAATTCTCCACAGCAAATATGAATCCTGCATCAAGCAACTTATCTATTTCTTCTTTTACAGTCTTGGAAAAATTAGGATTCATTCTATATGGCATTTGCTTTATGGGCTTAGCACCATCTACCAACTCAATAGAATATTCTATCCAACTTACTTGATGGAGTTCCTTGTAATCAAAAGTGAATAGGTGTATGTACCTTCAAAAGAGCTGGAGGTAGCATTCCTTCTCACTCTCCATCACAAAGATCACCAATCTTTATTTGTTGGAGACAATCATCAATTTCTTCTTCGATAATTTTATGGGTTCATGAGTCGGATGACCGAAGGATATCCATGACTGAAACATCAACCTCACTTTCTTCATCTTCTATGTCCACTTCACTAGTACTAGAGTAATCAGAGGATGTCCAATCATCGCCATCACTTGAATCCACAAGTTCTACCTTATGATGTCGAGGGATCACATTTATCTTCTCCTCTCTCTGCCACGTCCAAGTGTCATGAAGCCTTCATTCCAGTAGTTTCTTGCATGAACTCTCCTTAGCCATGGTCTTCCCAACAACATTGGGTACGCAATAGTACCATTTTTCATCACCTAAAATTCTACCACACATACAACACCCATAACAGATATTGCCACATTTGAAACTACACCTTTTGGTTTATTTTTTCCCTTATTTAATGACCTTAACATAAGTGTTGAGGGGTGATCAATTTTAAACCCAACATATTCATTACAGACTCGGTCATTACATTAACTGCAGCACCTCCATCAACTAAGACATCATGAATTGAAATACCATTACATAATACCTCATCTTGTGGAGCGTAGGGATCTACCTCTGCCTCCAAAATAGGGACCTCAACCTCCTTCCTTCATCGAGCATTGAGTCCACTTCACATCTCCCACCTCTTCTCAGAAGACATAGCCAAGAGTTGACCATATGTAATATTTGTAGGCCTTTTGGACAGATCTTCTAAGATGGAGTATGGTCCTTGTCCCTGTGAAATCAAAAAATCCTGCACACCCAACTTTCTTCTCCTATGTTTCTTACTAGTTTCTCCTTTCATCTTCTTAGGATCATTTCCATCTTGATTATCTTTTTCTTTCTTTCTTTTTATTACAAACACATCTACTTCATTATTTATGCTCTTATCTACTACATCAAAAGAATTCACAGGTGCTTTTCCTTTATCATTATCTCCTTTACCAGATGTAGAAGCTCTATTTGGACAATTATACTTATAATGACCCTTTTTATAATAACCATAACATACAACTTCAGAAATATTTCTTTTTGGACCTCTATCTCCTCCCTGAGAACTAAATTATTTTCCTTGAAGAAGATTAATAGTTAACTGACCCATCTTCTTGAGCAGATCTTCATACTCAGTAGATGTACTAGGAGAAAGATTTGTGCTCACCGAGAGTGGTTGTGGATTCTAGACCAAAGGTGCTGGTGTAGGCTCTACTTTAGCAACAATTTCTTTGGGCTCCTCTTCCATGCTTTCTTCTTGCCTTCTTGCAATCTCCTTTTCTTGTTCAATGGTAGTTAGGCGGTCATACTTCACTCGTTGTCTGATCTTTGGCTTCATCCCAAGAATGAAGTGCTTACAGAGGAAATTATCCATGACATTCATCAACCCATCCGCTAATCCTTCCTTCCGGATCTGGGCATCGAGCTTCCTCCTTAACTCTATAACACGAGCATGATAATCCCTTATCTTCTCCTTCTCTCCTTAGGATAGCTTTGTGATATCAATCATGAGATCTACATATTTCATTGTTCACCAAATTCTTCAAGAAAACTTTCAGTTAATAAATCCCATGAGTTTTTCACATTATCACCTAGTGTTTCAAACCACCTAAGGGCTAAACCATCCGAAAAGGTAGGAAAAATTCAGTCCACTTTGTTCCTTTCTTATAAGGCCATTACAAATACAAGATCATTTAAACACTTGAATGAAAGAGGAAGCATCTTCATTAGATTGGGCTGAAAAAATAGGAATCTTCCCCATTTTCACAAGTAACCACAAGGTGAAATACCAACCCACAAGTACAATCAACAAGACTTATGTGCACAAATAATTGGAATCACTATAATTAAAAATAGAAATGACCATGGTAAACTATGGTAAAACTTGACTTACTAGGGTAAAACTGACTTTACTTGTGGTAAACACTATTCACAAAAAAGTGAAGTTATCATGTAAATACTATTCACGGTAAAAAGTGACTTTATCATGGTAAATACTATTCACGGAAAAAGTGACTTTACCATGGTAACTACTATGCACACAGTAAAAAAACAAGGTTACCCTCCAAATGATTTTTGACTAAGTGGGAATATCTCTCCGTAAAATCCACCAACAAGGAATGGTCTTCGGCAATGAACCAAAATGTCATCACCTATCCTAAGATCTTGTGATAATTCTTTACCGAAATCCTCATGCTATGATTATTTACTAATGCATAGCTTTTAGTTTGGTGGATGGAATCTGGAAACACAACAACAAACAGAACACAAGAATACCATAGACTATGATAAGAAGGAATGATGATAAATTTGAAATATCAGTGTAAATTATAATATTAACATGAAATTGTTACAATCTCACCCATGAGGTACTTCAAGTGTTACTGACTTCACTTGCCTTCCACCAATACTATGGGAGAAACTTCACAATTACACCTCTTAATGGCTTCTTTAACACACCTTCAAAATGATGGCTTCCTTTACACACTTTCTCATACAATATTTCTCACTACTTCTTTCTATGCTAAATGAGGGGGTGGCCTCTTTATTTATAGAACTTCTAGGCTTATCCATCTTATCTCTAAGATAGGATAAGAAATCCACTCTGATGAATCATATTCCATACCTTAACTCTTATCTATACATGTAAGCTTATCTTTTAAGATAAGATAAACCTTATCATTTCACATGGGTTCCACATTTTTAGATTTTACAAATAAAATACACAAAATATTTATGACCTCACTCCTTGTCCTTATTACCAATATAATATTTCTAATTCCTAATCATGTAGACCCTACTTCTCTACTTACCCTAACTTTTACATTTTAACATTACCAAACCACTTACAACAAATATTTACTTTTTACCACAACATTCCTATTGTACTTTTACCGTACTATACATTATGGGCGGCGCGTCATCTTGGCAGCGCCATTATCTTCTATCGGATGCTACTACTAATTATACTTAACAACATCCTATTCCTAATACATACATTAATGAAATAGAAATTACAGAGGAAAATTTTAGTGTCGATGAACATCAACTGAGTTACACTCTAGCAACGTGACGAGGTTCCATGGGGAGAGAGCATCAACCATGAAATGTGCATGTAAATATTGGAAAGGGGAAAATCTCATTTTCCTCTCTCATTCCACATAGATATGAAAAAGGGAAGGGGTACAAATAGGGGTGTTGTGTAACCCCCAATGCAAGTAATCATACCTCCTCAAGTGGAGAAGGGGAGTTACATTCCTAGAATGGAAGTAACTCCCATATGACACACTAACACACACTGGTGCATAGAATATAATGATGACCCCTATGACACCTAATATCTATGACCTCACCTAAGTGAGATTATTCATCATGTGATGTGGAAAATGACTCACACCAATATATTCAACTCACATTTTGTGTCTTTAATTTCTTAGTGCTTCAACCATTCTTCCTTCATGTAAGATCATCTAAATTTGTTTTCCTCATCTCCTTCCTAAGCAACATTTTCAATCTTGAGAAAAGTGGATTATTTGATCATTTATCAAAAAATAATTAATGATAACCTTATAAATACTTACACACTAAAATGTATGGATCATTTTTATCCAATGTCATGGCTCAATCAATGATGTTATATAAAATAGAGGAAATTTATAACACCATCTGTATGTATAATGATGTCAAATTCATCAAATAAAATGAAGGAAGAGATAATAATATAACCAACAAGGAGAATATGATCAATACAAAAATATAGGGATGTAAATCAAATCTGATGTGAAGGTGACATTAAGTGGTATTAGGAAGGGAAATAGAAATATATTCTTTCATGATGAGATACCAAATTATTCCCCCAATTTTTAATGTACTCCTTAGGAAATTTATCGAGGTAAATTATTTTGATGATGAATTATGTAAAAGAAATTATTAATGGGAAAAAAGTGTAAAGGTTTTTCCTCTTAAAGATCAAGTCACGACCAAGTGTACAAAGATTGGGGCCAAAAAGTGGCCAAAAACATGAAATAAACAAAAAAACATATGTGGTCAAGTGATTTTGGTTTGGTAATTACCAAACCAAAATAAGTACATGTTTAGTCATCTAGATATGAAAATTACTTACATTTATAATATTATTTATGCCCTAAAAACATGTTTTTTTTCCTATATACCCTCTCTTCACAACTTGACTTCCATCCCCTTTTCTCAAAACATTGTATCCAATCACTATGAAGGTTGTATTGTGGTGTATTCGATAATTCTATGCCAAAGAAGAGATAGGAAAACTTGTTTTCTCTCAATTGAAATCAATTTTGGTAATTTTTAAATATTTCTACTTTATATTTTAATCAAAAGTAATGTCATTATGACTATTGTAGTTCCTTCACAAGTAGAGAAAACCCTAGAAATCCTCCTAACCCTCTTATCCCTCCTACAATTTTTGTAGATCCTATGGGTATTCAAGAGGATTTAGTTAAACACATAGTGGAGAATAAGTTACAAATCGAGGAATTGATTAGATTGATGAGATAAACCAATTCTACAAACTTACACTATATCTTCCTTACAAACACATTGGAGTCATTATTGGGTTAGGTTGACTCGACAATGATTCAAATTGATCGATGGACATCCTATAGAGAGACTGTTATGGATTATTATGCCAATAAATTATCATCATTAGCTGGTAAAATATAAAAAAATTACAAAATACCTCATTTGTACACTATTCACTAACCCTAGAACCAATGTGCCCATTCTTTTAACAAGATAATACTTTCCAATCTATTTGTGCAACCATAGTTTGATAGAATATAATTTTTGAGACTGATGGTGGATGGTATTTTATATCCCACCTTGAAACAACAATGATGTTCCATTATAATTTTGAGGAAACTCTATTACGATTTTATCCTAAACAAGATACCAAACTATTTTGACTACTCCCAATCGGGCCAAGGAAAATGCTATATGTAGGATAGACCAGGTGCATGTCATTCTCTATTCAATGTGATAGAGTCCCCATATAAAATCACCCTTATATTAATATTATCCCTACATTAGTGAAGTAGATAGTATATATTGAATCACTACATGTTCTTTAGGTGATAACGGATACCATTTTTCAACATACGAAACATGTTTCCCATACTTGATGTTGGTAGAGGTATGATCGGGAAGGTATGAATAAAAAGTTTCATTAATATAGTTTTTAGGAAATTTACAATAAGGAGAGACAAGGGGAGGGAAGGCGATAGAAAATTCTATTCAAAATCTTTGAATTCTGAAATTCCAATTTGTAATTCCAAAAATTCAACCCTTTACAATGAAAAAGACTCCCTATTTATAATTTTTTGCATATAACTAGCTTATAACCATTTTCTAGTAAATGGAGTGATTAAATTTTAATTAATCATAACTTAAGTGACTTTATATTTGAGTCACTTAAGTTTTACAAAAAAATCATTTCCAAACGTGAAACTAGAAAATTTACTTTAGAGATGAGAGGAGCTACGAATAATCTATAGCTATTAAAGAACCTCCTTGAGTGATTTACTTTGAAAACTTGACATTCATTACATGTGACTAAAAGTGTCCGATAATATCCTTGACTTCTTGTTGAAGTGGAATAACAATGTTTTCCACAACATCGATCCATAATTAAGTTGAATCCAATATTTTCTTAACTCTCCCAAATAAATTTGGGAGCTCTTTAGTTACTTCAAGAATAGTGTTACAAATTCTAGACATCTTATTCATTTAATCAACACTAAAATGTTAAGGATGGAAAATTTTATCCTTGATGTTTCTTTTTAACTATTCCTTAATCTCTTTAATTGGTGTTGTCTTATAATCACTTTTGTTAAGAGGTTAGAAACATATGTCATATAGGTCAATGTTGGCATGTAGGCCTAATAGGTGTTGTCATTGATGCAAAACCACATTAATGAAAAATTGAATGTTGTATGATGGTCCTATGATGATGTATATGATCCTAACATGGTGTTTCAGATGTTTACCAACTGGTATAATGAGATTCAATGAGGTGTGTTTACTTTTGCAAGCCAATACACATGTCTAGGAGATGTAACATGGTAGTATGAGATTCCTGGATGCTTGGGAAGCATGTTGACATTTAGCATTATTTGATGGTTCTTGTACACTCACATTAGTGGCATAGTGCAGGTACAGGTGTTTCACTTTGTTACAGGTGCTCATTAGGAGCAAGTATAACAGCTTGGAGGTGTGATAGTGTGGTTTGGAGCTATATGAGCTCATGGAAGTATTAATTCAGGTGTATCATGGCATATGAGGTATGTTTGGGTCATTTTGAGGTTTTATGTTCAATTATTACATTATTTTAGTTGACCCTAGCTTCTATAGTGAGGATCTAGCATGCAAGCATAGGTAAGTCTTAGTGACTAGAGAGTTTGAGCTATGACATTGAAATTATGATGATTGTATATGTTATAGGAATGATTCATAGTGCTCTTAGAAAAATTTCAGGTTCCCATGATGTGTAAAGTGGTCTAACACCTTAGTAAAACCCTAGATAGGAGAAGTTGGCAAAAAGTGAAGTATTGTGACCCAGTTTTAATTTATTCATAAAAATTGATGATTGGATGTTGTATAGGAATCTATAATATTTCCATAAATGTATGGTAGAGGACATGGTGATGAGTTGGCCTCACCTAAAAATAGCAGTTTCCAAAGAAGAATGTTTTAGGACAAGATGGTCCAAAGGAGTAGCATGAAAAATTAATGGTGCATTATTTATGGGAATTTATCTTTATTTCTATGAATTTTTATAGTAACTTCATGTAGTTACATGGTGTTTTGAGGGCCAAATAGGTTGACTGGTCAAAGGGTGGTTTTGGGGTCTCAAATAGAAGTGCTCAAGAAAAATGGCTATAACTTGAGCTACATGTGGATTTTTAAGTGATTCAAGTTTTTTTGTAAATATGATTCAGATATATTTCCTATGATATGATTATTTCCTCATGATGAGGTTATTTTACTGTGGTTTCTAGGGCATTATTTGGATAGGAATATTTTTGGCGCTTCAAGATATGATGTATTCTCGTGAAAGTTTGATGTTTTTAGAGGTATGTGATAGATTGGGTGATGCTTTATATCACCTGGAAAGTGAAGAAGGATGAATTTTTAATCGAATGAATCAATTTTTAATTATTCACTATTTTTAAAATTATTTTATGAGCTACCCTTTGCAAATAGCATTTTTGGCGGTGTTGATTTGGTGAAAGCAAAAGTAGTTTTGGTTTGAAGAGATGGAATTTTCATGACTTATAACTTTCTTAGAAGTATTCTATAGGTTCTCAAATTTCCATTTATTGGTAACATGTTATGGTTTGTTTGAGTATAAGTTATTTAGTGACATTATGAATTTTCCAAGGTGTGGAAGGGTGCAGAAACAAATGCTTTTTGAGATTTGTAAAAGGAAGTGGGCCCAGAGAAATGAAATAATCTGATTGATTGATCAAATGTACGACCATGTATAAATTTTTTATGATATTTTATTCATTTTTAAGTGGTTTTGGGTCATTACATAGTATATATTTAATGTAAGGGAGTTTTTAAGAATGTGCCCTTTGGGTTTTGAGCCATTTTTGGCATATATAATAAGGGTTTTAGCTAGGCTGGCCTAATTGGATCACTTTTGACTGTTGTATTTCAAATTTTAAATTTTTTCCTTGATGTATGAGTTGAACAAAATGGAGGGAAAAGGTTGGGCCTAAGTTTGAAAGGTGAAGAAGCATATAAAATCATGTTTTTGGGTGCTTTTTGGAACTAGTTGTGTGTGTGCATGTGGAGCAACCTAGGTGAGAGTTGATTACAGGTATTTGAGCATTATTTGAGGATGATTCAAGTGTATTACAAGTGAATAAAAATTAGAGGACATGAGAGAAAGAGTTTGATGATTTTTAGAGTGATTGATGAGCTTGTTTTGTGAAGTGTGATCACCTAGGGTTTGGTTGAAGAAGTGCGAGTTGGATATTGGATCTCCATCAGTTGTGGTAGAAAAAAATCAGATATATACACATTATAGTGTGGTTGATTAGGTTATTGATCATCTTGGGGGTTATAGCCTCTTTGTAGAGTTGGCGTTTCACAAAATTAGGGGTTGGTGTTCCTTATAGGGTCAGGTGCTCTACTAAACTAGGGGTTGTTACTCCTTGTGGGGTTGGTGCATCACTAAATTCATAAAAATATCAATAAAATATTGTGTTTTAGTGTTATTTATTCCCCTTGAGGGTTTCCCACTTATATCTTGTGTTTTTGTGTTGCTTCATGTTAGGAAATAAGGGATAAAATATGTGGAACAATCCCTCACAAAATCGTAATAGTAGAAACTAATATGCAGAAAATATTACATATCTGAAATTAAAGTGTAGAATAAAAAAGAACACAACACAAAGAGACAATATTTAATGTGGTTCACCCAATTTGGGCTACATCCACTAAGAATCACTTGCTCATATTTTATTACAAGCCACCTCTCTCTTAATAGAATACCCAGATCTGTTTGGAGCTATGTTGAAAAAACTCTACAAAATTCACATTTGAACTCACACATCTGCAATGTTACATCAACCTTACCATATGCACAAAAACACATAAATAGGAAACTTCTTAAGCATTTTTATAATACCTTTGGTACCAAAACCATGTGAGAAAACCGACCCATAAACCTATGGGTCAAAAATCTAACCCATATGAGAAGAGCATGTTTCCCAAAATATCGGGCACATTTTTCGAGGCCAAAAAAATTTATTGTACAGTCTTCAACACTTCCACACATGAAAATAGGCTCCACAACCTAACAATCTCCCACTTGGAAACTAGTTTTCCTTTGAGTAATCTTCTCAACCCTTAACTATCATCCGTGAAGACTAACCAAAGTTGAACACAACTTAAATTTCTCCTCAGTGACCACCTATGTCATCATGTCTGTCAGTAGGATTCGACTGGTATGAATCTATATATACTTCATCCTAGAGTGGAAAGCAAAGTTATTATCTAGGTGTATAACACTCTAACTATCACTATGCAGATTCCCTTCCTCCTGCTTATGCCTCAACTCCTCAAGCAATCATTTGTTGATAAAATCATCTCTTTTCTTTCCTCTGTGGCGAAAAATACTCATCCTACATGGTTGACAAAGCCACAAGCTTCTATATTCATGAAATCCAGCTCATTATTGTCCCACCTACAATGAAAATATAACTTGTCTTGCTCCTCTTCTGTTGTCTACATCTCCAACCATATATGAATCTACATAACCACGTAAAGTGGTGTATGATCCACTGTAGAAAAAAATTGTCCCCATGGTCCCTCTCAAGTACTAAAGGATCCACTTTACTACATGTCAGTGATCTTTACCTAGATCACTCGTAAATCTACTCATTTTCCCACTTTGCATGTGCAATAAGCGAGGCCTAGTGCACACCATGGCATACATCAAACTACCAACCGTTGAGGAGTAAGGTACCTTGGACATCTACTTTCTCTCCTGCTTTATCTTGGGACATAGCTCCTTTGATAACTTGAAATGGCCTACCAAATGAGTCCCAATTGGTTTAGCATCCTGCATATTAAACCTCTCTAAGACCTTCTTAATATACTCTTCCTGAGATAAAGTGACCTTCCATTCCTTCCTATCACGAGATATTCTCATACCAAGGATTTGTTTGGATGCCCCCAAATCCTTCATATCAAAGGAGGCACTTAGTTGTTTTTTGAGTAATTTTATTTCTTGCATGTTTTTACCTGCAACCAACATGTTATACACATACAATTATAGGATAATATAACTGTCATCTTCAAATTTCTTTTTTTATACATGCAATGGCCTGAATGGCATCTAATATAACCTTACTCCATCATGAAGCTATCAAATTTTTTATACCATTGATGTGGAGCTTGTTTTAGCCATACTATCTCCTCTTCGGTTTGCACACCATATCCTCATTACCTTTGACCTCATAGCCCTCTAGTTGCTACATATATATATCCTCCTCTAAATTACCATGGAGAAATGTAGTCTTTACATCTAGCTTCTATAAGTTCAAGTTTTCTTGCACGCTGCCACTACTCCAAGAATAGTTCTAATAGAAGTCATTTTTACTACAAGGGAAAAAAATTATCATCAAAATATATACATTTTTTCTATGCAAACCCCTTTACCACCAACCGGGCCTTGTATCTTTTCTTGCCTCCTTATTTCTCTTTAACTTTGTACAACCACTTGTTCTGTAATTCTCTTTTTCCTTTGGTAGCTTCACCAAATCTCAATTTTGGTTCTTCATGAGAGCCTGATTCTCCTCATCCATGTCTTGCTCCCATTTCTTCCTAACATCTACCTCGCATTGGTTCATCAAATCTCTCTCGGATATCCACTATCACCGAGTAATAAATAATAAAGAAAAGGAGAAAACATTCAGTTCTCTTCTTACCCTAAAATACCTCCTCAATATAGGATTTTGGGGTACCTGTTTAGTAGGTTCCTGAACTGATTCATGTGTCACTTTCCCATCTGTCAGATCCTCTACTAATGCATATTCTTTCTTGGATTCTTCCCTATTTTCCCGCAAATCAAGTTTCTTATACATAACTTTCTCATTAAAGACCACATCCCTAGTTTAAATGATTTTCTTGGCCTTAATACTCTAACATATATATCTATATTCATCACCACAATAACCAATGAAAATGCATTTTTCATATTTAGCCTCTAGCTTGGTCCTATCATCCTTGTTAATATGAAAAAATACCTCACATCCAAATACTCTAAGAAATGATTAATTAAGTTTATTACCATACCAAGCCTCCTCGGGTATGCATCCATCCAAGGCACTTGAGGGTCCTCTGTTTATCAAGTACAATGTTGTGCTCACCACTTATGCCCAAAAAGAAAGAGGCGATCCCCGCATATAACCTCATGCTCCTAGCACATTCCGTTATTGTTTTATTCATCCTTTCTAACACCCCATTTTGATGTGGAGTTCCCTGAACTGTCTTTTGCCTTTGGATTCCATTCTTAGAACAATAATCATTAAACTCATTGTTGCAAATAGTCCCCACCATTATCCGACCTAAGATATTTTAGCTTAATACTTGTTTCATTCTCTACCAAGGATTTATATTTAACAAAAGTGTCAAATACATAATATTTGTTTCTAATACAATATACCCATATTTTCCTTATTACATCATCAATAAAAGTAACATAATAACTTTAACCCCTAAGAGATGATGCTTGAGCCGACCTCCACACATTAGAATGTACCAGCTCCAACTTACTCTCTTTCTTTGTAGGTCCAACATTGAGAAAACTTACTCGCTTATGTTTCTCATATATGCATTCCTCACATAACTCCAAACATGTTTTTGTATATCTAGGAAAATCCTTCTTTATGATCTCCATGCCCTTATGGCTCATATGACCAAGCCTATAGTGCCACAATGTTACATCTTCTTTTGAATCCATAACATTGCAAACATTAGTGCTATCAATGGTTAAGTACAAGGTTCCAACTTCGCACCTCTTGCCACCACAAGAGCACCCTTGGTAACCTTCCAAGAGTCTACATTGTAAATATCACAATACAACCATCCCTTCCCAACTACCCCGACCGATATCAAATTTTGTCTTAATGTAGGCACATGTTTGACATCCTTCAATATCCACGTATTCCAATTCTGCATCTTAACCTAAATAAAAATCCAACTATGTTGCAAGGCTCATCATCACCAAGAAAAATGTGCCCAAAATCCCTTGAACATAATCAACAAAATAATTCCTATGTGGAGTAGCATGGAAAGAATCCCCCAAATATAAAACCCATGATTCAAGTAGTATTGTTCAAAGAAAGAATCAAAGCATCCTGACATACATTACCCATTGCCACATTTTCCTCCTTTGTTTTCTTCTTGTTATTTCTCCTTGTCATGAGGCTCCCAATAGTTCTTCTTTGCATGCCCAGACTTTCCACAGTGCTAGCATACTATCTTGCTTTTGGAGTTTTACCTTGCCCGATCTTTCGATTTTCTATGGCATCCTCTATTCTTCTATCTCCCTCTAGTTTACACTTTCAAAGCATTCCCTAAAGTAGAACATTCCCTAGAGATTTTTCTTCGCATTTCCTCACTTAAAATCACCCCAAAAACATCCTCTAACTTCAAATTTGAGTTAGTGGAACCAATTTACTTACCGCCATTACTAGGTTATTCCAACTCTCAAGTAAAGAGAACATAATTAATAAATCTTCTTCATCAAATTATATTCTAACTGAAGCTAAGCATATTTACAACCATATTAAAATCATTTAAATGATTTTCTACTAAACCATTCTCATATACCTTCATATTAAACAAATTTTTTTCATTAAAAATATCTTGTTAGAGGCGGAGGGTTTTTCATACAACTTCCTAATGCATCCATCACTTCTTTTGTAGTCTTTTCCTTCAAAACATTAAATAATACCAACGATGCAAGACATAGCTAGATTTTCCCAAGTGCCTTCATATCCAGCAAATCCCATTCGACATCTGTCATGCTCAAGGGTTTGTTTACTTTCTCAGATAGCAGAATATAAAGATCCTTTTGATAAAGGTAATATTTCATCTGCATCTTCCAAAAACTAAAATTTTTCCCATTGAATTTATCAACCCTTGATCTTCCATCATCTGTCACAGTTCCCACTTAAGCTAAAAATTTCCATGTGATTCAACACTTCAGCAAACCAAACCAAGCTCTGATACCAATTGTTAGGAAATAAGGGATAAAATATGTGGAACAATCCCTCACAGAATCACAATAATAGAAACTAATATGCGAGAAAATATTACGATGTGAAATAAAAGCGCTGAATAAAAAAAAGAACACAACACAAAGAGATATATTTAGCGTGGTTCACCCAATTTGGGATACATCCACCAAGAATCACTTGCTCATATTTTATTACAAGCCACCTATCTCTCAATAAAATACCCAGATCTATTTAGAGCTATGCTAAAAAAATCTACAGAATTCACACTTGAACTCACACACATCTACAATGTTACATAAACCCTACCATATGCACAAAACCACATAAATAGGAAACTTCTTAAGTAGTTTTACAATACCATGGGTACTAAAACCATTCGCCAAAACTGAATCATAAACTTATGGGTCAAAAATATGAGAAGAGAATGTTTCCCGAAATATCAGCCACATTTTTCAAGGCCAAAAAAATTGCCCAACGAGGAAACTGTGGAAAGTGTATAGTAATTTTATTGTATAGTCTTCAACACTTCCACACATGAAAATAGGATCCATAACCGAACACTTCGTTACTTTCATGATTACATGCTTCTTTTATGGTTTATTGTATGCACACATAAAGTATTGAATAAGTGGATATTGTGATTGAATGTGTATAATATTTTGAGTTTCAGATATGAAATATAATTTGAAATTTTTATAAGGACTGAATCAACCACCTCTCAATCCATTGTTCTTCTAACAATCAACACAAATTTCATATTTCATCATGTCAATCCTCTTCAACTATGGATAAATATCATCGGCCGCCTCCTTGAGTTTTTAATTCTCCATTTCATTATTCACACCCACTTTCTATAAATTTAATCTTTTACTTGTAGAAAGACTCCTTTGAAAAAATTGCATTCTTGTCTAAATTAGCCAAGGATCAAATATTGGAATCAAATACTTCTAATGAGAAATATTATTGTTAATTGCTTTCAAAGTGTCATTGATTTTTAGAGTTACAACATCGAAATAATCATATCCTATTAACTTTATGATTTATCAAAATCCTTTCAACCCATGATTCAGTAACTCTCCCTTACTCACTAGATCAATGAACTTCCTCTACAACCCATTGATCAAACCTACCGATGAGATAGATGCCCCGAGATAAAGAAGAAAGTGAAGAATCTACATCAAAAATGGTTGGATGTAGGATAAAAGTAAATGTACATGATCCTCAACTTGTTCCTTAGTTTTATTTCCTTTTTCTACCCTTTCAATCAACCTTGCAATATATTTACTTATGTTGTGCACATCACCTTCAGGAGTAGATTCTCCTATTAGTCTTCTACTAAGGTCATAATAAGAAATGTTCATTTATGCCTCATCTCTCTTAATCCCACAGGCATGAAACCTCCTCAAAATGTGCTCTTGAAGCATTATATACCAACCTTGAAGTGGTTTTATCCTTCTTTTCTTTTTACTTAACTTCAAGATCTCTATAAATACATCATAGTTAGGAGTAATAACTCTAGAAATTGTCTATTTCTTCTCTTCACTCAATGATGAGAATCGAGAGAAATAAGGATGGGGAGAAGAGTGAGGATGAAAGGTTTACAATGGTATGGGTGAAGGATGAGGGGAAGAGTCAATAGATGAAGGAATATGGATGATAGGTAAGGGTAAATGGGAAAGAGGAGGATTCATGTGAAGAGAATTTGTGGGAAGTGAAAAGGATTGGTGAATGTTTTCTTCTGGAAAATTGGGATGTTATTCATAGGATAAGTGACAATTTATCCTATCTCAAGGGAAGTTTCATAGTTACTTCTCACTAAAAATTTTGAGATGTGAGAGGTGTGTGATTTTTAGGAGAAATGAAATTATCATGAGTGTTTTATGCTATAACCTTGCATTCGGTAGCATGTGACCTTGAAGTCTTAATATAAAATTTGGTGCAGGAAGTTCCCTCACAAAATTTAAATTCAATACCTTTTTCATAGGAATTGAATTATGCTACCTTCTTGAGGAACTATTTCTTAAACCTATTTATCACTACAAATGTATGATCCATGATATCACCTATCTCTATAATAGACAAATAAATAGGCCTTAGTGTCTAACCTTTCACATTTTTCATGAATTGAGGATCAATCAAGTCACTACCATCATCTATTTAATTTTTATTCTCATATAATCTCTTTAAAAATTCAAGATCATCAAAGCAATTATCCCACAAATATTCAATTTTAGGTTGATGGGTGTGATTGCATGTAAACCTCGTGTTCTTTTTGAAAAAACCCTTGTCTCAATATTTTTCTTTTGGGGTAGTGATGTAGATTGAATGGAAGAAAGGTTGACTCAATATTCTCGAGCATCTTGATATTTTTACAATAATAAAATTCATTCTTGATAAGATAGTTCACATATTTGGATTTTATTTCTGTAGACACAAAATCATGCACTTTAGGTAATTACCTAGTCTTAATTACATACTACTATTCATATGATTCCTAAGAAAGAATGGTACTAATTAACCCGTGTCTTTAACCACCTTTATTTTGTTTCTATTGTTCCTTTCATTCTTACACCCTTACTTGCTCAATCTAACATTTTACTCTTCATCATCTATCATCCTAGATGTCAGCGCCTTTTTGAGACACCAACACTAGGCGACCTCGTCCCCTCTGTGCACCCCTTTCCTCTTTGTATTTTACTCACAATTTTTGGGTCCTTTCTATCCATTTGACCATTTTATCTTTTTGGTATTCAGCATTTTTGGGGTTGATTACAAAATTCAAGTGAAGGAATCATATAAATATAAAGCTATGGGATCATAATATAAGGAACCAAGCACTAAGAACTATCTATAACCACCTAAGGTTGCATCCATCAAGGCATATAAGATCTCCATTTCATCCATCTACCTCCATCACAAGGGACACAAGCGTTGGTTTTCTACATCACACTTCATAGGAGGCAATTTAATTCTATTTAATGCACACATTTATTGCATTATACATCTAGCTACTTACTCACTATCCAAGTGCGAGTGGCACAAGAGAAACCTAGGGCAAAATTCTGCACACACACAAACATAGAACTACATTAGGTATGAGATGTAGTGTAGTGCTCAGTTGTAAGTCCCCCATTATGGTGGCTAAGACATCCCAACCCCTCATTTTGCATCTTTATTTTTTAGGATTTGATTTATATTTGAGGGTTTTATAGGTATATGTTTCATTTTAGGTTTCGATGACTCCGGTGATCATTGTGCGAATCTATAACAAAAGGAGAGCATAAATAAACACCTTGTAACCAATCAAAGATGGTTTTCTAAGCTTTTAGTAGACACATGCACCCAAAAAAAGGCCTAGGGTTCCCACGAATGACCATATCCCTCTCCAGTGCCCTAGTCTAGCCTATACCTCCATATCTACATTTTCTAGAGCTTCAGTGTGACACTTCTCCCTCTTTGTTAAGCTTCATCGTGAGCTACAGATCCTAGTTCATATTTTAATTTGAATCGAGATAAGGCCTTTTACCCTCTCTTTGTAATTATGGTTTCATTATTTATTACTTAGATTTATTCGGCATATTTCTATATTTTATTACATCATTTATTTACTGCTATTATAGCATCAAATTAGGCATAATATTCCATATTTTACATAATCATATTGGTGAACCCCACTTTTGATCGATCATTTGGTTCCTTCTTTGGCACGTCATCTTTTCTATCATGGCTCCTAAAATTCCTCAAATTTCTTTTTCTAATTTACTTAATATGCATCCCAATTGCTAGGTTGTTATGCAAAAAACCCTAGACACCATGTATCTCCCTAGAGATATGTTTTTTTTTTATTTTTGGCAAATAGTTTTTTGAAAGGGACTATACCCTTGAGAACAAAAGAGGGCCTAGAATCCAGAAAAGGAATGAGAACTAGAATAAAAAGGATCAAAATCCAAATGGGATAATGAAACCCAAAGTATCCCAAGAGCAGCTACCCCATCAAAACAAAAACAGTACGAACATTGCAGGAAAAGCAAAGTAAAAAGATAGCAAAAATAAATAATTACAAAGAAGTGTAGCAAAAGCACCCACAATTACTTCTTGGCGGCTTTGTCGATGCTGGATTTGATATTCTACCAAGAGGTGAACATAGCCAATGTCGTCATGTGGGCAGAGTTAGTAACATCCAGCTGTTCAATGGTCCTTTTGCTTTCCTTATCTGTGCCCCAAAGGGTTTCTGGAACTCCGCTGAGATTGGAGATGCTGCGGACATGCTGTTCAATAAACTCTTCAATTACATTAAAAATGGCCATATTATAATCATGGTGAGTCTTGTCCTTCCCTAAATGGGTGTCTAAGGAGTTCATCTTCTTGTATATATCTTCAACCTAACTATTATCCATAGCCACCTCCTCCTCATTCTTCCTTCTTCCTCTTACATATCCTTAGAGATATGTTGCCACATCAAGTGAGTGTTATTTTCAATCGTTTATCTAATGACCCTAGTCCTTGTGATCCTCCATCTAATCAACCCATGTTAGAATCAATTCAATCTTTGTATTCTTTATTTCAAGACAAATTTCAAGCTATGGAATCCACCATTACATCTCTTAAATCTGAAATCCAACATCTTAAGGACATTTCTCATGCTCATGTTTGTTCTCCTTCTACATCTCATATTCATTCTATGTCTTCTACATGTTCTCATATTAATGAATGTAAAATGTTGTCATTCCTGTGCCTCTCAAGTTTGCAATCAATGTTAAGCAACAAGATATTCTTCTGAAACTCATAACTCATCAATTAATCAACTTTCCATCTACTCATTGTTATCCTCCTTATCATCTTACAAAATATTAAGGTCATCCATATTGCAATTACCATCAAATAAATGGCCATAATAATAATCACTACTATGCTTTACAACACACAATTAAGCATCTTGAGTTGAATGGCTTTATCTTGTTCACTTTGCACAACAGTTGTTGCATGTCTATCTACAAATACTAAATCAAAATGGGCTCCTAAATCTTCTCCTTCGTGTCGAATGAGAATCATGCCATCACTTCTAATGTGCCTTCTTCATCCATTTAAGTGTCACCTATTCAACCTCCTCTTAAGGATGGTCCCACTCCTCTTCCACTTAATTTATCTATGACATTACCAAGTCAAACTAAGAAATCACCTCTCAAGGTTCATTCCCCATCACCTCCTCATGATAATTCGTCTATAGTATTACCAAGTCAACCTAAGAAACCTATTTTAAATCGCGGTTCAAACTAGCCTCCAGTCAAGTCTTCCATGGCATCATCAAATAATCCATCATCATGTAAGGTCCCTCTATAATCGCTACTTCAGCAACTAATCATTTTTGTTAAAGCAAATAATTCCTCTACTTGGTGGCCCAGGACATATCTCAAATTCCACCACCATCGCATGGTCCTATTTTTGCTTCTACCACACATACTTTCATCACTTCATGACAACTTGATCTTTGGTAGGTGACTCATTCCACCTTACCCCTAATGAAACACTTGTGTTCTTACAGTTCTTACATGACTTTTGAGGTATCTCTTACAATAAGAACCCCATTTCATTATCACATTACATGCTTCATTAACATATATATCTATTACATAATCACTCATACATACATACATCTATAACCATATATCACTTGTGATGCATACAATACAATCTCTCATCATTTATCCCATCACTCAATCAATATTACACTATCTATTATACTTCACCACCTTCATGCATCACTTGTTTATATATTTCCAAGCATATTTTATCAAATAACACACTCATCACCATACACTTGGGGGAATCTTCTTAACTCCCCCTCTTCTAGCATCATCAGCTACCTTTCATCTTAAACACATCACATCTAATCTTTTGCATATCACCACACACATCTTGATACACATGCATATCGTCATTACCCGATGACACACTCTTGTGCTACGGTTCACACTTGACTGTTGAGGGCATACTACACACATGAACCTCACACACTACACACTATACACACCACACAATATCATACACTTGACCATATCACACATTTTACACTAGACACATTCACCACACATATCTCTAGCATTTCTTAGTCACACTACACATTACACATCTCACACAACACACATTCTACACATTTAAAATTATCTTATTACATCATCTATCACACATTTTGCATCTTACTCACCATACACATTCACGCTACATCTTTCTTACATCTACTTTTATGCGCTACACTCACTACCCGACAACACACTCTAGTCCCATGGTCCATACTTGATTGTTGAGGGTATACATATTAAATGGACCTCATCAAGCTCACATTCAATTGTTTTATCATGTGACATTCCTAGCTAGTACCTTACTCATCATTTCATGATATACGCTCTTAGAATAAATCATCACCCCATCACACCTATATCATTATACAATTTCCTCTTTGAATTCAATCACACCATGTGACCTTTGTGCCATTACCTTATTCATACATTTTGTGATATACGCTTTATGATAAATCATCACACCTTCTATCATCCTACTCATACATTTTGTGATATACGCTTTGTGCTACATCATCACGCTTTCTATCATTTCCATCTATATATTTCATGATATATGCCTTGTGCTACATCATCACACTTTCTATCATTTCCATCTATATATTTCATGATATACACCTTATGTTACATCATCATGTTTTCTATCATTTCCATCTATATATTTCATGTTATACACATTTTACTACATAATCACACTTTCTATCATCCATATATGTCGTAATATAAGCTTTATGCTACATCATCACACTTTTTAACATCTTCCTCACATATTTAGTGATATACGCTTTAGGATAAATCATCACACATTCTACCACCTCATCAATTTTACTTTGTCGCATTTAATCATACACATTACATGAAAACTTACAATAACCAACTTTCTTCTTCTCGCACACATTTCAAATTGTTTCATGATGATGCACTCTTGTTTACTGAGTTCATTCTTGATTGTTAAGAGGACATAATTAAATTAACCTCATTGTATAAATTTCCATCCACTCGGGGGGGGCACCTTGCTCCTATCATTCACACTGCATTCCATTTTGCCTCATCTACACTATACTACATATATTGGTTGCATTTACTCTTTCTTACTTCTTCTTACATGTTCACTTTATTACACATGTTAGATAGATATCTTGTATTTCATTATCTTTATCATAAACACATGCGCGTTCACTTTCCTTTCTAGTTGTGATCATAGATTATACAGATCTATTACATGCAAGCATGAATTCTTGGCGCAATACCTAGTACCAATCCCACAATGGCTCCTAGGGGCATCCACTTTCATACATTATAGGTGTTATTGTTTCATTTTATTTCATAACACACTAGTTTCTCAAATTATACATGCTTTGACATACTTTTTATATTTCTAACATGCTAACGGGTGCTTCATGTGTAGCATTTGTTATGCAGGGATACTTGCTTCCATGATTGTTTGTTACATTGTCTTCCATTGTATGATATTGTTTACGGGCATTTCCCTTTGTCTTCTATGCACACTTGCATGTTTATGGCCACTACGACATTGATTTTCTTATGACATCATGAGTGATGTCCCATGTTTGCAACCCACTTTTCGTGGTCTACATTTTCTTCTTGTATGTTTACACATTGTCTCGTAGCTTACATTTCATCTTATACATGAGTGTTTGTCTTTTCTTGTACTAACACTTGTTTTTCCTAGCCACTTTTTTGTGTGTGCCTTGGTTTCTACCAAGAACATTACCTTCCCCTATGCGGGGCATAGTTTTAGCACAAAGCAGTTGGTCCTCTTTTAGGCCGCATACTCCTTTAATGACATTGTATGTACCCAAAACAAGGGGGGAATCATATGGGTGAATCAATCACCCCATATAGTGTTATACATAGCACAACATAGTACTGGTACAGCATAGTTTTCAGTTTTGGATAGGGCTCATAATCGGACTTGGGTCCTTAACACAAATGCCCTTTCCTAGATACATGAAGCCAAGGGGAAATACAATAGTCTTTCCTAGATGCGTGAGACCAAGGGGCGCTTACACAAAGGATTGGTAATTTAGAACAGTCTACATAACTCTATACACATTGAAATTTTAATTTATACACACCATCTGTAGTGGTTTTTACATAGTGGGAAGCAGTTAAAGGTTGGTGGATGACACCAGATAGTTCTCCCTACACTTCTTCCATTACACTTTGGCATGAGATCACCCGAGAAACTCACACATCGGCATCATCTATAGGATCCTTTATACACTCTTTTCCTCATCACGGATCAAGTGCACATGTTCCTTTTTCACATTTTTCATTTTACATACTCCTTTACATGTTTTTTACACATATACATACATATTTGACTACTTTTCGACTTCTCTTATATAGTTATGCTTGTATGAGGAATTGGTAGTCAACATCATCCACATCACACCAACAATGACATTGACACCGAAAACAATGGTACATTGTGATATCTACACATGTGTTTCCACCCTAGGTTCATTTTCATAATTTTTACACTTTTTTACACTTTTTACGCTTCACATTTTTATCACTCCACGTTTTATCTAGTCCCTCGGCACAATTTCTACATCGATCTACATGGATATCAGTACGCATCTCTATCTACTTTATGTTATTGATATTTCCGCTCACCAACATAAAGTGGGGGAAAATGTAGACACAAAATCATGCATTTTGGGTAATTATCTAGTCCTGATTACATACTACTATTCATATGATTCCTAAGTAAGAATGGTACTAATTAACCCATGTCTTTGGCCACCTTTATTTTCTTTATGTTGCTACTTTCAGTCTTACACCCTTACTTGCTAAGTTTGACTTTTTACTCTTCAAATCTATCATCCCGAACACCGGCTCCTAGCTAGGGTGCCAATGCCCGCGTGCCCTCGTGCCCTCTGGGCACCCATGTCCTCTTTGTACTTTACTCAAACTTGTTGGGTCCTTTCTATCCATTTGAACATCTTATCTTTTTGGTATTTGGCCTTTTCGGGCTTAATTACAAAATTCAAACAAAGGAATCATATAAATATAAAGCTTTGTTATCACAATATAAGGTACCAAGTACTAGCACTATCTATCACCACCTAAGTTTGTATCCATCAAGGAATTTAAGAGATCCATTGCATCCATCTAGCTCCATCACAAGGGACATAAGGGATAGTTTTCTACATCACATTTCATAGGAGGGAAGTTCATTCTATTTCATGCACACATTTACTACATTATACATCTAGCTACTTTCTTGTTATCCATATGTAAGCGTCATAAGAGAAACCTAGGGAAAAATTCCACACACACACACACACACACAGAACTACATTAGGTCTAAGATGTAGTGCAGTGCTTAGTTGTAAGTCCACCATTGTGGTGGCTAAGTATAGTTTGACCCCTCATTTTTCATATTTCATTTTTAGGAATTGATTTCTATTTGAGGGTTTTGTATGTCTATGTTTCATTATAGGTTTCTAGTGACTCTAGTGATCATTGTGTGAATCTCAGAAGAATAAAAGGTGGGCATCGAAAACACCTTACAACAAGTCAAAGATGGTTTTCTAAGATTTTTAGCAGACAAAGGCACCCAAAAAGGGTCCAGGGCACCCGCAGCACCCCTGCCCCTCTCTTGGTTCCTCAATCCAGAAGATCATCGCCTAGCACTTTTTTTTGAGGCTCGGTGTAAAAATTCTCCCTCTCTGTTCACCTGGTCATCACTTCAACATAGTCCAAGATTAATTGTAAAATAACTAAGTCATCTTATCTCCTCTTTGTAACTAGGGTTTCAATACTTAATTGCTTAATTTTCTTAGATCGAGTTTTTACTTAATTGTTTATTCATTTACTACTACATAGCAATCATATTTAATCATTTATTTCCATATTTTCTTAATCAATTTCTTTCAATATGGCATGAACAATTCCTATTTTTCATACAAATCTTGATTAAAACCACCTTGTCATGGGCATACCTAGGAATATTTTACGAGTAGCCTTCAAAGCCACCAAATCCTATATATGTGAAAGTTTAAAATTAAATGAAGTAGCTCACATAATTCATGACAAGACTTGTAGCATCTTTTGATATTATTAGTGCGTTGTTTCTATTATCTGAAATTTACACCCCAGTTAATTTGGATAACTCATTAAAAATGTACTTATCCATTTTGACAACCTAGGACATATAGACAACCATCAAATTGTACTACCTAAAAGCATTGTACGTTGGCATTTAAAAACCCATAGGAAACTAAATCTTAAAGCATTGGCAGGTTCCTATTTAAAATCCATGTAACGCTCATTTAGCCATCAATTTCAATGTTGAGCATCAAGACAATGCCACATAGCATCATTTTGGTGAACTCCAAGCCATTCCTATTTTTGAACCTCAATTCCATGAAATAAACCTAATTTCATAAGTAGTTGGGTCCGGAAAAGTCAGCAAGGTCAACAAGGGGGCAGGTTGCACATTTCTTTTGAATCTAAAATTTTCTAAGTCCCTCTGAAGTAAAAGTTACGATGCGAAGGTAGAATCTGACAAGTGTGAAAACCCAAAGCTACATGGAACCATCCTATTGGTTTGAGCTTCATAGTTGTCATTGGGAGCTTAAGAAAACTCTAACAACCCGATATGCATGGAGCCTTCTTATTGGCTCACACATCATAATGGTGAGTCAAAGGGATATATAAAAGGTGAAATGTGAAGATGCATTAAAATTCTCTATTGGATCACATTTCTAATGGATCTGACAAGGGGCAAAGGATAGTATGAAATTGCAAGGGAAGCATAGCGTGATCTTATTGGCCCATATTTCTTAATACAGAAGACCTTCATAAAGCCAAAGGAAATAGAGGAAAATAAAGGAATCAAAATCCCAAACTCATGACCCAATGGGAGGCTAAAAATGGTAAAAATGAAGCGGTGCACATGTTGGCGAGAGGTTGATCCTAAGCTAATCATAGATTGTCATGTGTTAAGTTCATGTGCTTCCCCATATAAAATTTCAAGTGGCCATATCTTTTTATCTAGAGCTCCAAATCAGACAAAAATTATATCATTGGAAAGGTCTCCTCAAGCTCTTCAACATGACATCATCAAAATCAGATTTTGGTGGCATTGCATGGGTGAAAAAGGAGAAAAATATTTCGGGCCATTAATTAGTAGACTCGGATGGCTCAACTACTAGAATTGATGAAGTATGGGGCTCTTCCTTCTTCTACAAGCCAAACATACTTGGGGAACGCACTTGACATATCGTGTGGCAGGGAAAAACATATCTTCATTAATGACAAGATCAAATTTGATCTTTTTCCTTCTTCTCTCTCTTCCTTGTTCTATATAATGTAAAATCTTTTGATTTTGTAAGTGAGACTCTTTGTTGTAATAACACCATGCCAAAATGGTGGCCGACTTCCCATAATTTCTAGACCTCAAATTTGGTCTATGCAATATATTTCTCACCTTCTTCCATGGCTTTAATAGAATTTTGCATATTTTAAGCAATATAAAATATGTTTTGTGGCACATTTGTCTGCCCTAGCTTGTTTTATTTTGTAGTCTTACCTTTCTGCTCATTTCCAGTATGTTGTGTGTACTTATTTACTTGCATTTTCCATTTTTGTTATATTGTAAATACATGAGCAAGTGATTATACATAGTTCTCAAATTTTGGCATGTTTTCTGCCATTTCTCCCATGTTTTCTCTTTCCGTCCCCTTTTAGAGAGATCACTTCTTTTATAGTGCTATCACCACCCTTTTAGCTTAAGATTTCCCTTTTCTACATTTCCTTCTAACCTTGGTCTCTTAGATTGTTAGTTTAGGATTAGATAGCCTCATTTCCAACATTAGGAGTAGTTTTAGAATTAGGAATAGGTAGAGAGGAACTAGCCTTTTTTGGAGGTTGGTCTCACAAAGTGCAAGTCCCACAACTTGGAGACAATCCCATGTTTCCAAAAATCATGGGTTGTCCTATGACTCAGAAGGGTAAACTTTTGAGCTCTAGTAGTTTCCTTCCATCGATTTGAATGTAAACATGTTGAAATTATCATTGACTCATTTCAAATGAGTTAAAAGTCCCTACATGAGTAATTTTTTGGTGAATGTTGTAGAATTTCCATTTTTCACCTATTTTTTCTTGTGAAGACAATCCCATCCACACTCAAATTGTTGCAATAAAGTAGACTAGGTAAGAAGTCATATAAAACTCATTAGTGTATGTAATATTCAATAAGGCATTATGAATATTTTGATGATAATTTGACACGACTCAATGTATTGTGTACCCTCATAAATTACATTCATAAATTGATCCATCCATATCTTGAATTCCTATTTAGTGGGGTCACCCTTTACCCGGTTCAAGAGAAAATCGTGTCTAAAATTTCCTCATGGAATTCAACTCTCACCAAGTTATTGGGAACTTTGATGACCCTTTTTCTACACTTTTAGCCAAGAAGTGGCTAGCATATTCTAAATCTTGGAATCATGCTTATTCCACTCATCCAAAGGATATTCCTTAGTGAGAACTACATAATTCTTCCTCCTCCAAATTCCAAATTTGATACCAATGTTAATCAAATACAGTTTGGACACTACCATGCCATTGGCTACTTTGATATCATAGATGATGCGATTAAAATTGTTTGAACATGTAAAAACTAGCTCAACATATTGAATGGATAGCCAAAAACATGTAGCCTATACAAAAACTACAGAAATTTCTATCTACAATCTTTGTTTTGTTGTTTTTTTCCATCCTTACTGGATATCATCAAAATCTATGAAGTTAACATTATTGTCCACAATGTCGGGCAAGTCAATGATCAAAATGGGGATGGGTTTTTTGATCCATATTATTTGATATTTTTATGCAAATGGAGTAGATACAAGTGATAAATGGGTTTTTTGGAAGCTAAATGGGTTTGTGGAAGTGCCAAAATAGTTAACTTTGATGTTTTTTGAGCCAAAACATTTTAAACCCCTTTGAGGTGAAAAAAATAAATTAGGACACTATATCTAATGAGAAGATAATCAATGTGAAGGTTCTGGGAAAGGAATACCTGGAAAATATCTCAATATATTTTTATGGGAGGAGCATGATATATGACTAAAAAAACTTCTTGGGGTGTGTAGGGTTAACTAGAGTAATTATATTTTCATGGATATAAAAATTAGAACCTTGGAGCAAGAATGAGAAAACATTTTTCAAGTTATGTTTATGATTTGGAATTGATATGTGTATATGAATCACTTTAAATTTTATTTGAGAAGAAAAAGAGGCAAAATTAAAAATATAACTTCCAGAGTGCATGTGAGAGGATGCCTAGGAACTAGGAACTTCCCAAAGTAGACTTGGTGTTGTATTTGGGAATTACATTAGCAATAAGTGAATCCTCAACACAAAATTAGAACCTTGGAAATTCCCAAAGTGCATGGACAGCATCACTTAGAAATTATTCCCTCAAAACTACACTTATAAAACCTTTCATACATTAAATTAACGATAAAGCGCATTTAGAACTATTTACACCCTAATTAGATTTATGTGAAATGTAATGATATTTAGTGAGATGAATACACTAAAGGATGTAATGGTTAAAAAATTGATTATCCTAATTAATTAAATTTCAAGAGTAGTTACCAATATCATAATAATGCATCAATACTTATAATTGATATGCTAAACAAGATATAGACTTAAAAACACAAAGGAATGAGTGCACTTGGATACATATGATTCTAGGAAGTTCATGTATTGGGGGTGTTTTCATTAATGTCACATGGCATTCATGGAAAAATAGGAGTGAAATTTTAAGTAGGTGGTGCCTTCCCAATGGTGTTTGATGGTCACAAAGTGGTCTCATGGTAATTTCTTGAACATTTAGGATAATTTTGGGGTGCTACAGGCTTGGTTAGTGTGGTTGGTTTCCACTAGAGGCATGGATATGGATGGTGTTCTTGGCTTAAGTGTCCCATAGGTCATAAATGATGTTTATAGGATTTTTAAGAGCTGCTATGGTGATCATTAGGTCGGGGTTGCAAGTCACAATTGGAACTAACCCATTTAGGCCTAGTTTTCGAGCCTAATGAGGTGTAAGAGCTCAAGTTTAAGCCATGAAAATCCTAGGTAAGCATGGTAAAATATTAAGAACACTTCCTTGAGCATGTATGAGCATCTATAGATCTTATTTTATCTTTTGGAGGCAAAATTCTATTTTTGCTAAAACTACCTTTAAGAACTAGTAGTGGAATCTTGGACAAATGAGATTGGTCTGGACCATACATGCTCATTTATGAGAAACAAATATATGTAGCATGTAGAGGGAGGTATTGTAGTGTGCAGGGTTAAGTTTCATCAAATTTTGAAGAAGATTGTTCAAGTTATTCAAGTTTTACCAAAATCGGGTAAAGTGAGAAGGGCTAAAATAGTGACCTATCTTCTTAGAACTCAAATAAAATTATCAAGCCTCCTTCAGATAAATAATAGAATTATTTTTTTAATATCACTCTAATATTTAACTTTTGTAAAAACTTTAAAGGTCAAAATGTGGAAGAACAATAAATTTATCTTCATTTTTCTAACATTGTTCATACTCTTTGCAAACCTCCTTCTTGAAGCGATAGGCAAGAAATGAAAAATTTGTCATTATTTCACTTGTAAAGATGTGGAAACTTCTCAGGGTTATATAATACTTCTTATAGGTCAATATGGTGACATTTTATTTATCCAAGCATGATTGCATTGTATAGAAATTCCTTTGTTTTTTCAAGTTTTGCACATCACCCTATTTTGAATGATCGAGGAAAGCCACCAGGTGTGACAACTTTTGTTTTATGTCTACTAAATTATCTCAAATGTTTTCAAGCATTTACCTTTCTCATTTTGTGTAAACTCGGTCCTTTTCTCCTCCTATCACTAAAGGGCGTTTAAATGTCTTTTTGCATGCCTCTCGATGTTTAATTTGGTGTGAAAAAGTCTTGAAGTCGAAAAAAATCTAAGTTTTGGGTCATTACAGTAAGTATTTCGGGCTGTCGGACATTTTTGTCCCTTTGTCCCAAATGAAAGTGCATTTGTTCCCGATCGGCGAAACCTCCGAATTTGTCCCATTTTGGGCCCGTCGGAAGTTTTTGTCCCAAGTGTCCCGAAAAGTTCTTGTGCGAGATGTTCCAATTTTGAAACTAGAGGCCTCAACCACTTGAACCGCGTGCTTCGCACTTTCTTGTCCCAAATGTCCCAATTTCAAAAGTGCGCTCTGTTCCATTTCAGAACCCAGGCCGAAGTCTTGAAGTCGCGTACTCGGAACTTTTTGTCTCAAATTTCTCAAGTTCAAACTTAAAGTGCACTCTGTTCCATTTTTCCCGGCCGATTCAATTTGATTTCGTCCCAAGTTTTGTCCCAATGTCCCAAGTCAAAGCATTGTTCCATTTTCGGCGAAATGTCACCCGAACCGCGTCTTCAAACTTTTTGTCCCAAATGTCCCAAAGTCAAAAGTGCAAGTTGTTCCATTTTCGAAAACTCTTGAAGTCGCGTCCTTGAGCTCTTTGTCCCAAATCCCAAAAAATGCAAAAGTTCCATTTGTCCCATTTTGGCCGAATCGCTGAGCTTTCATTTTTTTGTTCAAATCAAAAGTGCTTGTTCCATTTTCGGCCGACCGCGTCCTTCGCGCGCGCATTTTCGTCCCAAATGTCCCAAAATGCATTTGTGCGTCTTCTCCTGTTTTCGTCAGAATCGGCCGAGCCTCGTGTTTCGCGCATTCGCGTCTCACATGTCCCAGTGAACCTAATGTCTGAATTCATACTTAGTTTTCCTTTCGACCGAATGTGCTAAATTTGAATTTAAGTTGCGAAGATCAAATTTCAGGGCAGTGGCGAAGAAGATGAAAGCTTTGAAGGCGCGTTTACATCGTTTTCAAAGATATCCATTGTCATCTTCAAGATGAAACGTCTGGTGTGTCCCTCGTGGCAAAGACATAGCTGAGACGTTAAAGAAATTCAAGAAGCGGTTTCTGAAGACGGTGGGTCCTTCTCAGTGACTGTCCACCTGTCTCCTTCTTCATTCTTTTCTCTTCTTCCTATTCCTTTCATATTCCATGTAATTAGTTAAGAAATTGCGTTTGGCATTCCTTAACTATTCTCTAGTTAAAAGAAACGGTTACGAGGAGTAACCGAATTGTAAGCTATATAATGGCCTTCTTTGCGCCATTTTGAAAAGGAGGAAGAACTTGGCATATTTTCTGCAAGTGTAAATAGATTATAGAGAAATCAATACAGAAGGACTTTCCTTTCTTTGTCTATCTGATCTCTGTCTGTTCTAAGCTTTCATTTGTTTTCTTTGTGAAGATCATTTATCTCAAATTCGTTAGTCTCATCGATTGCATACTCTTCAACTTTGCAAGCTCGGTGATCTTGTATAACCAAGAAGGAACTTTGTGTCCTTGATTAATGAATCTGTGTTACGTTAAGAAACTTTGCGTTCTGGCAGATGTTATTTACAGAACTTTGTGTCTTTAAATTCCATCTTACTTGTTCTATACGAATGATCTTGTTTTCAATTCACGGTGACTTCGCATACATAAAGAATTACTCTGATATCTATAATTCTGTATGTTTGCCTTTCTGCTCTTTTCTATGCTCTCATTTCCTCAGTCCTTTTGTAATTGATGACCTTCATAGAAAACACTTTCGTGGTATCCAAGTTTAACCAACAAATCATGTCCTGTACATTTGTAAATAGGTTTGTTTCTGAATAAGGGAACCTCTCCCATTAAAGAGGAGGGACTTCTTGTCCCCTGACTGTTGCTCTTCTAAAAAGTCCTATTTGAAAACCAACAGTTTTTGGCGACTCCGCTGGGGAAAATCGCATTCCAGTTCTGCAATTTTTGATCATCCTTTGATCTGGCGACTCCGCGTTTCACTCGAGGGAGAAGGGCCCTTGGTATCGAAGATTCTCAGTTTCAGCTTTTAGAACAACAAGGTTTTCCTTTCCCTTCAAATTCAACAAGAAATAGAAGGACCCGTTCGACAAGCACTCCACCTGTTCAAGATAGAAGTCCTACGGGTGGTATTCCTTCAGAGCCTGCTAGTCCCAATCTACGAGCTTTGATCCTTGCCGGTGTTACAGTTCCTCTCCAAGCCGTTTTTCCAAGAATGGCAGCGCCATTACCATGGGGTCATCGTGTCGGGCCTCGGCCTTGCTCGACCTTTTGCATGGTTACCCGGAGAGGAAGCGGAAGAACTTCCCCAAATTCAAAGGCGATGGCAAAGTGCACCACTGCGAACACATCGCAGCCTTCGTTGTTGCATGTGGAGTTACGGGAGTCGAATATGAAGACGTCTCCGTAAAAATTTGTTTGTTGAGGCGTTACAAGATAATCTTTGCTTGATTGGTTCTATCACCTTCCGGCCGGTCTTTATAACCGGCCCAGGACACTGAATGAGAACTTCGGTTCGAGAACCGTTTCAAGCCGGCGAGAAGATGTGCATGCCTTGCTTGCCCAGTCTCTCGAGATAAAGAAAGATTCACAAGAGCCCATGAGGAATTTGTGGCCCGTTCAACGAGGTTGGTAAATAAAATTCCAACGCCTACCCGACCTGTCGACCAAATTCAAAAGTGTTTCTTCCTAAATGCTCAATCACCCAAAGTTAGTTATGCACTAAGAAGGGCTAATCTCGGAACACTAGCTCTGGATCAAGAACTGGCTGTTAGTATCGAAGATGACTTGATCATGTCAGGGAAGTTGAGAAGAGACCCTCCCAAATCTAAGTCTGCTGCTTCTTCCTCTTCCACCCCTGGACCTAGTACTGATCCATTAGTCCAGAAACTTGCAAATGATCTTGTCGCTATAAAGAAACAGTTGGCTCAGCATGCCCCGTATGCAGATGTTCCAAGAAGAAATTTTCAGCCCAGAAATCGTTTGCCTGCTCCTCACACAAGACTAGCACTTGAAGGACCTCCTGTTAAGGTTCTGTGAATGACTGTGAAGTTGAAGAGCCAGATGATGATGAAGCTTGCGAGGAGTTTGTGGAGGAATTTGATGATGAAGCAGAGGAACTTGAGGGATCTCGGGTTAATTTCTTTACCACTGAGGGCATTGATGATTATGATGAAGTGGTAGCGAGACATGAGCAGTGAATCTTTTTTGTCATGACTCGAAACAGAGACAAAGCGAGAGGAGAAGGTGACCCGGCCACCTAAGAAATCCAAGGAGCGATCGGTGACTATCCTGTAATTGCAAGAAGAGGATCTCCTATCCCTACTTCGTCTACACAGAAGGTGAGTCCTATCAATCCAGTTACCAAAGTTGCTTCTTCTTTTTCTCCTAAAGTTGATAAGCCTAGAATTCCAAATGATGATGGCCCATCCACTTCTGGATCCTTTGATATTGTTGATCACCTGAAAAAGACCAAGGTACAAATCTCAGAAGCTGAGTACTATCAAACCCATCCCAAAGCCTTTGCCAAAATGATCCACTTTGTTAATTCCAACTCTAAGACCACTTCTAAAGGCCTTTTACCTACTCCTCCTTCTGCACCACAGCCAAGTCTGGTAGCTGCTGTCACCTCCCCTGGTGACAAAATTAAACCATTTTATGTAACACTTCTCATAGCTGGCCATAGGCTCAGTAATTGTGTCATAGATTCTGGAGCCTCAGATAATGTGATGCCTGCTAAAGTAGCTCATGCTTTAGGCTTGACCCTCACTCGTACTTATGGATCCTGTTACTCCATGGAAAGCAAAGGAAGTGCCTTTGGTTGGAAGGATTAAAGATGCACAAGTGGCCTTTGCTGCTTTGCCTGAAAAGAAAGTCTTGGCTACCATCCTAGTAGCAGACATTCCTCCTTCTTATGGAATGTTGCTAAGTAGAAACTTCTGTAAAGATGTGGGTGGGGAGATTCAAATGGATTGGTCACATGCACTCATACCTGTCAATGGACACATGAAGAAGTTGTTTACGAGAAAGCGATCGAGTATATTGTGCAGAAAACGGATGATCCTAAGGCACAAATACTCTATGAGGATATGGGGCATGGTAATTACATGATTATGTCCCCTGATGAAATCCAACCCTCCAAAGTATCACCTAAAGATCCCAATGGTGTTTGGATTTTAGAATTTGATGGAAGTTGTTCCTCAGCTGGTTCTGGAGCTGGTGTCCTGCTAGTGTCACCTGAAGGATGCCTACATCCTTTTTCATTTAAGTTGCAGTTTGAAAACACTAATAATACAGCAGAGTATGAGGCTCTCATTCTTGGATTGCAAGTGGCCAAAGAACAAGGTGTGAAGAACCTTCTGGCTCGTGGTGATGCAGAGTTGATTGTGAAGCAGGTCAGAAACCTCTTTCAGGTAAAAAATGGGAGGCTGAAGCATTACCGGAATCAGGTTTGGGATTCCATTGAATTCCTTGATGCTTTCTCTATTGAAGCAATACCTAGAGAAAAGAACAGTAGGGCTGATTCACTGGCTGTCTCAGGGTCACTACTGATTCCCCATCCTGAATTCTCTCAGGATAAGTTCACTATTGAAATGGTCCACCGGCCTAGTGTACCTGACAATACCAATAACTGGCAAGTTTTCAACGATGACCAGCATTTGCTTTCCTTCACGGAACTCAAGGGTAATTTGAACAAGCTGTATTTTGAGGAAGTGACAACTTTGCCTCGTGAGAGTGTGTCCTCGACCAAGCCGTCACCCAAGGAAAAAGCAGCAGATCAAGATGGATGCATCAATCTCAAAGGAAACAAGATTCCTAAAGGGTTGGTGAGTTTGGAGGAACTATTTGATAAGCATGACAGGTATGTGAAATCTAAAGCTTCTACTGGACCTCAGCAATCAGCTGAGTATGATAAGATTGATATTGGGAGTTCTAATGACCCTAAGCTAGTAAATATTGGAAAATGTTGCTACGCGATGATGAGAGGAAAAAAGCAATTGATCTTCTAAAAGGTATAAAGATGTTCTTGCTTACTCTTATGAAGATTTGAAAGCTTTGAAACCAAAGATATGCGGCACTCGATTCCTCTCAAACACGGAATTAAGCCTTTGAGAGAAACAAAGCGGTACTGACCCCAAAATAGGCGACACCATCTTTGGGAGATTCGAAAGTTGTTGAAGGCTAAAATTATTTTCCTATTCACCATTCGACATGGATTGCAAATATTGTGCACATCGGGAAGAAAAATGGTGAGATCCGCATCGTGTTGATTTCGGGAACCTGAATCGGGCTTCTCGAAAGATAATTACCCTTTGCCTATGATGGATCAAATATTGCAAGCGATGTAACGAGGATCTGAAATGTTATCTATGCTTGATGGATTCTCTGGATCTGATCGGGTAGAGGTTGATCTGCGAGATCAACACAAGACAGCCTTCACCACTCCTTGGGGTACCTTTGCCTCTGAGAGAATGCCTTTTGGGCTTATTAATGCTTGGTGCCACTTTCCGAGAGAGCTATGGATCGGCTTTTGGAAGCTTGAAAGGGAAGTGTATTGTCATATACCTTGATGACTGTGAGTGTTTTCCAAGACAAGAGCGGATCATTTTGATCACACAGAGCGATTCTGCTTGAGATGCGAGAGAGCATGGAATCTCTCGAACCTAAAAAATCTGTCTTACGTGTTCTGAGGGGAAAACTATTAGGGCACATTGTTCCAAGGATGGTATTAAGATTGATCTGAGAGCGAGTTCAAGCCATCCAGCAAATTCCTCTCCCAACCGATAAAAGGCGTGCATTCCTTCTTGGTAAGATCAATTTTTAAGAAGATTCATCCACGATTTTGCTGAATTAACTTTGAATATTTCTCGGATGATGAAAGGAAGCAAACATTTGGTTGGTCTTACGAAGGAAAGGAATCCTTTGAGGGTATCAAAAGCTATCGCTAAAACTCCGATTTTGGCTTTCCGATTTCAACAAAGATTTCATCATCTATTGCTATCTTCTGAGATAATACCACAGGCTCTTTGTCTTAACTCAAGAAGACTCCGATAAACATGAGCTACCAATTGCCTTCATGAGCTATATCCTGAAGAATCATGAGCTAAAATACACCATGATGGAGAAGCATGCTTTTGCAGTAGTCAAAGCTGTTAAGCAATTCCGTTTCTATATCCTCAACTCTCACTCTATGGTGATGGTTCCAGATACAACTGTTAAGTCAATTCTTACACAGCAAGAATTTGGATCAAGAGAGAGCCCAGGTGGCTAAGGTCCAAGTAGTATGACATTGATATCAAACCAACCAAGCTGGTTCGTGGAAAAGGTCTTTGTGAGCTCATTCTTTGAAGGAGCTAAACATGAGTTCTTTGGAGGAGAAAGGCTGACCTTCCTACTTTGTTGCATTCTGAGTTCGGTTGATGAATGGTATCTTGACATCACCCATTTTCTCACCTATGGGAATGCCCCCTCATTTAAGCTTGCCCGAAGAAAAGAGGAGCATTATTAAATTGAGGTCGGCCAATATGTATTGTGGGAAAATGCCTTGTTGGCGTGGCTTAGATGGGAGATTTTTGAAGTGTGTGGACAAGGAACAGCGAGAAAAATTGCTCTCGGCTTTTCATGATCGGGCATGTGGAGGGCACTATTCATCAGCAGTCACTTTGCTCACAAGATACTCAGGGAGGATATTCTACTGGCCTTCCTTGTTCAGAGATGCATCCAAGTGGGTGGATAAATGTGAGGCTTGTCAGACTTTTGTGGGAAGACCTAAACTGGCGTCTTTGCCTCTCAAGCCAGTTGTGATTGAGGAACCATTTCAACAGTGGGGTTTGGACTTCATTGGTACACTTAATCCTACTTCTAGTGCTGGTCACACTCATGTGCTAACTGCCACTGACTACTTCACCAAATGGGTGGAAGCTATTCCAGTCAAGAGCACTACTTCTGAAGTGGTATGCAACTTCATCAAAGAGAACATCTTGGTAAGGTATGGTGTACCTAACAAGATTGTAACAGATAATGCTTCAAACTTCTCCTCAACTGAGATAATGGATTTCTGCTATGGGTATGGCATCTCTCTGGCTCATTCTTCAGATTATTACCCCCAGGGAAATGGGCAAGCAGAATCCACAAACAAGAACCTGGTGACTATCATAAGGAAGTTGGTCAATGAGTCTCAACGAAACTGGCACAAGAAGCTATATGATGCTCTTTGGGCAGACAGGATCACACCTAAAAGAGCCATTGGAATGTCTCCTTTTCAAGTGGTATATGGAGTAGAAGCTCAATTGCCGATGGCAGTGGAGCTATGGCCTTGCACACTAATGAAGGCCATTGAGGATACTAGTTTGAGATGCTTTAGATAAAGGATTATGTACTGCACAAGCCGAATGAAGGCAGATTGGAGGTTGCTTGATAGGATATTCATTCACCGCGAGAAGGTAAAGGTCTGTTTGACAAAAAAGCTAGGTTGAGAGAGTTCCAAGTTGGAGACACCGTCTTTGTTATGGGACAAAAGACATGAACCTCGTGGCGGCCATGGAAAGTTTGATTCCACTGTGGCTCGGACCTTTCAAGATCGGACACTTTCTTTGGTAAGAACTCTTTCTATCTTGATTACATGGATGGTTCTTCCCCTCCCACTTCCTTATAGTGGGCGGTATCTCAAGTTGTTCAAGTCTGGTGATTAGGGAGTCCCTTTGTATATTATGTACAGGTGTTTTCCTTACTGTTGTTTTGGTGTGTTTCCCTTACTTTTGTTTTTGTGTGTTGCCCTCTGTGTTGAGTCTGTTTTTGACTCCGTTGCCCAAGGATAAGGCACTTTGATGCCTTCACCAAGTTTGTCTAAGTTCTTGCCTTGTCTCATTCCTTGAATTTATGCCAAGTCATCCCCAGAAGGAGCCAGCTGTTGTCCACTCAAAATTCCCCGCTCTGTCAAAAGGTAAAAATTTCAAAATTTTGAGTTTAAATGTCTTTTACTGAAATGGTGGTGTGAAAAAAGTCTTGAAGTCGAAAAAATCTAAGTTTTGGGTCATTCTGTAAGTATTTCGGGCCTGTCGGACATTTTTGTCCCGTCTGTCCCAAGTACGAAAGTGCATTTTGTTCCCCGATCGGCGAAAACCTCAGAATTTGTCCCATTTTCGGGCCCGTCGGAAGTTTTGTCCCAAGTGTCCCAAAGTTCTTGTGCGAGATGTTCCAATTTTGGCGAACCTTGAACCGCGTACTTCACACTTTCTTGTCCCAAATGTCCCAATTTCAAAAGTGCGCTCTGTTCCATTTCACCCGAACCGGCCGAGTCGCGTCGCGTACTCGGAACTTTTGTCTCAAATTTCTCAAGTTCGAACTTAAAGTGCACTCTGTTCCATTTTCGCCCGATTCACCATTTCGTCCCAATTCCCGATTCATTGTCCCAAGTCCAAACACACAACCGCGTTTTTTGTCCCAGAATGTCCCAAGTCAAAAGCGGGCCTTTGTTCCATTTTTTGGCGAAAACAGCGTCTTCACATTTTTGTCCCAAATGTCCCAAAGTTAAAAGTGCAGTTGTTCCATTTCGGCCGAAACTCGCACTTTGAGCTGTTCCAAGTTGTCCCAAATCCAAAAAATGCGAGCTGTTCCATTTTCGCCGAAACGCTTGGACCGCGTCCTTCGCGCATTTTCATCCCAAATGTCCCAAAAATGCATTTGTGCGTCTTCTCCTGTTTAAATCAGAATCGGCCGAGCCTCGTGTTTCGCGCATTCGCGTCTCACATGTCCCAGTGAACCTAATGCAATTCATACTTAGTTTTCCTTTCGACCCGAATGTGCTAAATTTGAATTTAAGTTGCGAAGATCAAATTTCAAGACAAATTCGAGGTGGAGAAGAAGGACGAAGCTTTCAAGCCCGTTTACATCGGTTTTCAAAGATATCCATTGTCATCTTCAAGATGAAACGTCAGTGTGTCCCTCGTGGCGAAGACATAGGCGAGAGCGTTAAAGAAATTCAAGAAGGTTTTACGAAGACGGTGGGTCCTTCTCGGTGTTGTCCACTGTCTCCTTCTTCATTCTTTTCTCTTCTTCCTATTCCTTTCATATTCCATGTAATTAGTTAAGAAATTGCGTTTGGCATTCCTTAACTATTCTCTGAGTTAAAAGAAACGGTTACGAGAGTAACTTGATTGTAAGCTATATAATGGCCTTCTTTGCGCCATTTTGAAAAGGAGGAAGAACTTGGCATATTTTACTGCAAGTGTAAATAGATTATAGAGAAATCAATACGAAGGACTTTCCTTTCTTTGTCTATCGATCTCTGTCATTCAAGCTTTCATTTGTTTTCTTTGTGAAGATCATTTATCTCAAATTCGTTAGTCTCATCGATTGCATACTCTTGACTTTGCAAGCTCGGTGATCTTGTATAACCAGAAGGAACTTTGTTTCCTTGATTAATGAATCGTATTACGTTAAGAAACTTTGCGTTACGCGGATGTTATTTACTGAGAACTTTGTGTCTTTAAATTCCATCTTACTTGTTCTATCTGAATGATCTTGTTTTCAATTCACGGTGACTTCGCATACATAAAGAATTACTCGATATCTATAATTACGCATGTTTGCCTTTACTGCTCTTTTCCATGCTCTCATTTCCTCGGTCCTTTTGTAATTGATGACCTTCATAGAAAACACTTTCGTGGTATCCAAGTTTAACCAACAAATCATGTCATGTACATTTGTAAATAGGTTTGTTTCGAATAAGGGAACCTCTCCCGTTAAAGATCATGTACTCTTCTAAAAGTCCTTTAACCAAAAGATCAAATCATTTGATACATTTGTAAATAGGTTTAAAATTATACTCCTTATGTCATGGCATGTCTACCTCTTCTGGGTTGAAGCATTTCCATGAGAGTGAGCTCCTAACTGTTGAAGAAGAAGGAATGATACTCCATATCCTACTTTGATGATGATCAAAATTTGAATGTTGATTATTCCATCATATATACCTTATTTACATGTATGAATGCTTGAGTAGGGTCCGTTGGTCTCATTCACTCTGTCTTGTTCAAGCTTATAACGTGACACATTAACTCAAATGGAAGTTAAAGGATAAAATGGAAAAGTATGTGGGTTGAAAAGAGTTTACAAATAATATTTGAAGTATTTGAAATGTATTCTCATGATGTAACACTTGGTGCGAGGTCGAGATAGCACTAAAGGAAAAATGAAATCTTGTTGTGCTAGAAGACAAGCCTAATTAACTAAAAATGGAAAGATGGATACTAGTTAATCTAAGCTATGAACAATTGTAAATAAAGTAAATAGATGTTGTAAATAAATGTAAAGATGACTTAAGCACTTAAACTAATGGAAATAAAAACCCTAATGTGTAAGAGAGAAGAGGAAAGAACTCATTTAAATAGAAGATGCTTGTGACAACTGTGTTACGAGAGGTGACTAGAAAATCTAGAAACAGAGAGCGACTATGCAAGAGCTCAAAAAGAATGGATCATGAGTATCCGGCTAGACTGGAGCACCTAGAGAGGGACTGGGGTACCTATGGGCACTTTTTCAACAAATTGGGTGCCTTGGTCTGTAAAATCTCTAAAACTAATCTTCACAAGTTTAGAAGATGGTCTGAAACCCTTGATGTTTGTCGCATTAACTTCATTGTACTACTCCAGATGTCGCTGATATTCCAAGATGGTGAAAAGACCTGAAAAGGACCAAGGAGTATCAAATCCCTAAAAGATAAGAATTTAAATGAATGGGTTGGGTGACCTCAACCACCATAATATTGGTCTTGTTAACTAAGTGTTGCACTACATTTCAGACCCAAATGTAGTTCTGGTGAGTGTGTGCATAATTTTCCTGGGTGCTATTGTGTTAGGCACACTTTGTGAAGTAGTGAACAATAATTATATGTAGAAAATGTAATAGAATGTGTGCATGGAATATAATATAATCCTCCCCTATGATGTGTGTGATGCATATGACCTAGCCTTGTGCCTTGTGATGGAGCTATATGGATGCAAGTGATCTCTAATGTAATAGATGGATGTAACTCTAGATGGATGATAGTAGTGACTAGTTCTTGGTCCTTCATTATGGTCTCATAACTTTATATTTATAGGGTTCTCTTGATCTAATTTCATAATTAACCCCGAAATGGCCAACCACCAAAAAGATAAGGATCTAAAATGGCTAGAAAGATCCCAAAAAGTGGCGGGAAAGTGTGAAAAGGATTGGGGCACCCTAGTGGGACCAAGGTGCCCATGGGCACCCCAGTCGAGGCTAAAATAATGTAAAATGACCAAAACAAATTGTGCTTATAGGTGTAAAAGGTCAGGAATTACAAAAAAATAAAATAAAAGAAGATGGCTAAAAGACAGGGGTTAATTAGTAATTTCTTCACTCAAGAACCTTCTAATAGTAGTATGAGACCAGAATAAATAATGTCTAAATTAACATGATTTTGTGTCTATAAATCCAAAATGACTTATTACATTTTAGATTGGTAGATTTTAGTTAGTTAAAAATCCTCTATCCCTCATCATTTGGCATAAAATAATCTTGAAAGAACTTGCAAAATATGAAGAGTTAAATGAAGTATCACAGTTGCACTAATGACACTCCAAGTTAGTTATGTTTGAAATCTCTTCATTTCATTGGTATGTGAAAAACAAGTGTGAAAAGTGAATATTTTTAATATGAAGTGAAAGGTCGTCAGTGTAAGAGTTGTTTATTTCCTACAAAATCTCATTTTTAGTTTGAAATTATTGTTGATGTTCATGAGAGTGGGTATAAGTATGAGAGATAGTGTAGAGTTTAAATGTATTGAAACTATGAAAAATTAAGAGATGATGTAAGAGATTCTATGTGAAAATTTACAATCACAATTTGTTTTCTTAGAAACCTAATAAAGTGAGTGGTCAAAAGTTGTAAATTCTGAGTTGTAGCTCAGCAAATCTTGAAAATAGGTGCTTTCCTGCAAGTTGTAGTTTACAAATCAGTTAAGTAAGTGCTTGATTTTGAATTTGGTGCTTCATTGTGAGTTTATCTCAACTAATTTGTAACCTTTGTGATCATAGTGCATTGGCTCAGTGGGTTTTCTCCCAATTTGGGTTTCCCACTTAAAAAAATTGTCTCTCCGTGTGTTTATCATGTTTACTTCATGTGACTTATGTGATTGTTGTGCATCCATATTAAGTTATATAAATTCATTGGCTTGAATTATATTGAAAATTTTTAATTGACATTGATTCTCCCCCTCTCAATATCCTAATTTCTAATAATTGGTATCAAATATTGTTCCTTGTGTAGTGAGTTTAACAACTCAAAGGAGATCTAGAAAATTCAGACATGGAAAGCAATCAATCATAAAGTGGTTTCTCTACATCCAAAGAACCTTTTTCAATGGATCAAATTATTCCTTCTAGAGTGTCAAAATGAAAACTTACCTCATGTCTCTTGGATTTGACATATGGTAATCAGTTTATAATGGCTACACAATTCTAGCTACACCTTGCACTAATGTATTAGGAAAGAAAGAGAGATGGAAAAATTCCAAAGCCATGAATTCAACTCTTTGTAGAATGGATAAGGTTGAATTTATAAATTTCATGCATTGGACCACAACTAAGGAGATTTGGGAGAAATTGAAGACAATTTATGAAGGTGACAATAAAGTTAAATTAGCCAAGCTATAGACCTACATGAGCCAATTTGAGAGTCTCAAAATGAAGGAAAGTGAAAGTATTTCCTCCTACTTGCAAAGGGTATATGAAGTAGTGAATTTTATTAGAGGTCTAGGAGAGAAGATAGAAGAGAGTGTAGTTATCCAAAAGGTATTGATATCCTTGTCTACTAAATATGATTCCAAGGTGTCAGCAATGGAGGAAGCCAAAGACTTGAGCACTCTTAAAATGGATGAACTGCATGGTATACTTATTTCCTATGAGATGAGAACCACTGAATTAAAATCAATCAAGAAAGAAGCAGCTTTCAAGGCTGATAAGGAATCCCAAGCCAAGAAGAATAAAGTTGAGTCTGATATGGAGGTGGATGATGAGAAGGTGGAAGCTATGTTTGTAAGGAAAATGAAAAGAGGATCAGGTAAGTACAAGGGAAAGCTACCATTCAAATGCTTTAATTGTGGTCAAGTTGTTCATTTTGCATCTAAGTGCCCAAACAAAAACAAGGGATATCATGATGAACATGATGAAGAAACCTCTCACAAGAAAAATAAGAAATTCAAGAAACATGAGGTAAGAATAAGTACTTCAAGAACAAGAAGAGTTTATATGCCCAATAAGGATCAAGTTCATCTAAATCTACTGACTCAAGTAAATCTAAAAGTGAAGATGAAGGTATGTAATCTGAAACTCTATTCATGGCCATGGAAGAAATCACTTCTTACAACTCAAAAGGTAAAATTTAGTTTGTAGATGATAGCTCAAATGAGGAGGATGCTGATGTGAACCTTGAAAATGATTTTCTTAGTACTTTAGAAGAATTTAAACTTCAAAGAAAGAAGAATAAAAATTCAAATTAATGGTGAAAGAGTATGAAGGAAAATTCATCCTTCTTGAGAAAAAACAAGACAAGGATTCTCAAGAACATGAAGACATGGTCAAGGAATTTGAGGCAAAAATTAAGTTGATTGAGGAATATTTCAAAACCAAGGAATAAGAGCATCTAAAACTCAAGGCAAGAGTTGGAGCTGCTGCAAACACAATTGGATCATAATTCAAATAAGTTGAAGGCATTTCACAAGTTTTATGAAAGCACAAATGATCTAGATGGCCTCCTGAGAAAGAAAACAACCTTCAATGACAAATTTGGCCTAGGATTTAGCAAGGAACATAATAATTATAAACCAGCATGCAAGAAGGTAATCAGGACAAATCAAGATGCACCTAAGACAAGGATTGTTGTTCTCAAAGATTTAAAGAAGATATACACCTCAAACAAGAAACCCCATGCAATAAGGTATGCCCAATCCTTCTATGGTTATTGTTTTTCATGCAATATGTTTGGTCACAAAGCCTCAAAGTGTAGGAGACATGCTAAAGGTCATGGAAGACATATTAACTCTTATCACTTGAGAAGAAAAGATGAGATGATCTACTACAACTGTCAAAATTATGGACATATAGCTAAATTATTCTATCAAATACCTCCAAAACAAAACAAGAAGGTATATGTTGTGAAATCAGATCCTACAAGTGTAAAGGAACAAGGTTTAATAGCCCAAATTATCTTTCATTCTCAAAGTGAAGACATGGAGTGGTACATAGATAGTGGGTGCTCAAGCCATATGATAGGAAACAAGAGTAATTTCATCTCTCTAGAATAAAATGCATCAGGTACAATGAGGTTTGGTGATAATACATCAGCTAGCATTATGGGAAAAGGAAAATTAAGTCTTGATAATGGAAAGACTATCACTGAAAATGTGTTGTACGTTGAGGGTTTGAAGCACAATATTTTGAGTGTCAGTCAAATGTGCAAGCAGGGATATACAGTGTTGTTTCATGACAAGGGGTGTGACATAAAGAAGAATAAATCAGGTAATGTGGTTGGCAAGGAAAAGAGAACCAAGAATAATATGTATGTACTAAATGAGATCAAAAAATAAAAGTTCTTCACTAGCAAGGTAGATGAGAGGTGGCTTTGGAATAGAGAGTTAGGACACCTCAACTTTGATAATATTTTCATAATCAAATCCATGGGATGTGTAAGGAACATTCCTAAGATCAAAAAACTAGCTGATAAGTTTTGTAAAAAAATGTCTTCATGGCAAAAAACTAGGATAATTTCAAATCAAAGGAATAATCCACTACAAAGCCTCTAGAGTTGATTCATATTGATCTTGTAGGACCAACCAAAACTAAAAGTATTCAAGGAGATAAGTTATTTCATGTTTTTGATTGATGATTTCACAAGGATGACATGGGTTTCCTTCCTCAAAGAAAAATCAGATCCACTAGAAATTTTTAAAGCCTTCAAAGTGCTAGTGGAGAATGAAAATAATGAAAAAATCAATAGTTTGAGGTCTAACAGAGGAGGAGAGTTTTGGTCAAATTAATTTGATGAATTTTTTTAGACTCATGGAATAATAAGATAATTCTCAGTTGTAATAACACCTTAACAAAATGGGGTAGTAGAGATAAATAACATAATCGTGTAATAAATGGCTAGAACTATTCTAAATGAATCAAGATTGCCATATGGATATTGGAGAGAGGAATTTGGCACAGTAGTATACATCCTAAATAGATATCAAGTCAAAATCAACCATAATAAGACACCCTATGATTTTTTGAGGAATACCTACAATTCTAAAGCACCTAAGAGTCTTTGGAAGCAAGTGCTACATCAAAAGAGATGATGAAAATCTTGGTAAGTTTGACTCAAGATGTGATGAAGGCATTTTATTAGGCTACTCAGCTATTAGTTTAGCATATAGATGTTATAATAAGATCTAAAAATATATAGTTGAGAGCACCAATGTTACAATTGATGAAACATATCCAAAGAAGACCACAACTCAGCCCAAGGAGACTCCAAAAAGTACTAAAAATTAGGATGATGATGAAATTGTAGAAGTTGATCAAGAAGAAGAAGATGAAGATGAAGATGAAAAAATACCTGATACAAAATAACCTTTAAGGAAGGTTAAAAGGGATCATCCACCAAGTTAGATCATATAAAATAAGGAAGTGGTCATCCAAACTAGAAGAAGATTGAAAAGTCAAGAAAATATTGCTCTCTTATCCAAAATAGAACCAAAGAATCTCATCAGTCATAAAGACTATAAAGGATCAAAATTGGGTAAATGTAATGAATGAAGTGCTGGATCAAATAGATAAGAATGAAACATGGGAGCTTGTTCCTAGGCCAAAGAATAAAAACATCATTGGAACCAAGTGGGTGTTTAGAAACAAGCTAAATGAGAAAATTAAAGTCACAATAAACAAGGAAAGGCTAGTTTACAAAGGCTATGCTTAGGCTAAAGGAGTGGATTTTGATGAGACATTTTCTAATGTGGCTAGGATGGAGGCCATTATGATCTTCTTGGTATATGCAACACACAAAGGCTTCAAATTATATCAAATGGATGTGAAGTTAGCATTCCTAAATGGGCACTTGAATGAGGAGGTCTACATTGAACAACTAGATGGCTTTTCTCTCACTGAGAACATGGATTATGTGTTTAGATTAAAGAAGGCACTCTATGGTCTCAAGCAATCCCCTAGGGCCTGGTATAGTAGATTGGAGAAGTACTTGATTGAGAAAGGATTCAGAAAAGGAGTAGTTGATAGCAATTTGTACATAAAAGAAGAAGAAGGTCACATGTTGCTTGTTTTTGTCTATGTAGATGATATAATCTTTGGGAGTGATAGTGAGAGTATGTCACATGGATTTTCAGAGGTCATGAAAAGGGAGTTTTAAATGTCAATGCTTGGTGAACTCTCATTCTTCCTAGGGCTGTAAATTATTCAATCCAAGGAGGGTATCTTCATCTCACAAACAAAGTACATCAAGGAGATGCTCAAAATATTTCAAATGGAAGATTGTAAGCCAGTAAGCACTCTAATGGTTGTAGGATGCAAACTCGGCAAGGAAAATAGATCATCAAAGGTAAATCAGACCTTATATAGATCCATGATATGCATCCTTTTGTATTCAAATGCATCTAGACTTGATATCATGTAAGCATTTGGTTTAGTTGGAATATTTCAAGAATATCCCAGGGAAATTCATCTCCAAGCTGTCAAAAGAATATTCAGGTATCTCATGGGGACATTGGACTATGGACTTTGGTATCTAAAATGCAATGAGTTCCGATTTAAATCCTTCACAGATGTAGATTGGGTAGGAATTATTGATGATAGGAAGAGAACAATTGCATGAGATTTATTTGTAGGTAAGTGCCTTGTGTCTTAGTTGAGTAAGAAGAAGTCTCTTATAGCATTTTCTACTTGTGAGGCTAAGTATGTAGTAGCAATTTTATTTTTTTGTACTCAAGTGATGTGGATGAAGCAAACACTTGAAGACTACAAAATTAAAAATGAAGGTCCTATTCCTCTATACTGTGATAGCATAAGTTCTATAAGTGTGTTAAAGAATATAGTGTTACACTCAAAGACAAAACACATTCCAATCAAATATCACTTTTTGAGGGAGCAAGTGAATGAGAAAAGGATCAAGCTTGAACATGTGTCAACAAAGGATGAAGTAGTTGATGTAATGATAAAACCTCTACCAAAGGAATTTTTGAGAATTTAAGATATAAATTAGGGGTAATACCTACCCCAAATAATAACTAAAGGTCTCATATTATCAGGGGGAGCAGCTCAAGTGCCATAGTTGCTCTAAGAAGGCTCAAGATGAGTCTAGATAGGGGGAGCTAGTTCACTAGTTCAAGGCACAAGTCAAGAAGACCAAAGAAAGGCACATGTAAAGGATGAAAATATAGATTTTCAAATAGAATATTCTCATGGGGATAATTTCATTTGATATGAATAAATTCATTTAGTTGGTTGAGTCTCTATCATACAAAAGAGTAGCATCATTCAAGGGGGAGCTTGTAAAGGTAAGGTCGTGCCTTTTCATTGTTTTATTTCATGTTACTCATGTTGTTGGATGTGTGTATGTTTTTCATAGATTTCAAAGGGGGAGAGAGTGCTATCATAAATAAGGATTGAATGCTTTGAAGATGTTGGTGTGTTGGTTTGCCATCAAGGCTTATGAGCTTGTTGTCATCAATGTCAAAGGGGAGATTATTGAAACATGTGACATTGGGGGTGTTGTCATCGATGTCAAATGGTATTGATGGAAAATTAGGATTGAAGTTTCAAGTATTTTTTTGCCTTCCCAATGGTGCTTGATAGTAACAAAGTGGTCTCATGGTGGTTTCTTGAACATTCAGGATGGTTTCAGGTGGTGCTACAAGCTTGGTCAGTATGGTTGGGGCCCACTGGAGGTATGGAGATGGCTGGTGTTCTTAGCTTAGGTGTCTAATGGGTCCAAAATGATGTTTTTAGGATGTGTAAGAGTTTCTAGGGTGAGCATCAGGTCAAGTGTTGCAAGTCACAGTTGGAACTAGCCCATTTAGGCCTAGTTTTAGAGCCTAATGAGGTGTAAGAGCTCAATGTAGGCCATAAAAATCCTAGGTAAGCATGGTAGAATCCTTGGAAAACTTCCTAGATCATTTATGAGCATCTATAGGTCTTATTTTATCGTTTTCGAGGCAAAATTATAGTTTTCCCTAAAACTTCCTTTGAGAAATAATAGGGAAACTTGGAAAAATGATATTGGTATGGAATTTATAGGATAATTTATGAGTAAAAAAGCTATATATCATGTAGAGGGAGATGTTTTAGTGCTCTAGGTCAAGTTTCATCAAATTTTGAAGAATATTGTTCAAGTTATTCAAGTTTTACCAAAACTAGGTAAAGTGAGAAGGGCTAAAACAATGACCTGTCTTCTTAGCACTCAAAAAAATTTATCAAGCCTCCTTAAAATAAATCATATATTAATTTTTAAGATCACTCCAAGGTTGAACTTTTTCAAAAGATTTGAGGTCAAAAGGTGGAAGAACAATAAAGTTATATTCATTTTTTAACAATGTTCATTCTCTTTTCAAACCTCCTTGAAGCGACAGGTAAAAAATGAATATTTTGGTCATTATTTCCCTTGTGCAAGATGTGTAAAATTATCATAGTCATATGATACTTCTTATAGGTCAATATGGTGACATTTTTTCTATCCAAGCATGATTTCATTATACGAAATTCCTTTGTTTTTACAAGTTTTACACATACAATCTTATTTTGAAGGATCTAAGGTGAACCACCATTTTTACAGCTTTTGTTTGATGTCTACTCAACACTCTCAAATGTTTTCAAGAATTTACCTTGGTTATTTGGTGTAAACTCAGTCCTTTTCTCCTCCCGCCGCTAAAGAGCGAGACATTCCAATCTAGTTATGAAGGCTTGGAAGGTGCTTGAAGGTCATCTTTGTGCTTGGATCTGATATTTGAGATGAGAAATGGTTGTGACCACCTTATACAGGTCTAAGATGACCTGTTGGATCTTCTAATTAATTTGGTAAATTATGAATTTTCATATCTTGCATTGTTTCTAAATTACTCTGTCCATTTCTTGTCAAAGAAGACTGATACATGGGTTGTGCTTGTAAATTTCTCCCTACAATCTATGCATCTAAGTTGGTGGAGATAGTGTATGATCTCTCCTTGAAATTATTTTTTCATGAATGATCATCAAATTGAAGCTTTGTTAGAAGGAAACCTCCAAAATTGTAATTTTCTAGTGTTGTCTTAAGAAACTATGCACACACTCCCAGAGTCCGCATGCCTTTTATGTCAACACTCACTTAATTTGGTGATTGTACCAGGAATTGTAAGTTACAAAAGCCTAAGTGCTTCTCAAATAATTAGCTAAGATGACTTGGAAAATGGATAAACCATGTATAATAACTCATTTTTAGATCGAGAATGTTTCTCTTCATGATAGTCAAGAAATACTATATTTTTTCCTTAAGTCATGAAGCTCTTTCTTTATCAAATGCAAGAGAAGGTTTGAAGAGTAAAGTGAGAACCTCAAATGAAGCATGCATGAACCTTTGTTGGGATAAATTTTAAGGATAAATTGTTATGAGTTGATGCAGAACATCAAATCTAGGGCATGTATAAGGATGGAAATATCCAAATATTGGATTGAAGGTATGTTAGTGTAGTTTAGAGGTAATTTTTTGAATTTAGACATGTCAATGGGGTTCTAGGTCTTCCAAAAATTCAAATTTCTTATTTCCCTCCAAGATTGAAAATAGAATATTAAAGGCCTATTTTGGTTTGGTTGAATAATTAGGCATGTTCTAGTGTTGTGTGTGGTGTTAAGATACATCTTTATGTTTGTAATAGTCGATAAAAGAGTCAATAAGTGGTTGGAGCCTTAAGCTCAAAGCCATTTGTTATTTTTTGTAAAGTTGAAGAATGGTGAAGTACCTAAGTGATTAAACATGAAGGTGAAAGGTCACAACTTGAGTGGTAACTACCTACAAGGTTATAAATTTCTTTTTGTAACTGATTTTAAACTATTCCATTCGAATGTGAATCACCAAAACTTCAAAGAGAGCATAAAATAATTTTTCTTGTGTGTATATTCTGAGTACATCATTTTGATGTGTATTTGTTTGATGTTTTGAAGCATTTCGGGTAATACATATCTCTATAAATAAGTGATAGGATCTAAGATAAGCATCCTTGGTGAATTTGTAAGATTTTGTTTCTTTTGTATGTGATAATAACTATTGGAAAAGGCTATGAAACCTTGTAATCTGTAGGAAAAGTTATTTTATGTATGTTTAGAATGATAACTCCAGGTATGGAGAGGATAAAGGGTAATATGGTTTGGGAAGTGAGACTCATGCTTGAAAATATTGTATGAGAGATAGTAGGGTGTTTGATATTTGGTGGTGGTGAGTTTATAATGCCTAAGTTTTGGAAACATTGTATATACATTGATAGGAAAGACTAAGACTAATAAGGGACTTATGTTCGCATTTAGTGTAAGTATAAAAAGGGTATAGTGGTGTGTGTATTAATTCGTTAAAAAAATCTATTACACATTCTACTTGGACTAAATTCTATAATAAATCCTTTAAAAGAGCCACCAATTCGAGGAAAATTGATATAAAGACAACCATTCTATTATGAACCTACATGGGTGTTATTACATTATGAAATGATATTACAAGGGGGTGAAATAAGTTTTTCATGAGTTCTAAATTTCCCGATAGACTTTAAGGGATATCTCAGTTCATGTAGAACTTGCAGGAGTGAATGAAACATAATCAAAAAGAAGAAATATTGATTTTTGTCTTCTCGTCCTATAGCAAGGACCCAAACCCTCTTCTAGGATTTTTCAAAGAAAAAGGCACCTTTTCTTGATAATGCACCCATAAAATAGATAAAAATTTAGTATAATTATATATGGGTTGGTCATCTAAATGTTATTGAAATAAGCAAAGTGAATGAAGTATTCTAGCTCGAGTTGTAGCTAACAAAAATTTTGCTTAAGTGCGATAGTTTTACAGGAGGCATGACAATGTTGAAAAGTGGATCACATTTGATGCACAAAGCTAGGAGATCAAACTTGGAAATAATTCCCCCACAAAATTTCACCACTCATATTTCATAATAAATAGACCACTTGAAGCCACCATTTCCAATTATGACCGTGACAAGTATAGTGAAACAATGCAACATAGACTTTTGAGAGCTAGTTAGCAATAGAAGTGGGGAAAAGTTAAATAAATCTTACAAATCCAACCTATTTGAGGTGTTACTCAAAGTTCAAAATCTAAGGGAGGTACTAGGAATGTGGCTTAACTTGTTGAAGGAATGAATAGAACAAAATATACAAAGGAAAACATGCCCAAGTAGGGCGAGTAGAGGTCTAACCAATCAAGAAATGACTTTAGTGAACAAGGCATTGCACTAAGATGAAGCTCACTAAATTGTGCATGCATATTATACTGGTAAAATTAGGTTTGATTATGTTCTCAAATTGTTTGGAAGTAACCTGGAGTGCTCTATTTATGAGTTGTCCAAAAGACATGTTCTTAGGATTTAAAGGAAATTGTGTAGCAAAAGGGAGTAGGAGATTGAAATTTTGAATAGTTTTGGTGACTATATGGATTAAACAAGTTGAATGAAACCTTAATAACATGAAGGAAAAGGTAATGAAGCTCAATGAGTTCTACAAAATGGGTTGTTGCTTGATTTGAAAATCCTCTCCTTATGAAGAGTTGAACTAGTCAAAGTGCAAAGGACTCGCTTTGAGATGAAATAGAAGGATAGGGTTCTTGGATAGAGAGTAAATTGTGAGAGGTGGATGGAGCCTTGAATAAAATCATATTACAAGTCATAGGTCAGTGGTGGAAGGTTAATTATGAGAAGATTCAATTTTTCATATTAACTCTTAGTCATAAAATATCTAATAGAGAGCAGCCTGAAAGCAAGGTAAGAGAATTTGCATTTAATAGGTTTGATGATCCTTTTAATTGATCTCATAGCATTCATTAAAGATAGATAAACAAGGTCATTAAATAAAAATGTGAATATTAAGAACTAGGACTAATTTTTGAGTATGCTAACTTGCAAAAATGAATTGTTTGAGTGACCAAGATAATGTTTTGATTTTTTATAGAATCAAAGGATCCATTGAATGCATGTTTTCAAATGTAGCACTACACCATGAGTCTTCAAACAACAAATGATGGTTTTGAAAATTGAAACCCATACTATGCATAGTCTTGTAATATAAAAAACCATTTGATCCTATAGGCATGTTCTTAGAAAAATAATGGATTTGATAAAATGTGGAGTGTTCATATCCTCTTGGAGAGATGATCTTAACTCTTGTTTGACTGAGAGTATATGTGAAATCAACCAAACCTTTCATGTTGCAAGTTTGAGTTGGAAAGACATGGTATACTTTGTATTAAATCATGTGTCATGTGCATGATCAGTGATGACCTCATATTTTTGTGTGGTTGATATAAAATCTCATAAATTATTCTCTCTAAGATATGAAAACAATCAAAATTCTACTCCTTATGCCATGACATGTCTATCTTTGACTGGGTTGAAGCATTTTCATGATAGTGAGCTCTTAAGCTGTTGAAGAAGGATTGATACTCCATATCCTACTTTGATGATGATCAAGATCTGAATGTTGATGATTTCCATCATATAGACTTTATTTACTTGTATGAATGCTTGTGTAGAGCCCATTGGTCTTATTCACTCTGTCTTGTTCAAGCCTATAATGCACACATGAACTCAAATGGAAGTTGAAAGCTAAAATGGTGAATTTCGAGGGTTAAAAGAGGTTACAAAAAATATTTTAAGTGTGTGTAATGTAATCTCATGATGTAACACCTAGTTTAGGGTCAAATAGCACTAAAGGACAAATGAAAGCTTGTTGTTCTATAAGACAATCCAAAATGAGTCTTACATTTAATATTGGTAAATTTTTAGATAGTTGAAAAGCCTCCATCCCTCATCATTTGGCATAAAATAATCTTGTAAGAACCTATAAAATATGAAGAGTTAACTGAAGTATGATAGTTACACTAATGACATTCTAAGTCAGTTATGTTTGAAATCTCTTCATTTCGTTAGTACGTGTAAAACAAGTGTGAAAAGTGAAGAGTTTTGAAGATGAAGTGAAAGGTCAAGTGTAGGAGTTGTTTATAGCCTACAAAAGTTCATTTTTGAGTTTGAAACTATTTGTGATGTTCATGAGAGTGAGTGTAAGTCTAAGATAGTGTGTATAGTGCAAATATATTGAAACTATGGAAAATTAGGAGATGATGTAAGAGAGTATATGTGCAAATTTAGGATCACAATTTGTTGTCTTAGCAACCTAATGAAGTGAGTGGTCAAAAATTATTGTAAAGTTTGAGTTGTAGCTCAACAAATCTTGAAAGTAGGTGCTTTCCTACAAGTTATAGCTTGCAAATCATTCAAGTAGGTGCTTGATTTTGAATTTGGTGTTTCATGTTGAGTTATAGCTCAACTAATTTGTAACCTTTGTGAGCATAATGCATTGGTTCAATGGGTTTTCTCCCAGTTTGGATTTCCCACTTTAAAACTTTTTCTCCCCATGTGTTCAAATTGTTTACTTCGTGTGAATTTTGTGATTGTTGCATCCATATTAAGTTGATACAAATTTATTGGCTTGAATTATATTGAAAAGTTTTAAATGACATTGATTCACCCCCTCTCAATTTCCTTATTTATAACAGTTCAGGGGAGGATGCACTATTAAAAAAGAAGTTTTGAACATGATGATGTTTTATTTTAGACTTTTTAACTAGAAACTAACCTAGGGAAATATTTGTACAAAATCTACCAAGACTATCATTTTAGTATTGACCCTTATATATGGTCTTGGACCTATTTGGTTTCTAGATTTATAACTTTATAACATTATTTCTTGTTTGGAACTATCTTTCGTCAAACCATAATTGTTAGTCATAATGCAAATCTCTTTAAATATTATAAACATTATCTCAAACCCTATTTGTGGATGGAAATTCCTATAAACAAAGCATTGGTTGGGTTGTGGGCACCCCATGCACCACTCACTTTGGAACTACCGTGAATAGGCCTAAAACCAAACCTCTTTCTCTACCTAAGATGTGATACTTGAATGAATGCAACTAGATTTGACAACCTTCTTTAAAAATTGTTGAGTTCAATTAGATATTGCTAAATTACTTAGGGAAGGGATATTTGAGTGCTTGCATATAAGAGATAATTGTATCATGTACCTAAGAAGAAGATTTAGATCTATATATATTTCTTCCCTAATGATTGTATATGTGTTATTATGATATTTAGGGAGCTTTGGGTTCCTTTTGCAAGTGTTGGAAGTGAGTCTATCAATTTAGTACCATATGATATCTGCGTTAGCAAATGAGGTAATATTTACTTTCGTATATATGGTTTCACAAATGATCTATTGAAGAAAGGTTGACCCAATGGGATTATAAGACCCAAAAATAATATGAAATTGAAATTAATTTTGGATAACATGTCAGTCCAAGACTGTGAAACTTATCTAGGACTGGATATAATATCCTAACCAAACTATATAGCCTTTCCCAATAATGGAAAACATGTACCATGAATTTTTCAAGTTGTCAACTTCTGTTTGTTTATGAATGTTATGCATTTTACTCTCAAAATTTGATGACATGTCATTTGTTAACGAAAAACAAGCTAAAAAGATAACTCAAAATGTGATAAGAGATAATGGGAAGGTTTTATTTATCTTAGCAAGAGTGCATTTCCAAAAATAGTAGTGTCAAAGAGTAAATTACCAAATTTGATTGTCTACATCCCCCTTTAAGTATAAAATGAAATTACATGTTTAAAGGAAAATATACATGAGTGTGTAGACACACTTTGTCTTCACTCGAAGTTTGTTTTGTAGAATCTTGTTGTTCTTAGTGTTGGTATGCTCCACAATGAGACCTACAACAAAAAGTGTTACTGATCAATGTCCATGATAAATAATTGAAATTTAACTCAAATGTAAAATGTAACATGAAATATTTACATTTGTATAAAAATGAAAATAAATTAAAGAGATGTAAACAAGGAAGGAATAAACATTTTTTTCTATGGAGGGAGAAACTCTTATTCTTTTCTTTTACTTGAATATTTTCATTAATGAATTTACCAAAGGATTTGGGGTAATCAATCCCCACTTGTTCTAAGGATAAACCAAAGCGTTACGTGTATGCAACCCAACATAGAATGTTGAGGAGATAAGAATAAGAATGAAGTGTCGAAAAACCTCACTAAGGAAAAAGACCATGTATCAAATTTATTCAATAACTTTGATATCTTCCCCTTTAAGTGCAAGAGGAAAGGAAAGTCTACCTACAAAGAACTTATCCACTTTGATACCTTCCATAACCCCTTAGACTACACCACTATAGATGGATCTAGGCCTGATTATGTAAATAAGGACACATGGTAAAAAGAGAAAAAAATTCCCCATTCCCTTCCCATGTGCCATAAACTTGAGTGAAAATGGTAATATACTAAAATGTTGATGGCAAAAAAGGCTTGTGTCCCCAAGATTCTTTAGACTATAGTAGAAACTAATTTTTGTAGAAAATAATAAGTGAAGTACCACATGCCCCCTGTATTGGTCTAAACTAAGTGAACTAGATATGACATTTTACCAAAAACCTATAATTATAGCTAAAAATATATAACTACTAAGAAGTTTGATGTAACTACCCATAGGAAAATGTGCATTTGGGTCGGACCGTGAACACAACATTGACCAATTTATATGGTTATAAACATGTGTATTTTTGTCTAAATTAATGTATTTAACTAAATTTCTAAGTATATGTACCCTATTTGTAACTTTATATCACACCATAATTCTACTTGTGTGTGTTATAGGTGTATAATATACCCAAATGAATGCCCTATTTTTTAGGCATGTGCAAAAACCATGTTTGATAACTTAGATCAAAAGAAAGGATTTTCTCCTATACACAAGATACCTAAGAAATTGTAGGAGATTGTAGGATGCTAAATAGGTGGCCACCTTGAAGAAATTGTACATAAAATGGAAGGTTTTTGTACATGGTGGAAACCATGGTGCACAACTAAAGTAATGATAGCAACATATTGAAACAATATATATGATTTCAACATTAGTTGGAATAAATGTAAGAGGAGACAAGTATAAGAATAGTGAAATCATATGTGACAAGTATGCAAACAATCTCACATAAAAGGAATAAATATATAAACATAGGACACCCATGTGATTTGAAAAATTAAATCTAAGATAAGGACATTGTTGATCATATAGATAAAACAGCAAATAAGCAAGATCATTCAAATGAAATACAAGCAAGATTGATAGATAGGGTTTAGAGAAGGAATCATCTTATAACTCTAGGTCCTGGATCGATTATGGGCTAGTGAATTATCTGGAACAACTAATCATGGATTTTGTAAGCTATGTGTCTAAAATTGTGATCTAGAAACTAATAAGATAGAACCTCCTAGAATGGGGTAAGACCGCTCAAGTGCTAGTGTCTCTGCTTTTGGGCACTAACATCCGTGGAATAGCTCGAGATCTATATTTTTTTTTTGTTTCTTGTTCATTGTAGGTCATGTCAAATTTTTTACACCTCTATTCTATCACTCTTGTAGCTATAAAAGAAACCCTATTTACCTGCACAATACTCAAGTGCACATTAAATGAATAAAAATATGTTTATGTTTGAGTCAAATTGACCTCGATGGTCACCCCAATGTGATTTTCACTGAGCACTACACTATATTTTGGACTTCATGTAGTTCTAGTGTTGTGTGAGATTTAAATAGTGTCCCTTGAGCTAAGATGACCTAGTGTTAATCACACAAATATAAACGGGCTTTAACTACTTTGTCCCAATATAAATGTGTGGTATGGAATACAAAATAAACCATCTTATGCAGTGAATTATGCAGTCCCAAAATACAGTCCTTGGTGTAGTAGAGACAAAATATTAGCTCCTTGTAATAGTTGTTCCTCTTTAAAATGATTAGGTTAAATAATAAATGTGTGTGTGTGTATATATATATTCCTTTTCTTAAGTTTTTTCATTAAAAATTGAAAGGCCAAACAAGGGTGATAAAAAAGGAAAGAAAGAAGTAACATTTGAAATATTAGAAAAAGAGATGAGGACAGGGGGTGCCCAGGGGGACAGTACCACCCGACGCTCCTTTCCCTAATGGGTGGTCCTATATTGGGTGCTCAAAAAGGTCATATAGTGAAATCAAAGTTGAGTAAGATGTCATCTAGTATACAAAATTGTAAGTTGTCAATTATAAATAATAAGCAATAAATATGAAAAGGATAAAATAAATGTCAAATAAAAGTAAAGATGTGTTAGTGAGTAATTCTCTTACTTAGGAATCATACATATAAATGACATATTTAGAGGTTATATATACATAGTAAGTGCATGATTTAGTGACTATATTTTCCCCACTTTATGATAGTGAATAAGGATTTGGTAACATAAAGTAGAAAAGAAAAGTGTACCTTGGAGAGTCGAATGAAGATTGTACCCAATAGCGTGTTGAATGAGTGTTGTAGTGTGTTGAATGGAATAATGCAAAATGTGTACCATGAAATTATAAGGAGAGGGAAGGATAAGGATCCTAGGGGTGACCTTTGTGTGTGTGGAGTGATAATGATGTGTGCATGTAGTTCCTTAGAATATCATCTTTTCGAACGTACTTGATCATGGTTTCTTGTGTGCTTTTCTTTCATTGGGATAGGATAGTCCCTATAAAATAAAACAATTATATTCAATTCTCTAGGTAAATGTAATTGAAATTTAACTTGAAAAATATGTAAAATGGAAATAAGTATTTCAAAAAAATCTAAACCAAGGGGTTAAAGTGCATCCGAAAGGTTCTTTGTTATCACCGAATCACAACCCCTGGATGTTGATCAGAATCATAAATCCAGTGATTGATAACATGGGTTATCTCCAAGTTGTGGGACTTGCTTTACTTGAGATAGACCTCCAGAGAAAGCTGGTTCTTGCTCCTAAACTACCTGACAATCTACTCTAATGCAGGAGAAACTAGCTATTCTAACCTAAAATTCCAAGGGACTAGAGAAGAATGCATAAAATGGGCCTACACTAAAGCGGTGATACACCGGAAAAGAGGGTGTGAGAGTAATCTCCAAATGTGTGAAATACGTGAGGCAAAGTGCACACTAGAAGAGGTGATGACAGTTCACCATAATCCAAAGAAATGCATTCACAGCAATATTCCAAGCACACACAATGATAATGAATTCTGAAGAACATAATAAATAGACACAATATACTTGTAGAAAGATTAAAGGGGCAAGAAGAATGCAAGAAACATAGCAGGGGAAGATATATCCACAAACCGATATTTTATTGCTTCATGATATGCACTTCAATCTATTACAAGATAAGGGCCTGGATCACCATGCAAGGAGTCCACTACAAGGGCCTCAACACACTTTGGCTTCCACAAATAAATTTTGATAGAGCTTTGTTACCCAAAACTCTCCTCCTTAAATGAGCCCAACACTCCAATTTATGGAAAAAGAGAAGGAAAAGAGAAGGGAAAATGGAAATCCCGAAATCTGTCCTTCAACCACCTGTAAGAGGCATTAAATTGAGTGGAATGGGTATACATTACTTGCAAAAGGCTCCCCATACTGTCCCATGTGCTGCAGCAGAGAAGGAATGATGACCATGCCTCTTAATTGCACTCCCAGCTACCAAATAAAACACTGTTCTGAACCCGGCCACGTTTCCTTAAAAAACTCAATCAATTTCTGATCAAATCTGGAATTTCTTGATTTCTGTGCATCAGGCTCAGAACCACGATTCCAACGGTACCAATTTTGTGTGATTTCGTTGAGAAATGCAAAAGTTATGGCCTTCTCGGGCGGCTCTTTTGGGCTTGTGAGCGTTTTCTGTCATTTGGACGGGAATGAGCATTAAGCTCATCTGAATATGTTTCCTTTATTTAAATATATGTTTCATATGTTTTTGTCGTGCTCGTTCCGAGAAAGTCTAATTTTATGAAAATCCTCGGAGTCAAAAGTTATGGCGTTTGAAGTTTCCTGGACCAAACGTTGACTTTTCTTCCCGCCTTCGGCCATTTCGGCTTTTCGCGTCCACATTTGTCCCATTTAGCACAAATGCTCCTTGTGCTGATTTCGGTGAACTGCCGTTCGCACCCATTTGTCCCAAATGTCCCATCTTGTTTATTTGCTTGTTGTTCCCATTTCAGGTTCGGCCGGTTCGCGTACTATGCCCATATGTCCCATTTGCTTTCGGACCATCTGGGACAAATTCGCCTTGTTCGGCTAGTTCATTTTTGTCCCAACTGTTCCGGGACAAAAGTTCTCATTTCGGCCGGTTCGGCCGGTTCAAGCATTTCCTTGGCCAGCACGTTTGCATCTTTTGGGTAACTCATTTCGCCCGCCAATTTTTCCTTGTCCCAAAGGCAACCTCTCTGTAGTTAACCAATTTTCTCTTTTCGGCCGATTCATTTACTATCCTTTTGTCCCAGATGTCCCAATTGCTTCCGGGGCCGCCTGTGCTCATTTCGGCCGATCCGCGCCTTTTTGTCCCACTTGTCCCAAATGCTTCTAGGACTAGGACTTAGCCATTTTTCGTGATTTTTCCTGGCCCGAGCTTGTTTTTGCAAAATTTTTCACATTTTCTCAGAACTTGCTCTCTTCTACTTGGACAGGGGAGTTAGAAAAATATGAGGGGACCCTAGAAACATGAAATTTTTGCCCTGACTCAATCTAATTGCTTGGGACAAAAGAATTTGATGCATGTTATCAAAATTACCTTGAGGGTGAATTTTGGATAACGATTCACAAAATAAAAGGATATAAATTTTCTCTTGCTTATAGACTTAATGCTTAAGAGTTGGTTGGAATAACGTGAAGGATTTGGGCATCCTATCACCAAACTAGGTATTTGAGCATCCCTACACTAAACTTTAGATTTATGCATCTTGTCACCGCTTGAGGGAAAGTGTATTGGGAGAATAGTCTTTCTTTCCCTCTAACCATTAACGCTTCCCCATGGATAAGTGCCACTACGAGATGATCACGAACCTAAGTGACATATTATTCCGGGCATATCATTATCCTACATATTCCCTAGGTGTCATTCCCTTATTTATTATCTATTTGGTTCTGAATAAGTAGTTTATTCTTGACATAACCGAACCGAGGTGCAATCTGAAACTAGATGTGTAATTATTGAAATCGAGAGAATAATATAACTATGTAACTTTTGAAACTACTTTATAACTATTTATCCTAGGACAGGAGCGTCTATGTGGGACACTAGCACCTAGGAGTTTTGTACTATCTAGGTGATTTTATCCAGGATGTGAATTTTGGCCAAATTTTTTTGTCCTTGTTACGTAACTAATTTCTATTATGAGCCTATTTTTTGTTTTACGAACTTATTTCTATAACTTCCGGGAGGGTGAAAAGGTTCACTGATGTTTTCCCCCACTTGTTTTGGGTACGTGAGATAAACAAAAGTGAACAAAGCCCAAATGAGGAAGGATAAAATGGATGTGCGCATATGATATAGGAATCATGTGGGGAGAAGAGGGATTATGGATGGTATTTACCATGGCACAAGGAAAACAGTTGGAAAAATGTTATCATACAAGTGTTAGTGACAAACAAGTAATGCACACAAAAATAACAACTATGAAAGAGCATATAGGAAAATAGTAAATAAGGACACAACAAGTAGTTGGTTGCATACATGGGACACCACTCAGGATTTCACAAGACAATTGAATCCATCAAGGCTTGTGCAAACAAGGTAACAAGAAAACATAGGGCATAGCCCACAAACAGTGACAAATAAAGTGTAAGAAAATCAAACAACTATGACTAGAAAGAGGCATGCAAGGAAAAAGCTATACATGAAACATCTATTAGCATATTAGGAAGATAAATAGTATGTGATAATGTAATATCTGAATATGAAAATGTGAAATATTGTAATTATAGAACCTGATAGTAAGTGAGAAAAGGTAGATGCCCCTAGGAGCCTCAATGGGACTGGTAATGGATAGGACCAAGCATCATACATCGTGGAACAACTTGTAAGTGGTCTATATTCTCCTCAAGATACCATGTGAACATGCATGTGTGTATGAAAAATGATAAATCATACTATGAATTGTAGTAACATGATAAGTAAAGGTGCAACATAGAGTAGTATAAGAAAGGAAGAATGTATCCAATCAAGATCTAAGATAATTATTTTGAATTTTTTATTACAAATATATAAAAAAAAGCTAAAAGGGAGTAATAAGGATGTCCTTAGGTTTTGGGGAAAATTGAGGTCCATATGAATAAACCCTCAATAGTCAAGTATTAACCAGGAACAAGAGTGTGTCATCAAGCGGTGTGGATTAATTAAGATTCCCCTAAATGTTAATGCCAAGATTAATCATGCAATAAGAGAACTAGGTAAGGGCCCACGATCAGCTGATGTAAAATAAATATGCATGTGAACATGATCTAGTGTTTGATGGTCATGCAAGAGTGCATGAGGCCAAGTATATGATATAGGTCTAGATTGAGAATTTCTAGATGGAGCGTGTGAAGGATATGAGCTTCCCCTATGAGGTGGGATATGGGATCTATATATGTGATGAGGCCTATGAGAAGTAGTCATATGTGAAGTAAACTAAGATGGATGTGCAAAAGGTGTCGAAGAGGGAGAAAGGGTTCTAGATACCATAGGAGGTTTCAAGGATAAGGAACCATCATGAATAGGAGAAGATGCACTAGGAGTAGGAGCAATTGAATATGGGATGGTCGGAGGATCCAAGGAAAACGTATCCATATTGGAATACCTTGAATAGTTATAGGATGGAATTCATGTATGAACTTAATGCATAAGTGAAAAATAGAAGGAACAACTTTAGAATCCCATAACAAAGGCATCCCTAAGAGTATGTCATAATTTATAACACTATAACCAACAATAAATATCATAGAAATAGTAAGAGTCCCAATAGTAATGGGTAGAATAACATGGTCATGAGAAGTGGGAGACTTGCATGTCATGTGATATAAAAGGAATCCAATGGATTACAATAAATACAACGAGCATGCATTACACTTTAATGTGGAAACACCATAACAATATTAACTACATGGGGCCCAATAGAAGCATTGATATGTAATCTATGGGAGGAGAATGAGGTATGAAAATCAGCATTAGTGAAAGTGATAGCAGGTGATGGGAGATTAGTAGCACCAACAAGGAATCCAAGGGGATGATCTAAAGAATCAAGAGGAGGTACTGCATGGTAGGTATGATTAGAAGATGACTCAAGGGCTAACTTTTCATGCTTAGGTAATGGGTCATTGAATATTTTTAACTTTTCATTTTCATTGGTAGATTTGGAAGTGGAAGTAGTGGATTCAGGAAATCTGGATATCATTATTGTCAATGAGATCTTGAATCAAATGGTGAATCTTGAAACACTTGTTGGTAGAATGGCCATTACATCTATGGTAATCACAATGTGCATGCTCATCAAAATTCTTTCCATGGGGCCTATTAGGATCATACTCGAGAGGAGGTGGAAGAGAAATCAGATTGCTTTCAATGAGTTGGGGCAACAACATATGTGGAGGATAAGGCAATCGAGTAAACATACGATGAGGGGCTTGGAGATGAATCTTAGGAGGTTGAGAAATAACTTAACAATTGCTTAACATCATTAGAATTGGGTCTAAAGGGAACCTTTCTTGGAAATTTAGAAGAGGAATGATCGAAAGTATTAGAACCATATTTGAGTTTTCCCAAAGAAAGTATCTTAGTCTCACAAGTCTTCAAGGTATGGCATAGATGGTCAAAGGAATGATAGGAATCAAAAATCACAAATTCTTACAAAGGAGGAAAATAATTTGAATAAATATATCTTGTAATTCAAATTTAGCTAATACATTATTCATTTTAGAAATATTGTTCTTGTAACGCAATACATAATCACTAAGATGTTCATTATATCCTTGTTTAATTTTATCCATTTTTTCATAAGATGTTTTCATTATAATATTCACACAAAAATGAGCTAGAAAAAATCAGCAAGAGTAGTAAATGATTTAACAGAATGCAAGGGAAAGCCATATAACCATCACAAAGTGTAACCTTGTAAGCTCCTAGAAACAACTTGTTCAAGAGGGTGTCATCACACACATAGTCTAGGTAAGTAACGTGAAAGGATCTAAGGTGTTCTTGAGGATCTCCATGGCCATCAAATAGAGGAAAAAAATTTTGAAACAAAATGGTAGGGAGTAAATAAGAATACACTTCGTGTGTAAGAGGATTGTGAAGAAGAAATGAAGAATTAAGGGATGGAAAGGAATAAGAGGTAACTTATTGTGCAACTAACAAACTTTTACTTGAAAATCATGATAAAGAGACTCTAAAGAATTTTTTCTTGAAGAGGAGATAGGTTGAATGTGGGAGATAAGAGGAGAAGAAATATTAGGATTGGGTGTGGAAGTAGGAATAGTCATGTGATGGTCGAGACTCCAATATTGGAATGAGAGGAAGAAAGTGGGATAGAAGTAGTATTAGTAGAGAGTGCCAAGGTACGAGTCATACTATTATGGGTAGTATTATCATGGGAATGTTGGGAATCCAATAGAGCATTAAGGATATGTGGAACATGGGTCATATTATCACACATTACAAAGCAGAAATTGGTAAGGGAATTTAAATGGGCTTGATCAACATTGGTATCTTCATCACAGGAATGTTCACTGCGACACTTTTGTGTCCTAGAGAGGCATTTTATTGGAATTTCTAAGAATTTTTTTATTCATGGGAGCACCCATGGTAGAAGGTTGATTCCAAGTGGATGGGGAAAGCTCTATATAGATTGGGGATCTAAAGAAACCACTATGGGTAATGGGCATGAAATGAGAGATCCACAATGGGCATGTAAGATATCACGTTCACCAAATCATTTAATAAAATTTTATTTAATATAAGGACATTGTTGATCATATAGACAAAATATAAATAAGCAAGATCATGTAAAGGAAATTCAAGCAAGAGTGATATATAGGGTTTAGAGAATGAATTAGCTTGTAACTATAGTTATGGACTTATTTTAGGTTGATGAATGATCTAGAACAACTAATCATAGATGTGTAAGATATGTTTCTAAAACTATGATATGGGAACCGACATGATAGAACCACATGGAATGGGACACATCCACCCAGTCATTAATGTCTATTCTAGACATTGGTGTCTATGGAATAGATCAGATTTGATTTTTTCTTTTTCACTTCTTGTCACTTCTTGTTCATTATAGGTCACGTTATATTTGTTTCACCTCTTTTCTATCAGACTTGTACCTTCAAAATAAACCCTAGCTACATGTACAATACTCAAACACACATTATATGAATAAAAATATGCATATGCTTGATTCAAACAAACCTTAGCAATTACCCCAATGGTATTTTCACCAAGCACTGCACTACATTTCAGACTACATGTAGTTCTAGTGTGTGTGTGTGTGTGTGTGTGTGCCCGCACCTGCACTGCGCGTGTGTGTGATTAAAATAGTTTCCTTGAAGCTAGGATATCATGTTTAAATTAGGACAGTGAGATGGAGGGTTAATCGGTGTTTATTCAAACTTTGACAAACAATTCAATTCACTTAATTTGTTATAATAAAGCCAAACAATCATTCACAAGAATTCAACATGAGAGAACACATAGAGATACATGATTTAATGTGGGAAACCCTTCAAGGGATAAAAACCCACTAAAATCAAAGAACTAACTTGGAAAATAATGTCCTGTAAAGATTACAATGATTTCACAATTGAGCATCAACTCAACATGGAGTTGTAACTCCAAAATTTAACCAAACATATACTTGATATTTAGCAAGATTCTACTTACATGGAAGCTTCAACTCCCAAATTTAGTCAAGCACCTATTGAACTTTTGTAAGCTTCAACTTACAAGGAAGCTTCAACTCCATGTTTGTTGAGATGCTACTTAGAATTCTGTAAGTTTTTATCACTCTGAATTTTTATCCCACATAATAGATTATAACCACTAAATCAAATCATTCTTCTTCTCAATTATCCTCCTAATTCACCTTTCTTATAATCACCTAATCAGTTGTAAGGAACTATTATACAAGGCTCATTTCACAAACACTTTCATGTCATGCTTCACTCATTGAATCACCTTTCTAAGCATCCACTCTTCATATGTTTAAGTTGCTTCAACATTGCAGTCATGAGGACATTGTTTTCTCACTTTAACCAACCTAATTTTCATAACCTTAACCTTCTTCAAATATTGATCACCAATCATTCATTCTCATACATCACACATCCTTCCTCAACTAGGTCTCACACATGATCACAATCTCTATCTTCATCAATTCACCACCTATCTTCTCTCTAACTCACACATCTGATATCAAGTCTTCAAGAATGATTTTTCACTCTGAATCATACTCTCTTCTTCATGAGAATGATCCTCTCATACTCCTATTGCTTTCTATGTTGATCTCATCTCAATTTCTTCACACAAGATCACCTTTATCTCCTATACACTTCTCTGTTTTCAACATACATCAGCAAGCTCTCCAAAGATTCAACAACCACTTACATACCAAGAATAATCTACTTGTAAACAACATATACCTCTTTACATGACCTTTCCACTTCAAATTCAAGGACTTTTCACATGACACACTTGACAACTCGTATAAAGTGAGATGAAGAGACTTCAAATGTAACTACCTTAAGATGTCATAATTGCATCTTTCATGCTTTAGGTATACCTTCAAGGTATGTAGGCTCTTTCAATATTATTTTAGGTCAAATTATGGGGGATGAGGCTCATGAACTCCCTTACACTCTACCATAAATTTCAATATTCCATTTAGACATGTGTTCTCATTCTTGTAATGTATGTTCGACCCTTTTCATATTCCCTACCAAACAACTCTTATCTTGTAGCTTAGGTCATACTTATCTAAGTGTAATCAATGAGGTGAAATGTTACACAAACCTACAAAAATTCCTCATCACCCCTTATCATATCTCATCCTTTTCCATTTGAGTTTCAACCTTCATTTGATCCTATGGAAGCACACCGACTACAAGAGATAACTTTTATAGTCTTGAACCTTAAAGAAGAAGGAATTTTTGTGCTTATACTAGGTCATGCTTTCATGATCATGAATTATATAGGAGGTTCATCTCAACCACAAAATCTTTAAAGATTAGGCAGTCATGAGATAGCTTATTCAACATTTCCTACACATTCTAGGATCTCATAAACATGAATAATTTCAACAAAATCGGACATAAAATTGTCAAGGAATAAAGAGAAAGAGTTTAACTATTTTCACATCTTGGAGAATATTATGTGTGATATTTGGATCAATCAAACTGTCAAGAGAATAAGACAATGGTACTCTTTTTCATGAAGCATGCATCAAACAAGGCACATACAAATTCAGCATGTAGAGTGAATAGATTCAAAGTTTGTGCAACGTCATACAGGTGACCTTATCATTTTATCACTAAAATGTCACCTTTCAAGGATGATAATGATGGTGTGAAATATACTATGTCTATAGATTTCCTCACTCCATAGTTGAGAAATTAACATTGCATGGTTTTCAAGATAGACTAAGGTAGGGTTTCATGATTCAAACCCCTAATCGAGTTGTTTAAGACTTGTAACACTTCATTCTTCATTTTTATGCTAGTAAAAGTGAAGGATAACTCAATCAAAGGTTATTTCATCAATCTTAAGCCTTACTTTACATAGATTAATAGGATATACTTCATGTTTTGATATCAAAGGCACTTATCATCTTGACTATTACAAGAGATCACACCCAAACTTAAGAATTATATGTTCTACATTTGTAAACCTCTGTCAAAACATCTAGGTACTCTTCCGAGAATCCCCTAACCTTTTGAAAAATACCATACCAATCACCTTCCTAGTTGTGAGCACTTTCATTATCGTGTCGTCCATGTACCTGTTCAAGGTTATCATCTCCGAAGTAGTTTTTTTCCTTTCTCAAGAATCATGTCCACCCATTTTTCATTTTCCCTTCCTTGCATGGTGAATGCCTAAGTCTTCCTGATGGACTCAGGATCAATGTTACTAACTAGATTGACTTCTTCAATAGGAGAGCATTGGTGTCACTAAGATCTAGGAGCCCTTGGACATAGGAAGTGAGGGTGTGAATATGATCTTCTAGCTGATCTAGCTTTTCTTTGTATTCCCAAATTCTCATGATGAGTTGAGTGGAAGATTCTGAAATAGGTGCATATCACCCTCATATGTCATGGTCCCAAGGAGATGGTACTCATCCCATAGTCGGTTGGATTTATCTCTTGAACAATATTAATGGCATTCTTCTTAACTATTTCCATATACTGATTTCCCAAGGTGCCACTGTAGAATATGGAAGTTTCTTGAGCTAAGCTTCCCTTCTTTGATTTGACCATTGAAGTGATGGCTAAGAATTCAAAGATAGTTGCTTGTTTTACCATACAAGTTCCCATTGTGATCATTTCTTTCATCCAAGGGAAATGTTTGTTGGACTCTAACTTAGTTGTGGGCATGAACGCAACTTCTTTCTTTATCTCGAGGAGGTGGGCTATGTGTAGGTGAGACCGGTGTAGTAGTAGTAGATGGAGGGCTTGATCTTGTTGTAAGGTGGAAGATTCAGATGGATCAATTTCTTCCTATTTGAGGTCCACCATAGGTATATATTTCATTCTTACTCTCTTTCATAATCTTCTCAAGCAAGGGGCTTAGGTTCTTCTTCTTCACTCTTTGAACTCCCTCCTGAATAGGCTGAGCTCGTGGCCTTATCCTTGGTCTTAGAAGATGAGTGGTATGATGTTTGCCTCTATAGGGATGGAAAATTTCCTGATGTGAGGAGATCATACCTCTTATTTTTGAACCACTCTTTTGATCTCTTGATGACAACCTTTGTGTGTTCATTGATATCACCAGATTCATGCACATTCCACTAGCACCTGTGGGAGGGGAGAAGCTTTAACTATAGGATACTCATGATCAAACATTTTGAATCCATCTTTGGGAACACCATCTTCATACCATTCAAACCTAATTTTTTCATCTTCTCCATAGTCATCCTCATATTATCGTGCTCACGGACCTCATACTCATTGATGAAATTGGCCTAGAAGTTTTCAATCTAAGGCATGTAGTATAAGTCTAGAATTGGAAGGACTCTGGAATATCCTTGAGATCAAGTTTTCCCTAGTAATATATGAGTGCATACTAAGGGTGCAAGGAAACTTTAACATTAACAAAGCAGTGTCATGATGACTCTTGCAAGTGAAAATACCTAGTGAGATGGGGAAGGAAACTTTCTTTCTCTTTCAGCTCCTCAAACTTCTGCTCATATGGACTAATTGTCTCGCACAACTCACAACACCATATTATCACTTGGATAACAAGGAAACCTCCAAAAAGCATGATCAAAGCCAGCCACCATGAGATAGGAGAATGTGGAGAATTGGATGAAACTTGACCCGTACTTTCTAACCAAAGTGGTGGCCTGAGATGACATTCTCAAGTGTTGACTCCTTCCTATAGCTTAACCACACACATTGTGAACATGTCATTCACCCTGGTGTAATGTTGATTTCTTTCCTTTATGGCCAGATTATATAAATTTCTCAAATGTGGGATCCTTCTCGAGGAAATTTGGTGTGTGAATTAAACCTCGAATGATCTCATGCTTGTCGTATGCGTAAACAAGATATGAAGTCATAAAAATCTTTTGGAAGCATGAACTTGAAGCAACTAGAAATGGAAGCCATCACTGATAATATTCCCCCAATCAATAATTTTCTTTCCTTGATGATTTTGTTACTTTCCTCACCCATGACCTGGCTCAGAAGAATGATCATATCGGAGAAGGTGTTGTGGAATTCACTGCGAAAGAGAACTTTTGGGACTCGACTAGGCTTCCACTTGTGTTTCAGCCAAGAGTCGAGAGTAAGACCCTAGAGGTATGAATCCTTCTTGAACCATTCCAAGGTTGTAGAATATTTTTGATTACGACCATCTCCTTCTCGGTTAGGATATTCAAACCCTTCGATATGGCTCTTGGATTAAGCACCACCATGATTGAATTGTCATCATCCTTGATTATTTTGGTATCTAGTTCATAGTCTGGGCACAAGCTAACACTAGCCAAATGTTTTTTAGGGACTGAGGATGGCCGATAGTTGTATATAAACCACTAGAAAATATCTTTTCTTCCATTGGTTCCCTCAACCTCGTTTAACATTTTTTGTTTGTTGAGTTCCTCCAGTCCATGTGTGCATATTGTTATCATCCACACTCGTATACTCTAATGAAAGGGCCAAAACAGGCTAGTGATCTTGAACTTCATGGTGGAAAAAATTATTGAAATATGTTTTTATGGAGGTGATAGCAAGTTTCTGCAACTGGAGCCAAAAACTACTATTTTTGGAAATCAGGCCCCAAGGGTTGTTATTTTGGGCAAGTTGTTTTTTTGGCCTTGTTGCTTTCATCAAAGTGTTTACTTCATGTTCTAGGTTTTTCATTGATTCCTTAGAGTCAATTTGAAGCACTTTCCATTTTTAGAAAGAAAAAAATTGCTTTTTTTTCTTTTTCACTTTTTTAACCCGCGTGCCCTAGTAGTTTTTTTTTATCTATTTGATTTTTCAGTATTTGTTCTTCTGGAGGAGTTTGCCATTCTTTGAAACTTATTAAAAATGGCAAGTGTGAACTAGTGGCACTTGCTATTTTTAGAATCTCGACTTTTGGTGTTGGATTGACAAAAAATCAATGGATTCTTTCTAGGTTTTTTCTTCAGATGCTCTGTTCAAATTTTTGGCTCAATTTGCTTCACGATTTGATGACAAATGATGAAAAAGTGTTCTAAGAAAGAAATTTTTGAAAGGATTTTGTAAAAATCCAAATCTGTATCAGAAATTTTTGTTTCATGCTTCTCCAAGGTGTCTGGGTGAGGGAGATCTTCCCAACATTTCATAGGGATTGGATACATGGTTTGGGAGATATGATCGTTTATTCGTTTTTGTGCCATGTGGTTTCTGATAGCTCTTGATCATAGAGTTTTCTTGAAAAACCTCTATTTATTCATTGATAAACATGGAATAATGGATAAATGATGGATATGATATTTTAAAAAGGTGTGATGACAAGAGAAATGGGGATTGAAGAAGAATCCGGCAGTTGGAGAAAACTTGTGCGTGTGTGCGTGCAGGAAAAAGAGAAGCAGCTAGTGGCAGCCCAAAAGTTAGAAAATTTACATGATTTTAATGTTTTGAGGAGAACCACACTTTTTGCACTTATTTCAAAAAAATTGCCATCCCCATCGGGCCAGCTATCACCGCATGATTTTTAGTTGGGGATGAGAGAGGGGGCTGAAAAATGGCACTTAATCGGTTATCGGATCGCATGCGTGATCGAGGGCTTAAGAGGGAGGGGTGCATTTTTTTGCACCAAATTCACTAATTTTTGTGCACTTGGTGAAAAAATTGTGCCACATTCTGATTGGTTGGATTTTCAACTCAAAAATGACTAACTATTAGAGCCTTTACCTTTGGGAGTCACCTGTCAGGACCATATCTTGAGCTCCGAAGGAGTTTCTTGGTGAAATTTTATATGATTCCACCTGAAAATTACCTCCCGAATCCAATTGTTGGGTCTCATATCATGATACTACATTTTTCTCCTTGAAATATAGGATTTTTGTTCTAGCTCGAGGTTGTGCATAAGAAAACTGGATGTGGACATAGTTCTCCTAGGTGTTGTGAAAAATATAATTTTACCATCCTCTAGGGCTCTAAAATACCTTTTTGAATATTTTTTTTTGACTCCTAACTCCTTCCGAGATCTTGGAATCACTTCCCGAAGCTTAGTAGCTTTTTTGGCACTATGCACTGCTTAGGCCTCTAAGACCCACTTTTGTTGAACTTGCTCCAAAACTTGTGAAACTTCCCAAAACCTTCCAAAATTTATTTCACAATGTAATTATCTCTTAGGTACACCTCCATGATGGATTTTTCCTTTCTTTTTTCTCCAAGAGGTGTGCACCAAATCTAAGAAGATTAGAAAAAGATCCTTCCCGTGCTTGCCCAAAAGACTCGCTTGATGATTTTTTTCTTGGGAAGCACTTGAAAATACTGGGTACCCCTAAATCACCTATGGGAACACCGACTTAGGTATTAGGTAATATGATGGAGGGATCGGGATGGCCTTTGATGGAGGTATGGTTGTCATGCTCAAAATGGCCTTTACATGACAAAACTTGGGACATTTCTTCGAGTAAAAATTTTATGGTATGTCATATGCTATTCCAAAAATTTTGAAAAGGTTTTTTCGCTTGTTGACTCATTTAAAAATTACACTGAATTTTTTTAGGGTTGGCTCTAAAAATATCCCCTATATAAACCTAGGGGACATTTCTTCATTTTTCAATCGATTATAGCACAATTATCATGCGCGACATTTGCGGCATAGACACAGATATTGATGCATAGACCATAATTTCCATAGTTTTTTTCATACATTGAGACGCCATATTCCTTATCTATTAGGCCTTGTAGAACACACACAACTAGCCTTAGAGATAGACAAAAGTGGGACAACATGTACAAAGGCCTATTGATTGTGAAAGGAAACACACTCTACTAAGGCCTGAACAAAGGGAAAAACACACACATAGGGAAGGGAGTTTGTTGAACAAAGATTTAAATCACCTACAATTTTTTTGATGACGTCGCATACAAAGCAAGGGACAACCCACTTTCACGCGCGATGATGATATTGTTTCAAATCGGGCGATTTTTTTCATACAACCCCAAAAATTCGCCTGGGGAAATTCCAATGGTATTCCATCCGATTTCTAGGAGGTCTCTTAAAATGAACCCCTGATACAATGAGGAATCACATGAGCATTTTCTCATACATTGCATTTCCTTATCCCTCATAGCAATGACAGAAAGGGACAACATGTACAAACACAAGTGAAAGGAAACACACCACGTGGGTGGAGCAAACCTAAATCACCTACAATACAAAGCAAGGGAATCAAATATTGTTTCTTCCCAAACTCCAATGGGCATTCCATTTACAATAAGGAAAGCATTTTCTCTGCATGCCTCCCTTCACTTTCCCATGGCTTCCAAAGTATAACAAGGTCTCTAAATTTTAATTCTCTAGCCTTATCCTTCTTATCGAATATCTTATTCACCTTCAACTGGTGTTCCTTGATGTGGTCCACCACCCTAAGCCTGTTTTCTTCCATCTTCTCAAGAAACAAAATTCTCTTGTCAATTGAATCCCAATATTGTTCATCTTCTACTCCTTAGAGTAACTTGAGGGATGGTATCTCGACCATGAGTGGTATCTCAACTTTGATTCCATAGAGCAAATGAAATGGTGACATGACAATAGCTTTCTTCAAGTGTTATTCTATCTGCCCACAGAGCATCATAAAGTTTCTAGTGCCAATTTCTCTAATTTTCACCCATAAGATTCTGGATTATAGTCACGTGTTCTTATTGATTGACTCATCTTGACCATTTCCTTATGGGTAATAGTCTGATGAATGAGATAGGGAGATCTCATAGCCATAGAAGAACTCATTCAACTCTCTTGAAGAAAAGTAGGTGGCATTATCTACCATGATCTTCTCGAAATTTCAAACATACTATGATGTTCTCTTTGATCAAAGTACATATCATTTCAATATTGGATTATTTGACAGAATGGCCTCCACCCACTTTGTGAAGTAATCTATCACCATAAGTATGTATGTGTGACCTATTCTTGAATGAGGATTCAAAGCACCAATGAACTCCAGTCCCCATTGCTGAAATGGTTCTTCAATTACTATCGGCCTAGAGGAAGTGTTGTGAGTTGTGGTCTCTCGATGAATTATTGGAATGCCTCACATTTGGAAACCCATTCTTGATTATCCATTAAGATATTAGGCCAATATTATCTTTCTTGTAGAATCTTGTGAGTAGTGACCATTGCTAAAAGTTCCCACCATAGGCTTGATCATGATATGCCTTCAAGAGTTTCACCTGTTGTTCTTTGTCCATGCATCAAAGAAAGCATCCATCAAGACCTCTCTTGTAGAGAGCATGATTCCAAATGAAAAACTTGGATGCTTTTAGTTTGAGTGTCCTCTTCTGCTTGTAATCAAGATGGGAAGGGAATTCACCATAGGTTAAGTAATAAGAAATATTTACATACCATTCATCAATGGTGTTTAAAAAGAGTACTTGTGTTCTATCTTCAAAACACTTGAAACAGACAATCATTGCCACCATGTTGAGCTTTAAGAGCCTCATTCATGGTAATCAATTTGCATAAACCATTTCCTCAGACCAGATTGGAAGGTCAAATATTGAGATTATACTCTTGGATATTTGCAACCCAATTTCCTCTCTTGGCTCTGGGGTCTTGTTGGGTCAGAATGGACTTGATTGTTGTACCTAGAACCATCACTATGGTGTGAGAATTGAGTATGTAGAATCTGAAATTATTCACGGCTTTGACCACTACATATGCATGTTTCTCCAACTAGCTATAGTTCATCTCATGTTTATTCAATGGGAAGCTCATGAAAGCAATAACTACTTCTACACCTTCATCATTATTTTGGACAAAGATGGTAGAGATCGTATGTTCAGAGGCGTAGTAGTACATGATGAAATATTTCTCAAAGTTGGGGCATACCAAGTTCGACATTTGGAAATGGCTCTCTTGATTGCTTCAAATGCCACTTTTCCATCATCACTCCATTTAAAACTTGTTTAGGGCTTCATCATGGTGGTGACGTCTTTAGTCAACTCTGCAAATTTGGGGACAAAGCATCGGAGGAAGTTGACTTTTCCAAAGAATGAATGGACTCCCTTCTTTCTTATTGGTAGGGACAAGGCTTGGATAGCTTTCACTCTTTATGGATCAATTCTCATCCCTTGATTATTTACAATGTGCCCTAGTAGTCTTCCTTTAGTGACACCAAAAATACAATTCTTGGGATTCAAGGATATACCATATTTTTTGACATCGGATGATAACTTGCTCCAAATTCTCAAAGTGATCCCTTTACCTCTTTGAGAATACCATCAAGTCATCAAGATAGATGATGATGTAATTTTTAGGTATTTGAATGCTAAATCCATTGCTCTCTGGAATGTTTCTCTAGCATTGATCAAACCAAAAGGCATTCTATGTACATGAAAGTGCCCCATGGAGTGGTGAAGGTTGTCTTACTTATATCTTCCTTTGTCACTTCAATCTAGTTGTATCCTGAGAACCCATCAAGTAGAAAATCATTTTAAATCTGGTGACTACTTGTAGAATGTGGTCCATGATTAGAAGTGGATAATTGTACTTAAGGGAATCCTGGTTCCAGTTGCGGAAGTCTACACAAATTCTTATCTCTCCATTTTTCTTCTACACAGGGAAAATTTTCATTACTCACGTAGATGGTGGATAGGAAAGATGATTGTAGCATTGATCATCTTCAAGAATTATTCTTTGATGGTATCAAAAAAATTGGATTATATGGCCTTTGCTTCTTCCTAAAAGGTTTGGCATTCGGCTTCAAAGGAATTGAATGATGCATTTCCTTTGGTTAGAATGACTTAAGCTCCTTGTAAAAATAGGCCAAAATATCTTAATACTTTTTTAGCAGGGAAACAAACCTTCTCTTCTCCTCGGGTGAACAACACTTTCCAATATTGACCATTCTCAGCTACAATGTGGTACCGATGTTCTCCTTCTCAAACTTGATGGTACATATTGATGGCCCCTTTTCCTTATCTTTGATGAAGTGGTCATGCTTATCAAAAATATCTTCCAGTAACACCAGGCCTCTAGGGATCTTGTTTCCTTTGAGCTTGAGTACTCCTTCTCCATCAATTCCTTTGATTCCTTGTTTTTCTTCTTCAGAAACTGACTCCTAATGAGGGTTCTTGCTCCCTTCAAAGAATAGGTTATTGAAATTATCTGTTTGTTCCAAGAAGGTTAGGATTTGATTTTCGTCATTGAAAACCTACTAATGCTTCACATTACTAGCACACTGGGTGTGAAAACCATATCTATGCTCACTTTATCCTTGCCAAAGGAAGGATGTGGTGTCACTAAGGAAGTTGATACTGCAAGATAATATTCCCTCTCATTATATTCTCGAGGGATGGATTGGATAGAAAAAGCATCAAATGATTCAATGTAGTCCCACACCCTATTTCTATAATGTTTGAGCCTTATATTTTTACTTGGTATTGATTCCTTACCTACTTTACTATCACTTTAGTGTCATCCAAACATCTCAACCGCATGATTCTCATTTCTTTAGCAACACCCATTCCCAAAAGGAGAGCTTTGCACTCCACCACATTATTTATATTATCAAATTACAGTTTATAGGTAAATGGGTATACTTCACCTGAAGGGGAATTTAACACGACACTTGCACTAGATCCAACACTAGAATGGCTACCGTTGAACTCCATTATCCACAATTGGTTCTCTTCATCCTCCATGAGAAGAGGAAAATTCTCATCTCTCTCTAAAGTGAAGAAGTAATTGCCTAGCCCACTATCTTGGAACAAGATGTTTGCTCTTGGATCTTCTAATTTCTGAACTGTGTATTTCATCTTCCATACTGGAAATAACTTCTTCATCTCTCCCTTCACTGGGATGGTCACAGAGGACTAATCCATCTTGATTTCACCACCCAAGTCTCTATAAAAACTTTTGCTCAAAAACATCCTGAAAGATGTTGGGATGTCTACTACTAGAATGGTGAGCAACACTTTCTTCTCAGTAAAATTAGTTAAGGATACCTAAGCATCCTTTATTATACCCACTAATGGATATTTTTTAGACTCCATGGAATATCAAGATCCATTAGCATAGGTTAAGTTGAGTTCTAGGAATTTTCTACCTTGATGGGCATAACGTTGTTAGAGGCTCCAGAATCTATGATACAATTATTGAGTTAATAAACTTTGACAAGAAGGGACAGGTAGAAAGGATCTACTTTGTTGGTCTTGGATGTGCTAAGTTCCAGCATGTTCTATGAAGAGGATGTAGAGGGCATAGGAAGTAGAAATTTAGTGTTGGGGTTTTCAACATTAGGCTTCGGGTACCACTTTAGACGGTGTTAACAAACCTCTCAAACTAAGCTAGGTGGGTTTGTAAATATTCCATCTTTGGTATTTGAACCTTAGTTCTATTTGCATACTCAACAAGTCAAATGGAGATGTGGAGGGTGAAGGTGAGGTTCCAAAATGGTAGAGGTTTTACATGGTGTGGATGATGCTACCTTAGGAGCTTGGGTCTCTTTGGTAGATGTGGTAGCAAGTTTAGAAGGAGATGGGGAATCGGGATTTGTTAGGTTCTTGGATGATTTTATGGAAATAGCACTTGGAGAAACATTATTCTTAGAAATTTTAGCACTAAGAGAGGAACCAGAGGACTTACTTAATGCAGAAATAGGCTTCTTGATTGTTAACGTCCTGGTTTCTCTTTGGCCAAATCCATATATGGAGGGAGTGGTAATCCTCTACTGATGATCTTGTTTTATGGGGTTTCATGAGGATATTATTTATTATTATTTGCTATATCATGGGAAGATGAAACTCATTTCTTTGATTGAATACACATGAGAATCTTGGTGCTTCTTCGTCATCGTCATCTTTGCTTGCTGAAACATACTCAATAAGACCATTTCGGTGTCGCAATCAACTTCTTCAACTTCGAGGTAGTTTCCATCATCACCCTCTTCTTCTTCTTCTGGTTCTTCCACCTCTGCTTCCTCTTCTAGTTCTTTGGCTTCACAGGTAGCATTGACTATTGAGGCTTCAATAGCAATCCTATGTGGGGTGGAGTGATCCTTGGCCGATTCGGAGGGTTAGGCTTCCTTGGAGCATTCCGCATGGTGATTTGAGATAGTTGTTTCTTCAAGGAAATCATGTCATTGGCCATCTTCTGGATCATAGGATTAGTATGAGCCGAGCTTGAGCTCTGACCTTTTTATTTTCCATTAGGACCCTTCACCTTTCCATCCAAGATTAAATCATCTTCGGTTTCAATTACATAATCCTGCACTTCTTTCAAATCTCTAGGTTGGGATCTTCTGAGGAAGAAACCAACTTTCGGTGTCAGGCAATTGATGAAGAATATTTTTAGGTTTTTATAAGAAGGCATGACATATTCAGGGGATCCTTCTGATTATCCAGTTATATTTGGCTACAAAATATCTCATCGACTCAGATTGTTCCTTCTTCATTTGCACCAATTAGACTAGGAGATCCTGACAGTCCTCTATAGACTTGAAAATGTGCTCAAATCTCTTCTCCTTATATCCTCACAGCAAGTGATAGACCTTATGAGTAACATATAAAACCATTCGGAAGCCTTCTCTTATAACGATTCCATGAAGTTTCGACGATGCATCTTCATGTTCCACACCTAATACGCCGCAAGCAAGTGACAAACACTACTACATGCTTCTAAAGGAGTTGAGAACCATTTCCTCTTAATTTTGGGAAGCTCTTCTTCAAACCTCATGGTATTTCATAGAGTGATTTGTGAAGTGCAAGTGGTTCGGTATTCCCACCCCATGGTACATTTGGTCTATGTTCTTCATGATCCACCATTGCATCCCTAAGTCCGGATTCTAACCTCTCTAAGGTCACATCTTTGATCACTATGCTCTTTCATCTGCTTTGGATTGAGCTCTTTCAATCTCTTCAATTTGAGCACTTATCTTCGCTTGAGCTCTTGCTTCTCTTTCTCGATCTTCTTCTTCAAGCTCCACATCAATGAAGTCTTTAAGGTTCTCGTTGATGTTTGGAAACTCCACGTCTAATGGATTGATGACTCTTGGGATTTTGATGGAAGTAGTTGCTTAATGGAGGGGAGACCTTGGATTTCTATCTCTTTATTTCATTGAGGTTCTTTAAAGATGGGTTTGGTTTGTCCTCCTTTCCTTTGTTTCTAAGTGTATCTTTTATCCGCCACTTGAAAATCTGAAATTATTTTAAGCTCTTCAATACTTTGTCTAGATTTTACATGGCCTCTTCAAAGGTGTTGCCATGTACTTTGAAATCATCCATGTATACCTCCATGCAATCATTTGTTAGATATAAAAAATGCTTAAAACTCTGCTCTTTGGAATGTAGTAGGTGCATTGCATAAGCCAAAAGGAAGAATAGAATAAGCATAAGTTCCCCATGGACATGTGAAGGTATTTTTCTCTTGATCCTCTGGTGTAATTTGAATCTAGGTTATAGCCACTATATCCATTAAGAAAAGATAAATATTTATTACCAGCCAGAGTGTCAAGAACTTGATCAATGAAGGGAAGAGGAAAATGATCTTTATTTGTTGTTTCATTCATCTCTCTGTAATCCACACGTATCCTTCATTTTCCATTATTTTTTGGCACAATGACAAGGGGTGACACCCATTGATTGGTATCAAAATTGGATATATGAATAAAACATCTAATCATTTTTTTAATTCTCCTTTCACAATCCCTTACTATTGGGTTCATTCTTCTTTATGGATGCTTGATGGGCTTACAAATTTTGTATATATGAATCTTATGCGTGTAGAGCTTAGGATGAACTCTACACATGTCTCCATATTCCCAAGCAAATGTTGTTCTATGATTTTGAAGAAGATTTTTCAGCAACTTCTCTTTATGTGTATCGATCATCTTGTCCACCTTTAGTGGCCTTTCGAGAGGTTATCTCCACTTGCTTGGAGAGATCTATCACTAAGCACACATTATTTCTCATAGAATTCAATATGTAATCATGGGAAAGGATTTGATAAAGATTATAATTCTTACCTAGAACGTCCATAGTGATTTCCTATGGTAGAACTTGATCATAGGGACAACTTAAACACCTTAGTTTGTTATCCACTTCCTCATTTCTTCCATAGTTATTTTGCAGGACATTGGAAAGAACAACATCTTTTTCTTGTCCTTCAATTGTACATGAATTTTCCAACATCATGAGCTACTAGATAGAAATTTGATCCTCTTCTGGTTCCTCAACCCAAATGGTTTGATCTTCTTCATTCAATGGTTATGTAGGAGGATAAAGCATGAGCTTTTAGTGCCACTTCCATTATAAATAATCATATTACCAAACCTACAACCTATGAATGCATCAACAGTGGCCAACCATGGCCTTCCTAGGATAATAGGATATCCTCCTAAGCTTTCTTTTGGTTGAAGGACAATAAAGTTAGCAAGGTACTCCCAAGAGTCTACCACTACCACTATGTCCTCCATGACTCACTTAGGTCTCACTATTGATCTATCTACAAGTTGTAATACTGTAGTTTTTCGTGTTAGCCCTTCCAAATTCAAATCATCCATTATTTTTTTGTACATGACATTTATGGCTGCCCCAAATTCAATCAGAGTTTTCTTTATTGTTGTGTTATTAATTGAAACATTTACCAATGGACTACCTGGATCTATATATTTGGGCAAGATTGACTTTCTAAGCATAATATCAACTAGTTGTCCAATAACTTGTACAGATAGATGGATCATTTCTCTTCCTTATTGTTTTTTTATGCATGGGTCCTTAACGAGACTTATTATAAATTGGCACGTCCTTAATGGATTAAATCAATGGAATTTCCACACAAATATCCTTTAGTTGGTTGAAAAAATTAGAATCATTTTCTTATTTGAGGTCACTTTTTTTTTAGTCTTTCAGGGATATGGTGGATCATTAGCATTTGTTTTATCCTTATTGGAATTCCACTCGGTTTGTTGCAAATTGTGTTGCTACGGATTAGTATGTAGCATGTTACTCGATTTGTTGCGGATCGGTATCAACATGTTTTTATTTGCTACGGATCATTCGGTAGTGTATGTGGTTCATCTACAATATTTGTAATAGGTGGTATATTTGGTGGAAGAAGTGCTCTTCCTCGGTATATATGAATATTATCAACATCAACCGAATTAGTAGGGTATTGAGATGTTAGAGTAGGTATTTACCTTAGCTCATGTTCACCTAGGTACTTTATTTACCTTTATTGTATTTATCCTCACCCACTTATGTGTGTGGATATTTCATTTTATTTCTTTAGATATTAGGGGTATATTATCTAGTTGTTAGGTATAGTTCTTTCCTTGATCTATGGTATTGACTAGATCCTTGATGTCTGGTTCTCTCATAAATTTATGGACTTAACTAGTTCTTTAATGACTAGTTCTTTCCATGATTTATGGCTTGATCCATGACCTTGGTTGGTTCTTATATTGTTATTCCTTACCTATATAAGCAAGGCTCATTCTCATTGTATTTCATTTGAGTTCCATAATAATATATGATATTTTGTTCATTTGTTTGCAAAGGCTTTATGTAAAGTTATTCTGGAAAATTGCTTTCATCTTATTGATCATGGTATTTGATTAGCATCTGTGTTCTTTGTTTGGTACAATTTGGTTATTCTTCCTTTTATGGTATCAAAGCAGGATATTGTTGTTGACATCCGTATGTAAGTTTCATTTTACAAGCATTTTTGTATATTCATATATTCGAGATTTGTCCATATTTTGTTGTTGCATGTGTTTTTATGAAAAAAAGAGGCCACCATTGGATCTAGAAGGCATAAAAACCCTAAGATCGACTATACACTCACCATTTCAAAGGCAAAATTTTTTTTGGTTTTTTTTATGGTTGCAGAGAAACACATTGGTTTACCTCGTGATTCGTGCAAGAAAAGAAAGAAAAGCATATTTGTTTTTCTCGAGTTTTGTTGATTTTTTAGATCTGAACTAGGTTTTTTTGTGGCGAAGCATTTTGGTTTTACGTGTAGACTCCCTTTCGGGACGATCGTGCACGAATTATGCCATTTCGTGAAATTTTGTAGCTGCTATTTTTGACAACACATGTCACTATCCACATAGTCTGAAAATAGTAATTTGTACCAGAAGAAGCAATTGGATGTGACTTTCTCAAAAACAAGTAGCACACCCCATAATAGTAAGTAGCACACACCCATTGAAATCCTTAGCCCCTGGTCATAAAGTATGGTCATATGAGGGCTTAAAGCTTGTGATTCCCTAAAATAAATAATAGAGCATAATATTGAAAAGCTTGTGACTTTTGATCGATAACTCGCTTTTGAGTTCCATTTGTTTCAAAAGTGTTTATTTTTTTGTGCTCTTTCCATTAGAAATATTTATTTTGTTGGGGGAGCTCTTCTTGTGTTTTTTGGGGTCTTGTTGCATTGATTGGTTCTTGCATTTCTTTTGGTGATTTTTTAGGATGGTGTATTTATCTACTTCGCATTAGATCATGTTGAGCCATTAACATCACATAATTACCACACATGGAAAACAAGAATGGAAAAAAAATTAAGTGGAAAGGATTGTGGGCTTTAACTTCTTGAGACAACCAGTGTTCACTAGAGAATATGAGAAATTTTAATTCCAGTGCAAATTTGATGAGTGTATGGGTTTGATAGGAACTTATGTAAGTGACAGTCTTTTGTTTTATTTAGAAAAATGTGACTCTCCTTTCAAAATTTGGGAGAAATTGGAGGATTTATTTAGTAAGGTGGATCACATGAGATCCATGCAACTTGAAATTGAGATCACCTCTCTTAATCTTGAAGATTTTCCAACAATTATAGACTATCTTACCAAGTTAAAGTATTTGTTCACACAATTGAAGGGGAGTGGAAGAGATAAGAAAGATGAAGAGTGTGTTTACTTGATTCTATCCAAGTTGAGAGGACCATTCCAAATTTTTGCTTCTACCTTTTTCTCTAGCATGGATGCCTTAGGTGACACATTCAAAATTCCTAACTTAGAAACATTTTGTGAAAGACTTACTAGGGAAGAATCCAAATTGTCTCACCTTGAGTCTTCCACCTCTCAAAAGGCATTAGTTACATCTAATCCTAAGGGCAAGGGAAAACCAAACAATAAAACCAAATCCACACCTTATCCATCTCAAAATTCTCCTAAACCCAAAGAAAACAACTCAAAACCCAAGGATTCTTCTAAATCCAAGAATAAGTCTAACCGTTCATGCTCTTTTGTGGTAGTAGCAATCATGAAGAACATAGGTGTTATAAATGAATGTAAGCCTTAGAGGATGCAGTCAAGAAACACAAAATTTCTATCTCCACACCACCTCCTTCTAATCAGCATGGCAACATACTTAATGTTGTTGGGATATCTCAGTCACCACTTGCAGATAGTTGGGTTATAGATTTTGGTGCTTCTCATCACATGACTTATTCCAAGGAGTCTTTTGTTTCTCTAGGTTTGAGTTCTACTTCCAAAATTGAGGTTGGAGATTCTTCCTTTCTTTCTATTAAAGGAAAAGGTGATATACAACTTGATGGTGGTAGTATCCAAGATGCACTATATGTTCCTAACATCACTACAAATTTTCTTTTTGTATATCAAATTTGTCATTTTAGTCAAGGAAAAATAGTGACTTTTACACCACATGGAGTAGAAGTACGAACTTTGTTGGAGCCTCATTCACTGGTTGCTCAGGGTATTGTTGATCATAGTTCTAGACTATATCACTTTAAGGGTTTTGATGACACTTCTTCTATAGGGACAAGATTGGTTTCTCATGCAGATTTAGAGAGTAAGCTTTGGCATGAAAGATTTAGACATCTCAATTACATATATTTGAAGGAGTTGAGCACTCATGGTATGGTAGATGGTCTTCCTAGAGTTTCTTATCTTGAGGGAGTTTTTCATGGTTGTGCATTAGGGAAACAACACCAAGATCCTTTTCCTAATAATTTTTTAAGAGAGCTTCTTCACCACTTGAGCTTGTGCATAGTGACTTGATGGTTTTTCCTACCCCATCTTTCAATGGAGCTAAGTATGCACTTAAGTTTATCGATAATTTCTCGAGGCGTACATGGGTTTATTTTATCAAGTACAAAAGTGATGTTTTTTCACACTTCAAATTCTTCAAGGATTTGGTCAAGAAATATTCTTCTAGTAGCATAAAGAACCTTCGTACTAATAATGAGGGGGATTACTTCAGCGATGAGTTTTCTAAATTTTTGGAAACTCAATGCATTATTCACCAAGATTTTATTCCTCATACTCCACAACATAATGGCTTAGCATAAAGGAAGAATAGAAATTTGAACGAAATGGCTAACTATATGATTAGTTCTAGATATTTACATCTGTCTATTGGGCGTATAGTTAATTGTGTTAACTAGTTTCGAATCACACACCACATAGAGCACTTGAGCATTTGACTCCGTGAGGAAGCTTGGTTCAACACTAATCCGGATGTCTCATTTTTTTAGTCTTTAGGATCCATGCTTGAGCCTTTTTGCCAAAGAAGAAAAGGAAAACTTTGGATAAAAAGATAAAACACTTGATCTTTGTAGGGTATTGTGAGGATATGAGAGCTTATCGACTTCTATATTCTGATACTCATGACATTATTTTTTGAACACATGTTCAGTTTGATGAGTGCTTCACTCCTCATGATTCTTCATCTTCTTCCATGCCTCCTTCTTCATCTCATCTTGAGGATCCTTTCTTTGAGGAGGTTGATGAGGAGGTTATAGATGTCATTGAGGATCATATTCCCACTGATGTTGTCACTATGCCTAAGTGGGATCATACTACATTTTCTGAGGTAGCATCTTTCATAGAGGATCTTCCACCCACTTGGCATCTTCACTCACATTCTACGGGTTCTATAATTTTGTGTCGTAGTTTCGAGATCCACCATCTTTTCAAAGGCTCATGGGATACAGGAGTGGGATGATGTGATGACAACTGAGTATTCTTATTTGATGAATAATCATACTTGGGATTTGGTATCTCTTCCTAAAGGAAGAAATATGGCTAGATATAAATGGGTATACCGAAACAAATACGCAGATGATGGGTCCATTGATAAGTATAAGGCTCATCTTTTTACAAAGGGTTTTTCACAAGTTGAAGGTATTGATTACTCGAGACTTTTGTACCGTTGCCAAGATGGATTATGTACGCCTTGTACTTTCTCTTGTTGCATCAAAGGGCTGGTCTCAGTATACCATATGGACATGAAGAGTGCCTTCTTACATGGAGATCTACAAGAGGAAATGTACATGGAGCAGCCTGTTGGATTTGTTCAGATTCTTCTCTTTTTGAAGGCTCAAGGTCTCTCTACGGTCTCAAATAAGCCCCTTGGCTTGGCATGAGAAGATGGATTCTTTTCTTCTATCTATTATTTTTTTCATTACCACTTGGATCATACAAAGTGTATCTCTAACATGTTGGTGAGAATATTATGATACTTGTCTTGTTTGTTGATGATATGTTACTTACTAGCAATTCTTCTTCCCACATTTAGAGTATTCGAGAGGGCTCTTTCTACATAGTTTGACATGACAGATCTTGGGCTATTACATTATTTCCTTGGTTTGAAGATTTCTTAGACAGATTCAAGGATTCATTTGAGTCAGAAAAATTACACCCATGATCTTCTTAGGCACTTTGATATGGATGATTGCAAGCCAAGTTCGTCTCCTTTTCAGTATGGAGTTACTCTTACTTCCACATGTACCACATCACTTTATGATCCTACATTGTAAAGGAAGTTGGTTAGGAGTCTCATGTACTTGACTCATACTCACCCTAATATTTCATTTACAGTAGGGCTTGTATCTCGGTTTTCACATTCTCCTCGTAGTATTCATTGGCAGGCTGCTAAAAGTATTTTGTGCTATTTTCATGGCACTTCCCACTTTGTCCTACACTACACTAGGGGTTATACTTAGTTGGTTGGGTATACAGATTCAAATTGGGCAGGTTCTATTGATGACAGGCGTTCCACTTATGGTTATCATTTTTGTCTTGGTTCTTCTCTAGTTACTTGGGCATGTAAAAATCAACAAGCTATTGCACTTTCATATTCAGAGGTAGAGTACAGGGCAGTAGTTACACTAATTCAGTAGATTCTTTGGCTTCGATAGTTATTGATAGAGTTTGGATTCCCACAGATTCACCAACTATACTTTGGTGTGACAACCAAAGTGTAATTCACATTTCTCATAAACCGATTGATCGCGAATGACCAAGCATATTGATATACACAACCACTTCATTCGTTAGCACATTCATGATGGATTCCTTTGCTTAGAGTAAATTCTAACTCAACAATAGGTTATGGACATCTTTATGAAGCCTTTTGCATCACCTCACTACCTTGAGGTGCATGGAATGATTGGAGTTTCGAAGTCGTTCTTGGGGTGTTCATTAGAACATATTCCTTCTTCTTCTTCTTTCTCTTTCCTTCTAGCAGGATTTTTTCCTTCTTTTGGTTCAAGATTTCTTCATGGATATATTGTACATGAGTACCTCATCGAGCCTAGTTGTCGAGACTCATACATGGACATGCCACTTTTATTTTGGCCCGTAACTTCACTTGAGGGGGGTGTTAGAGTAGGTATTTACCTTAGCTCATGTTCACCTAGGTACTTTATTTACCTTTATTATATTTATCCTCACCCACTTATATGTGTAGATAGTTCCTTTTATTTATTTAGTTATTAGGGGATATTATCTAGTTGTTAGGTATGGTTCTTTCCTTGATCTATGGTATTGACTAGATCCTTGATGTCTAGTTCTCTCATAATTCTATGGACTTAACTAGTTCTTTGATGACTAGTTCTTTCCATAATTTATGGCTTGATCTACAACCTTGACCGGTTCTTAGATTGTTATTCTTTGCCTATATAAGCAAGGCCCATTCTCATTGTATTTCATTTGAGTTCCATAATAATATATATATTGTTGCTCATTTGTTTGCAAAAGTTTTATTTAGAGTTATTTTGGAAAATTGCTTTCATCTTATTGATCGTGGTGTTTGATTGGCATCTATGTTCTTGGTTTGGTATGATTTGGCTATCATTCCGTTTATGATATGGTTCGATGGTGTAGGTTGGATGAGTAGCTTTATTGTTGGGGTTAGGTGTTGGTTGATCTGGTAGTTGAGTTGCTTTTGGATGAGAGTTTTCTTGGGGATTTGGCATCAGAGCTTATTGTTGAGGGTAAGGAGGTTAATTATAGGATTGTTGGTAATTAGGAGGTGGGTTATTCCATTGTTGCCCTCCTCTCCAAGGATGCTACCATGATTGAGGGGTTGTTTTCCATTATTATTAGCCTTGAAACTATGGTTTTCATTATTATTGATATTGGTTAGGATATGGATCCCAACCTTGAGGATTAGCCCAAGGTGGGGTTGCATATATGGATTATTAGACCAATTTTGAAATGAAAGAATACGGTCTTGTGACATACCTCCTTAACTTTGTGGCCATGGCTTCCTTTGAGAAATATAGAACACATGTCCATCCTCTATTTTCCAAAATTATGAGGCCTCCTTTTCTTTTGCAATGTTGGATAATCCTCTACATCTACAATCAGATTATTTCTTCTACATGCATGACAAAACTCTGTGAGTGTTGCCTCAGCATATTTCCTTTTCTTCTTGGCATGTAGAGCATCTAATTGAGTGGCCATATCATTGACAATCTCCTGGTTCATGTTCTTTAACATGATGACAATCTCTGACTTGGATATGTCCCCAATTATTTTGGTAGCTTATCCACCTCTTGCTCTCGTATTATGTATTTTCTTCATAGTATCACTTGAGTAATTCCTATAGGATTCACATATTTTTTCAAATTAGACTTTGAAATGTCTCCTACTCTAATCAGTTCCAAAGCATCCATGTCCTCTTCACTAAGTCCCTTCAAAAAGAGTAATTTGAGATATTCAAGAGGTAGTATTATGTGTCTTTTCTTCGAACACGAGATAGGAATATTTCAAGATAGTCTTCAAATGGCTCATGCCCCTTTTGTGCTATTTTGTATATTTCATCACCTCCTCTACTACTCGGCCTATAATAGTCTTGATACTTATTAAGGAACTTCTCCTTCATCTGTGCCCAAGTGGTTACAAAATTTCTTCCTAAACCCATGAACCATCTCAAGGTTACATCCTTGAGTGTAGTAGGAAATAGATTCAATTTATGTGCATCTATGGTATAATCATAGCTCTTGCATAAAATGTCAAACTCAAATAGAAAGGTGTCTAGGTCTTTAGTTATGGATCCATGAAAGTTAGGAAAGGTTGAGGGAGAAATATTCTTCATAGCAGCAGCTTCATCATTATCGGTAATGGGAAACTCAAAATTAGTTTCCCCATTTTGAGAATTTTGGTCTACTTATTTTTCCATATTTATCTAATCAGAAATAGCTTCAAAAATTTCACTTGGAGGATGTTCTTATACTACCAAACCTTGTACAAAGGATGATATATCTTCTTCAAAATCTGACATGGAAACTTTTTCTACTTGTGATTAGGTAAAAATATACCGTGGGCATCTCTCAGATGGTGCAAGCATCAACTACTCAACTCACTCAACTGAAATTAGTGGGGGTATGGAGGTGAATTTCCTAAAGCCTAAACTACTTCTAAGAAACGAAAAACCTTTCAAACACCTTATAACTTGGCATTATCCCTGAAATGGCGCCAAAATGGTGGTGCAAATTAACTTGCAGTAATTAGTATGTTTTTTATTAATCTACAGTCATTTAATTATCAAACCAAGGGATGTAAATTTCAATAATGTCAATGCTTTATGCACGATTCTGAGATATTTGGGAGGTATAAAGATAAATTGTTGTCACTACAATTTGAGAAATAACAATGCTTGGAAACAAACTAAATTTTGATTGGAAGTAAAATACTAAGTCTAAGGAAAAACATGTAAACTCATCATGCAGATACAGAATTGAGTTACTGCTAATATAATCATGCAATAAATCAAATCATCAAACAAAGGATAAGGTTAACAAACCGAAAGTGGGCCCTACCTTAGGTGTTAATCCCTCCTAAGGCTTGTGACTACAACTAATGAACAGAACTCAATTGTTTATTGCATTGGCATGAAGATTACAATTATAAATACAACAATTCCTCCTCTACTAATCGATCTCTATTCTATGTTTCTATCCTAGCAATACCTCAAAGAATAACCTTTTCCCTTTTTTTTACATCTCATTACGAAGAAGCGTGAAGAAAACGAGTTCTACTAGGAATTCCTAATTAGATCAAGTAAAATATCTCAACACATAATTTAGAGATCCGATGCATGCAACATAAATAATCAACAGTTGTTTACATATTAATTACATAACTTAAGTAACCAATTAGTTTGATCAACCAGTTCCTAAATCATGAATTAAATCAGTTAATTCCTTGTTAAGTTGTAATGCATAATCAAATGTTGGAGTTGATTCATCTCCTAGTTCTCATGTTTGAATTGTAATTGCTCCTTCCATCAACACGTGCAAGCTCAAGTGTGATTTCCATGTTCCAAGATCTTCGCAAGATCACGGCTTATTCATGTGTGTGACCTCCTTTAGTTGTAGACGCTTTGTTGTAGACAAGTCCCTTGGTTGCATGTGAGTTGTTATGAACATAGCCTTTGGTTGCATGTGATTTGTTACATATACAAGTTTCTTACAATAAGATGCATCACATGCATTATCAATCAAACATATTATTGTAATCAAGAGAATAAATGTGTACTCACAATACCAAAAATAAAGCTAATTAGTAATAACTATATTAATAAGTATTCATTCCATATTGTTCAGGTTATAATGAAATGTCTCAGTAGTATAATAGGGGAATACAAGTGTAAGGCTACAAATGGATCAACAAAATACAGAGGATGAGTTGTTTAGAAAGAGAATCAAACAACTCATTAGGTGTCAAAAATTGTTGGTGAGAAAATTTGTTTGAGGACAATTTTTTTGGTTTCTAGCCAATGCTCTAGAACTCTAGGTTCCTCTACTTGGGTGGTGCAGCTCCACTTTATTATGAATGAAAAAAATTGGAAATATTTGGTTGGCCAAGAGGTTGGGGATCCAAAATATACACTCCACTACACCCATGGAAAATGCTTACAATGAGTTGTAAGGGATGAATTTATGAAGTGTGGGGAAAGGGGAGTGATAAATTAGACAAGGAAAATTAACCCTACTAGTAAAAATAAAATTCTTGCTAGAGCCAATTAGACAGTTCACATTCACAAGTTATAAGAAATAAACAACAAGATTATAGTGTCAATGATCAAAGGAAACCATGCACAAAAATTTACACACATTCATGAATCATGAAATAAAAAAATTCCTTTCTTTATTGACATTTTCATCAAGTTGTACAATGTAGGAAATGGAGGAAAATAGTGAAGGAAATTGGAAGAATTGTTATCTCTCTTGCTTAGCTCAAAGAAAGACTCTCTCTTGAGTGTAAAAATTGACAACCCTTAAGAATGAGGGTGTCATTACATTATATAGAATCAGAAATGACCTTTTGAATCCCCCCCACATGACTCTTCATTGCCTCATTCATCTCATGACTTTTCATCTTCCTAGGACTTAGGAAATTAAGTTCCCTTTTTATAAAACAAAGGGAATTTTACAATTCAACTTTATAAAGTCACTTTAATGAATAAGATGAGATATCATGATTACACATAATGAAAAATTAGAAGAGGGGAGAAAAAGGTGAGAGAAGGAAAGGAAGAAGAAGACAGAGTTTTTTGAAGATGATCCTATGGTGACAAACTCCCATGAAGCAATGACAATGGAATCTCCACACCCTTGAATGCCTTGTTGAATCTTGCTACCGCTGGTATCACTTTCTGTTCATGAGGGATATGGAAAAAACTGAGTGACTTGATGCAATCTCTGCAAGGAGTTTATGTTCTTGCATTCTGAGTACCAAGTCAGATAGTTCTCCATAGTGATGGAGATGATTACACGTATCTCTGATAGAGATTCTAAGGTATTTTATGTGAATGAGAATGGATCTCTAGCCTCTGTCTTGACTCATTCCTCGAATGCTTTCAACAAGTCATCTCTTGAAGTGTTCGGGTTCACTACTTTGCACCCAAGCATCAAAATTTTAGCATCTACATCTTTTTATATCTTCTCGACATCATTTTCATATGATTCCATCTCATCAATGGCATGTTTGATCAGTTCATATCAAGTGAACAACACTTGGGCCCAAACTTGAGACAAATCTTCTTCCGCAAATGAGAATACACCTTTAGTTACAAATAGATGACTTGACCTTGCCCATCTCCATAACCAATGAGTATACCTGGTCCCAATGGTTATTTTCTACCTTGATCACCTCCCTGGTTGTGATAACTTTCATTGTTGTGTCATCCATGTACCTATTCAAGGTTATCATCTCCAAAAGTAGTGTTTTTCCTTTCTCAAGAATCATGTCCACCCATTTTCATTTGCCCTTCCTTACATGGTGAATTCTGAGTCTTCCTCATGGACTCAGGATCAATCCCGCTAACTGGAGCAACTTCTTTAGTAGGGAGAGAATTGGTGGCACTAGGATCTAGGATCCCTTAGACATAGGAAGTGAGGGTGTGAATATGATCTTCTACTTAATCCATATTTTCTTTGTATTCCCAATTCTCATGACAAGGCGAGTGGAAGATTCCTGATATAGGTGCATGTCACCCTTATATGTCACCGGTCCCAAGGAGATGGTACTCATCTCATAGTTAATTGGATTCATCTCTTCAACAGATTTAACGACCTTTGCTTGATATATCCACATACTTGATTTCCTAAGGCACCATTGTACAATCTCAAAGTTTTCTAGCTAACCTTCCCTTATTTGATTTGACCATCAAAGTGATGGTTGAGAAGTAAGGGACAGTTGTTTATTTCTTCGTCTAGGTTCCCATTGTGATCATTTATTTCATCCAGGGAATACAATTGGACTCGCTCAGTAGTGGGCATGATTGCAACTTCTTTCTCTATCCGAGAAGGTGGGCTCTGTGCGAGTGAGACCGGTGCGGTAATAATAATAGAGATGGCGGTCCCGAGAGACTATAAGGTGGAAGGTTCATTTGGATCAATTTCTTCATATTCGAGGTCCACCATAGGTATCTCTTCCATTCTTACTCTCTTTCGCAATCTCTTGTAGCGAGGGGGCTCAAGTTCTTCTACTTATCTCTTTGAACTCCCTCTTGAATAGGCTAAGCTCATGGCCTAATCCTTGGTCTTGGAAGATGAGTGGTATGATGTTTACCTCTGAGGGATGGAAAGTTTCCTGATATGAGGAGATCATCCCTCTTCTTCTTGAACCACTCTTTCAATCTCTTGATGACGACCTCTGTGTGTTCCTTGATATCACCAGATTCATGCACATTCTAGTGCCCCTGTGAGAGGGGAAAAGCTTTGACTACAAGATACTCAAGATCAAACATTTCGAGCCATATTTGGGAACATTATCTTCATATCATTCAAACCTTATTTTATTTATATGCTACATAGTCATCCTCATATTTTTGTGCTCACATACCTCATAATTGTTGATGAAATTATCCCGAAGTCTTTGATCGAGGCATGTGGCACAAGTTTTGGAAGTGGAAGCACTTTGGACTCTCCCTAAGATCAAATTCTTCCCTAGAAATATATGAGTGTATACTGATGGGTGAAAGGGAAAGGGCAGCTTCAACATTGGTAGTGTCATGATGAATCTTGCATGTGAAAATACCCAATGAGATGGGGAAGGAAACTTGCTTTCTTTTTCGACTCTCTCGGTTTGTCATTCACATGTACTAATTTTCTGCATGACTCCATCAACACCATCTTGCCACTCAAATAATGAGGCAACCTCCACAGAGCGTGATTGAATCTAGCCACCCTGAGATAGGAGAATGTGGATAATTGGATGAAACTTGACCCATAATTTCTAACCAAAGTGGTGGCTTGAGATGACATTCTCAAGTGTTGACTCCCTTCCAGTAGCTTGACCACACACATTGTGAACGTGTCATTCACCTGGCATAATGTTGATTTATTTCCTTTAGGGCTAGTTTTGGATATCTCTCAAATGCAGGAGCCTTCTGAGGAACATTTGGTTTGGGAATAAAACCTCTGAATGATCTCATGTTTGCCAAGGTGTAAACAAGATATGAAGTCATAAAAATATTTTGGAAGCATGAACCTAAAGCAACTGGAAATGTAAGCCATCACTGATAAGTTGCCCCAATCAATCATTTGCTTTCCTTGATGATTTTGGTGATGAAGAGTGTCATCCAATCATGAAAATCCTTGGTTTTTTCCTTGCCCATGACCCGGCTCAGAAGAATGATCATATCGGAGAAGGTGTTGTGGAATTCACTATGAGAGAGAAATTTTGGGACGCGACTAGGCTTCCTCTCGTGTTTCAGCCAAGATTTGAGAGAAAGACCATGGAGGTATGAATCCTTCTTGAACCATTCTGAGGTTGTGAAATTTTTGTGATTACAACCATATCCTTCTCAATTGGGATCTGCAAACCCTACGATATGGCTCTTAGATTGAGCACTCGCCATAATTGAATTATCATTAGCCATGATTGTTCTGATATCTAGTTCATAGTGTTGGGCACATGATAACACTAGCACGATATTTTTCAGGGAATGAGGATGGACACTAGCTACATATAAACCACTGGAAAATATCTTTTTTGACATTGGTTCCTCACCCACCGAACATTCTGTTTGATTTCCTCAGGTCCATGTGTGCGATATTGATATCACCCACACTCATATACTCTAATGTAAGGGTCAAAACGGGCTCTATGCTAGTGAACTTGAACTTCATGGTGGAAAAAAGTAGTGATATATGTCATTATGGAGGTGACAGCAAGTTTCTCCATCTAGAGCCGAAAAATTGCTATTTTTGGAAATCAAGCCCTAGGGTTGTTATTTCGAAGTTGATTTTTACCTTGTTGCTTTCACCAAAGTGTTTCCTTCACATTCTTGGTTTATCACTAATGCCTTGGGTTAAATTTGAAGCACTTTCCAATTTTGGAAAGTTTCTTTTTTTTTTTTTTGCTTTTTTGCTTTTTTGACCCATTGCGCCTAGTTTTTTTATCTATTTGATTTTCAAGTAGCTATTCTTCTGGAGGAGTTTGTCATTTTTGAAACTTATTACAGATTGCAAGTGTGAACTAACGAACTTGATATTTTTAGAAGCTAAACTTTTGGGTGTCAAATTGACAAAAATAATGGATTCTTTCTAGGTTTTTTCTTCAAATGCTCTATTTTAATTTTTTTTGGCTCAATCCACTTCACGGATTGACGGAAAATAACGAAAAAGTGTTCTAGGGCATAAATTTTTGAAAGGTTTTTGTAAAAAATATAATACTATACAAGATTTTTTTTTTCTCTCTCTAAGGTTTCTAGGTGAGGGAGATCTTCCCAAAATTTCATAGGGATCAGATGCATGGTTTGGGAGATATGATCGTTTCTTCGTTTTTGTGCCCTAGGGTTTCTAAAGAACGCTTTATCATGGATTTTTCTTGAAAAATATATGTTTATTTGTTTTAGAAACATGGAATGATGGATAGGATGTTATATAAGGTGTGGCGGTAGCATAAATGGAGGATTGAAGAAGAATCTAGAAATTGGAGAAAACCTATGCGTGCGTGCATGAAAAATAGAAGCATTAGTGGCGACGTGACTATTAGAAACTTTACATGATTTTAATGTTTTGTGGATAAGAAAAAAAAATTCACCACTTGCACCAAATTTGGTACACTTGGTGCAAAAATTGTGCCCCGTTCCCATTGAGCCACTTGTCACTATGTGATTTGTCATTGGGGATGACAGAGGGGGTTGAAAAAGACACTTAAGCAGCTTTTCGGGTTGCGCATACATGACTAAGGTATTAAGAGGAGGGGCTGAATTTTTTTGCACCAGATGTACCAAGGTTTGTTTCACTTCACATTAAAAAGTGTGCCAAATTCTGATTGGTTAGATTTTTAACTCAAAAAATGACTAATTGTTGGAGCCTTTGTACCTTGGGAGTCGTTTGTCGGATCAGTATCTTGAGCTTCGGGAGGAGTTTTTTGGTGAAATTTTATATGATTCCACCTAAAAATGACCTTTTGAATCCAATGGTGGGGTCTTAGCTCATGATTCTTCATTTTTATCCCTAAAATATAGGATTTTTTTCTATCTCTGAGGCTATATGTGAGAAAAACTAGATGTGGACATAGTGCGCCTAGGTGTTGTGAAAAATATGGTTTTATCCTCCTATATAGATCTACAATACCTTTCCAATGATATCTATTTTGACACCTAACTCCTTACGGAGCTTCTAGAATCACTTCCTGAAGCTCGGTAGCTTTTTTGGAGCATTGTGTATTGCTTAGGCCTCCAAGACCCACTTTTGTTGAACTTGCTCCAAAACTTGTGAAACTTTCCAAAACTTATTGTACAATGTAATTATCTCTCAAGTACACCTCCATGATGGATTTTTTCCTTTCACTCCACTTCGGGAGGTGTGTACCAACTCCAAGAAGATCATAAAAAGGTCCTTCCTAGGATTAACAAAAATATTGCCTTAATGAATTTTGCTTGGAAAGCACTTGAAAAGACTGGATACCCCTAAATCATCTATGGGAACACTGACTAAGGGATTAAGGTGATATAAAGGAGGGCTTAAGATGGCCTTAGAAAAAAAAATCATGTAGGGTATGGTTGTCATACTTGAAAATTGTGAATTTTCTTGTTGCTCATTTGCATGACATCAAGGTTGTATAGTAATTATATTTATTTAGTCAAGATAATAGTTTGAAGGCATTTTTTTAGGACTCATATATCCTGATTAGAGTCATATAACTCATGGACACAAGCACTTTACATCAACAAGTTCACCTAGATCAAGAACTAGTTCTTGTCAAGACTTTCTCTTCAAAGCTATGACTGAGATAGGCATATCTTGTTCAATTTTTCAACATGGATCCCTAAATATCTCTATAGATAATAAGATAATGACTCATATGACCATCCATGTCACAATTTTCAACTTGAATCCCTTCACATCAGACAATATACACAAACTTTGCAAAGATTGAGATACCCTTGTATGGTATAGTCAACCATGAGGAACACAAATCCCACCATTCTAACCTAGAATAAGCCTTCTACACTCTTGAGAGGTTTTACAATTGATTTGGATACAAATAATCTCATTTTATGCCTATCACTTCAAGAAGAAGGTTTGGTGAGAGTAAGAACACTGATAGAAAAATGAAGAGAACTTTTTTGTTCCTTAACCATTTGACCTCAGGTTTTTGTAAAATTTTAGTCTTGGAGTACTCTTCAAAAAATACTCTTATGGTTTATCTAAAGAATACTTGTAAAAAAAAATTAGTGTTAAGAAGACATGTCATTGTTTTATCCCTTCTCACTTTACCCGGTTTTAGTAAAACTTGAATATATTCAACAATCTTCTTCAAAATTTCATGAAATTTGACCCGAGCACAATAAAACCTCCTCTACATGATCCATGGCTTGATTTCTCATAAATCATCTTGTATGTTCAAGACCGATTTCATTTTCCTAAGCTTCCATTGTTAGTTCTCAAGGGCATTTTTAGTGAAAACTTCAAATTTACCTCCAAGAGTTAAAGTATGCCCTGTAGATAATCATAAATTCTCTAAGAAGTGTTCTTATGTTTCTATCATACTTATATAGGATTTTCATGGCCTTCTTTGTGCTCTTACACCTCATTAGGCTCTGGAACTAGGCCTAAATGGGATAGTTACAACTATGACTTACTGAACACCCGACGTAATGATCACCCTAAAATCTCTTGCTATAGACATGTTATCCAAAATTCACCCCCAAGGTAATTTTGATAACTTGCACAATTTATTCAAGATGGAGCAAGTAGAAATGGTGAAAGGCCAAAAATTGGATTTTTGGGTACCCCTTTGCTTTCCTCTAACTTCATGTCCAAGAAAAATCCAAGGAGTTAGAAAATTTTGAAAAATTGGAAAAAATGAAGTCAAGGGCCTATTTTAGTCCATTACGGGTCTGGGGGCTACAGATGGAACCAATGTGGGTCGTACCAAGGTTCGTCGTACAAATTTTAGGGCCAAAATGCTAAGGATGCAGTGAAATGTGGCAAAAGCAGATTAAAATGTCTCACGCGCTCTGCAGACAGCCAGGACAAAAGTACTTGAAATGCCTGAAAATCTGATTTGGCCACGACCAAGTGTATTGCAGAGATGGCAGAAAAAAGTGTCTCGAGATACTGGGCCCAAAAAAGCCGAAACAACCGCAAGTAAGGGCAATGTGGAAAAGGTGGAAGTTTTTGTCCCACGTGGTCCACAGGGCAATGGGACAAAGGTATGTGCGGGACCCAAAAAGCTTAAATCACCACACTCAAAGCAAAGTGGGTGGAATGGAATTCAATGGCCCTCACAAACCAATCAACGGCGGATGTGCGAGACACAAAAGCTTTGAGTTGGGCGATGCGGAGAAAATCGGCCCAAGCCGCATAGGGACACATGGGACATCCAAACCCAAAATCACTTTGCATGTCAAAGGAATTGGAAAAGGCAGAGAAAGGAGGCTCGGATGGTCTGAGTGCCATAGGGACATGAGTTTCCCAAAACCCACATACCCACAATACAAAGGAAAATTCAACGCCCGACCCCCAAACTTCAAACAGTCATAACTTTTGACCTAGAGCTCCGTTTTCACAAAATTTGACTTTTTAGAAAGGGAACGACGTCCTCTACACCACAAAAATTGGATTTATTAATTTTAATGAGGGTAGATATGTGAAAATAAAGGAAACATCTCCAGCTCTAACAAATTGAATACTCAATCCCGTAAAATGCAAGAAATGTTTGCGTAGACCCAAAATAAATTGCTATACTCGATTGTCATATCTTTTTCATTTCTCAACAAAATCATGTAAAATTGGTACCATTGGGACCGTGGTTATGATCCCAATGCACAAAAATCAATAAATTCAGAATTTTATGAAGAATTTATGGTGATTTTGTAGAAAACGTGCCCAGCTTCATAACAATGATTTTATTGGTGGTTGGGAGAACATTTAATGAAGCATGGGCAGACATTTTTCACTGCTGCAAGTCATGGGACAGCATGGGGAGACTTTTACAAGAAACATACCATCATTTCACTCCATTTATGACATCTTTCAAGTGGTGGGAAGTCATATTTTGGGATTTTCATTTCTCCCTCTCTCTCTCTCTCCTTTCAGAATTCTATAAATTGGAGTGTTGGGCTCATTTGTAAGATATAAAGTTTTTGTGTAACAAAACTCTATCAAATTTGTTTTGTGAAGCCAATGTGTTTCAGACCCTTGGAGTGGACTCCTTGCATGGTGATCAAGGCCCTTATCTCATAAAATATTGAATTGTGCATATCCATGACGCAATAGATGCAAGTTTATCGATGTACCTTCCCCTTGTGTTTATTTGAATACTTCATGGACTTTCAAACTCATTGAAAATATATTGTGTCTATTTATTCTCTTGCAAGTATTCCTTATGTGTGTGTATGAAATATTGTTGTGAATGCAATCTGCTAGATCATGAAGAACTATTATCATCCTCTCTAGTATGTATTTCGCTTCCATTTTTCACACATTGTTGAGTTATTCCCATACCCTCCTTTTCTCGGTGTATCGCGCTTTAGTGTAGGCTTTTTTTTCATGAACTCTCTCTCCCTAGTCCCTTAGAAAGTTAGATTAGGATGAGGTAGTTTTACCTGCATTAGAGTAGATTGTGGCGTGGTAGTTTAGGATCAAGAACCAATTTTCTCTCGGAGGTTTATCTCAAGTAGAAAGTCCCACAACTTGGAGATAGTACCCATGTTATCCATTCACACCGTGAGCTCAAGCACACACACTTGTGAAAACTAGAGGGTGTTGTGATTCGGTGATAACAAGACACAAAATCATGCACTTTGGGTAATTCTCTAATTTCAATCACATACTACTATTCATATGATTCCTAAGTACGAATATTAATGGTTAACCCATATCTTTGGCCACCTTTCTTTGCTTTATGATTTTTCTTTTAGTCTTGCACTTTTACTTTCTTATTATGTCTTTTCACCTTTCATCATTTTTCATTCTAGACACCAAAGACCCAAATAGAACGTCGAGTGTCGAGCACTCATGTTTTCTTTGGGTGTTATTTTCCTCTTTATGCTTTAGTCACACTTTTTGGGTCCTTTCTATCCATTTCAGCATCTTATCTTTTTGGTAGTCAACATTTTCAGGGTTAATTACAAAATTCAAGCAAAGGAATCATATAAATATAAAGTTATGTGATCATAATAAGGGACCAAGCACTGATCATCTACTATATCCACCTAAGGTTACATCAATCAAAGGCATCTATTGCTCCATTTGTATCCATCTAGCTCCATCATAAGGGACAAAGGTTGGTTCATCTCGCATCATACTTCATATGAGGGGATTCTATTGTTTTCACACACAAATTAGTTACATTCTGCATCTAGCTACTTGCTTGCTACTTCAAGTGTGACACGCACAAGAGTAATCGTACGCACCCAAAATTACATGTGCTACATTGTTAGAAAAAAGTTATAAGAGTCCCCAATGATGATTCACATCCTTTCGAGAAGATTTTGAGTTCCTAAACCCATCTCGAACATATATTTGTATCCTAAAGTCCTTACTCAGCTTTTCCATGATATTTCCAACTTCCCCCTCCATTATGTGCATGTTTTGGCCTTTAGTGCCAGGATCGCGCCTTGAATGGGGCGATGGTCCCGAGTGATTTTTCTAGATTCTCATCATGCATGTTTTTAACACAATGACTCACTTAACTTCACTTTTAGGATACGTTTGTGAACCAATTTGTCTAAAATAGTTTTGATTGTTTGGTTCTCCTTCCCTCTTCTATTTTTGCATGTGCTTTAGTTATTTGGAACTACCTCTTCTTTCCTTGTGCATGAAGGCACATCCCAACCCCAATTATTATATATTCCATGCTTTTGTTCAAGTAAAAGGCCTAAGAATTTTTGTGTAATTTGCATAGCATTACTGCCACAATCTTGCTAGGAATTACATAGCTAAGCTCGAGTTATTGTGTTATCTCTCTTCTAATTACATTACAATCAACTGCCTTCAAGCTACCATTTCTCAAGCATCTTCTTCTATTGTTGTTCTTGTATTCCCAATCCCTTGGACTCTTATGAACACACAAAGAAAGAAAGGAACAAATTGAGGGGACGGATATAGATACAACCAGATTTTCCAAAGCTCTTGCTTATCAAGGTTGGAATTACTTGTTTGCTTCATTTGTCAAATTGTCAATTCTGAATCATTAGTTTAAATTACATATCAAATAGAGTAGAAAAATTCTTCATTTCAATTAATTAGGCAATTACAAGTAGATCAAATCATTAGAAAGCTTTCTCTTTGACATTACCAGGGAAGTTGTGAGGAACAATAGCTATTTTAGGGTCATGATTTGTTCTTCACCTCTGAGGTAGGGTTTGAAGGGTTTTGGTTAAATTAGGTTATTTTCTTTAGATTTAGATTCACACATTTGTACAAGTAATTAGCTACATCCGGATAACTACTTGTATTTAGTTTGTTTATTAGGTTAGAAGTATTGTTTAAAAACTAGAAAAGATTAAAAAAACATTTACTTTTGTTAGATTAGTTTGCTTTTATTATTTTTCTCTGATATACTATGAAAACACCAAAAACATAGATTAGATTTCCTTTGATAGATTAGTTTGTTTTATAAAGGTTATTTCAATTCATTCTACATGACCATAAACGGCCCATAACAAGAAAAGACATACGGTTGTGATCCTTTGGTCCCATAACCTAATGGGCTGAAATTGATAACAAACATTGATACAAGTTTACGTTTGATAGTTTTACGCACACCCACTACATTCTCTGAGAAAATAGAACAATTAAACATGTTAAACATCGCATCTAATCAAGCCTACGATTATTGGATTGCTCCTATAAATAGGGTTTGATTAGCCACATGACCATAACAGGACCACAGCCTCCACGAGTTTTCTATTATGATCCTTAGGTCCCGCAACCTAATGGGCCTCTAACCAAGTATATATCGATATTATTTTGTGTGCATCAGTATTTAGATCATCACCATTTCCACCTGATGTCATTACACAACTTTCACTATTGAACATAACAGCTGATCAGCCTAAGACTTTCTAGACTAGACCAAAGAATCACCCATAGTCCATGTAGTTTTATTGTACCTCTCATTCTCACTTCCATGACATTGTCTGTAAATCCATATGAGGTGCCCACATGTCACTTTGCGAGTGTTCAACTAGTGAATATAATCTTGGTAGAGCTCGATATTGGTTTGGAGTCTGAGCGCTTATCATATCGATCGATCCATCACCCCACTTCAGTTAGGAGAGCTTTCTTTTCCTTAGATTCGTAGATCTCATTATTCCATACTTGAAGATATAAGGTTGTCGCATTAGCTTATCACCATTACCACACATACACATCTATTTCTATTCTACACTAGCCGTCTCGGCACGACATCAAGAATTTGGGTATGAAGAATGTCACGTGTTGATTTTATTTCATACAAATTGGTGAACCCGATGTGAAGAGCTAGTCTCTAAGAATTTCCACTTTCTTTGTCCATCCTTTATTTTGTGGGTATTCTTATACCCCCTGAATATGTTAGGATACGATGAGTACAAAATGGTCGACCCATCCTAGGTTACGACATGTATAATTATCAAATAGGTGTACCATAACAATCACCTTCACTCTCAACATGGGCAGATAACCACTCAACTACTCAAAATCCTCTTCTTCAGGGAACCAATGTTGGTTCCTTTGTGCACGTTGAGGAACTTGACCAAATCACACAAACATATCCTCATGAACAATCAAGTTCAAACAACATGACTTTCACTAGGGAAGAAATTTCATCTCCTCGAGTATTATTTCGACAACCTATTAGCATGCAATCAGACTAGCTTCTACATCTAGATGAGGAGTACTTATCAAGATATGCCATGAGTGAACAATGCTTCCAAAACATGAACTAGGATTTTGATAGGTTGCAAGGCCATGGTGATTTCCTTCTTCAAAACAATAACACTACCCCTCCAACAAAGGAAAACATTGCCAACGAGGGGTGGCATAGATAGTGAACAATTCATAGCAGGATACCATACTCCCTAACAACCTCCAAAAGTTCAACAAAAATCACCTAGGAAAAACACCATCCTATCAATAGGTGATGTCATCTCAGCACTAGTTGACAAGGTCAAAGAGTTAGAGCTTGCCCAAAATGCTCAAAGTTCATACATAGGGCAAGCAATAACTTCTCACTATCCACAGAATTATGGACAAGTACCTACTATGTAAAGTCCTCTAGTTTATATAGGAGTTTCAAACCCTCAAGATTTTTTGAATGGGATGGGCACCTTGGGTATGCCCCCTCACGCCACATATAGATATCTACAATAGGAACTAGTCAGAAGTGCATTCTCAAATTCCATACTAACTCAAAGTGTAACGTTCCCTAGTTTTTGCCTTCGGTTCCATATGAAAGTGGTCAACCCCCTTACATACACATGTACTCAAAATCACCACATGGGGATATGTACACTTACTAATGTATCCAAATTCTAAACAAACTTGATATACTTGCAAATAATATGAACTCCAAAAGAAAATAGATCTCCTTCATCATTATTGAATAATGAATTACAATGTTTCGTAAATAGGAAAAAACTCCCAACTCGAGTTGCGAAGAAAAATCTAACTTTGAATAAATCTACTCTAGGTGACAAAAATTACTATTTTTAGTAGTTTATTAGAACGTGTTATTCTTAGTAAGTTCGCATGCTTATCCTTATAGGTACAAAATTGCCACGCATCTTCTACATTCCCAAATTAGAGGAATTTCCAACTTTCTAACTCATCATGCAACTAATAGACTAAAATTAACTAATGCCCAAAAATAGGAAAAAACCGAACTACAACTTAAATCCTATTTTTGGCCTCAAGATGGCAGATTTAGGGCCCAAAATGTGCCAAAAATTGCTCCAATCGGTAGGGTCAGTTGACTAGTGTGTTCTTCTCATCGAAACATGTGGTTTCAAAAATGTACTCAAACGGACACCTGAAGCTCAAGTTATGACCTTGTTAATTTCCTGCTAATTTTGGCACATCATTCTCCCCTGCTTGAAAAAAATGCAGCTCCTACAAGTTGTCTTCTTCAAACTACTTCCATTTATCTGCATCCAACTTCTTAATCTCCCACTCTATGACCCAAGTATTGTCCTCTTGTTCCAGTCCTTTCCAATGTACCAAATATTTGTTGTATTTCCCATGTCGCATGTCCATTGTTTTCTTATCTAGAATTTGATCCACTTCTTCTTTCTTCTTCACTAGAACCTATTACCTCCAATCTACTACTTCATCAATAACATCCCCTTCTACACCATCCCCATGAAAATAATACAAATCTAAAACATTAAACACTAGAGAAATATCAAAATTCCCTGCAATTCTACCTCATAAGCATTATCATTTATTTTTTTCACGATTTTGCAGGACCAATCTTCTTGTACTTCAGCTTGTTATAGGTTCCTTTTGGAAACCTTTCCTTCCACAGATATACCATAACCAACTCACCAACTGTAAATACCTTTCTCCGTATGTGCACATCTCATTATTTCCTTATACTTATCATTACTATTTTACTTCTTCCGCACTTCTTCCTGTAATTTTTGTATATGTTCGGAAAATGCTTTTGCATCATCACTGACTCTGCCATCAATTGGTAGTTGTACCAAATCTAACACCCCATTTGGATTACTCCCATACACAATTGAAAATGGATACTTTCTTGTGGATCTATTTATGGAATTGTTATATGCAAACTCAGCTTGTGGTAATGCTAAGTCCCATTGTTTCGGCTTTTCCCCAACGATGCACCTTAATAGGTTTCCCAAACTCGATTTACCACCTCTATTTTCCCATCAGTCTAAGGATGATAGGCACTGTTGAACTGTAGTTGAGTTCCCAATTTCTTCCATAAATTCCACCAGAAGTGACTTAAGAACCTTGTGTCCCTATCTGAAGTAATGGTTTTTGGAACACCATGCAAACGAACAACTTCTCTGAAAAACAAATCTGTTACGCCTACTACATCACTTGTTTTCTTGCAGGAAATAAAATGAACCATCTTAGAAAACCTATCAACAACCACAAAAATTGAGTCATTACCTCATTGTTTTTTTGGTAATCCCAAAACAAAATCCATACTCAAGATCTATCCACGACCCTTTAGGAATAGGCAATGGCATATACAACCCTGTATTTTATGCATGGCCTTTCGAGACTTGGCAAATTCGACACCTCTCCACATATATTACCACATCTCTTTTCAACTTTGGCTAATAGTATTTCTTTTCTACCAAGGCTATCGTCTTATCTTTACCAAAATGCCCAGCCAATCCTCTACTATGCAACTCTTTCACTATATTCTCTCTCATAGACCCAATTGGAATACATAGTTGGCATTCCTTGAATAGGTAGCCATCCTATAAAATGTACTCATCCTGGACATCTCCTGCATTGTCTGAAAATGGACGAATTAACCTTTCAACAATATCCTTGAAATCAAAATCAGAAGAATACAAACCTTTTATTGCTTCAAAACCCACCACCTCATTTTCCATAGTGGTAAACAAAGTCACGCACCTACTCAATGCATCTGCAACTTGATTTTGTTTTCCTAATTTATGTTTTAGAGAAAAATTATAACCCTACAAAAATGATACCCACTTTGCATACCTACTATTCAACTTCTTTTGTATATTCACATACTTCACGGCTATGTGGTCCATAAATAACACAAACTCCTCGGGCACTAAGTAATGCCTCCAATGCCTTAATTCTTGTACAGCTTGCATAAAATTCTACATCATAAGTAGAGTAGTTCTTTCTTACCTCATTCAGGTTCTCACTAAAGAAAGCTCATGGCTTTTGACCTTCACTTAGAACAGCACCAATACCCACATGTGAGGCATCACAATCAACCTCAAATACTTTATCAAAATCTGGTAGTGCCAAAATGGATGCCTCTTTCACCTTCTTCTTCAAGAACTGAAAACTATCCTCAGTTGCCTTTGTCCACAAAAACTCCCTTCCTTTTGTGCAATCTGTTATAGGTGTTACAATACTACTAATATTTTTAATAAACTTTCTGTAAAATGTTGCTAGACCATGAAAGCTTCTTACCTCTGTTATACTCTATGGAGTAGGCCATTCAATAATTGCCTTTATCTTTTCTAAGTCCATATGTACCCCATCTGCTAAAATAATAAATCCCAAGAATACCAAACTCTCTTGCATAAATGTGCACTTCTTCATATTTTCATAGAGTTTCTCTTTCCTTAACACTTCAAATATCACCCTTAGATTCCTCAAATGTTCTTCTTTAGTTTTACTAAAGATCAAGATATCATCAAAATAAACCACAACAAACTTACCATTATACTCCCGCAGCACATTGTTCATCAGTCTCATAAAATTACTAGGTGCATTGGATAACCCAAATGGCATCACCAACCACTCATATAATCCATTTCCTGTCTTGAATGTTGTTTTCACTTTGACTCCTTCTCTTATCCAAATCTGATGGTAACCACTTCAAAGATCAATCTTGGTGAAATACCTAGATCTAGCAAGCACATCTATCATATCATCCAGGCAAGGTATTAGGAACCTATACTTTATTGTAATTTTATTGATTACTTTGTTTTCCATGCACATTCTCCATGTTCCATCCTTCTTTGGTGTTAATAAAGTTGGGGTTGCACATGAACTCATGCTCTCCCTTATGACCCCCTTTCTCAAGAGCTCTCGCTACTTGCCTATTCAACTCTACATGTAATGTCGGGCTCATCCTATAATCCACTTGATTTGGGATTAAAGACCCTGGAATCAAATCAATATGGTGTTGAATATCTCTTTTGGGTGGTAATCTGTCTAGTAGCTCATCAGGAATAACATCATAAAAATACTAATAATTCTATTATTTCTATTTGTGCTTGCGAGTTTCCTTTTCCTCCTTCATAACAAATTCCTTTTCCTCCTTCAAAATTCCTTTATATTTTTTCAGCCTTCCCTCTTCCTTAAGAGGTAGAAAAAAATTTTGTGTCGTCCTTCCGAAAGTATAAGTATTCTTTCCCCGTCATGAATAACTTTTCTATCAAATTGTCATGGTTTCCTAACAGCATATGATATGCATCCATAGGAATAACATCACACCAAATCTCATCCTTGTAACTATTCCCAATAGAAAAACTTATTAAACATATCTTATTAAGAATAACTTCATTACCCTTCTTAAACCATGCAATATGGTAAGGGTTAAGATTCTTCTCACAATGAGGACCCAATTTCTCAACCATCTCATTTGAAACCATGTTCTCACAACTACCACCATCAATAATAACATTACATACCTTTCCTCCTAAAGTGCATCGTGTTCTAAAAATATTTGTACACAGCCATGCATCCCCCTTGATATAATTTCTTGGAGAAATCATCATCCTCTTGATCATCATATTTTCTCCAACATCTGGTGGAATTTATAGGTCATGTTCATCTTCTACTTGTTCAACTTCAACCAAATTTACTCGTAGAGCATCTCCTTGCCTCTTTTCATGTGTATAATAATGCGATAATTCAAAATCCCGAGGCCCCTCTTCACCAAATATGTAAAAACAAATGGTCTTCGTGGAGCCTCCCATCCTCTATCTCCAACATATCCTCTTCCCCTAGAAAATCCTCAACCTCTTTGTGGATTCTAGAAATCTTGTCTCGTATCTTCTTGCTTTTCCAATCCATGAGATGATTCTCCCCTACCTTGGCTGCAACTAACTAGCTCGTCCTCAAAAGGAAGATGATGCCCCCCTATTCATTCTAGGTGATCTCCTAAAACTTTGATGATTTTTTTCTCGACCTTTAAGGCTAATTGATAGGCATCCTCCATGCTCTTAATCCTATGCATACTTATCTCATCTTGAATAGAAAATTTTAATCCATTTACATACCTTGCAGCCATTTATTCCTCAATTTCTTCATGCTCTACATGAATGGACAACTTGTAGAACTCATCTGTGTATTCTTGCACTGTTTTGTAAGTTATGTCTGAGATTCTAAAACCTCCTGTAAAGGGTTTGTGCATAATCCACGGGAGAAATTTATCTTTCAGCTTCTTCTCCATCTTACTCCACATCCTAATTATTTCTTTCCCCTTTCTTGACCGCTCTTTCTATAGGTGATCCCACCATAACATAGCATGACCTTTCAATTTCATGCATGCAAATTTTACCTTCTTTTCTTCTGACATAGCCTTCCACTCAAAAAAATTCCCCATGCTAGTCAACCAGTCTATCAGCTCCTCTGGTTTTAGACTACCACCATACTCTGAAACATCAACTTGTATCCCATCATTCTTTCCTTTTAATGCTCAAAGCATCCTTTCTTCAAAAGCTAATGGTGGTACTTGTGTTTCCTCCTCTTCACAAACTTCTTCATCTCCACCTCCACCTTGATTTCCTCTTTGGGTTATCATTACAGAAAGTGCAATAACTTGCCTCTACAGATCTTGTATATTTTTATTCATCTGGGAAATACCGCCTCCTCTTCCTCTTCCTCTTCCTCTTCTTGCCATTCTTTTTAAATACTTGAACTAGCTCGATACCAGATAATGTAGCCAAATTCTAAACAAACTTGATATACTACAAATAATATGAACTCCAAAAGAAAATAGATCTCCTTCTTCATTATTGAATAATGAATTACAATGTTTCCTAAATAGGAAAACAACTCCCAACTCGAGTTGCCAAGAAACTCTAACTAACTTCAACTAAATCTACTCTAGGTGGTGGAAATTACTATTTTTAGTAGTTTACTAGAACTTGCTATTCTTAGTAAGTTCACATGCTTATTTGTACAGTACAAAAATTGCCACGCATCTTCTACATTCCTAAATTAGAGGAATTGTCAACTTTCTAACTCATAATGCAACTAATAGACTAAAATTAACTAATGCCCAAAAATAGGAAAAAAATGAACTACAACTTAAATCCTAATTTTCAGCCTCAAGATGGTGGATTTAGGGCCCAAAAATGTGCCAAAAATTGCTCCAATGGTAGGTCTAGTTGACTAGGGCACTCTTCTCATTGAAACATGGGGTTTCAAAAAAAGACTCAAACAGACACCCGAAGCTCAATTTATGACCTTGTCAAGTTCCTGCTAATTTTGGTGCATGACTTACCCAGTCCATATGGATAGCCACGGGGGTTTCCATATGCCCCAAAAACATTTATGATGTTCCATTCTAATAATTGATGTAACCTTCACCTCCCCAATAGGGATCTTCAATGGTTGAAATGTACGCAATGGGGACCTATTCTGAATATCTGAAGGAACCTCTAAACTTCTCCATCCGAATAGTCATGATCCCATGACCCTTTTGAAACCTTCCAAAGTTCAAAGGGGAGGGTGATCCTAACACTCATATCAAATCTTATGCAACGACCATTCGAGAGTTGTTCCCATGGGACGCATTTATTGCGAAGATTTTCCCTAAGATGCTAGAAGGTATTGCTCTTGATTGGTACTATAGGATACCTGGAGGCTTCAATACACTCCTTCAAGCAACTCGTATCAGATTTTATTAAGGATTTTGATATGAAAAAACTTTTGAGAACAGGAATCAGAGAATTCCTTCATATCAAACAAGAGAAAACAGTCTCAGTAGCCCTTTTCATTCAAAGTTTAGGTTCTTTACTCCTCTACAAGAGCTCCAAACATAAATAAGATGGAGATTTGTGGTTTGTTCCTCCACTCCCTCAATAGGGAAACAAAGGAAGAAGTTCAAAAGTTCCCGCTAAGGATCTACGAAGAGGTACTAGGGGTGCTCTTCGAATTGACCAAGCATCCATTGACAGTGGTTATAAGACTTATGGAGCAAATGGAAGGTTAGTCACTCCTAACAAAAATAACCCTAGTTACTCCAACACCACAAACAATAATCAAGGACCAAAGGTCCTTAATAAGAACCGTGGGGTCACAACAGATGGCATTACTGACCAGACTTAAGAAACCTAATGTTGTTAGTCCTCCCTACACAAACACTACCAATAACAACAACAATGAAAATAATCAAAGGAATAATAACTTGTCACCCTCGGTCAACGTTGTAGATTTTAATAGGCCTCAGCAATAACAACCTCAACAACCGAAACAGATGTAGACCCAAGGCCCTAACCAATACCCAGGTGGGTATCCAAACTAATTCCAAATCAAGGGCAAGGGTTCCAAATTTTTAACTATAATAATTAGCAACCGAATAATAATCATAACTTCAGACCGCAACAAGGTGAAAATAAAACACCTCAAAATTATGATCCCAACTTATATTGCGATTTCCATATGATTCACAGGCATGACGCAAGAACATGTCGTGATTGCAACAAGTTTCTACAGCATTTTCCAGAGGATCAAAGACAGATGTTTGTTGACATGTTTTTGGTGAACCCAATAGCACCAACTCAAAACACCTACATGGGACCAGTGTCCCCACAGAACACATCACTTGGAATATTTAATAATCCTCTCCCCATGTACCCAAAGGATAGTAGAATAGATCCCAATGGCTCAAAAAAAGGTATTGTAATAGGGACCCATAATCACGAAGCTTCAACTTCATCAAACCCATGTGGCACCTTCTTTAGATGGCCGTAAACAAACAAAAATTGTGGGATTGGTAGAGTTGGACACTGAACCTTAGATTAACATTTCCACTAAAACCGAGAGATTATTATTCATAGCAAATCTGATCTACCCGACTATATCAAATGACACATGTGATACACTAGGCAAGCCAATAGGAGCTTATGACACTATTAGTGATCTAACCAATACCTTCTCACACATTTCCTTCTTGGATTTGTTAAAGAATTCCCTTACTCACAGAGCCGCTCTATTGGAAGCATTAGGTCTTGGTCATTGTATTAACGTCACCCCTCCTCTAGAAGCATAGATAAACCATGTAGATTTTGATGTCTATCCTCCAGGAAGCTTGAAAGAGATGTTGGATTTGTATTTGACATCAACAAGATGCCCATGGACATTGAAATAACTCATAGGGGTGATCCGGATTTGTTTTTACAAGTTTGGATTTACAATAATTATGTAAAATGTGTAATGATCAATGATGGGGCAGCAGTTAACATAGTCCCCTTATCCTTCCTCCAAACTTTATGTTACGGAGAGACCAATTTCTCTTCAATGTGAAACATGTTGAGAGGCTACAACAGACCTCAAAGTGACATCAATTGGGACTATAGTGTTGTCAAGTCACTCTCGGACCTAAGACGGTTCTAACTGAGTTTTATATTATAGATCGGAAACCAACTATAATATGATCCTTGGTCATCCTTGGATTCATCGCATGAAGGAAATTCCCTCCACTTTATTTTAGGAAGTTAGGTTCCTACATTTAGGGAAAGTCTTTGTGGCACAGGGTGATCCAAAACCCTTTGACATACATTTAGCTAACTTAAAGAAGAGGCCATCTATTCACTCTGAGTTTGAGCTTCCCACAAATCAGTTAAATAAACCCACAAGCTTAGTTCCAGAAGAAAATTTGGTTCCTACAATGGAATTAGAAGTCACGGGCTTGATCGAAGGCATTCCAGCAGTTAAGGATGAAACCATCATCATAGAGACAGTGTCATTAAGAACCACAACAAATATTTTCAAGCTATTGGAGAAGGATTTACCTATTCTCCTTCCATTCAATTCCATGGGTATGGGTCATACCCTGGACTTGGTTCTCTTCCAATAGATGAAGTTTGTATGGTTGAAGTAACTGAGGTAAAGGAAGAAGATACAAAGGATGATCCAACATCCATTTTCCAAGTAATTGTTGGACTCTCCATTTTTATGGAGCCAAGTGTCATTTTGGCATCAAGTGTGATCCTTACCTCTCCTGAGGGAAGGATTCTACCTTTTTCCTTCAAGTTAAACTTTGAATGTACAAATAACGGGGCTGAATACGAAGCCCTCCTACTTGGTCTCATTATAGCCAAAATAATGGGTGCTCTTAATATTAGGGTGTTGGATGACTCACAACTGGTCGCGAATCAAATATCTAAGGTATATGAGACTAGAGTTGAGTATCTACAACTCTACAAAATAGCAGTGCTAAATCTAACAAAGGGTTTTGACTTCATATTGATTGAAGTAGAATAGAACCTCCTTGCAGACTCCATAACAACTTCTTCCTCCCACTTCACTCCAAGTAGTGAGTTGGAAGATAAAAACTTCACGGTCTCAATTTGAGCTAAACCTTTGGTTCATAAAACACTAATAACTCCAATGTTGACATTTAAAGAATCCGAGAGTGAGTCTGTCATCTTAGATCATGTTGACAATGATAAAGTAACTCTGGGATATCTAAACACTTTGTAGAATTACATCTTACTCATCATGAGGTTGATCTTTCCCTAATCCCACATTCTTCTTCCTATTTTGGAAATCCCATGATAGAATCTTCCCCTGGGAAGGAGCTTGAAATTTATGAGGTAGGAGAAGAGGGGGATTTAGAGTTACCTCCATCCCAACTTGAGTTTGAGGAAGGAAATGCCTCCTTAATCAAGGGAACAATTGATATAAACATCGGGACGGAGGAGGAACCAAAAATATTGAAACTAGGATCCTCTCTAACTCCTGAGGAGGTTGAAATACATGTATCCTCAAGGAGCATAAAAATATTTTGCATTTAGCTACAAGGAGATGATGGGGATTGTACCACACATTGTAGTTCATAACCTCATCACCAAGCCAGATGCTAATCTAATCAAGAAAAATTCAAGACCCATGAAGCTAAAGGTGGCCGTCATGGTAAAGGAAGAAGTGATGAAACTCCTATAAAAGGGTTCATCAAGCCAGTTGATTACTCACAATGGGTATCTAATATTGTCCGTGTTCTCAAAAGAATAGAAAGATTTATATTTGCATAGACTTTTGGGAAATCAACAAGGCTTGTCCCAAAGATGATTTCCCATTACCATCCATCGATGTTATTATCGATGCTACAGATGGTTTTGAGTTGTTGTCTCTCATGGATGGGTTTTTGGGTAAAATGAAATTAGAATGTCTAAGGAAGATCGGGATCAAACTACATTCATAACTCCTTAAGGAAGCTCTTGTTATGTGTTTTCATGTCGTTCGGGCTTAAGAATGTTGGTGCCACGTACCAACGGGTAATGACTTATATATTTCATGATATTATACATGAGATTATGGAATCCTACGTAGACGAGCTTCTGAATAATGCCAAAAACATTTCATCACCCGAGGTGCTTCGTTTCATCCTTTCTTGTTTGATTGAATATGGCATCACATTAAATCCAAAGAAATGTGTGTTCGGCATAATGGGAGGTAAGCTTTTGGGATACATCATATCTTCACAAGGGATTGATGTAGACCTAACCAAAATCTAAGTTGTGCTAGAAATGACTCCACCGTCAGATGAGTCTGGCATCAGATCTTTCCTTGGGAAACTTGGCGCAATCCAAAGGTTTATCCCTGATTTGACCTTTGTTATTCACCCAATCAACAATTTGTTGAAAAAGGATTGTTGCATTAATTAGATGAAAGAATGCAATGAGGCATTTGAGTCAGTTAAATGGTTCTTGTTATCTCCTCCCACACTCATGTCACCTAGGTCAGATCACCCCTTGATCCTATATTCACGAGCTATGGATGTCTCATTATCCTGCATGTTGGCTCAAGAAGATGATGATAAACGAGAACATGCGAGTATATTTCATTAGTCATACATTTCTTGATTATGAGACATGTTATACACAAGCAGAGAAGGAATTCCTTGTTATAGTCTTCGTGACAAAATGCTTAAGACATTACATGCTAAACTAAGAAATAAGGGTTATTGTTAAATTAGATCACCTGCAAACTTTTCTCACGTAAGGGTCCTTGTCTAAGAAATTTAGACGCTTCATAACTTTGATGGGCAAGTTTGAGTTAACATTTGTTAATCAAAAATTTGTCAAAGGAAAAATCATTGCAGACTGGTTGGTTGATAACCCGTTGGATGGAGGTGATCTAGTAAATTTAGACTTCCCCGACGAGTGTGTGTATTTTGTTGAAACTAAGCCTCCCATTTCTATGTGTCCATGGTACACTGACATCATTAACTTCATAGTGGACCATACATATCCAAAAGGGGAAACCTCGCAACAAAGAAGATGGTTACGTATTATAACCACCAAGTATGTCATCTTGGAACAAGTGCTCTATCGTAGAGCCTTTGATGGAATGTTGTTAAGATGTGTTGATAAAGAAGAACTGAAAAGATTCTTTATGAATCACATAGTAGAGTATGTGGAGGTCACTTCAGCAGCCACGCCACTACTCGGAAGATACATTAGATGGGTTATTTCTGGCCCCACGCTAGAACATGATGTGGTAGAGTTTGTGCATAAATGCCATAAATGTCAAGAGTTATCCCATGAGATCCACATACTAGCACAGATCTCGCAACCAATTGCAACACCATGGCCCTTTTCCACGTGGGGCCTAGATTTGATAGGAAAGTTCTCTCCCTCATCAATAGATGGCCATAACTTCATAATCACGGCCACAAAATACTTTACTAAGTGGGTAGAAACCATGCCTCTTACCACCGTGCCTAGATTTGTAATTGCTAAGTTCATTTTGAACCAAATCATTTGTAGGTACGGGGTCCCACAAGTCATTATCTCGGATAATGGCACATCTTTCAAAAATGATGAGGTACATGAACTATGTGAAAAATTCAAAATAAGTCACCACACGGCTTCTCTCTATTACCCTCAGGCCAATGGATAGGCTGAGGCTACGAACAAGACATTGAAATCTATTCTCCTTAAGACCATCAAGGAGAACAAATGAGACTGGCATTTAAATATTTTTCTATCCTTGTGGGCCTATCGGACATCGGTAAGAACGCTAATAGGGGAAACCCCTTTTCTTTGGTATTTAGTGCAGAAGTGGTTTTACCACTCGAAGTCAAAATACCTAGTCTTTGTATCTCATTGCAAGGAATTATAGGAGAAGAAGGCTATCGAGAGGCACAACTCTCTCAGCTAGAAAGTCTTGATGAGGCTAGACTCAATGGTGAGCAACATCATAGCATTTACACTGACTGGATGGCTCGGAAATACAAAAATAAGGTCTACGATTGTGAAATATATGAGGGAGATTTGGTTCTAAGACTTGATAGCTGAATAGACAAAAAGACCATTGAAGAAAGTAAATTCAAACCCAGGTGGTTGGGTCCATATCAAGTGATAAAAGACTACAAAAATGGAGCATTTCACCTGTGTAAACTAGAGGGTGAAGAGTTTAGAGAATTTGTAAATTCTCTTCACCTGAGGAGGTATTACACATGATCCATTAGCATTTTCATATGTACATTACTAAATATACATTGCATTTTCATATGTCACTTCATTCTATAAAATTTGTGATCAAGAGACTTATTCTTATAGCAATTCCTAACAACTTCTGAAAATGTTGGCCAAACATTTAAATCATATCTCTATAAATCTTCATGGTATCATTAATTGTTTCTAAATCATTTCATCAATCCAAACAAGATAAGACAAAGCTTTGATGACAACCATACCAAGGCCAAAGATAAATGGTTTTCTTATAGTCTCTTTCTAGATTAGGTGTTTTTGCCTATAGTCTATTCTAGAAGCTTCATGGTGTCACATCTATCCCATACATATCTCTTTAGAAATAAGAACATTCTAAACATTTTTCCTAGATGAATAAGTCAAATTTAAATCCAAAATATATATATATATTACACATTTCTTTTCCTACCAACCTTTGGTGTTGAACCTACGTCTCTTACTAGTGATGTAGGTTTGGGAAAGGAGAGAAATTATCTTACTTGCTTATGCCTTGTCCATGGTGATAAGCCCATACTTTTGGTAGTATGTGGCAAGGTGTTGGGGGTCTCTTTGACAATCTTGAAAGTTATAAATACTTCATTCAAATATTGTGAAATCATAAATCAAAACCAAGTGAGTTAAATGTCCAAAATTCCAAAAGATCTTAAAAACTCAAAACTAGATTTTGTCAACTAGGTGGCCACCTAAGGATCTAAGTCTGGATAAACTAGAAAGCAATTCACATTTTAAACTATGAAGTAGCTTGGGTAGAGTGAGGTTATAGTGTCACAATTTGGTTATATCAAATTCTTGTCTTTCTCTCATCATTACCATCTAACAAATCTCTATAACTTGTGTCCTTTCTGACTCTTGGTGTTGAGCCCTCACATCTTACTAGTTGTGTGGGGTTAGGAGTGGGGAAATTTCATTCACTTATCATGTCACTGTATCACCATGTTTTCCCAAAATAATACAAAGTACCAAATATTGTTTAAAGAAACTAAAGTTCAACATCACATTGTGTTTTATTATCGTATATCAGCATTATAAAATACAAATAGAAATCATTTTGTTATCATTCACATCCACTGCATACATTCTAAAAAGCATAGAAAAGAAGAAATTCTAAACATCTAGAGTACACATGTGAGATGAGCCAAAAGGAAGTCAACTCAGATACAAAGAATTATCGAACCAAAAAGAAGAGTCTGTATACATCATAATGAGTCAAGTTTTTATACAATGCCATCACATGCTAGGTGTGGTCAAAGCATTCTCGATAAGCCCAAAATATACCCAAAAAATTCATGTAACACTTGAAAAATTGCAACAAAGAAATAAAAGGCCCAGTGGCCTATCAATCCCTCCGGGATCTCGTGGGATGGTGCGCGGCCACGTCCGGGACTCTCGCTGCACCTATGACGATGATGGGAATGAACTAAAATGTGTGTGTTCTTATGGTGGTGGCCATTAATCATGGTCTCGCCGTGAGAATGACTCCGCCTCATCGGTCACTTAGCAGCCTCATACCCGAGGCACATGGGTGCAAAAGGAGGTCACCACCTTTGTTATCCTCCAAATAAGTGCAAACACATCGCTTTTACTCCGTCACCTACTAATGGCTGGTCTAAATCAGCAGTCAAATCAGCTTGGGTATTCCCTAACGGGATCGAGTAGGGTGTCCACACACACCGTCAATAAGCTCCCGCCACTCTTTTGTAGTCCCTGCAAGAAAGAAAAGAAGAAGAAACAACGAGTTAGAAAATTACAAAACAAAACAATGAGAAATAACAACTAACAAAGTTGTAATGTGTCGTTCACCTTTGTTCCTTTTCTCCTTTAACGATCGTGTTGCTAAGCGTGTAATGTCGTTGTGCTCATGTTGATCTTCTGGTTGGATTTTCCCGGTTCGACTACCCTATTAAGGAAGATCTCGTTCTCGAATTCTTTAGGTGGTTTTATTGGTGTCTCATTGTTGTTAGGGCGTGACCAACTAGAGGGATCACCCACGTAATAATAATTATTCTTTCCAATTTTCGATTCTTGCTACTATTGTTTTGGTCAAGATATAGTTTCGGGCGGGCTATAAATAATATACATGGTGTTGTTCTATGTTTTAGGTATTGATTTGACTATCCAGATCATCATCGGGTTTGGTCGTAAACCCTATCAAATCATTGGTAAGGATTTACTTTATGAGTCATATGGCAATATCGTGACAAAATTAAAATATAATAATAATAATGAAAAACATATTAAATTATTTTAATAATGAAATAGATTTTCAAAGTGAATGAAATGAGTTAAATGAATTTTAAAATAATAATAATGTTAAATAAAATAAAAGAATTAAAAATAAATAAATAAATAAAAAGCCCGTGAATTTCTTGGGGCGGCTAGGGCAAAGGGGGGCTCATTTTGGTTTTTGTTGTTTTTGTCTCTTGCTGAGTAAAGCCAAGTGCCGCCGCCATGAGAAGGAAGTTCCAGTTTGTTTTCTTTCTATGCAACCAGCTGACTTTCACCAGATCGATTCCCCTTGCCACTGTATTTTCCCTGCTCTGCGTTGAAAGAGGGATTCAGAGAAGGGTTCACGTGCGAACCAAGTGTAGGCCCGTGTTTGGTTTTGCAAAACCACCTTTAGGGGAGGAGATTTCTGGAGATTCCTTGTTTGACTGAAATCCACAAAACAATGTGTTTAGGCGCCTTATGAATGGTTTAAAGAAGTGCCAGGTATTAGATCTGAGTAGGGGCGCCCATCAAAGCAAAATGGAGGAGGATTTTTGTCTGTTTGGTTTGTCACGTTCTCGCGTACTTTCACTGTGCTAAAATGCGAGCTCTGGGACAGCGTATGGACAGCCATCAGGTTGTTTTTCCAAAGGTTGTAGTTACAATGTCCCTGCTAGATGTTTTCCCAGCCGTTTTTTCTTCCAATGTATCCTCCATCCTGTGCCAAAATGGATTTGGGGAAAATGCGTGAGAGTTGTTTGCTAGAATGCCTCAAAGAAATGTTGTCTCATGGAATGCCACGATGGCAGGATATGCACAAATGAGTTTGTTGAAAAGGCCTTGGAAACTTCCAAGCAAATGCATTTGGTACGTGTAAAGCAGACTCCACAGCCTCTTTCCAACTCCACAACCTCTTTCCGTAAAACCTCCCGACCCAATCTATCAATGGAAGCTTTGAAACAGAGTATGCACATCCATCAAAGCATTATGGAGAAGGTATTTTTGAATGTTTTAGTTCCAAGCACCCTGGAAAATACATATGCAATATGTGGAATCCTATGAACTGTTCAACAGAATACCTGAAAGGTATGTGGTCTCCTGACTATGCAATGATAGCAGATATGCAAAAAAAAAATTAAAAAAAAAAAAATAAATGGGTCTCATTAAAAGGCATTGATTGCTTGACGAAATGCCTCAAAGAGATGTGGTCTTATGGAACATACCCTGACTATGTAAGCTTCATTTTTTTGTTTACTTAGCATGTAGCGAGTGTTCAAGGCACGCAGGAGGTTGTAAATACTTCGATGGCATGAGTGCCTATTGTAGAATCACGCCAAGAATTATTGCTTCACCTCTTCCAAGTGCAAGCTTTTGGACTGTTATGTGAGAACCATTAATTAATGCTTCCTATGCATTGTATTTGAAAGTTGTTCCTCAGAGTATTCGTATGCACAAAAATGGATTTTGTTGGAAAGGCGTGTGATCTATTGACATAGAAAATGCGGTCTCTGGGATCGGGATGACTTCTTGAAAACACAAAATGGTTCTTTTCAATGAGACATGGGTGCACAACGAATGGCTTGGTTTGCACGTGACTACCTGGCATCATGTGGCAACAATGGTGGTCTCGACGGATCATGAGTGTAAACTGCTTGGAGCCCTTGTACCGTTTCACTCATCGTTTCCAGGCATGGTTCTTCTTCCCTTACCTCTCATAATTCTTGTGTTTTAGTTCTCTTTTGCAACTAAATAGAATTTTAAATTATTAGGATTTTTAATACAATTAAATGTCCCTTCAACTCGTTGCAAAACAATAAATTGTCATGTCGTAACTCACGACGTCATTATAACTCGTCTACTTTAAACCATGAACTATCACCCTCACTTCGAGATGATTTAGAAAACTCTTACCCTTCTTGATCGCTCCAATATCGTTTTATCAACCAGATGAATTTGACTCCCATTGATAAAGTTGACCTTCTCCCTGTTTTAAATAATTAAAATGTTGCATATTTCGGAGACTCACCAAGTACCCTTCGTAACTCTAGAAACGAGATGTGAAGTTTCATTCGTGTACCTTGGTATACGAGGAGTCACCTTGACCTTTGGTTTGATCTGAAACAAACATATGACATCCTTTTGATGCTCTTATAGAAGCCCTGTTACACTGGTTTACAACAGTAGAAAGTTGTTAAAACTAGAAAGTTGGCTTTCGTTTTGGACCGCCATTTGAAACCTGGAAAGAGAAATCACGTCCCGCCTTCAAACCTCTAGCGTTTATACTAGACAAATGCATGGAACATTCAATATAGGAAAGAGCACTTTTCGGGATAGTTTGGCGAAGCCATTTTGTAGGCCTCCGGTCGCAGTTTGACGAGGTCAAACTGGACCAATTTTGTCTTGTCGCTCCAGAAAACTTATCGCCGTTTGAAAATGGTTTTCCAGTTCTCAGCCCGTCGACTCTGATGAATTATCCTTATATAGGGGAACTAGTAGGAAGTGTCTCATTGTGTGCATCCATCAAATGTCAGTTTTGGACGTGGTTTTCTGAGCCCTCGAGCCAACTTTTGTCCTTTTACAACTGGGTCAACTACGATCAGTGGCCCCGGAAAACTAGCCACCAAACGCAAACCGTGCGCTCTTTTTCAATTCCGTCAATTGCTATGAACTCTTGGTATATCTAGGGACACATAGAAATTTGATTGTGGAGGGCATTCTCATTGGAAGATAACTTTTGGAAGCAGTTTCTTAGCCTCCAAGCACATTTTGTACATTTTTGTAGTTAGTAAGAAAATATAAAAATAGAAAGCTGCGGACCCTCGTAGGGTTGCCAAACCACCCTGGAAACTTTTAACACATGCAAATAACTGTTTAAAACCCTTTTAGTGCATCTATTGTGTGAAATAGAACTTTTGACAAAATGGTGTTTTCTCTCTCTTCCCTTCTCTTTCTCTCTCCTGGGTTACAAAATGAAGAAAAATGAAATGCAATGAATACATGTTTCTAGACCTTTTTATTTCGATTGCAAATTGTAATTATTGTCAGATGTAAATGGGAAACTGAAAAATGATACTTATGTTAGGTTAGGGTGGATGCCATGCCAGCGAATTATCGCTGATATCATGCTCACGTGGGTTTTGCAGGATGGAAGAATGACGACGAAAAAAAGGTGATGTGTAATTTTAATTATTATAATTGTAATTTTTATAGGTCATTGTAAAATGAATAACTGTCTAATGTAGTCTCTTGTTACAGAAAAGTTATAATTGAAATTTGTTAATATGCATGAGATGCTAGTTTTAGGGATAACTTAGGAAATGTGCATCTAATCACCGGTTCAATTTGTTTCTTAGTTGTGTATGGCAAAAAAGGGTTTGATTTATACATAGTAAATTGAAATTGAAGTTAATATATTGTAGTACTTTCTCAGTATTCAATAAACGATTAAATTAATTATTGGGTTATCTTCTTACCTTGTAAACATAATAAAGAGTTTTAATGGGAACACTCAACCTTAATAAAATATTCGTGCATAACTTTCTGCATGTGTGATCCTTTTTACCATATAAGAAATTTAAGACAGTAGAACGACCTTAAACTTTGCACTCGATGAGACCTCCTAGGTTAGGTAAATAAAACCCCTAGTTGGAGTTACCATCATAGTCATTAGGTTTAACGACATTGTCGTGAACCCATATTTTAGGAATGACATGGTCCAACTTTATCCAGAGTATGCGGTTTCCTTCTAGTTTTGGTAATCGCGAGAAGAATGTACTCTCTTCAGGTCCGACACCAGGCTGAGTGGTGAAGACCACCTTGGAAGTCACCTTATGAGTCCTTGTTAGAAGGAATGACTAAGCGGTGTAACCTTCCCATCTGTGGAGTAGGTAGAGATATTACTCCCTTGTATCCTATTGGATTTCCGGGCCTTACAAAATTAGATCTAGAAATTAACTTCATCAGTGAATGAAATCCCTGTTGGATCCAAACGACCTAAATGAAGATCGCGATATAGTTGTTCTATGTCTTGCATTCTCGTTAGTGAACCCTTTTGTCCCTCATAGATAAATGTCTTGTCTTGGGCTTGTGAAAATTTAGTGCCTTGATCTTTCATGAAAGGATTATAGGGTAAATACATTTTAACCTTAATCACACCTATAATAGAGATTGAAGCCCTGGGTGAAACTGGAATTAAGCTTAACCATGTGCTTCTTTAATTTGTCAGACAAGTACTTTTGTAACTCTTATGTTTAAACGATGGTAATAATGAGACCCTAGTGCGACGCAAAAGTAAATCATATGAGAGTAAAACCAAAAATTTGAGGTTAGGAATAATGTCACTGGGAGTCCTTATGACTTATTTAAACATTTTCATACATCGTAAAGAATATAAATTGCCTTGGTGTGACCAAAATTCAAAAAAACAAAAGATATATAAATATAAATGGAAGTCCATAAGTTATTGAACTGTAACAACTATGGTAGCGAAATAACTATTCCGTGATCGATGGATGTTCTTGGGAAAAAGCTATCTCGAATCTATGTCTTCCTTAAACCCAAGATTTCACCTTGACATCACGTTAGGTTCACTTGTGTAGCCAGTTAAAATTCTAAACATTGAATAAGCGTTTTGGGAAGCATAATCTTAACATAAGAATGAGAGAGTTAGAATTTTGTATGAAATTTGAAATATGGAAAATACTTATGTAAGTTATGAAGATTGGCATAAGGGTAAAGAGAAAAATTAAATGGTTGAACAATAAGTGAAATGTGAAATGAATTTTCAGAACATGTAGGTGGAAAAAGGGAGAAAATTATGCTTACATAACAATGTTCTTGGGATGCTAATCGTAACTAAAATACATTTAAAGTAATGATGTGTTGTGGGTTCACCGTTCCTGAAGTCATGTTTCTTGTGATTGGGTCATTGCTGGTATTCGTTCATTGCGAGAAGTGTGGCATCGACATGCCTATGTTGTTTTCTGAGTCTATGTGAGTCGATGACTTATGTGATTGTCATTGCGAGTCGAGTTTCTGTACTTGGAGCCCTTGTTGTGTTGTGTGTAGCGTGCATTGTAAGTCAAAAAAAAAAATCCTGGTATTTTACTGTTGACATTGTGTGTGTAAAATGTGGGCATTACAAAAGCCAAGGGAAGAGAATCAACGTACTTGGATCTCCGGGCATGCAAGTAGGGTCGTAGCTATTGAAGCCGTGTTGGTGGCTACATCGCCTCCCAAAGCCATAGGTGAGATTTTGTCTCATCACGAACTCATCGTCTCCCCTACCATCTCAAGGAGGTGATCCCTCTAAGACCAAGGTCTCTCTCTGCAATCACCTACTCCCATGCCACTATCAACATATCCTGAGTGTCATGCCACACATGATTTCTCTCCTCCTGCTCTATGTGGGTTGCCCCACCAGCCTCACCACCTGACCCCTCACCCTTCATCTCCTCTCCAACTAAATCCTCCTCGGTCCCATATATTGTGTGCTCCTCAGAGTCGGAGTCTACATCAATAGGCTCATCCTCCTCTCTATTGTGAGTGGGAGTGGACACAATCTGGAATAAAGGTGCTCGAGGAGCACCATCTACCCGTTAAGCATGGACCACACACCTAATTGCAATGGGCACACCTGGGGTAACCACTTTCCACCTAGGATCTTCTCTAGGGCCCTTCCAGGCCTCCTAAATGGTCATGTATATTGGTATCATTGGAGGAAGCATGTCAACATAAGGGAGGAAAAACTGCTGAGGAACCCGGTCGAATGGATGAATCTCAACTCTCCCTACCCTGTCAACTAACTATCATGTGGTAGAGAAAGCTACCACTATGGTCACCTCCTTACCCCATAACCCTACCATGTCTTGGTAGGGTGTGGCAACCATGTTTGTCATAGTTAAAGAGGCCATTGGCTGATGTAGTGTCTAAAGAACCAAAATCCCTATTCATGTCGCTACCTAAATATCCCCTAGATCCAACACTGGTATTCCCCTTCCATAAGGGGTGATGCGCTCATAGACCCACTCATAACCAGCGTGGGATGGCTCAATAACTATCCCTATATCCTGACTACCCTGTATAGGTCATGATAGGTAGTCCCTAGGATGTCTTCTCCCTAGGTGTATATGTCATCATGTCCCTCAACTCAGCAATAAAAGGAGCCCAACAAGAAAGGAGAATGCCACCTCCCTTATCTTTGATCAATCAAGAGGAAAAGATGCCCATGATGGCTCTGTGGATGATAAGAATAGGAGCAGTGGCAATGGATCGGACCTTTATTCCCTTCTTCAAGCCAAATGAAACAACTACATCCTCTATGTATGTGGCCCACTAAGTGATCTCAAACTTTGATCCTATTGTCTCTAAATTCAATCTCCTCCCTAGTATCGGGAGTCCAAGAATACGGTATACATCCTCCAAGGTGATGGTCCACTCACCCCTAGCACTTGGCAACCGAGAAAGTGTTCCTGGTCTGCATCCTAGTAAGAAAACAAATCACACAATATGTGACTGGAAGGAGTGACATGGGGCACCTGTGTAATTCTCCAAATACCCCCTCTGTAGAGTTTCCATCTCAACTTGAGTCAACTAATCCAAAATCCTGGATCCAATCACACTCCCACTCACGGCTCCAACGGATGTACTCCTCCTTCTTCTACATTCACCAAAACACAAAAAAAGAGCAAGTTAGTAATGTATATCAAAGGATAAGCTCACCAAAAACATGATTAAATGTCAAAAATCTAAAAAAAAAAAAAAAAAAAAATCAAGTTAAACACATTTTGGTCATTCTCGTCCCGAACTACCGCTCGGTGCATGACAATGTTCCAGGACCCCCCCTTGCTTAGGGTGGTGGTCTGGACTGATTTTCCAAATACGTCTTTAACCCTAGAAAATGCTTAAAACATGAAAAAGGACCATTTTGAATAAAATAAAAGATTGCCCTATGGGCACCCCCTTAGAGACTCATTTAAGACAATAATTTTTAAAATGATCCCCTAGGTAAACTTTTTAACATTTTTACATTTTAGGTTTGAAAACATAAAAGTGAAAAAAACCAACCTTAGAATGCGTTGGTTAATCTCCCGTACTCGTGGAGGCATGATCACAATCTCGTAATGGTTGTTTCAGCTATACTCTCATTGAAAATGGTCACCGTAGGTCCAGAGCTCCAAAATCACCAAATTGAATAAGCACAAATGAATTGGAAAATGAATTTATTTCAATATATATATGTTGTTTTCACCTCGTTTTGAGTGTATATCTTCATAAAAATTTGGAGCGTTGGCGAAGTTATATCTCTATATCCCCACACAAATGGTAAGTCCTCTTTTCATTTTGATTTAGTGTTTATTTTTAGATATTTTTTCTATCTACACTCGAGTCTTCTCTCTCTTTTGTAAGTAGCCGAGCTTAGATGGCTACATTTCGACACACAAGAGTGTCAATTATAGCTTCTAACCCCCCATTTCGGGAATGCCATACTCGGACTCTCGTTTTATGCATTTTTCATGGATAAGATGCTCCTCAGGGGGCAATATGTACGCACCCAAAATTGCATGTGCTAAATTTTTGAAAAATGGTTACAAGAGTCCCTAATGATGATTCACGTCCTTTCGTAAGATGTTCGAGTTCCTAAACCCATTTCTAGTGTATATTTGTATCCTAGAAGTCCTTACTTAGCTTTTCCATTCTTTTTCCAGCTTCCCCATCCATTCTATGCATGTTTTGTCCTTTAGTGCTAGGACTTCCACCTGCTGGGTGACGGTTCAAACCGCCGCCTAGGCAGTGGCGGCGGCGATCTGAGTGATTTTTCAAAAAAATTTCATGTGTGTTTTTTAACATGCGATGACTCACCTAACTTCACTTTTAGGATGTGTTTGTTAACCGATTTGTCTAAAAATAGTTTTGATTGCTTGGTTATCCTTCCCTCTTCTACTTTTCCATGTGCTTTAGTGAGTTAGAACTACCTCTTCTTTCCTTGTGCATGAAGGCACATCCCAGCCCTAATTTTTTATATATTCCATGCTTGTGTTCAAGAAAAATACCTAAGATTTTTTATGTAATTTGCATAGCATTGCTGCCACAATCTTGCTAGGAATTTCATAGTCAAGCTCAGATCTCTTGTGTTATCTCTCTTCTACTTGCATTGTAACCACCTGCCTTCAAGCTACTATTGCTCAAACATCTTCTTCTATTGATGTTCTTGCATTCCCAATCCATTGGACTCTTATGAACACACAAAGAAAGAAAGGAACAAACTGAGGGACAGATACATATACAACTAGATTTGGCAAAGCTCTACCATATCAAGTTCGAATTACGTGTTTCCTTCATTTGTCAAATTGTCAATTTAGAATCATTAGTTTAAATTTCATATCAAATAGTGTAGCAAAATTCTTCATTTCAATTAATTAGGAAATCACAAGTAGATCAAATCAATAGAAATATTTCTCTTTGAAATTACCGGGGAAGTTGTGAGGAATAATAGCTCTTTTAGGGTCTTGATTTTTCTTCACCTCGAGGAAGGGCTTGAAGGGTTTTGGTTAAATTAGGTTATTTGCTTTAGATTTAGATTCACACATTTGCACAAGTAATAAGCTACATCCTATTAACTACTTGTATTTAGTTTGCTTATTAGGCTAGAAGTGTTGTTTAAAAAGAACTAGAAAAGATCAAAAACATTTACTTTTGTTAGATTAGTTTGCTTTTATTATTTTGATCTGATATACTATGAAAACACCAAAAACATATATTAGATTTCCTTTGATAGATTAGTTTTTTTACAAAGGTTATTTCAATTCATTCTACATGACCATAAATGGCCCATAACAAGTTTGTGTTTGACAATTTTATGCACATGTGTTACATTATCTCGAGAAAATAGAACAACTAAACACACTAAACGTTGCATCTAATCAAGCCTAAGATTATTGGACTGCTCCTGCAATAGGGTTTGATTACCCGCATGACCATAACAGACCACAGCCTCCACGAGTTTTTCAGTTGTGATCCTCAAGTCCCGCAACCTAACGGGTTTGCTAACCAAGTAGATATTGACATTGGTTTGCATGCATCGGTATTTAGATCATCACAACTTCCACCCAATATCATTGCACAACTTTCACTATTGAACTTAACAACCGATCAAGCTAAGAATTTCGGACTATATCGGAGAATCACCCATAGTCCATGTGATTTCATTACATATCTCATTCTCACTTCCATAACCTTGTCTGGAAATCCATCTAAGGCACCCACATGTCACTTTCCACGTGTTCAATAACCAATGAATAGAATCTCGACAAAGGTCGATATTGACTAAAGTCTCCGAGCAGCTATCATATCATATTGATCCATCACACCACTTTAGGTTAGGAGAGCATTCTTTTCCTTAGATTTGCATATCCCTTTATTGTGTGCCGAAGATATAAGGTTTCCACATTAGATTATCTAACATTACCATACATACACATCCATTTCTATTCTACACCAATTGTCTCGGCATGACCTCAAGAAGTCAGGTGTGAAGAAGATCACTTGGTCATTTTCTTTCATGCAAGTAACCTAGGGCACAATTTTGCACACACACAAAACTATATTGCATCTGAGATATAGTGCAACACTCAGTTGTAAGTCCACCATTGTTGTAAGTAAAGACAGTCTGACCCCTCATTTTGCATCTTTCCTTTTTAAGATTTGATGCCTATTTGAGGGTTTCATAGGTGCTTTCTTCATTGCAATTTATTGCAACCTCAAAAATCTTACAATGATATACACACGACAAAAGGAAAATAAATGTGAACCCCTTATGACACCTCAAAGGAGGCTTTATGAGCATTTACATAGACCACGGCACCCAGAAACAAGACCAAGGTGCCCACAAACACCCCTATCCCTCTCTAGGTGCCCCAGTTCATTCAAATCTATCGGATCTATATTTTTCTAGGATTCTATGTGATGGTCTTCCATATATGTTTAGCTACTCACCATTGTGACATAGTCCAACAACCTTTGTGAATTAGTTAAGGCTCTTCTAACCCTATTTGCCACTAGGGTTTCGTAATTTCATTTCTTAGTTTCTTGGGTATTATTTTAGTATTTCATTATTCATTTATTTACTGCAAACTTGCATTAGATTAGGCTATTATTTTACATTTTAGCATAATCATTTTGGTGAACTCGAACTCGATCTTCATGCTCTTAGGATCCCCATTATTTTCTTTGCTTTTCTTTTTCATTCTACAATATTTTCATCATGAGTATCTCAATTAATGAATTCTTGCTTTCCAATCCTGATTTAAGGCATAGATTCCAACATCTCCTTGCTACTACTCGTATTCCTGCTGATATGCATCTAGACTCCATTTATCAATCATTTGTTGATGCATTTTCTCAACATATTACTTTCCCATCTAATCCTCATGTTGATATTTCTATTTTTGACAATTATCCACTCTTACATACCACGATTCACATCTATAATGTTGGCATCAAGCATACTTTAATCGAAAATAGATCCGAACTTAATATTTTTCCTATATCTTTCCTCAAAATCTTGAGCTTTCTACTACCAATGTTATTCCATCGTGTCTTTCTCTACATGTGTATGATGGTTCTTCATCCATGTGTATGTCACATTACTCTTCCTATCACTATAGGGCCTAAAACCTTTAACACGGTTTTCTTTTTTATTGACTTTCTCGGTTACATACAACTATTTACTTGGTAGACCATGGCTTTATGTTATGCAATAAGTTTCCTCTAGTAGATATCACTATGTTAAATTCTTACATGAAGGCATCGAATATATAATTCCTCGTGATTGTCACCCATTCAAATATTGTGATCATGATCCCAACACTACACTCCCTACTCCAAGGTCCGATAATACCGATGATCTCGCAACCAATCAATGAGATACCACATTTACCACCACTTAAAGGTGTTATTTGCATGTTAGATTCAGTCCCAACTACATCTACACCTCCCCGTCTTCTACTATTGTTATTATTCTTTATCAAGGGTGTATCCCTAGATCGGACGTCACTCCAATTCCTCCACATTATCATACAACATCCCCATCGTGCATCCTCCTTTCACATGTACACTTTTCATGAATGATTCTTATTAGGAGCATATTCCATTTGATCCTACTTGTGATGACACAGTATGTACACATGATGGCTTGACTCGGCTAGGCTTCACTTTTGAGGATCTCTATCCTCCATCACATTCTTCTCACCTTTATCATGGATTTGTTCACATTACTTCCACTTATGGTCTTTGATTTTTTCATCTCACATTGTTTCTTGCATGTGCCCTCGCACTTCTCCACTTACGCTAGGACAGTCTTGGCTTGATTACATTGGGGGCATGTTAGATCCAGACCATACTGATATCTCATTTCCTATGCCTTTTTCCATGTTTTCATTTGCAATAGTTCTTTCCTTTTCTATCCACAAAACCTCACTCGTTAGTACACACACAATTGTCTACTCCCACCATTCACTTATGAGGAACATGTTGTGTATGTATAATTTACGCCTTAATGGCTCCTTACACAACCAACCCGACACTATTGCTTATAAAATTTTAGATGCAGTACCTTGTGGATTCGGTCCTAATAATGATGATCTTTTAGATGATAAAACTTGATCATTCCTATCCTACACACACTTGGGTGGCATGATGTTTATCTTCCACCCCCTCCTTGTCTAATCAACAAACACGTATAGTACCTCTTTACCACGTTACAATTCAACATTCACTCACAACACTCATGCTTTGGCACAAAACATATAGTTCAACATTACCTGATGACACACTCTTGTGCTTCGGTTCACACTTGACTGTTGAGGGCATCTTATACACATGAACCTCACACACTGCACAATAGACACTACACATCACACATCTTCACACATTTTACATACATACATCCTACATCTTACATTTACTATGCATCTACACATCTTATCTCATCTACGCATCTTGTATTACATACTATACATCCTACATTACACACTACACATTACACATGATGATTTCTCATCACCACATCTATTACACATATTACGCATTTTTACACATCTAATTTTATGTGTTGTACTCACTACCCTATGACACACTCTAGTCTCACGGTCTATATTGGACTATTGATGGTATACATCACAAATGGACCTCATCACACTTACATATTCATCATTCAATCTTTCTATCATGTGAAATTCTTAGTTATATATGCCATAGCCTATATCATCACTTCCTCTATCATCATCTAGTGATATACGTTATAGGCTACATCATCACTTCCTCTAGCATCATCTAGTGATATACACTTTAGGATAAATCATCACTTCTTATGTTATCTTATTGTGATATACACTTTAGGCTAAATCATCACACATTCTCGCACTTCATCTTTATGTCACATATCATCACTACACATTCATCACATCACGCCACACATAACACATCATTCAAACCATTTCTTAATGATGCACTCTTGTTTACATTTCATTCTTGACTCTTTGAGGGGGCATAAATAAATGAACCTTGTTGCATACAATTACATTAACTCAGGGGGCACGCAGCTCCTATCACTCACTCTGCATTCCATTCCATCCATCCATAACATATTGCATATCTTGGTTGTATTTACTTTTGCTTACATTTACTTGTACATGTTCACTTTATTACACATGATAGATAGATATCTTGTATGTCATTATATTTATCATACACACATGCACATTCACTTGCTTTCTAGTTGTGATCACAGATTATACATGTCTATTACACACAACATGGATGCTTGGCACAATACCTAGTACCAGTCCCACAACGGCTCCTAGGGGCATCCACTTTCGTACACTACAGGTGATATTGTTTCATTTGTTTCATAGCACATTATTTTATCAGATTATACATGCTTTGACATACTTTATATCTTTCTAACATGCTAACGGTGCTTCATGTGCAAAATTTGTTTTACAGGACTATTTTCCACCATGGTTATCTATTATATTGTTTGTACTTGTCTATCATTGTATGTCATTATTTATGGGATTTTCCATTTGTCTTGTGTGCACACTTGTATGCTTTTGGATTTTTGGCCTTAATTGTCTTGCGACATTGTGAGTGATGTCCTATGTTTACAACCTACTTTTTACAAATCTACATTATCTTCTACTTGTGTTCTAGCTTACACATTGTTTGTTTAGCTTACACTTCATCTTATACATGTATGCATGTCTTTTCTTGTACTAACACTTATCTCCTAGACACTTGTTTACATGTGCCTTGGTTTCTACCAAGCACATCTCATTCCCCCACAGGGCATGGTTTCGATGGTCGGTCCTCCTTTGGGCTGCATTCTCCTTCAGCGATGTTACATGCACCCCAAATGAGAGGGCATCATTTGCGTGAATCATTCTCTCCATACAATATACACAACACAACACAAAACCAATACAAGACAATGATCAGATTTTGGGGCTTAGAATTAGACTTAGGTCGATGACACAATGGCCTTTCTTGGATTGCTTGAAACCGTGGTGTATATCACATAGTGGCCTTACCTGGAGTACCTAAGACTAGGGGGCATATCACATAGCAATTGGTAGTTTAGCACAGCTTTACAAAACACCATACATATCATATTTTACAGGGGAAGATAGCCCTTAGCACTCGTATACACCATCTCGTAGTGGTTTTTATACAAATGGGAAGTAGTTCAAGGCCGGAGGAAAAAACCATACAAGCTTACTCCCTACACTTCTTCCATTACATTGGCATGAGATCACTTGAAAAATTTGTGCACATCAACATCATCTACAGGATCCTTTCTACACTCTTTTCTCATCACAGATCAGGTGCACATGTTCCTTTTTCAAATTTTCAGCATTTTCTTTTACATACTTCCTTACATGTTTTTATACATATACATGTGTATTTGACTACTTGATCATCTTCTCTTTTACGGTTTCGTATGTATGAGAAAAATTAGTTAACATCAACAACACATCGACACCAACAACACTTTTTGGAAAGCCTCTTGGCACCCTTGTCCTCTTTGTACTTTGGTCACACTTTTTGGGTCCTTTCTAGCCATTTAAGCATCTTATCTTTTTGGTAGTCGACCTTTTCGGGGTTAATTATAAAATTAAACCAAAATAATCATATAAATGTAAAGCTATGTGGTCATAATAAGGGACCTCGTATCGATCATCTACTATCTCCACATAAGGTTGCATCTATCAAAGGCATCAATAGCTCCATTTACATCCATCTAGCTTCATCACAGCTGGACAAAGGTCGGTTCATCTCGCATCACACTTCATAGGAGGGGAGTCTATTTTTTCCACGCACACATAATTTACATTATACATCTAGCTATTTTCTCACTACTTCACATGCAACACGCATAAGATCAACCTAGGGCACAATTCCGTACACACACACGCACACATAGAACTACATTGGGTCTGATATGTAGTGCAATGCTCAGTTGTAAGTCCACCATTGTGGTGGGTGAGGATAGTCGACCCCTCATTTTAAAACTTTCTTTTTAGTATTTGATTTCTATTACGGGGTTTTGTAGGTTCTTTCTTCATGACAGTTTATAGTGACCTTGGCAATCTTACAGTGATATACACGTGATAAAAGGTAAAAAATGTGAACCTCTTACAACACCTAAAAGGAGGTTCTTTGAGCATCTACGTAGACCAAGACACCTAAAAACTAGACCACGGTGCCCACGAGTACCCTTATCCCTCTACAGGCACCCCAATCTAGTCAAATCTATCATATCTACATTTTTCAGGCCTCTGTGTGACAGTCTTCAATCTTTGTTCAGGCCGGTCACCATTACAACACACTCCAACAACCTCTACGAATCAGCTAAGGCTTTTTTAACCCTCTTTTCCATGAGGGTTTTGTAATTTCTTTGCTTAGTTTCTTGGGTATTATTTTAGTATTTCATTGTTCATTTATTTACTGCAAACTTGCATTAAATTAGGATATTATTTTACATATTAGTATAATCTCTTGCACATCCTTGAAACACCATTTCAAACATGTGGGACACTTGAGTAAAGCACGCCAAGCATCTCCATACCTCCAGTGGGTACCTACCTCACTGACCAAGCATGGAACACCCTGAAGCCATCATACATATTCAGAAGACAACATGAGATAACTTTTTGAACACCAACCACCATTGAGAAGGCACTACCAATTAACCTTCATGCCTCGACTAGTCCTTACTTCACCAATCACACCTTTTCCATCAATGTCATATGACATCAATGACAACACTAATGCACTAGGGTTCAACATGCCCTAGTGCCAATCACATAAAGATTATCGAGCTACAACTATTTTGTCCCAATGTAAAGGTGTGGTGTGGAATTTAGAATAAACCATCATATGCAAAGTGAACTACGTAGTCCCAAAATGCAGTCCTTAGTGTAGTAGATAAAAATATTAACTCCTTGTAATAGTATATGTCTCTTTAAAATGCTTTCCCTTTAATGAGGTTAAATAAGACATGTATGTATATATATATAATTCCTTTGTTTAAGTTTCAGAATTAAAAAGTGAAATGCTGACCAAGGGTGATAAAAGAAGGAAAGAAATAACTAACATTCGAAATATCATAAAATTATATGAGGAAAAGCACGCCTAGAGGGGACAAAGCACACCGGGCACTCCTATCCCTAATGAGAGGTCCTATACTAGGTGCTCAAAAGGGTAATATAGTGAAATTAGAGTTGTACAAGATGTTGGTTGTTATACAAAGTTGTAATTTGTCAATTAGAAACAGCAAGCAATAAAGATGAAAAGGATAAAAGTGATTTCAAAGAAAATTAAAGAGGTATTAATGAGTAATTCTCTTTCTTATGAATCATGCATATAAATGACATATTTAGAGGTTAGATATAAATAGTAAGTGGGTGATTTAGTGACTACACCATGGTGTCGCATGGAAATAAATTCTTACATGCTTGCAAACAAGAGTAAGCAAGAGAAAACAAGATAGGCATAGCACTAAAAACATGGGACACCCATGTTGTCCCAAGAGAATCAAGGCGCATAGGCCACAAGCAATGAAAACAAGAAAATAATAACACACATATGAAAGTATGCAAGAAATAAGATTTTAGAGCATGATAGTATGATATAGTAACCCATATAGGTGAAAATATGTGAAACAAGAGATGTCATTGTTGTACAAGACACATGTGTTATTCTTATTAACTCAAAATATAACATGTACGCAATATATATAATCAAGCATATTGAGGAATTAGAAAGGAAATGTAAGAGAATCATATCACTTGGATGTAGTGTAAAACATATGCCCCCAAATGTATTGGAAGTTTGGTAAAGGCTCGGCTGACACCTATCATTGTGTACTACTCTATGTATGTCATGCATCATGCTCAAAATACCTTATGAACACATGGCAACATATATATTCAAGCATATTGAGGAATTAGAAAGGAAATGTAAGAGAATAATATCACTTGGATGTAGTGTAAAATAGATGCCCCTAAATGTATTGGAAGTCTGGTAAAGGCTCGGCCAACACCTATCATCATGTACTACTCTATGTATGTCCTACATCATGCTCAAAATACCTTGTGAACGCATGTGTGTAAAGAGTAAATAATTGTGGAACCTACCAAACCAAAGTGACAAACAACATGTATAATGTAAAGTGCTAACTTAAGTGAAGTTTACAACTCTTGATTTTGTATTTTTATAAATATATTAATTTTTTTGTAATTTGAAATTATGTTAATGTATTTGTATTTTTGAAGTTCTTAGCTATCTACACGTAGGAGGAGAAATTAACTATAATATGTTCGTAAATGCATGATGTTCATAGGATTTTTCACAAGCCTTCCATCGAGTGTGGATAATCATAGATACTTGAGTCAATGTGCTTGGTACCCATATATGGGCCTAAGTAGTTAGGATTGAAATTTCCCTCTAATGATTTCTCTACATTTGTATTTTTTGGCTTTCTTTGAGGACAAGATCACCTATTTGATATTCATGGGTATGGAATTTTTATTATAAGCATTTTTATGAGTTCTTGATACATGCAAAGGTGTTCCAAATCTTGCACACGTTTAGATTTGAGAATTTCCAAATCATGTAATATTTTCTCCTGGTAATCATTATCTTTAATGATTTCTTTTAATGATATGTGGAGTGAAGGGATTTTTATTTCTAATGGTACAAAAATGTGGTCCCATAAATGAGAGGATGTGCGAACATTAGAATAGTAAGCCCGCATGTCATAAATGATCTAATTATGCTAGTCGTGCCATATTTATAAAAAAAATAGAGGATTTTGACAATGGTTTTATTAGTGTCCTCATATTGGTCATTTCCTTATGGGTAATAAGGAGTAGAAAAATTATGTTTGAACTATAACTTTGCATAAAAATAATTCGGATCTTAAAAGATGGCTTGTTATCTCGTAACAATTGCGAAGTGCCTCTAAAGTGAGTGATGATATGTGTCAATAAGAATTGATAGATTTCATTTCTTGTAGTAAATTACATAGGTATATCCTCGACCCATTTGGTAAAATATTCAGTGGCAGTGATGATAAACTTATGCTCTTGCGTGGACTCGGGATTGATCTTGCCAACAAGATTGAAATCTCGTATTGAGAATGGCCATGAGGAAATAATGGGATGTAATGTGTGAGAGGGGACATGGTTAAGGTTGGCTTGGTGTTGACATTGATCACAACATTATTAGGAACTCATGGTTAGTACTCACATGAGAAATATTATGTGATTTATGTTTGTTTGTAATAGCATGAGAATTACTCAAGTAAATAGTAATTAATAATTAGGTGAGTTGATAGTAATATAATCTATGTAAATAGGTTTTGTAGTGGTATTATTGAGAGTTACAACAATACTACGTAATTGGAGATGAGTGGTACTAGGAGTTATATATTTCCTAGTTTATATGAGTTGTATCTCTATATTATGTAATGTCCTGCATAAAATGAACATATATGCTGATTTTATTAAGTATTTATTATTATTTTTTGTGCAAAGCTCTACCAAACTCACATTTAGGATTAGATAAGGTATGGATAATTAGACAAATAGGGGTAGTATCATTATGCTTCACACCTATGAATGAGAAAATAAAATTTTGAAGAGTTGAGCAGTGTTGTAAGGTTGTACTTTATGTGAGGTTTTCCATAATTAGCATTAATATGCATAGGAGCACGGATCTGGATTACAATTTAATGAGAAATAAGGACATTAGCAAAAATAAATATTGGTCTTCGTATATCGTACTTTCATCTTACCACATCTATTTGCATTCATTACATCCATATGATTCAATTCTATGAAAATATCAATTCAATCACTTCCCATCTGTAGCCACGAAGCATTATGTCTTTGTAATTTTCTTGTGTTGTTTTATTACATGTCAAAGGTATACTTTTTGTTAAGGTCATAGTATAATTATTAGTTGAACATTATTATTCTTTATTTTTATTAGAAAGTATGGGTTTCTAAATTGTGTAGTCAATGATTTTTAAGTTTTTTGTCATTTAAATTTATTATCTTGCGTGAAAATAGTCTTCATAAGAATCTGATGAAATTTGTGTAATTTTGTGTTTATGTTATAAGTGTTAAAAAGTAAAATTACTTTTTTAATAAGATTTTGTTAGTAGTTGTCTTTTAGGAATTAAGTTATAGTGATTATGCAATGTAGTATTTTTGAAAAAAAAATCATAAATCAATTTGAATCATCGATTAAGTGGGTCCATCTTCAAAATTGTGTATTAAAATTTATCGTCAATTATGTAAGTATATTCTAAATAATTCAATCGGACATAAAATGAGTCAAAAGTTATTTTTGGTCATTAGTGTGTGTGAGTCAAAAATTAAAAGTATCATCAAAATTATAATTTCCATGGTCTTTTCATCGTCAAGTTGTCAAAATTTGTCGGTCAAAAGTAAATATAAAAATAACATCACGAGATACATTTTTGGTGTGATCCAATGTCCCGAAAAATAACCAATTTCACATTTTGGGGAGATAATAAACAATTTGGAAATCACTGAGCTTCAAAAGCATCATTTATTGACTTGGAAACCCCATACGGGAGGAAGGAGGAACATGATGAATGAGGATGATCAACATCCTCTTGTAAGATGATAGTGATGAGGCCACACATCGCAAAGAAGAAGTGAATAAATTGTATGCAAATTATAAATACCAAGACTAGAGACCATAATCGTGGAAAATCAATTTTGTTGTATGAGGAGTGCAATCACTACAAAAGGTGATGAGGGTTTGGTCCTCAATTTTTAGTTTTTAGTTGTGTATTTTCTTCCATCTATGGTATGTTCGATTTATAAATAGTGAGAAAATTTTCTTAAATAATGCACTCATGTGAAAATATAGTGGAAAGATAAAAGCACAAGTGTAAAATCAACTTCATGATACTTGAAGAGGATGGAACGGGTCCATACCTTGAGGATGAATAGGGGTTCATACTTATGTTTATGGTTAACATTTTTAAAACCATTGAAGTTTGTTCAAATGGTTCCTACATTAGTTCCCACACTGAGTAGGTCAGATGTGTTCCCTATATTGAATGGTTGATAAGAAAATGGTTCTTGTTTGTGGATCCTACACTATTTTAGTTAGATAAGTTCTGAAAGTGCATGGTTGATAATAAGTTGATATGTTCCTTCTCTACCTTTTTTCCGAGATGTGTACTAAGCTTGTGAGTATGCAAGGGTGGCACACCGCATATGGAAGTGCAATTATTTTTCTCCCATATTTGCACTAAGGTGGAATGTAAGGAAATCATGGTTAGTACTCATATGAGAAATATTATGTGAGTTATATGTGTTTTTAATAACATGAGAATTACTCACGTAAATAATAAATGGTAATTAGGTGAGTCGTTATTAATAATGTTTATGGGGGTACTTACCTTGTAATCTCAAGTCATTGTCCACATCACTTGGTAAATCATCTCACTTAGGTGAGATCATAGGTCTTAGGTGTCTTTAGGAGCTATGAAATATTTTTGTCATAGAATCTATCATATGTATCATCGTGCATCAATACGTCATACAGAGTTACTTTCAATTTCTAGAACATAACTCATTTTTCCCTTGTGAAGGTGTTATTGATCTTACATTGGGAATTACACAACACTCCTATATGTACCTTATTTTCTAATCTATGAGAATGAGTAGATCATTTTCATTTACATTCACATTTAATGTTGGTTGAATGCTTGTTTACTACATGGAACTTTGTCATGTTGTCATTCGAGTGTAACTCAAATTGATGTGTATGCAATCCCACTCAATCCTTGTTTTCACATTCTCTCACATGGTATCAAAGCATGTTGTTGGGACTCACGTCACTCGATGTCATCCATTATGTACTACTCCTGGTTTCGTGGTTTTACTAGTTTCTTGTGCAAGCTTCGTTATCCATTTTCATTTTTTACTTTACTTGCATTATTTGAGTTCATCTCATTTTTCGTGGAATGTTGTTGTTTGTGTGTTATTTTCGGTGCATGTGTAATTTTTTGGAATTTGGAGTTTTAAGTGTTTTCCCACTAAATCTGGTTGTCTATAGCCAAATTTGGTGGAAAAACTATCATTAGAGGTATTTATATTGCTGGTTTCAATATATTTTTCATTTTAAATTCTATTTTTGTTGAAAACCTTCTTTTGATTCCTACCCATTCCTCCTCTCTCCTAATATATTACACTCTTTCCCCATCATTCATCTCCTCATCTCCCTATGAGTTCCTCCCATTTCGATCGAGCCCATTTCTACCTCGGCAAGCTTCCCCGACGAGTTGAGTTATTTTTTAGGTTTACCCCATGACTAGCTTGTGGTTTTATATTAGTTTTGGGGCTCAATCTACCCTTCCTTGGCCTTAGGTTCTTTTCTTGATGAGTTGTTATTTTTCGTGGTCACCGTCGAGCTCCCTTGTTCATTGCTCTCATGTTGTTTTTGTCAAAACCTTGTTAATCTCACTCTCGTGCTACTTGGGTACCCCTCCGCCTTAACATGTTTGTCGTTTTGCGTTGAGTAATTTGGTTGACTTGTTGAGCCTCTTTTCCAATATCCCTGCATGTCATCCTGGACCCAACTCAACTCATGTTGATCTCACCTCATCCTGCTACATCTTCCCTATTCGGTTTTATTAGGATAAAACTCGTTCTTACGTTAGATCCTTACATATTATGTGCTCCATTTTTGGCTTGACTTGTTTGTCTTGTCTCATGTTGGCCTGTCATCTCCCTTCCTTGTCGTGTTTACTCGACCTCTCTTGTCCCCAACTTGACCTATGTCGTTTCATGCTTGTGTCTAGCTTTGTGGAGCTTCCTTCCCTCGGCCCTCACCTAATTGTTGCACCTTGCATTCAACAGGAGATTTGTAAATTTTTTTGATCCCTTCTTCAAGCTCTGCTCCATCCCACTTGTCTCACCGGTCATCTACCTAACCTACCTTTGGGACTTGCTCCCTCAAGCTTCTCACTCCATATGGATCTCACCCACTACCTCTACCCCCGGCTCACTCCCTCCACATGCCCTCATCTGTCCTTCCCGTCAAGTTATCTTGCATCAAAGTCCTCGAGACCTATCCTCACCCTCTCACCAAGCCACTTCATGGCTTGCCCAAGTCACATCTTCCCGGTTGACCAATATTCCCCCCTTTTTAAAAAAATTTGGAAACCCACTTTTTTAGCCTAATTGTTTTAAACTATGGTTTTAATTCATTTAAAGTAGGGACTTTTATTTATAAAGGAAGGTGTTAATATTAATTAGGTCTTAATTTCTTTAATTAGAATCTAGTTTTTTAAAGGGAAGGATTATTTTTTAATAAGAGGTTAAATTAATTCGTAACTGGTTTTATTTTTTCTAACCCATTTAATTTTTTTATTTTTCATTTTCCAAAAATTTAAATAAATTGGGAAAAAAATATTCCAAAACTATGGTTACTTGGCATTTTATACCGTTGATGTTTTACGGGAGTGTGTAGCATTTTCTAAAGTGCGTAGGTCTTGTTTAGATATTTTCTAGAATTTTTAGGTGTTTTTTAATGTTTTGGGAGTCCTTCTAGTGTTTTGGGATCCATTTGATTCATTTTGGAGTTGTTTTTCATCATTGTAGTGCTCTTCTTCACTTACAAAGCTAGTGAGTGCACTTGCCACATCCTTAGAAGAAGAGAGCCCCTTATGCGATGTGAGATGTTTTCTCTCATGTTGAACTTTTTATCCCCTTGTTCCTTGCTTTTTCCCTTTGTGCTTAGTTACCATGTCATTTTGTTGCTTCGACTAAAACTTAATGTGGTCTCTGCTCTTACATGATTTTTCAACTACTATAAGGTGAGTGGTCAATTATTTCACGTCACACAAACACACCTTATTGTAACCAACACATTGTTTATAAAGTGTTGAAAATAGGGAGTTATCATTGTTCTTGGGTGTTTTAATTGCATGTAGACGCATTCTCGGCTGAGTTTGACATCTTACAACCTTGTATGTGATCTTATACCCCTATTTTCTTACATTCAAAACGTATTTTTAGTTGAGTCGACATCTATTTGAGCATGTATTTATCATCCACGACTCTTTAGCACTGATTTCTATTTTCATGGATGCACCATGGATGATGTTCTTTACATAATCGAGTTTCACAGATTGTTTCTCACCACCGCCTCTTATTTTTAGTATAGATAATTATACATCATTGCATGCTTGCATGGAATGTTACCTTACTAAGAAAGGCCTTTATCCCTTTCTATATGGACAAGTTCCTACACCTATTGATTCTTAAAATCTTGAATATTGTCTCAACAATTGATTAGGTTTATGGTCACTTTTTCACTCATGTTTCCATGCCTCTCCACCATCATGTGGCATACACAGAGTGTCCTTGTACTATTTGTAACATTCTTGAGTCCTTATTTAGAGACCCTTCAGAGATTATTGGTTTTATTTCTTCTTCGATATAGTTGTTTCCTCTCTTTATTTATGTGATAACATTCTGCTAATACATATTTTCCTATTCCTATTCCTAATGATGAGGTTTTTTCTTCTAGTTTTGATGATGAGAGTACTAATGAGGACTCCTTTCCTTCTCTTGACCACCTTTCAGATAATGTTTAACCTCCACTTTTTCCATCAAACATCAGAAATTCATGCTCCTAGTATCATACTCTCATTGCATATTCCTTTGTTCCACGTCCATTGTGTGAGGCTTCTTCCACTCCTCCTCCTTCATTCATGATTCATACTTGTCAAACATTTCTCTTCTATTTGTCTATAAACCTTTTTGGGATGAGTATCTACCGTGCCTCGGTCATCTTTTCACAGTGCCTACTTATGTTGCGAGACAGGATTTTCTCTTCCTTCTATAGGTGTTTTGGAGGAGTCCTTCATCTCCTTTGTTGGGAGTGCCCCTTCGGGACCTTTGTCACTTTCACTATTTTGGAGACCACCATAGATCCACCTCTCCTTGTAGATCCTCTTACTATTGTTGTGGGGGTTATTGTTTTTCCTTCACTTCATATGGACATTATTTTAGCAAATGTTTCATTTCCCTACTTTGATAGTTCTACTTTTGTGGCATTACCTTTGGTTCCTTTACACATATTTTCTAGACCTATGTCACACTTCAATGGACCAAATTCAAATTTCTTCGTACTGCTTCCTTTGGTTTCCTTCACGGAGTGGGTGAACTTTCAGCACTCCATTTATATTCTTCCTAAGGGTACAAACATTGTTCGATGTGGATGGACCTTCTTCAGTCTATAGGAAGAATACTTCATCATTGACACTCTTCTTGGAGACCTTATAGATTTATAAAATTCAGATCCATTGCAGGCTTCTTCACCAAACCCTTTACTAAAGCCAAGTATCCTTACTTGTGCTCTCATCTTGGGTGAGGTCCACTATGAATTCACATATCCTTCATTCTATCTAGTCTCCTTCTCTCGCTCTTCTCTTCTTCTTCTATAAAGACTATAGTTTTGTACATGGGTACTATTGCATAAAATAACTCTCATGGTTATTTAGGTAACTTGCAATTCCATTCTGGCTTTGGCTTCATGTTTTCAGGTTGCGCACACTACTAGTTTTATTCTTGATTTGTTTACTTAGATATATGTTCTTATGTGTGCCTTCACCCACTCTCCTTTCTTTTCCCCTTTCCTTCACTTTATTTTATGCATCTTTCAAGTGTTCTCACTTTCCAACCTTGCATTCTTCTATCTTCCTCCATTCTCCCTTAACGTGCATCCCTCTATGAATTTTCTCTTCTTTCTCATTTTTGTGCACTCTATCACACAAAATTGTAGGTTTTCCTTTCATTTTATAATTCCTTAGCATACAAACTCCTATGTGCATGCCTTTTCTTCCCTGATTCTTTTACATCATTACGCGTGCACTAGTTTCCCTTTGCATTCTTCCCTCGCGCATATTATTCTCACACTCCCTTCCTCGCATGCTCAAATTTATTTTCGTGCACCTTTTCCTCGTGTGCTTCCTTTTCCTCTTAGCATACTTCTCGGTGTCACCTCTTCCCGAGCTCCGTGCATTCTTTTTTTCAGACCCTCGGTCTTTCCCCGCACATTGGAAAACTACACTAATATACACCCTTATTCTTAGTCCCCATGCACCATCACACGTACATCGGTGGATTCCTTCTTATGGATCCTTGTTCTCGTGTCCCCTTGATTCTATGCATGTGCCCAAGGCTATAACATCCATGCCAATTTTAATGTGCAACGTGTCATTGTGGGACTTGGCAAAAAGTGTAACTCATGTGGACAAATAGAAAAGTGACAGGTTGTGCACTCGATCTTCATAGCAAATGGAATAACAACACCTAGTGTAAGATAATTGTAGTAAACTCCGCATGCTATTGTGACCAATTAAATTGCTCCACGTGTTTGGTATGTTCCTTTATACTAAAAAAATTCAAATCTTCATAACTCCTACAGAGCTTGAAATCATATGTGTTTGGTCTCACTGGAAAGCTACTAACATGGGCTACATTCTAGGCTCTTCAAAATAAATTTTTGGCAAGATTTGGTATGTAAAAAATTGAAAACACAATTTAGGTCATTAATGCACAATTCCAGTCAACTCAACCACCCATATTTCATGGGATTTGGCCTCTTTCATTCTTCTATAAGAAAACGGACATGAAACAATAGATTTGATAGAGTTACAGGCTGATTTATAGGAATTTAATGCATGTTAGTTATGGTTGTGAGTTGGAATCTAAGTTTTCCTCTCTTTTTCCCCTCTTCTTCTCTCCTATTCTTCTATATATTGTTGAATAATGCTCATTTGTAAAGGTTAGACCCTCTTGGAATGCAAGGGCATTATTCAAAGTAGTGTATTTTATATTTTGAGTTGCAGGCCTTAGATTTGAGCCATTACATATGGATTCTTGCATCCTCCTTTCATTGTAATTGATTGTGCATTCATCTAAAGTAATAGAAGTGGTGTTTTTGGCTATTCTCTACCCTAGCTCATGTTTTTTACATTTACTTGCCTTTATTTTGCAATATTGGTATGTTGTACATGTTTCATGTCTTCTATAGGGTTTTTATTTGTTATGCTCTATGAAAATGAAATTTTGAATGTTGTTTTGGACTATGGCATGCATTTCTACCCTTCTTTTACACATTTTTCCTCATTTTCACTCATCTAGAGAGTGTTCTTCCCCTTCTTTCTAGTGTTATCACCTCCCCTTAGTCTAAGATTTCATTTTTATGCATCTCCTTCTCACCCTGGTCCCTTAGAATGAAAAAGTAGAATTAGATAGTTACATTTCCCTTCCTAGGAGTAGTTTTAGCAGTAGAAATCAACAGATGAAGTCAGCTGCTCCGAAGGTTGATCTCAATTTGCAACACCCACATTGTAAAGATCATCCCATGTTGCCTCAAATCCCTAGATCATCCTGATTCAGGATGGGTGTAATTTTGAGCTCCAACAGTGCACCTCGCACGCCCAATGAGATCACTTGATAAGGTTTAAATTTCATTATTGCTAATTTACGGTGTGTGGCTTTATGATTTTCAACCTTTGGAGGCTTGTTTCAACACATATGGTGACTCCCAACATCCATATCTATGTATTTCAATAGTCCGATTTCCTATTTTATGAGAAGAATAAAAACCAAATAGTGCGTAGTAGTTGAAGAATCCTTTAAATATTTGAAATTATCTCCAAGAAGAAGAAGTAATAGAGTCACGCACATATCTCCATCTCTCACACATAGCTCCATTTCTACACCTCCTCATAGTAGACCTTATGTGCACTCCTCTAGCGTATTGAGACCCATCATAGCCATGGAACATCAAAGAAACTTTCCCTTTATCAACTTCAATGGCATTAGTCCTTTGGCCCTTAGTGAGTAACATGATACACCACCGGATGCTCTCAAAAATATTACATTATTCATTGGTGAGAATCAAGTTACCCCTGTTGATCACATTCAATAAATTGCAAATGTATTCTCAGTTCATCTAGTTGTAAAAGATGATGTTGAAGCCAATATTTTAACTTATTCACTCAAAGGTAAAGCACTTGAATAGTATAGAAGCTTAAGACCTGCCTTTATTCATAACTTTGATGAACTTGACACTTGCCTTTATAATCAATTGTAAGATAAAGAAGATAGTATCTCCTTGTTAGGACAGCTAACAAACATCAAGAGAGCTCCCAATGAGCTAGTGACTAACTTCAACTTCAAATTTCAGAGGACTTGGGATAGAATCCCACTCCTCTTAATAATAACTCCTCAAGGTGTTTTTCTTTATTTATTTACAACATTGAATTTTGATATTGTTTTCATGATACAATTTATGGCTGCTATGTAGTTACTTAATGCCTACCCAATAACTATTAGAGATTAAATTTGTCTAATCCAAGATGGTAAAATATCCCCTAGATTGTTTATGCCTTTGTTCCCCGAGTTATCTCAATCTTCTTGGCATTTCATTGCACCCATTCTTGAGAAGAGTTCCCAACCCATTTCCTCCACATCCTACTCTCCTCAAAAGTAGAAAGAAGATGAAGAGATGAAGGCCTTAATTATAAATTTGTCTAATAAAGTTATATATTTAGAAAAATAGTAGGTGCAATCTTTTACAAATAGTTCTAATAAAGGATTCAATCAAATCCATTAGCCCTTTAGAAATCAATATCCAAATCGTAGAGGTACAGCCATAATCAACAAAATGATAGATGTTAGAGTTAAGATTCACACCTTCCTCTTCATAGGGTTGCTCATGCACACCCCCTTCATATACCTAGCATAAGTAAATCATTGGTACCAGTACATAATAATATGGTTTAAGAGACAGAGTGGTTTTTTCCTTATAGTTTACCACATGGTTAATACAACTACACAAAATGCCTTGCACACGCAATCCTTCATGATCCGAGTTCTTCCAATCAAGATCCATCCATGAGTGTGCACAAGCCTAATAATGAATAAGTATAAGATGCTAACCTTGAGACCAACCTTATGTTATTTGGGGATGATGACTTTTGTGCAATGAACCATGCCTTGGAAAATTCAAACAAACTACGTGCATAGGTTTTTGACAACACAAGGTATAAGAAGAGAGTATTAGATACCTCTGTGTAGATTTCATCTCCTAGTAGTCGATTAATCCAAATCACAAGAAAAATGATGGCATGAACCAATCAATAGATCTAACTTATCTACTAGTGCATGCAAATCTCCATGTGAAGTTGTGTGTGATACTTCGTGTAGACCCTCATTGGAAAATCAAGTTATTACACAAATTCCCTAATTCATTTGTCCCAAAGATCAAATAATCAAGAAAATAGAATTTTGCACCTCAAATGCACAAGTCCATGGGTCTTTGATTCAACATTATTAATCGATGAAGAAGACAAATGTCAATGTTATAATGTGGGATGTTTTACCTATTCCATCTCATTTCGACCTCCCCGCATGAAGCTCTTATGCAACTACTTGAAGCTTATCGTCATTCCAAAAACTCATGCTACTCTCAATTTGTGTCATGTAGAGAAAAAGAAAGCAAGAAACGTTGTCGAAACCCCACCCTTTTATATGTCCTTAATGATAGGAAAACACCTTGTTCACAATTATATGATTGATTCAAGGGCTAGTACTTTTGTCATGGTTAAGAAAATTGTTGATATCATGGGTCTTAAGTACATCCCTATCTCTAAAGGAGTCTTAGAACTTGATGGCTCAATTGTTAACATCCTAAGAGTCATCAAATACCTTGAGTTAACCCTACATGCTTGTCCAAGTCTAACTATAACTCAAGATGTATCACTCATTGATTTTCTTCCCTTATTTGTCATTTTCCTATCAATAGATTTCACTACCAAGGTGGGTGGTTACTTGTATTTAGAATGGTCTCATAAGCTCCTAAGAACCAGTTATCATATCATATTCAACATACAAGTGAGCCTATATTTTCCTAGCATGTTAATTCATATGATCCCACTACCCTCCAATGAAATTATCTCATCCAAGAAGATCAAGAACAAGAGTCGGTTTCGGAAGAGTAACTTATTCCTCCTTCAATACTTGACCTATTATTAAATGAATCGTATAAAGAACACTATGAATTTGATCCTTATGATACAATCATAGAAACTAGACTTCAAAATTATTGCATTCTTAAAGACAAATCCACTTTTCCCACACCACTCAAGTAAGAAAAGGATTATTCTTCCGGACTATAGAGGATGTTATTTAATGGATCTAGAAGTAGAAATGGCATATGCACATATGTTGTTTTGATTTCTCCTAAAAATGAAAATTTATTCTTCATGCATAGGCTACGCTTTTCATGCTCCAACAATGTAGCATAGTATGAAGCATTAGTGCATGGTCTTATCATTTCGAAAAGAGTTGGATCAAATCCTTACAAATCTTTGGTGATAAAAATTGATCATCAACCAAGTAAGGAACCTATGCGCCATAAATAATAATCTTTTAAAATTTTATTAACATAGATTTTTGGGCCTCTTGGATATTTTTGATGCTCTCAACTGCAGGTGGTGCCAAGGAAGCTAAACAAAGAATCGATCATATGGTATCACTTATTTCACAATTCTCATTGGCTAAGGATTTTATCCAAGGAAATACGAAGCTCATCAAGATAGTTATCGACCTTCAATTATCAATAAAGAAACTAATTGGAAAGTATTTGATAGTGATGCATAAATTATGTATTTCATTCAAAACGAGGCTGAAGTTTTCTTCAAATATGTAATCTAATTTATATGACATCTATTATTATCAAGTGATTCAGTTGAAAACAAAAAAATACCAAAAGGATTGGTTGTCTTAGAGCATAATTTTAGTCCTAGTGATGATTTCAAAGGAGAAGGAAAGAACATAACTACAAATCAAGAATACTAACATCTAGTCACCAATATGCATGGAAAAGAGTTGTTACATGGAAAATTATGCATAGAGGAGGAAAAACATGCATTCGTCTCATTATGTCGAGGTATAGTGACATTGTTTCATGGGACTATGAAGACCTCAAAGTATTTGATCCAGGTGAGTTTGCTCAACACTCCATTGACCTTAATCCAAATTTCAAACCAATCGACAAAAGCAAAGGCATGTCCTTTTTAAGATAGATCCCCTCATGAGGAAGGATTTATCCAAAGTAATTGAGGAAAAGATTATATTTCCTTTCAAATACTCTACTTGAGTCACAAATCTTATTCTAGTGCGAAAGAAGAATGGTGAAATCAGACTTTGTGTCAATTTTAGATATTTGAATAAGGCTTCATTAAAGGATCATTATTCTTTTCCTTCTATGGATCATATTTTATATATAGTGGCTCACATGTAAAGGTTTTTAATGATTGATGGTTAATCAAGTTTCAATCAGATCATGTTCAAAGAATATCATCAATTCAAGATTACATTTACAACCAAATGGGGAATATATACCTAGCATCAAATGCCTTTTGGTTTGTTAAATGTAGGTACTACTTTCTAAAGAGCAATGGACATTACCTTCAAAGGATACATCAATGATATCATCCTTGTTTACTTGGATGGCATAATTGTCTTCTCAAAGCATAACATGGATCACATCGGCCATCTTGAAAAAATCTTTGAGATATGTGGAGAATTTGGGATATCCCTCAACCCCAAGAAGTGCAACTTTGATGTTGTGCAAGGAAAGATTTTGGGCATGTTGTTTTAAAGGACGATATTTCCATTGATCCGAAAATAATCTCAACTATCATATTCCTCTATTTTCCATCTCATAATAAGGCATTGCAATCATTCCTTAGCAAGATCAACTTTGTTAGAAAATTCATTCCTAACTTTCCAGGTCTAGTTAGTCCTATCACTCTCATTCTCAAGAAGGATTCAATTTTGAAGTGGATGGCAGAAGGAAAAGAAAGATTCAACAAGATCAAGCAAGAAATTGCTTTCCCCCCAACATTTATCAATCTTGATTATTCTAAGGATTTTATCCTCTATGTTTATGGAGCTAATATTATTTTTTTGTCTTGACTCAAGAAAATGACCAAAGATTGGAGCATCCAGTGGCTTTCTTCAATCAAATGTTGAAGGATTACGAATTGAAATACATTCACATGGAAAAAAGGTCTTTGCCATCATATGTGCACTAAAAAAATTCAAAAGTATGCTTGCCACTAATCATGTCAAGGTTTTAGTTTCACACTCTAGTGTAAGAGATTTTATCATGGGATCACAAATCAATGAGAAAAGAGCTAGATGGGTGACCAAAATCATGGAGTAAGATGTGACTATAAAATCCACAAAATTGGTGAGAGGAAGAGAACTCTCATGAGTATCTTGTTATGGGTGCCCGAAACAATCAAAAACTTCTTTGTTCTTGGAAGAGGAACTCCTGCTCACTGAAGTTGAGAAAAAGGAAAATCGAGGGTGTGCAGCTAGATGGATGACATGGAAACATTCCCATCTTCTGGTGTATATCTTCCTAGCATGAACAAAGAAAAGAGAAGAGATTTGATGTTGCAATCTATTCGATATGCACCGATTTATGGAGTCCTCTTAAAAGGAATATTGATAGTATATTATTGAGATGCATTGATGGCGTGTAGACCAACAAGGTATTAAAATAATTTCATGATGACTTCTCTAGTGGTCACTTCTCTTCCAAGGAAAGTATAATGAAAATATTTAAGGCGGGATACTTATAGCCTACATTATTTGTTGATGCACGCAAGGGTTAGAAAATGTAAAGAATGTACTTTATTTACAGGAAAAAATAAGTTGGTCATGCTTCCCCTCCATCCAATCCAATAAAATCAACCTTTTGCAAAATGGAGTCTTGACTTCATTGGCATGATCAACCCTCCTTCAAGTGTAGGCCACAAGTGGGTCTTGACAACAATGGATTACTTCACCAGATGGACAGAAGTTGGTGCACTCAAAGAAGCAATTGAAGAAGTTGTCCTTTAATTTCTTAAAGGAATTGTGACCAGGTTTGGTGTCCCACAAACCATTATCTCTAATAATTCAAAGGTCTTCTCAGGCACAAGAATTTCTAATTGGGCTCTTAGTCTTGGGAAATATTTGAAGAATTATTCCAACTACTACCCTCAAGGTAATGGCTTGTCTAAGTCTACCAATAAAAACTTAATTATAATCAAGAAGCGGAAAATGGATATCAACCAGAGGCGGTGGCATACAAAGGTCTCGTGTGCACTCTGGGTAGACAGAATAATTATAGACACAAAATCATGCACTTACCACTATTATTATACCTCCAAGTGTGTTGTTTTATATATGGATCTTTCATAAGAAAAGTACTCACCGATGACCCATTTCATAGTCCATTCATTTTTGTGTTGGTCTCGTATTGTTTTTGACTTATACACACAATTCTAGTCATGTCTCATGGATCCTTGTCTATCATTTTTCACTCATATGTTATCACTTTGGGCTCTGGATACTAGCATCTAGGGTTGGATGGTAACGTCGCACCCTTTTCCATCTTGTTCACCCTTGTCTTATTTGTATTTGGTTTTATTTTTTACATTTGTGGTCAGTCTTTTCAGCTTTCCTCTCATCTCCCGAGGTACTAGTCAACATATCGGGTCATTAGTGTTGAAATTCGAACAAGAGATCCTTATATAAACACAATATACATACCATTATATGGGAAAACTATTCTTATCAAGGGTTAGCTATCTACATAGAGCAGGGGACTACATTTGGGCCATTACTCTACATACATACTATATAAGAAGGGGATTTCATTCTATTTCATCCACACATTTGCATTTTATCTAGCTATTGCTCACTATCTTGGCGTCATTAGCACAACATCGACCTAGGATCACTATTGCACACACACAGCAGCACATAGAACTACATTGGGTCTAAGATGTAGTGCAGTGCTTAGTTGTAATTCCACCAATATGGTGGCTGAGGATAGTCTAACCCTCATTTTACATCTTTATTTTTTAGGATTTGATGTCTATTTGAGGGTTTTGTAGATGTTTCCTTCATTGTAGGTTTATAACGACCTCGGCGATCTCATAACGACATACACACAATAAAATAAAAACAAGTGTGAACCTCAGACACCTTAGAGGAGGTTTTCTAAGCATCTATGCAAACCAGGGTGCCCCCATTCCCCTCCAAGCACCCTAGTCCATCCAATTCCACCTCTACTATATTTTCTAGGGTTCGTTGGGATGGTCTCATTATTCTATTCACCACACAAATTCAGTCCTCGTGTCATAGCGAGGTAAGAAAATCAAGGTAAGTGCCTTATCCCTCTTATTTCTTTTCATTAATAGATAAAATAAATTGTTTAGCATTCATATTTTATTATATATCATTTATATCGTAGTTGTGCATTTGGATTCATATAAAACAATCATATTTTATTGAATTAATAATGATAAAGAAGGTAATTGGTACTTCACCTTACAAACTTGTTTATGGTAAAGAATCTAGGCTTCCTTTATCACTTGAGTTGCATTAAATAGAGTTGGCCCAATAGCTTTAGTTTGAGGGCGCGATCAAAGAGAAATCAGAATGGAAGAAATTGTTGAACTTGAAGAATTTAGAAATTATACCATGATCGAATAGAACAAAGATCAAAAATCAACCAAACAATTTGAAAAAAGGCTAGTGCTCATAATTTCAAATTGGTTGATCTAGTCTTGAAATGGGATGCCTTGTGAGCTAAACTCAGGGTGTCATTCAAGGTTTGATGTACTTTAGAGTGGGTCATATATCATTAGTGTTTGTAAAGAGGCTAACTCTTTTGAGTTGTCTCACCTTGATGGAAATGTATTATTAATCCTATTCAATGGGATATATCTTAAGAATTTTCATTAATTTGTTTTTTGCATCATGTACATGTTACGTAGTTTCAATTCCTCCAAGTATGTGCTTGCGTGTAGTGTTTTGTTGTTATTGTAGGTTTCCCTTTCTCTTGCACACTCTTATGTGCACTCTTTTGTTGATTTTGGATGGCATTTCATGTGCTCAATCAGCTACTTTTAGAGGAAGGCATTATCCAATAGCTCTTACGTGCATTCCCTAGATGGTGTTCTATGCAGAGTTAAAATAGTATTTCATTTGGCCTCGGGGAAATTCTTCAAGTTATAGATAAATTTCATATTTTCATGTTAACTCCATGCCCAATAGATGTTTTAAGGCTACTGACCATCTTCATTTAGCGAGAACATGTCCTGAAATTCATCAAACTATTGCCCTAAATAGCCCCTTGTTATTTAGGTAGCTTGCCCCATTCTAGATCTCGCTTCATGATTTCAGTTACATACATTGTTGTTTTCCTTCCTTGGTTGCGAGGTTCATGTGCATTCCTTTGTGTTCTCTCCTTTATTTTTCCATTTCCTTTTTTTTCTTATGCGCATATTTTTCATGCTCTTGATTTCCTCCCTTACATTCGATATCTCCTCCATTCTCCCTTTGCAGACATTCACTACATATTGGAAAACTACACTAATATGCACCCTTGTTCTTAGCCCACATACACACCGGTGGATTCCTTCTTGTCCATCCTTACTCTCACATCCCCTTGCTTTTGCGCATGCACCCAAGGTTGTAACCTTTGTACCGATCCTAGCACACCGCATGTCCACTTTGGGACTTGGTAGATAAGTGAAAATCATGTGGAAAAATTAAAAAAATGACATTTTTACACCGATCTTTATAGTGAATGGAATGACGATACCTAGTGAAAGACAATTGCAATCAACTTGCACTCTCATGACCAATCGAGATCATGCCACGTGTCTGGTGTGTTCCTTTACACTAAAAACTTCAAATTGCCATAACTCCTTCTACAAAGCTTGAAATCATACACACCTAGTCTCATTGGAAAGCTACTAACATGGGCTACATTCTAGGCTCTTAAAAATCAGATTTTAATGGGATTTAGTAGGTAAAAGTTGGAAAACATGATTCAGATCATTTATGCACAATTCTAGATTGACTCAACCACTGGATTTCATGGGATTTGGCCTCTTTCCTTCTTCCATAAGCAAATTGACGTGGAGAGGAAGATTTGAAAGAGTTACAGCTAATTTGTAGGCATTTAATGCATGTTGTTGGTGGTTATGAGCTAGAATCCAAGTCTTCCATCTCTTCTCCCCTCCTCTTCTCTCATATTCTTCTATATATTGTTGAATAATGCTCATTTGTAAAGGTTGGACCCTCTTGGAATGCAAGGGCATTATTCAAAGTAGTGTATTTTTCATTTTGAGTTGCGCACGCTCAAATCGATCCATTGCATGTGGATTCTTACCTCCTCCTTTAATTATAATCGATGGTGCATTCATCTAAAGCAATAGAAGTGTTTTGTGGTTATTCTCTACCCTGGCTCACATTTTGTTGCATTTGCTTGCCATTTTGTTGAAATATTGGTATGTTATACATGTTTCATGTCTTCTACATGGTTTCTTATTTGTTGTGCTCCCTGAAAATGAGAGTTTGAATGTTTTTTTGGACTATGACACACATTTTTACCCTTCCTTTGCATGATTTTCCTCATTTTCACTCATTTGAGAGTGTTCTTCCCCTTGTTTCTAATGCTATCACCTCCTCTTAGTCTAGGATTTTATTTTTATGCATCTCCTTCTCCCCCTGGTCCCTTGGAATGATAGAGTAGAGTTAAATAGTTGTATTTCCCTTCCTAGGAGTAATTTTAATAGTAGAAAGAAGTAGATGAAGTTGGCCTTCTCCGAGTTTGATCTAAGTTTACAACACCCACATTATAGAGATTGTCCCATGTTGCCTCAAAGCCTCAAATCATCCTTATTCCAAGTGGGTACAATTTTGAGCTCCGACAAGTACCTCATCATGTCTTTAGTTTCTAAGACCCATTTGACGCATCTTTCTTAGGTTATTTACATGATTCTTATATATCTTGTAATTGAATGTTTTCCCCATTGATTTTTCATCCATTACTTGAGATCCTTATACATGGGTACCTCATCAAGTGTAGTATGTAAGGAATCCTCGCCATTAAAAATGTCAATCCAGGTTGGTGTCCAAAGGTTGTATGCATTAAGAGAAGAAGATCTTGGAAAGCAAATCCTTTAAACACAATCCAAACTTGCATAAAATAAATCACACATGCAGAAATTTAAAAGCACACTTGCAGAAATGTAAACACACTTGCATAAAGGAAATCACACTTGCAGGAATATAAAGGCACGCTTGCATAAAGGAAATCACACTTGCATAAATAAATGTTACATGAAATAAATGAAACTTGCATAAATGAAATTGTTGAATTAAAAATAAACATAATTGAACAAAACACCTACAGTAGGTTTACAATAGATTGAATTTTCACAATACAAAGATAAAAACAATACAACAAAATGAATTAAAGACAAATGAATAAACATAAACATAAAAACACAGATCCATCTTCCTTGGAATGAGTGGCTAGCTCATTCCTTGGAAGAGGATTTAAATCATACTTCTGAGATCTCAAAACTACATAATATTTGAGAGGAAAGAATAGATCTTTATTTCTTTGGAGAAAAGCATTACATATCTAAGTGTGGAAGGTTGCATTTATAATTCATGCATCCAACCAACTCCTTATTTTAGGAAATACAATCTGATCTTATCTTTATTCCAATCCTAACAACTAAGATCTCCATCTCCACAAAATATGGAGAGAGATATATTATTGAAGTCAAATCTTATCTCACTTATTTTAGGAAGATTTGCTCCCAAATCTTCTCCTTACTTTTCGGTAACAAGAATCATAATGATTTTATTCTTCTACATTATTGGAAGGAGGATTTTCCTCAAAATATGATTTTGACCAAATACCTTTCTCAGATTTTCCATTTGACTTTGTTGTTTTTGATTGTGGAACTTTTGACGCTTGTCAAATACGCTTTTTCCTCAGACTGCAGTTCACTAAAAGTTAGATTTCTCTTTATTGGTAAAACATGTAACAAATATGAATGAGTTTTTGTTAAACATATTGCTATGAATAAAAACCTCTCTCATATTTTCCATTTGAATTTTTTGTTTCTATTTATGGAACTTTTAGTGCTCATTTGATACACGTTTCCTCGGACTGTAGCTCACTAAAAGTTAGATATCTCTTCATTGGTAAAACCTATAACAAATCTGAATGATGTTTTTGTTAAACACATTTCTATGAACAAAAATCTCTCTTAGATTTTCCATTTGACTTTTCTAGTTTCTTTTTATGGAACTTTTAGTGCTCATCTGATACACGTTTTCTCATACTGCAACTCACTAAAAGTTAGATCTCTCTTCATTGGTAAAACTTGTAACAAATCTAAATGATTTTTTTGTTAAACACATTGCTATGAACAAAAACCTCTCTTAGATTTTCCATTTGACTTTTCTATTTCTTTTATGGAATTTTTAGTGCTCGTCTGATACATTTTTCCTCAAACTACAACTCACTAAAAGTTAGATCTTTCTTCATTGGTAAAACCTGTAGAAAATCTGAATGAGATTTTTTTAAACACATTTCTATGAATAAAAACCTCTCTCAGATTTCCCATTGGAATATCTAAGTTTTCACAATCCCTCAAAAACTGTCATTTCGTTGATGTAAGTTCGGAACTAAAGTTGTCATTCCTTTTATGCAAGTTCCGAACTAAATCTGATTTTTCCACAAATTGAAATTTCTAGAACTAACTATCATTCAATTGATACAAGTTTTGGAACTAAATCTGTGAGTTCTAGAACTAAACCTGCAAGTTCCGGAACTAACTCTGTGAGTTCCGGAACTAACTCTGCGAGTTCTATAGCTAACTTAAAACAACTATAACTTTTGCATCGACCTTGGATTGAGATGATTATTTTTTGAATTTGCATAATTTTTCGAGAGGAATCTGAATATGAAATTAGATCTGATTTTAAATGTATTTTTCATGATCAATTCCACTTTTCCCAATACTAGCATTATCTTTCCTTTATGGCCTACATACACAAGACTTTGCATCTTTTCCCAAATAATCAATAGGATTAGTCAAAAAAATAGATAACAAAATATTTCTAAAGAATGAACAAGATATATATATGCTATATTATATCTCAAGCAAACTATAAGCTCCTAGATTAAAGGTAACTTGGAAGGACAAAATAATGGTAATTTATGGCCAATTTATGGCCTCATCAACCCATTTCTCATTTTTGAATTTTCGGCCTCATCCTAATTTACGATGAAGCGGGTGTTGGTGTGGGCTACTTGCCTTGTCATCTTGGGGCATTGTCAACATCACTTAGTGAGTCATCTCACTTAGGTGAGATCATATGTATTAGGTTTCTTTAGGATGTTATGATAGATTATGTCATAGAATCTATTATATGTGTCAATGTGCGTCAAAGTTCCTCATACAGAAGCTACTTTCCATTTCTAGAATGTAACTCCTTTCTCCCTTATGGAAGTATGATTAGTCTTGCATTGGGAGTTACACAACACTCCTATTTGTACCTTCTTTTCTGATCTATGAGAATGAGTATACCCTTTTCTTTTGCATGCACATTTCATGATGGGTTAATGATTTCTTACTACATGCAACTCATTCGCGTTATCGCTTGAGTGTAACTCGGTTAATGTGCGTGCCATCCCACATAAATAGGGTTGTTAGTGGTATTTTTAGAGTTACAACAATACTACATAATTAGGGATGAGTGGTTATATGAGAGGTTATAGCTTTCTTATTGTATAGGAGTTTCATCTCTATGTAATGCAATGTCACATATAAATGAACATATATTAAGTTTTATTAAGTTTTTGTTATTATTTTTTTATTGTGTAAATCTCTACCAAACTCACAAGAATTTGACATACTCATGGCAGTTGTGTTCCATTATTGGATAGTAATATCCTTGACATAGTAACTTATAGGACATATTTTTTACTAAAGTGACCACCACACTCATTATCATGTAATTGGGATAAAGCGCGATGCGTTTCATCATCTAATAAACATTGTAATAGATGACCATCAAAAGAATGTTTACATAGGGAGCCTCCTATAAGGACATAATGTGTGACTTCATGTCTTATACGATGACCTTCTTGGGGTAATGTGTTCTTAAGAAATATTTGTCAATAGAGGTAATTATGTATATCGTTGAACCATTCAAGGATTTCAGCACTACTAATAGTAACTAATGCATGAAGAGATTCAACAAAGGTGTCTATAGGAATGGAGGAATTTCTTAGTTATTGAATAGTGAAAGTGACACACTCATCAATTATATCTAAAGGTATTAATGAAGTGACACTAGCCATGGCATCCATGTGTTGATTGTCCTTTCGTAGAAGAATAGAAATGGAGTAAGAATTAAAGGTTGAAAGTAGAATTTTAATGCGGGTATTATATGGGATTACATATTCCTCTTATTATTGTAAATATTTTTACTTGATGACCGAAAGTTTCAAATCCTCAAATTTTGAATATTTTAGATTTTTAGTGTTTAAGCAATATGGAGACCCGGATTAATGTTTTGTACTCAACAATATTATTAGTGCATGAAACTCATAATCGATATGTGAAGGAAAGGGTTTCAACTTAGGGATGACAAAAATAGTGTCGATGGTTTGCCATTAGCACAATGAGACCCATCAAAATACATGGTCTATACTTCGGTGTCGATGTTATAGGTAGTGAATTCATCCCAAAATTCCTCATTGATAGGAGAGGGCTCAAATAGAGAAGATTTAGTGAGTTGGTCAATGGAATTTTCCTTTAATAAATTTCTAGGACAAAAATTTGAGGTCAAACTCAATTAAAAACACCACCCATCATGGTATTTGGCTAGATATTTATATTCTTGCTAACAAGTAACACAAGGGATCAACCTTAGTGATGACATGTACTTTGGTGTTTAACATATAGTGTCATAATTTATATGTGACAAAGACCAAGACTAGATAATGTTTTTCAATATGAGTGTAGTTATACTCATAATGGAGACAAGTATTACTAATACGAGAAATATCCCACACACAATTTTTATCATCATATTAGGCTAATGAGCATGGAGGGAATTTTTGTAGTAGATATGTAGAGCACTTATGGTTTTTCATGTATGGAGGGAAAGAGAACTGGTGGGTTGAGTAAATATTGCTTAATTTCCTCAAATTCATGTTGGAAAAAAGTATTACATTTGAATGTGGTGTCTTTCTTTAAGATTCATTTGAATAGTCAAGTTTTATTAGCCAATTGGGCCACAAAACACCAAATAGCTTGAATTTTGACTTGGAGAGATTATAAATGCTTTATATTTTGAGGGGTGGCATATCAATAATGGATTATATATTTTTGGGTTCAACCTTAATTCCATGATAATAAATGATATACCCTAATAACCTACCATAAGTTACACCAAAGACACAATTGTGTGGGTTTAAACAAATGTTATACAAGTGTAGTCATTTGAATATGAGTCAGAGATCATGTGCATGGTTGTGATGATGTGTATATTTTGCAAGAAATTTATTTATAGAGTCCTCAATAATATTGTGTGTGAAATTATTGAATATGTGTGCCATTGTGCATTGATATGTATCACTAGCATTCTTCAACCCAAAGGGCGTGAAAATGTAGAAAAATCTACCCAAGGGCTTGTAAAAGTATGTTTTCTCTTGGTAAACAAGGTTTATCTTAATCTAATTATAATCGAAAAATACATCCATAAAAGATAGCATATCATAGCCTATAGTTAAGTCAACAATCATGCCATATGTGGGAGGGGAAACTATCTTTAGGGTAAGCATTTTTAAGTCTTAGAAATCAAGCACAACAACGAATCTCATCATTGGGTTTTTCCACGAGGAAGATATTAGATACACATTGGGGTGATTTAACAAATATAGGAATTTGTAAAACCCTAGATAATTCATAGTCACAATATAATAATAAGCAATGAAATATAGATCTAACCTAAGCAATAAGCTAGATAAAATTGAAACCCTATGTGCAAGAGAGGGATTAGAATACTTAGTTTATTTCGCAATTGATCCCAAAGTGTGTTGGACTAGAAAATTGATGTACATGAGGAGGAAATTATCGTAATTGTGTACAAAACATTACATGATTGTTGGATATGCCTAGATTTGGTGTATGGATCAGGTCAAGGGTGCCTAAGCATTGGAGACCTTTGTTGGGTGCCCATGATTGCTAAAATGGTTGGAAAGTGATTTCTTATATGTTGTAAGAAGGAAACTACTGCTCGATAAATAAAAATAGTAAATAAGTAAGATCAAGCAAAGGAAATACAAGCAAGAGTGATAGATAAGGTTTAGAGAATGACTCACTTATAGCTATAGGTCCGAATGGATTATGGACTAGAGATTGGTCTAGAAAGGGATATTTTGGGTTGTGCAAGCTATGTGTATGAAATTGTAATATGGAAATTGACAAGACAAAACCACCTAGAATGAGACAAGATCGCCCAGCGCTAGTGTCGGATATGGGTGCTAGTGTCTCCTGGAATAGCTAGGATCTCGGCTCTTTCTTTGTCCCTTAGTTTTGTTCCTTTTTCAGCAGGTCACATTAGATTCAATGTGTCACACTTGTACTACAAAATAAACCCTAACTACCTACACAATACTCAAGCGTGCATTAGATGAATAAAAAAATACATATGTTTGATTCGAATGACCTCAATGGTCATCCCAATGTGATTGTCACCGAGCATTGCACTACATTTCAAACTCAATGTAGTTCTAGTGTGTGTGTGATTAGAATAGTGTCCCTTGAGCTATGATTCCCTAGTGTCACCATCGACAAATAATAGTAAGATAAAACTATTTTTCCTAATACAACTGTGTGATATAGAATTCATAATAAACCCTCATATGCATTGAAATATGTAGTCCCAAAATGCAATCCTTGGTGTAGTAGGAAAAAAATATTAGCTCCTTATAATAGTATGTGCCTATTTAAAATGCTTCCCCCTAATGACATTAAATAATGTGTGTATATATATGATTCCTTTGCTTAAGTTTCATCATTAACAAGTGAAAGGTTGACTAAGAGGGATAAAATAAGATAAGAAAGAAGTGACATTTGAAAGATTATAAAAAAAAGGTAAAGAGGAAAAAGGTTCCCGAGAGGGGATAGTAGTGCCTCCAAGGAGCTCCTATCCCTAATGGGTGATCTTGTACATGGTGTTCAAAAGGCCGACATTAAAATCAAAGCTAAGTAAGATGTTGACTGGTATACAAAACTATAATTTTTCAATTAGAAACAAGCAATAAAGATAAAAAAGGATAAAATCAATGTCAAAGAAAATTGAAAAGGTTATTAATGACTAGTTCTCTTGCTTAGGAATCATGCATATAAATGAAGTATTTAGAGGCTAGATGTACATAGTAAGTGTATGATTTAGTGAATATATTTCCCCCACTTTATATTGGTGAATAAGGATTCAAGTAACATAAAGTAGAAAAGAAAAGTGTATCTTGGATATTCAAGTGAATATTATACCCAATAGTGTGTCGAATGAGTGTTGTAGTGTGTTGAATGAAATAGTGCAAAATGTGCACCATGAAATTCTAAGGAAGGTAAGGATGATCCTAGGGATGACCTTTACATACGATGAGTGATAGTGATGTGTGCATGTAGTTCCTTGGAATGTTTCCTTTTCGGGGCATACTTGATATTTGCTTCATGGTTTCTTGTGTGATTTTCCTTCGTTGGGATAAGATATGACCTGCAAAAGAAAACAAGTTTAGTCAATGCTAGGTAAATGCAATTGAACTTTAACTTAGAAAATATGTAAAAATGGAAATGCATATGGAAAAAGCTAAACCAAGGGGTTAGAGTACACCTGAAATGTTGAAAGAGAAAGGGATAGAAATTTGTTCCTACTTGTAGCCTTGATGCTTAGAAGTTGGTTAAGAGAGTCGAGATTGATCAATTCTCAACCTGATTTGATCATACTAAGGATTTAGGCATCCTATCACCAAACTAGGGATTTGAGTGTCCCAATGCTAAACTTTGGATTTAAGCGTCATGTCACCGCTAAGGGAAAGTGTATTGGGAGAGCGTTCTATTTTTCCCTCCAATCATTATTACTTCCCCATGGATAAGTGTCATTGCAGATGATCACAGACCTGATTTGTAACTAGCCTAGGGTGACACAATGTTTCTGGCATACCATTGTCATGCATATGCCTAAGGTGACACCTCCATGTTTGCCACCGCTTTAGTTCCTGAGTAAGTAGTTAATCCATGTTAGTAACTCGATTTCAATTTGAAACTCAAGTTGTGTAACTATTAAAACTAGATAAAATTGTGACTGTGTAATTACTAATACTACTCTATAACCATTTTTCCCTAGACAAAGGCGCACCCATGTGGGACACTAGCACCTAGTCGTTCTTGTCTATTCTAGGTGATTTTGTCCATGTTGATTTTTGTGGCCAAGTTTATTTTTGGATCTATTTTGTAATTGGTTTATATTTTGTTCTTATTGTCTGTGTTTTTGTAACTACTTTTTATTATCAAGCTTGAGGGTGAAAAGGTTCACTCGATGTTTTCCCCCACTCATTTGGGGTACGCGAGATGAAAAAATGTGAACATATCCCAAATGAGGAAGGCTAAAACTAATGCACACATTTGATTTAGGAATCCTACTATAGGGAATATGGATTACGCATGGTAGTACCATGACATAAGCAAAACAAGGGGAAAATGCTAGCATACAAGTGTTAGTGAAAACAAGCAATGCACACTAAATAACAACTAATACGGCATATAGGAGAATAACAAACAAGGACTTGGTGAGCATCTCAGTTGCATATATGGGACACCATTCAAGATGTCACAAAACAATTGGATTAGTCAAGGCTTGTGCAAACAAGGTAACAATTAAATATAGTGCATTTCCCTCAAATAGTGATAAAAAATATATAAGGACATTAGAAAACCATGATTGGAAGGAGTCCTACAAGGAAAATACCATACATAAAGCACCCATTATCATGTTAGGAATGGTAAATAGTATGCCACAATGTAATATCTGAATATAGGAAGAAAAATATGAAATATTGAAATGATAGACCCTGATAATAAGTGGGAAAAGATAGATGCCCCGGAACCTCAATGGGACTAGTAATGAATAGTTTCAAGCATCATACATCATGTAACCTATAAGTGACTTACATTCACCTCAAGATACCATGTGAATGCACATGTAAGTGATCAAACATACTAGGAAAAGTAATAACATGATAAGCAAAGGTGCAACATATAGTAGTATAAGGAAGCAAGAGTACATCCAATCAAGATCTAAGAAAACATATTTTTGGATTTTTAAATGCATAAATGTGAAAGAGAAAAACTAGAAGGGAGGAATAAGGATGCCCCTAGGTATGTGTGTGAAAAGTGTAGTCCATATGAAGAATGCCCTCAAATGTCAAGTATAAACTAATAACAAGAGTGTGTCATCAAGTGGTGTGGGGGAATTGTGATGCCCCCAAGTGTGAATGCCAAAAGGATCTATGTGAGATCATCAATAATATCATCTAAACCTGGAACAAAGAAAAAGGGGTTTATTTGAGATGTATGATATGTAAATCATTTGGGTTTGTCTTTGAAAAATCCTAAGATACGGAGATCATACATGCCCATAGCATATTCCTCATTAGTGAATGGTGTACTAGGGCACTTGAGTGCATTCCATCATGTCACATTAGGAGAATAATGAGGGAGTAAATCATTGTGAATGGTAATAGAATTAGAAGCAGATGGAAAAGAGAGAAGGGTATTTTGTTGATCAATAATACCACCAATGTAGTGAAGCCAAGAGTTCCCAAGAGTAAGGGGAGAAGGATGAGGGTCAAGTGCAACCCAAACTTTCATGTGGAAGACACGTGGTCCAAGAAGCTACGAGGAGGAATATATATCCTTGATATTGAGGGTGAGGCACAAGCAAAGGGATGATATTAGTAGGAGTAAAGCCCAATTGGGTGAGGCCTTCATATGTGTAAACATTTTTAGAGAAAGTAGGATCATAAGGAACATATTGTCAATACTTTTGATCAATGTATAATGTGCAAGTAAAGTAATCAAACCAAGGAAATTACATAGGAGAGGAATTAATAGTAACATTATGAGTAGTAATGATAGATGAGGAAGGAACCGCAAGGGGAAATAGGCTCTCGATCATGTATAATATTAGAATAAGGATTCATAACAGTAGTGGTGGGTTGATTGATTTGACTTGATATTCACCAGGACCAATAGCAATATAATGAGTATGAAAGAGAGACTCGTCAAAATCCATGGGAGAGAAATCCAAGCACACAATGTATCATCAATGAGCTCTATAGTATTTACATCATCATCATCATCATCATCAATCTCTACGTGGAAATATTGTTCAAACTTTTCTACGGGTTTGGCAATAGGTGTAAAAGGGGTATGGGAGGATATAGCAGGAGATATGAGATCAGTAGTGGGAGTTTGAATAGAGGAAGTGACAAAAGGTGGAGGAATGAGAGTAGAATTTCTAGATTCCCCAACATCATATGTATCAATATGGTGTGAGAGAATAAGATCAACTGGGGAATGACCATGGAGGTAGCAAAGTCCATGTAACAATACTTGAGTGGTTTAGGATTAGTGGTAATATTATGCTCATATCCATCAAAGATAAGCTTAACACAATGATGGATGGTCGAAGGAACAACTTACATAAAGATGGATCCAAGGTCGACCAAGTAGTAGATTGTATTGCAATGGGGCATTCATGACATAAAAGAGGTTGTAAAGAGTGTAGTTTTCTACCCGTAACTCTAAATTGATATTTCTAACGTAGGCATGAGTAGTATTATCATAGCCATGAAAGATAATACTAGACTTTTCAATTACACTATGAGGAATGTAGAGTTGGGAAAGTAATGATAAAGGAAACATATTGAGTGCAGAACCATTATTAATAAATATGCACTTAATTTTGAAATCTTGAATGTGATCCATGATAAAAATATGAGGAGAATCGGTGGAAGAATCAAGATTAACATCCTCATTAAAAAAATGTGACATAATTGATGATATGCTTAAAAGAATCTATGAAATGGGCAAAATCTACCGGAGGGTCATCACTTTGACTATGAATAGAGCAAAGGGAAACCTATAAAGTATGATGATAATCAATATCTTGGCACAATAGATCAAATAAACATATCCTAGTTGGGGTATTATTTAATTGCCTAATGATATCCTAGGTTTTAGATGGAGCAGTAGGTTGAGGAAGTCATGTATTAAGAGGAGGAGAGATAGAGGTAAGAAGTTGTAAAGGGGCCATCTTATGGAGGGTGGTAATCATATTGACCGAGGAACTTTAGTAGCATTTGTGTATGTAACAGAATATTTTTAGATCCGATGATGTCCGGGGAATAGACATAAGTGGAGACGAAAGTAGAAGAATTAACCATGATCTCATAAGAAGAAGAAAAATGGAAATGGATCTGGGCATGGACATAGTTGTTGGGTTCACCAAATGATTTAATAAAATTAATTCTAAGATAAGGACACTATTGATCAGATAAATATAATAATAAACAAGCAAGATCAAGAAAGGGAATACAAGCAAGAGCAATAGATAGGGTTTAGATAATGACTCGGCTTGTAATTGTAGGTCCTGGATTGATTCTCAATCTGAGACTGATTTGGAAATGGAGATTTTGTGTTGTGCAAGGTTTCTTCCCGAACTATAATCTGAAAACTGATAGAAAAAAAACCGCTTAGCATGGGATAGGGCCACCAGCGCTAGAGTCCAATCTAAGTGCTAGTGTATACGGAATAGGTCAAGATCTAGATCTTTTTGTCACTTAGTCACTCTTTGTTCATCGTAGGTGGCATCAAATTCATTGTGTCACACTTGTACATGCAAAATAAACCCTAGCTACCTGCATAATACTCAAGCACACATTAGATGAATAAAAATATGTATATTCTTGAGTTGGAATGACCTCAACATTCACCCCAATGTGATTGTCACCAAACATTGCACTAGATTTCAGACTCAATGTAGTTATAGTGTGTGTGGGATATTAGAATAGTGTCCATTGAGCTAGAATTCCCTAGTGCCAGTCGCACAAAGAATAATGGAATATAACTACTTTTTCCCAATACAAATGTGTGGTATGGAATTCAAAATAAACCCTCATATGCAGTGAAGTATGTAGTCCCAAAATACAATCCTTGGTGTAGTAGATAGAAAATATTATCTCCTTGTAATAGTATGTGCCTCTTGAAAATGCTTTCCCCTAATGAGGTTAAATAAGACATGTATATATATGATTCATTTGCTTAAGTTTCATCATTAACAAGTGAAAATCCAACTAAGAGGGATAAAATAAGAAAAGAAAGAAGTAACATTCGAAAGATTAGAAAAATAGGTAAAGAGGACAAAGGTGCCTAGAGGGGACAGAGGGGAGTAGCACTTGGGCACTCTTATCCCTAATGGGTGGTCGTGTACATGGGTGCTCAAAATGCCAAACAAAGTGAAATTAAAGCTAAGTAGGATGTCGATTGCTATGTAAAATTATAAGTTGTCAATTAGAAACAACAAACAATAAAGATGAAAAGGATAAAAGCAATGTAAAAGCAAAGTGAAAGGTTTGTTAATGACTAATTCTCTTGTTTAGGAATCATGCATATAAATGAAGTATTTAGAGGCTAGATGTACATAGTAAGTGTGTGATTTAGTGACTACACAAGTAGAAGACTCAACACATACATGACACACATCATAATGATATTCATTTCCTTTATATAGGCATACATTACTCTTATTGGGTGGGTAACACATAATCCTAATGTAGGTTGACTGCTTACCAAATATAACTAATTCCATAAAATTTACCCATATAACCCCATATATTATAAACATATAATTAACTAAAGGGGATGTGTGACACATGTCAACATCTCCATCAACCCATATACATTATAATATCATATCCCTAGGTATATAACATGTCATCCCTCCTTGACATTTGCATCCTTCAAACATGAGAAGAAACCAAGTAATGAGTGTGCTTCAAATCATTGCACACTTGTCACCATACTCAATCATCCAACCATCCATATGTGATCTTAGTGGGTGATATCTCTATGAACCTAGCTCCATAATTTTTTGCATTATTCAAATTATATCCATCACCATATTTTTTCCTCCCTAGCTTCTATATACACCATATTGATTACTCTTATAATGTCATGTTTCATATTGTGACTCTTTAATTCCATGTATGATGTAATATAACGAAGGATGTTTTATTTATAAATTTCACATATCATTTTATAATGTGCTCAAACATGCTATTGATTTTTCTATAAGAGAGATGCTTAAATGTTGGGTTTAATACATTATTAAAGTGTGTTTGGACATGGGATCCATAGATGTCCCTAATAGGTTAGGTGTCAATATTTATATAGATGACTCATGTAAATGATTTCCCACTCAACTAGCCTTGAGTAAACTAAGGTAAGTTGTCCATTTGAAAATATGACCATTATAAGTAAAACAAACAGATCGTTAATCTTGGGATAGATTCATCAACCAAACATATCCTCGACAATCAACTTGTCGAGGCTCGGGTGGAATTTGATATGATATATGAGATGAGTTGTTGAGAGTCTAAATATGTGCTATGTATAAGGTGTAATGAGATGGAGTGATAAGCTTAATAACAAGTCATGACTTAGTGGACACAAAGTGTAGGATTAAATAAGATACCTTTTAGGTTCAACCAATAAATGTGTAAATGGAATAATGTCAAATGATAATTACTAAGTGTCATAGGAACAAATTTTTAGTACGCATATTTACACATGTAACCTCCTTTTCAAAAATGCAAGTTATTAGATCTTTATTGTGATTAAAGTGGGATATATTGGAGAGGTTCTTAGCTATGTCGAGTTTCATAGTTTTTCTTATTTGAGGAGGGTCATTAGCCCTTTCTCACATATGTGTTTTAATATATTTTTAGTAATTATACCTTGTCATATTTTTGTTTATATTGCTTTAATGTTTCACAAATATGCATACATGTGGGTGTTTTTCTGAAGGTGTTATCAACTAATCCTATAACATGTCAATATTTTCTACTTGGTATTAGAGCTTGTTTAAACTATACAAAGAATTTTTAATCTGCACACGTAGTTGGAGTTCTCACTACTTGAAAAACTTTGGAGGTTGGGATATGTAAATTTACTCCTACAAATATCCATGTAGGAAGGCAATTTGAGATGTATCTAATGGATTTCCATCCCTATGTTACAATCAATGAGAGTACAATCTTGATGGAATTCATCTTGGCTACTAAAGAAAAAAATTCATGGTAATCAATCCAAATACAACTCAATATATTATACAATGATTCGACATGAAAAATTACAAGTTTGCACTAACTCCTTTTCAATCTAAGGTCAACCATTTTGCTAAGTTTTCTACTCCTTTAGTCAATAGTAAACTTTAAAGGCCATTAATGGGAAGTCTACAATACTTAACTTGTACACGTCCTAATATCTATTTTTAGTGAGTCTTGTACCATGCTACATGCCGAAGCCCCATGAAATCTATTGGCATGTTTTAAAAGCATTATAAATTATATTTGTGGTACTTCTAATTATGGGATTGAGTTCAAGTGAGGCGGAAAAGCCACATTTTCTAGTTACACTCCGGGGATATAGTAAAAATATTGCTCCTTCGAATGGGAAAACAACAATGAAGGCTTCAAAACATTTATAAGAAAGGAGATTCAAAATATTGCAAGTCAGTTGTAGGATACATATTTCATATTGGGTAAGGTCTTGTGACTTGGTATTGTAAAAATAACCTACCATTGCTTTCTATACTACAAAATTTGAGTATAGTGGAGTTTCCAATGTTGGCCATGAGTTGGTATGGATTCAATGCATGCTTTCTAAGTTTGGGTTTTAACACACCCAACCCAAAATAATTTGGTGCAATAATCGAAGAGTTATCCACATATCTTGCAACCTAAAAGATTACCAACACAAAAATTACATTGAATTTTATATTCAAAAACTAAAACAGGATAAAGTTATTGATCTTAAGTTTTTGTGAACAAATGATCAAGTTGTAAACATATTCACAAAGCCCATGTTTGAGTCACAATTTGTTCAACTTCGACAACTTTTGGGCATGAAGGAATGTGTCATCAAGGTAGCATAGTTTAATGAATCATTTTTCCTTCCCTTCATTTAAGTACATCTTAAAGGGGGTAAGTGCACCAAGTTGGGGGGCCAAAAGGGGGTCTTAAGTGGACGCATTTTTATGAAGAAAAAAAAATCAACTTGTACGAATTTTTTTTGAAATAGTTACACTCAAAATTGGAAGATGTTGTATAAACATGAATCGTAGCATTTTGAGTCTAGTTTCTAAGATACTAAATTTTATTGAAAATGGATAAGTTTAAGTGGGTCAAATAACTAAAATACCAACAAGTGCTCCTATTTTTGTTAAAAAAACATAACATAGTGAGTTTCGTGCCCCCACCATTTTTTGAGCACCATTTATTAGTTTTGAAAACCCTTTGGTAGAAAGATAGCTAGGAGCATCTAGTTTGTGCTAGAATTTTTTTTAGATTTTTAGCAAATATTTATTTTTATGATTTTTCTAGCACAGAAATTTTATGTTTTGAAAAATAACGGAGCTCTAACCATGCCCCCACCTAACTACCTCAAAAAATATAAAAAATTAGAAAAAAAAAAATATGTATAGAATTAGGCCTAGTTTGTGCTAGTATAATTTGTTTTCAATTTCGATGACCCCAAAAAAAGATACACGATGAAAGATAGACATATTTAAACTTCAAAAAATAGCTATAAAAAGGCATAGTTAGAAAATAAATAATATGGAAACCTTATATTAGTCGAAATTTGAAAATTTATATTTTTAGAAAGAAGAAACTTTGCTCTACGTTGTGGTATAATTTTTTAAATGAAATCATTGTTTTATGTTGATTTATCATGGAGGAAGTGACATTTTTACATTTTCCTACAAAAACACGTTGTTTGTTGTGTTTGTGTAGGTCCATGTATCTCGAGCTTGGGATCCAAACCGGATCCCAAGCCTCGAGATATAGCTTGGAAAAAGTGAAAATGAAAAATGTGTAAGCGTTATAATGTGAATGCACTATAACGTGTATGCACTATAACGTGTACGCACTATAATGCGTACGCGCTATAACACGTACGTGTTCTCGTATAGTATAAACATTGCATATGCTTTTGGCAAGCTTCTATATACAAAAATAAATATTTAAGTATAAGTATTTCATTTATTTTAGTAAATATAAGAAATTAGGGTCACTCTGCACCTTATGGAACTAGTCTCACAACTCCATTAGTCATGGTTTAGGAGATAGTTTTTATAGTATAATTTGGTCAGTACATAGGTAATTTTCAAGATTTCAGTATTCAGCCTAAATCTTTTATCATTTAAATTCTACAATTAAAACCCTAAACCTTAAATCCCTAAACCCTAAACCATGATCCCTAAACCCTAAAACCTAAACCATAAACCTCAAACCCTAAATCTTAAGCCCTAAACCCTAATCCTTAAATATTCAGCCCTTACCCATGAGCCCTAAATCCTAAACCTTGAGCCTTAAGCCCTAAACACTAAACCCTAAACCATGAACCCTGAACTATGAGCCTTAAATGTTAAACCCTAAACCCTAAACCCTAAAAACTAAATCCTAAACCCTAAACCCTAACCCATAAACCCTAAACCCTAAAGCCTAAACCCTAAAGCCCTAAACCATAAGCCCTAAATCCTAAACACTAAACCCTAAACCTTGAACTTTATGACCTAAACCCTTAACCCTCAACCATGAGACCTAAACCCTAAATTATAAACCCTAAACCCTAAAACCAAAATAATAAATCCTAAACCCTAAACACTAAATCCTAAACCCTAAACCCTTAACCCTAAACCCTGACACTAGACCCTAAACCCTAAACCTTGAGCCCTAAACCCTAAACCCTAAACACTCAATCCAGAGCCCCGAGCTCTAACCCCTAAACCTTAAACTAGTAACTCTGAACCCCGAACCTTAAGCCATAAACCATGAACCATGAACCCTAAACCCTAATCCCTAATCCCTAATCCCTAAACCATAAACCCTAAACCTTAAGCCTTGAACCCTACACCCTAATCCTTGAGCCCTAAACCCTAAACCTTAAACCTTGAGCCCTGAGCCCTAAACCCTAAATCTAGATCCTTGAGCTCTAACCCCTAAACCTTAAACCCGTAACTCGAACCCTAAACCCTGAGCCATAAACCCTAAACCATGCACCCTAACCCCTAAACCCTAAACCCTGAGCCATGAGCCTAAACCATAAACCATAAACCTTAAGCCCTAAATGTTAAATCCTAAAGGTCTCAAACCCTAAACCATGAACCATGAGCCCTAAATGTTAAACCCCTAAACCTCATATATTTCCAGTAGGTCTCATGAGTGAGTTCATATTTTTGAATATCTTAGGACCATATTTCCTAGTCTTGTGCCTAGAACCATCATTAAGTCTGCTTTTACAACTACCTTGTTTATGAGAGGTGGGCATTTCCCTCCTTCAAAATATCAACAGATGAAAGACATCAAATTTTGATGAATCTCTTTGAATTTTGTTCCTACGAAGTTGATGAACCCTTTTCAATTGAATACTCTCTGTCAATATTAATAAGAATGGGTAAGACACAAAACATTACAATGAGTGAAATAGTTCACATGCAATGGGAAGAAGATAGCTTTGTATTGGGTAACATTTATTTGTACCAAATTGTTCTTAGATATCTGTAATTTCCCTCCTTTAAAATATCAGTAGATGAAAGGCATCAAATTGTGATGACTCCCTTGAATGTTCTACCTACGAAGTAGATGAACCCTTTTTAGTTGAATACTCTTTGTCAATACTTATAAGAATGGGTAAGACATAGAACATTACAATGAGTGAATGGGTGAGCCTAATCCACGAGCCTTAAACCTTGAGCCCTAAACCCTAACCCCTAACCCCTAAACCCTAAACCTTAACCCTGAGCCTTTTACCCTAAACACTTTTCCTTTTCCCTAAACCCTAAACCCTAAACCCTGACCTTTAAACCATAAACCCTAATTCCTAAACCCTAAACCTAAACCCTAAACCTTAAACCCTGAGCCCTAAACCCTAAACCCTGAGTGTTAAACCCTAAACCCTATACCATAAACCCTAAGCCCTAAACCCTAAACTCTAAGCCCTAAATCCTAAACCCTAAACCCTCAACCCTAAACCCTCAACCCTAAACCCTAAAACCTAAACCCTAGATCCCTAAACCCTAAACCCTAAACCCTAAACCCTAAACCCTAAACCTTGATCCCTAAACCCTGAACCCTCAAACATAAACCCTTAACCCTAAACCCTAAAAACTAAACCCCGAGCCCTAAACCTCAACTCTCAACCCTAAACCCTCAACCCCGATCCCTAAACCCTGAACCTTGAGCCCTAAAACCTAAACCCTAAAACATAAACCCTCAACCATTAACCCTGAGCCATAAACCCTAAACCTTAAACCCTAAACCATGAACCCTAAACCCTAAGCCCTAAACCCTAAACCCTAAAATCTGAACTATGAGCCTTAAACACTAAACCTTAAACCCTAAACTCTAAACCTTGAGTCCTAAACCCTAAGCCATAAACCCTAAACCCTAAATCATTAAGATGTATTTGATTAATTGTACACTAATGTACATAATTAAGATGTGTGTGTAATATTTATTTTAATAAAATACACAGATAATGCATTGAATGGTGTAAATTTATCTATATCACATAAATAGGGAAGAGTATCGACTAAGTAATTGACTTAGTTGACTTTTGCTATTATTAGCAAAAACACACTTTAAAATCATATCTTTAAGAAGATTTGTTCTACAAGTAATATAGTTTCTAAATCTAATGTTAGCATACTTCTTATCTATATAAGAGAATAAAGGGGTTGTGATAAGATAATTGTAGAAGAGATGTTCATTAAATAAGTTCATTATAGTACTCCTTCGAATAGGTCCATTAACCCTCCCTCATATATGTGCTTTAATATTTGTAGTAATGTTACCTTGTTATATGTGTATTTATATTGATTTATTGTTTCACATGTATGCATGTATGTGGGTGTATATTTTAAGATTTAATCAACTCGATCATGGAACTCATCAAGAATTCCTACTAGTTATTTTAACTACCTTGACAAGCATCACTAAACTGCTACTACATATTTTTTTAGAGAGGCTTTGTTGTCTAAGACAATAAAATGTTGAAAAATTCAAAAAAAAAAATGATCATAGGTTTTCTCTTTACATTTTTGGTCATCTATGTCCTTGTGTTGAGTAAGTATTGGAAGCAAAATTTTGGGGAGTTAGTCAAATTTGTGTGTATTGGGAGTCGGGCGGGTAAGTCGGGTCTTGGTGGAAAAGGAGGAATTGTTCCATTATTCCTCTTGTTCCCCACCCAATCCACTTCATCCACTCCTATCATATTTTTGGGTGTTTCAATCTTGGGTAGAACACTTTACCCTACTCTTCGGTTCTCCTTATTTGTCGAGGTTTGTTGTCATCCCCGCCTGTCGGTTAGATCGCTTAAGTTGGTCACCACTTGAACTTTGGGAACTTGTTTTGTTGTGTTCATTATTCCCCTGCATCGCTAACTCACCCGCCTTGTTTACCTCCTATCAGCTCCATTGGATAATTCGGACCTAGACAAAACTTTAGGGAACTTTTTTCATTGTGCCTTACGTTCCCCGTCATGCCATTTTCTTCGCTTTAAACTTATCAATTGGGTAACTCCGGAGTTCAATCCCCTTTCGACCATGTTCCCTTGGGCCTCCATAGAACTCGATTCACCTCCTAATTTAAAATTATGAGGAAATCGAGGGCATTCATGTTATAAAACCCTTTTCTTCCTCACATTTGTGAATTTTCCTTGCTTGAACATTTTCCTCCCATGCCTAAAAACACTTTTTGTTTATTTCTCCTTAATCTTTAGGCCATTTTCAAAATTGGAATTACATTAGAAATGTTGAGAGGTTATCTTCCTACCCATCCAATTGGTAAGTGATTTCATCATTATTTTCCCACTTTTGAAACTTTTCTTATCTTGGTGCCCTTCCTTTCAATTCCCTCATAAATATCTTTCAAGAATTTGTTTATTTTTGAGTAAGTGCTTAATCTAGTCAAAATGAAATTTCAATATGTTGGGTATGAACCCATTTCCTCTTTAGAAACCTTAGTCCCTAAAATAGGGGATAGTGATATCAAGCATATGGATCTGAATGACTTCTAGACCAGAATGAGAGATAATAACCCAACTATATTGGCCCAAAGAATTTTAAGCAGTGGTTTATCCCATGTAGGAGGTTTTCCCACCTTTGTTCAATGCGTTGATACAATCCTAGCTTGTGCTTCCTATTTTGACCCACAGACCAAAGAATTGAAAGGTCCCCAAGGTCAATTAATTGCACAGTTGGATGTTCAACATATCAACCTGGCCTTAGGTATCCCTACCTTTGATGATTCCAAAATTTCACCATAGCCATGGTCAAAGAGATTTTGACCTAACCCTAAACAAATACCAGTCCATGATTGCTAAATCTTGGTTGAAGGAAAAAAAGAGAGGGCCCTCAAGTTTCCTAAAATCCTTTATAGGGTTGATTTCATTGAAGAATTATCAGATATCATAACACTGCTTGCAAGGGTAATGGGTCTTCCATCTACTCAAGAATTTCAAAACTAGATGTGTATATTTATCAATTTGATTTGTGAAGGCAATCAAACTCTGAATTGGGGTGAAATTATTTGTGAAAATTTAACCCAACAACTCACCCATGTGCATCAAACCAAAACCTTCTACATGACCTCATATCTAATTTACACCATAGTTGGGTATAGAATTTAGATTGATTTATCAAACCAAGGCAGCAAACAAAGTCTTCCTATTTATGAATTTTATACTCAATTAACCTATGAAAACAACAAAAGTCATCACAGGAAGGGTTAATGATGCCTTCACAATGTTCTTAGTGAGATTATTGGAAGGTAATGTGACTAACAGGGTTTTTAATAAGATAAATAGTTGATAGCTATTTATGGCAGTTTATTTATCTAGTTTCAGAAGTTTTCATATATCAGAACAACAAGTTTTGAGGGAGCCCCTTACAAGCTTCCTATTTATTGCAATGATAAAATTGTTTTGGTTGAGCTTTATAGATAGTTGGATCTCCTCTACATGACCTATCGAGATAAGAAAATATTTTGCATACAATTTCCCATATCCTTGGGAAATTACACATGTAGGTCTACTCTTGATGCTCAAAATGTTGAGAGAACTATCTCTCCTTTTAACCTGCATCCTTATCATAAGAGGGCATCCTTTGATAGTAAAAATTTCATTAGCAACAACCTTCGACTCTCTTATCAACATGTGCCAACATTTAAAGATTACTAGGCAGACTGTGAAGATGATTATGAGGTTAGGAAAAGAGCATATGATAGGTTGTCTCTCCAAAAGATCCAAGATTTCAAGTTGCACATGGTGCCAAAGGGCATGATTGATGATGGTTCAAATTTGGTTACTCCTGAGTTCACCAACTCTATTCAATTTAGTCCTCTTCCCACCATTGATTGGTCTCAAAAGGATAAGGATAATCCAGATGATCTCAATACTCATGTTCTATTAAGAACGAGAGATTGGTTTAGTAAAAAAATGAAGGAGTTTAAAGCTTCCCAATAGGAAGCTTCTCTTTAAGAGGAAAATTCTTCTCAACAGGATATTCCTCCATCTCAACAAGATTCTGAAACTAAGGTTTATACAAAGAAAGACAAATCTAAAGAAGCTGAGAAGAAGGTTGTGACACCCAAAAAAGAAGATGATAAAAAATATGAAATACTAGAAGTGGGAGAAGAAACAACTACCGAATAAATAGAAGCGAAAAAGAAGGATATTGAACAAGAGCATGAGAGTGAGGAATAAGGAAGTGAAAAGAATGACAAAAGGAACAAGAAGAAGAAAGTGACGTTGTAATGTCCCCAAATGGGACAATTCTTTCCCTCAATGGATTTCAGGCCACTCCCTTGCTAAAAGAGTGATTTAAAACATATATCTCATGACTTATTTATGCAGACCTGATTTTTAGAGGAAAATATGACTAGGGTTTTATAAAAAAACTCCTACCAACAAGCAATATTTGATAACCCTTTCTCCCAAAGATGAAATGCAGATTTTTAATGACTCAAATCAGACCTTAGGATGTTGTATGAGATCCTACAGAACTCAGTTTGACTGCTGCAAGTAGTTATCAGACATGGCGACTAGGTTTGATGATGAAATCCACACAAAACAACAACCAAATCTATATATTCTTGCTAAAAACAGATCTCAGAATTTTAACAGTCTATTAATGGATGAAATCTGATTTTTAGGAGCATAAACAGACTGGAAATATAGTTCAAATGCTGCAGATTAAGGAGGACTGAAACAACCCTGTAAAACCCTCCAAAAATACTGAAAATAATTTATTTTGACTCCCCAAAATTAGTACAAAGATTGCAATGATATTCAGACCTGAAATGTCTCCAAAACATTGTAAACCAACCAAAAGATGGGTCGCTCCACTAGAGAAAAATAGGATAACACTGCTGCAATTTTATTCTTCAAATCCTCTATACAAAGATCTGTAAAATCCCTTCATAATTGCTGGAAATAAATCTTTGAAGCACCATAGAATCCCTTGAATAGAGATCCCTCACAATACTCCAAGAGGGTTTTCGTCCTCTAGAGCAATTTCTAAGGGTTTTCGTCCTTAGAATATTTCTGCAAAAGCTCAAGGCTTCAAATGCAAAATTCAAAAATTATCAAGTGAATATGGAATGCCTCTCAAGCAAGTCTACTTCTCCTTTTAAGGGAAGAAGAGACCCAAAACAACCTTCAATGCCACCAATTAGCTTGTAGATATTTTCTCTATGTAAATTTCCCTCCTAGGCCTAGTCGCATTTTTACATAGGGGGAATACAAAAATATTATGGACCTTTTCCTTCCTAAGTTTCCATTATTCTTCCTCAAGGTAAGTCGCCATTTCCCCCTAGGAAGAATAAAAACATATTTAGACCTTTTCTAATCTCAAATATTTTCTCCAAGGCAAATTGCACTTTCTAGAGATTACAATTTTTATTTATAAGTGCTTTTCTCTATTAAGCCAAATAAATTAATATAAGTGCTTTAATAATTTTATATTTTATTCTTTTAGGCACTTAATACTAATTTATTGTGACTTAAGTCACCCTTGGGTTCATCCTTTAGCCGTTAGGTAGACAAAATAGGCTAAAGGTCTTCAATACTATTATTCTAGGAAAAGGGAAATTTCAGTCCTCCCTTCCCAAAATTGCTTTCCCACAAGCAATTCTGAACTCCTTTGTCTAAGTGTCATCCACAATAGACAAAATATGTTGAAGTGTCTCATGATCCTAGCACATGTACCTGTTAGATGAGATAAATCTTGCCACCAATTGCCTTTGATAAAGTTCTCATAAATACATGAAAGTTTCCAAGGCATTTCATAAGACAAATTACAGAGTTCATAATCTAAATCAGCACTCTTATCAAAAGAAATCTGAATATGTTGCACACAGGATATTAAATTGCTTATATCATACCTTAGGATGTCTTCATGGTTCAAAAAAGCGATAATTTTCCCCATAGTTCAACTGCTGCAATGTTGTATCCTTTTCTTCTTCAACCACCTTTTGAAAAATTTGCTCCTCTTTAAATATTCCAATCATACTATGGGTTGCCATTCTTGGAGGAACTCCTTTCCTCATGCCTTGCAAAACAATTTCCTTGTCTTGCACCTTGAATTTTAGCTCCATGGTTTGATAATTTTGATGAAAATCACCCAAGGATTGGAGCCATTGAACACCAAGAACTAAATCTAATCCACCAATGCCAACAATATAAAATTCATCACATACCTCATGTCCTTTCATGGTGAATCGAAGTTGGGGAATCCTCTTGGTGCATGTGATTGTATGCCCATCCACCATAATCACATCAAATCCTTGGAATTCTTCTTCTTGTAGACCCAATCTAGCAACCAAACCTTCATCAATGAAGTTGTGTGTTGCTCCACCATCAATCAAAATAGTGATCTTTTGCCCAAGAAGATCACCCCTCACATGGAATGCATAAAAACTAGGCAAAACAGTTAGTGCTACTAAGGTAGCACCTGTGACAACCACCTCATCATATTTTGCTTGATTTTTTGGATCAGCATTATCTTCATCATATTCTTCATCAATAACTTCAATATAATGAATGGAGCCCTTACCTTTGCAGCGATGATGGGGTGTCTATGGTTATTTGCAATCGTAGCACAATCTCTTCCTCCTTAGCTCATTCTTTGATTCAATTTCAACCTTGTTTTTCTCCCAATCTTGTGCTCTATTTGGCTTCCCACTAACCGCTGCTCCTTTCCTATCATTTTGAGGTGTTATGGGATTCTCACATGTGCTCTTTTGCCACCCCAAAAGTGATGTTTTTTGATGCCCAAACTGCAGATTTTTGCCTTTTGGCATAGAGCTCTCCAAGTCTAGTGATTTTTAATGGCACCTTGAAGAGACGAAGGATTAAAGGCTTTGACAAGGCCCTTTAATGGCTCTCCTAACCCTTATATAAACAACAAAACAAACCTTCTTTCACTAATATCAGGAACCATTACTGAAATTCTTTGAAAATCAGAAATATACTTATCTAAAGTGTCATCCTGTTTGAGTTGGGAAAGCTCCCTGAAATACAAGTTTGGATCCATCCAGTCAAACCTCTCTATCAAGCATCTGTTGAATTCTTCAAGGGAGGTAATAGAGCCATGTCCTTGAGTGATGATGCCATGATACCACCACTCATGTGCCACACCATCCAAATGTAATGTTGCAAACTTAAGTGCTTCATCTTCATACATGGGATTCAAAGAAAGATAGGTATCTAATTTCTGCAACCAAGATCTAGCAGAGCACTTATTTATACCATCAAATGAAGGAAAATTTACCTTACCCAACCTTTGTTGAATGTCTCTCCTTGGTGTCTCTTGGTGGGCTCTTATGTTTCTTCATACACCCTTGTTATTCTTTAACTGGTAGAAGTCTCTAAAGGGTAGCATGTCTCTAACTCGGAGGCTAAGTTGCATGTACCCATCATCATATGCATCTACATCATCCACATCATTTTGTTCTACTTCTTCAACTAGTTCCTCTCTGTGGAGAAATTTATCTCTGAAAATTTGTGGAGTAGGCTTGGGAGAAGTCTTAGTCTATCTTGTTGAACTTCCTTCTCCATTTTTGGTTGCTCCTTGATCGGTGGCTGCAATATTCCCTTGTAGAACCATGGTCAACTCACTAATGGAACTACTAAACGAATCTCACATTTATCTTTGATTCTCCCTCATTATTTTTCTAGCTCTATGTGACTCCTAGTGATGACCTCATTCATGTAGCTAAGAACATCATTGGGAGGTGATCTTCCATGCTCATCCATTGTCTTTTTGGAGTCCCCCTTCTTTGATAAACTAGAGGGCTTTTTCCTGCATGCATTCAAATCTGATTTATTGTTCTTTATTACACGAGTTGGGAGGATAAATTTCTCGATACCACTCTAATGTACCCAAATGGGACAATTCTTGCCCTTGATGGATTTCAGGCCACTCCCTTGCAAAAAGAGTGATTTAAAACATATATCTCATGACTTATTTTTGCAGACCTGATTTTTAAAGGAAAATGCGACTAGGGTTTTATAAAAAAATCCTACCAACAAGAAATATTTGATAACCCTTTCTCCCAAAGATGAAATGCATATTTTTAATGACTCAAATCAGACCTTAGGATGTGGTGTAATAACTCGCCAATTTTATCACTCTAATTATCTACTTTTCACTAGCAAATTTTTTTCTTATGTCCAATCTTTCATTTTTAATCTTATTCTTGTTGCTCACTATTTTGATAACTAAAAATCCCGGATAGAAAGATATTCATAATATATTTAACACAATTTCATAATTCAAAACATTTAACTCGAACCCCTTAAAGAATACAAACCTTCAAATCTGATAAATTTGATTTAATTTTACAAAAACGTGAACTCAAATTGGCATGACTTCCTCAAAATTTCAATAAGTCATTCTCCTTTTACTCACCACCAATCGATCTGATTCTTTTTGCAAATGATAGGTGATCCTAGATAGAGTTATGTTCAAAATTTCAGAATTTTTGTGGTTTAAATTGAAATTTTGATTAAAAATTTGATTTTGAGCCCTAGTTTGTAGATTTACACAAATTATGTGAAAATAGAGGCATAAAAAAACATTTGACTCTTACAAGATTTGAAGTCTCTTTCTCAATTTCTGACCTTGGAGGATCGATTACCCGTGACAAAGATTTTCTAATCTTTAAATTTGTGTGAACAACCTCTCGAATTTTCTTTGTAAGTCAATCTAGAACATACCTTACTCATGATGGCTTCTAATAATTATATGAATTTGAAAATTTTCATACCTATAATTGTTTACACAAAGAAATTTGGTCTCAAGGATTTTATTGCTTCCTTCAAACACAATTGAAATAATTTATGAAAATAATCTAACTATTTCTTCATTATTCCACACTTCTTTTATTAATATTTATATAATAGAGTATATTGAATCTACTTTCCTTGTTAGTACCTACCGCCACTTAGCAAATACTATTGTATTCACCTTCTCCTATTAATTTGTTAGTACCTTCCGAGAACAATGAATTGTAATGTTTGTATAAATTTTTGTTTTAATTATTGCTTTTCTAATGTTGATGCTTTCAATCTCTCGCAGATGATTGGTTGAGGTTTTGGCCTTCATTGCCCGACTTTATTGTGAGCACGGCAGGTATGACCTGTTTTGAAAAAGTTTTCTATGGTGGAGGTATTACCTATTTTTGCTATTATTAATTCTATGGCAGCAAGCCAAGAAAGCCACATGCCTTTCTCCATGCGCACTTATTGTACAAGGCGATGGTCGAACACACAAGGATTTTCCTCCTCCTGTGCATTGTGTTTGTTGTGAGGTCCTGCGATTTTGAAGATATGGCTATTTTTCTGTAAGTTGCCTAGAGTCCCCACATGCTCCCTTTTCTTTTCTGAGTTTCATATTTCATAGGGTTCAGCTTTTAATAGAATAGTAATTGTTTTTGAAATGGATCTATTTTCTTTTGCTTGAAGGCTTGTTTAATGCCTGGTATTTTCTTCCAAGTGTTTCCACGGACCTACATCACAACTTTCTGGTAGATTTTGGCAATGATGTTTGAATAATCAGGCATTTTATCTAACAGTTCATGTGCCTTGTCTATGCTTCCACATTTTGCATACATGTCTACCAGGAAGTTGCAACTACATCAGCAAAATTCCTCTATCCATTATGCTTTGATGGATGTCGATACCACTCGTGAATGTTTCTAAGTAATTATAACACATTTTCAACAAATCCATTTTGGGCATATCCTGCAATCATTACTGTCCACGATCCCACATTTTTATGAGGCATTCTGTCGAACAGTTCATGTGCCTTGTCTATGATTCCACATTTTTCATACATGTCTATGCTTTGATGGATGTCCATACCCTATTCCAAAGCTCCAATTTTGGCACAAGATGGGAGTATGATGGAAAATGTAAATTGATCGGGTTGAAGACCTATTTGTTGCATATGGTGAAATAGTGTGATGCTGCAATAATAATTATATTCCATGAGAAATTGTCTCGTTCTTTCACTTGCTCAAATTGTTTATAGGCATCTATCAAAATTTTACAAGGATGCTGCCACTCTTTGACGTACTAAAACACTTTAGAACATGACCTGAGCATTTAAGCTTCATTTCTGTTTTATTAGCATGCAACCATGCAGATTTAGAGGATGAAGTATCAATTTCGTGAACTATAAATTAAAAATTTTCATTTGACATGGGAATTGGAAACCTAGCCTAATACCTTGACAACCTTGCTTGTGTGATTTTAGTTTCTTGTTGAATTGTTTCAAACATATCTGGAAAAAGATGTGAGTGCAATGGGAATCTGCTGCCATTCAATAAATTTATCTATGTCTCAAGAATGATGAATTTTCTTTGGAATGAATCTCATTTACATAATTTGAATGATGGATTTTCTTTGGAATGAAATTTAAAATTTGTACAAGTAATTTAAACATATACATTGTGTAATTGGCACGTTTGGAATATTCCCAGATGATTAATATGAGGCATGCATGCAAGGATCACATCAGTAATGGTTTTGATTTTTGCAAAGCACACCTTGAGCTATAATTTGTTTCGGAGACGTTTTTAATAGGTTACATGCTATTATTTTCCATTCATATAGTTATAAAGATATCGTATATACATAGTTATGCCTAAATTTTCCCCGGTTGGAATGCTCCTAAAGATAATGCTATTAGGTCATTCAGTCGTAAAATATTATATTTTTTTCTATGATGGTTTTCATTTATTTATTTTAAGGCACCGAATGGTGGTCTGTCCCAAACAGTCACGGACAAGCTGGGACAAGAGTACGCGGCGGAGTGCAAACCGGCTGGTTCGGCCGAAGCAGGGGACTTTCGTACTAGGACATCTGGGCCAAAGGGACACGTGGGACGTGACACGTTTGGTCCGGAAACTTCAAACGGCCATAACTTTTGACATATAAACTTTCCGAAGAGTGTTCACCACAAAAATTGGATTTCTTATTTTTAATGAGGGTAGATATATTTAATTCTATTACTTAGCTTAATGCTCATTCCCGTCAAATGAAAAAACGTGAACTAGATGAGAAAATTCTCAACGAAATCGCACAAAATCTACAATAGAAATTATAGGAATTGATTGTTTTTATTGCCCACATTTATCTACTTTGAATTAGCCTTTCTTTCTCTGCAGCACATGGCCCTTTTGCAAGTAATATATATTCATTTCACTCAATTTAATGCCTCTATCTTAAATGATTCCAATTCTAGGTGTTGGGCTCATTGTATGAACTTATGAGCCAAAATTGCTTTGTGAAGCCGAAGTTGCAGAGCCCTTGTAATCATATTCCGTAGCTTGTAATAAAAATAGTTTTTTTGGAGTTCTTTTTTTTCTTGATGTGTAATCAAAGACATTGTTTATTATTATGTTCTTACCCATTATCATTGTGCAAGTGTAAGATCCAGATTCCATATCTTCTAGCGTATGGACCATATTACATTGAACAAAGTGACCATGTTTCCCGCACGAGTTGTTGTTGTTTGATTTATTATTGATATATTCACACAATATTTTTCCCATGCCGTGTCACTCTTCTCCATCTTCTTTGACATTTGAGTTGTTGGTGAAGCCAAATATGTCTCAGCTATGTTCTAATACTTTGAGTGTCCAATTTCCAACCCAACCAGATTTAATGCTCATATAAACTTTAAGAGTGTTCTCTGATTCTTTCATTAGTACCAAATCTTGCAAAAGAATTGGAATGCTCATTAAAGTGGATATTGCCAATTATTATAATAGCTAATTGGAGTTCTTTTAGGAGTTTCCTTGTTTGCACCATATAGGTAAGTGTAAGATCTAGATTCCATATGCGGGACCACATATTACATTAACAAAGTTTGATGTCTCTTAAGAATAGGTCAAGCTTATTTGATAGTTGGTTCATTCCACACTCTTGGTTTTTCTTCCCTTTCATTAGATCAATGGTGCTCTTAAAGTTGGTTTTATTTGACTGGAGTTTCCTCCGAAGGGGTTGACAAAGTGAAAAATAGGCTTAAGTTGGTTCATTCGAAGATCCTATCTCTCATTTTTGAATCATTTTGATGGCAAAGGCCCTAGGAAGGACAATAATCTATATGCTATAAAAGGCATAAAGATCATGTCGGAATTCAGGATGAAACATCTCTAGTTAGTTGACAATATGTTGCTTATGGCGGAACCAATGGTAAAGGAAGCTAAATTCTATAGAAAACTTGACTCCCTCATGATCACAATATCTTATCATGTTTTTCCTAACTTTTAATCAATTGTTTGATTAAAAGTACATGAAAACTTTGACATGTTTTAGAAAAGACATTGTCTTTACCCACTAACATATGGCAACGTATTTTGAAATCTGTTTGTTTTCTTTTTCCTTTTTCAATAGAAATCTATTTTTCCCATCTTCATATGCAAGCTCATCAAGCTTATCTACAATCATGGCATTCCATGAGAGCACATTTCTTTGAATCTTTCAACCATTGTGGTTGGCTTAATTGTGTTTGAAGACTCATTGCATCATCAACTCTCATGTGTTAGTATGTCTGACTAACATGATTAGGTGTGTTTTTGTTGTCAACTTGAAGATGTGTTTCTAATTGGCCTTGTTGCATCTTCAAATTAGTTGCGTCTAATTCTGCTTACTAATTTTTATCGGTATATTTTTTTGCTTCTATGATTTCATTTTCTTGTTGAATTGTTTCATTAATAACACGCAAATTGTTATCCAAAATTCACCCCTCAAGGTAATTTTGATAACATGCACCAAATTCTTCATCCTGAGCAAGTAGAATTGACTTAAGGCCCAAAATCATGTTTTGGGGTCCCTTTGGTTTCTCTCTAACTTCCCCATACAAGGAAAAATCCAAGAAATTAGAAATAATGGAAAAAACCCAAAAATGAAGTCGCAGGCTTGTTTTAATGCATTACGGGTCTAGAGCCGATGGATGGTACCAAGGTTCGTCAAACCAAGTTTGGAGCTAAAATAAAAAGGAATCGGCTAAATCGGCTTTCTGTGTCCCTAGACGCATAAGTTCAATAGGGATGCACGACATGCACATTGCCAAAAATGTCGGTCAAAGGGAAATCGAAACTTTTGGGCCCACATGGTCCGTGGGACAGTTGGGACAAAAGTACGCACAGGCGCGTGCAAAGGTGAAAAGGCCGCAAAAGGAACCAGACGTTGCGGAGAATGCAGAGGTCAATGGCCCTACAGGCCTAGTCAATAGTGCATGCATAAGGACAAGGAAGCTCAAATCGGGTGATGTGGAAGAATGTGTCTGGGATAGCCGGGACACACGGACCCGATTTTGCCACAATAGCCGCAATAAAGAATAAAAGTCAATGTTTTACCTCCCGAACTTCAAAGCCAAAGGGGGACCCATTTTTTGATTTTTTTTCCCACACATTTGTATGGACTCAATACAAACTTTTAAGGGGCATATCTTTCGACTCGGGCTCCAAGTATTGCCAATCTGACACCATTGGAAAGATCTCGACCTCGTCCACACCATGGAGATCTAAAAAGTTAATTTTGAGGAGGTTAGGTAAAGGAAAATGGAGGAAATGTCTTTAGGATTTTAATGCAGGATCTTCTTGCCTTAACAACCAGATCAGATTTGATTTATTTCCATCGCTTCTTCTTCCTTCAAGGTGCCAAACCAAGGATTGATACAATAAAAACAAAGTTGGGGGTAGATTTTATCAGAAACATTAATAGCACTAGTTGAGCCTCAACCTACTTTTCCCACCTCTCTCTCTCTTTCTTCTCTCTGATCGAATCTATAAATACGAGGGGCAAGATTCATTGTAAAGTGTTGGACATTCTTTGTTTTACAATCTCCCTTCTCCTTCTAGCAAAGGGATTTGTGGGGTTCAGGCCTTCCATTAAAATTGTAATACGTTTCTAGCTTTTGGCTACTTTGTAATGAACTGTATCAATCCACAGAATAATAAAACATGTCTTCATCAATCTTAGATCCTTTCTTGTCTCTTTTGCTTTCATTTGGTCTTCCATTACAGATCTTCCTGCTGTGGTTGTTTATTGTATGCATTTTGTTGGTTTGTGCCTATTGGAAAATAAGTGTGCATCATTCCTTTTGTGCATCACTTCGGTAGTTTACTCGTTTCTTTTTTCTTATACTCCTTTTACCGCTATTTAATTTGGAAAGCTTTTCCATTTCCCAAATGAGTTCTACAGTGTCCTTTTCTAAAATAGGGTCATTTGGTGTGATTGCATAAGATTGAACTTTTCCTGCCTCGTCAACACTCAATGCATCATACGGGCCCATGTCATTCGCGAGTGTTTCTTGGTTAAGAGGCCAAATTCTGTCCTTTTAGTCCTTTTATCAATTAAAAGAAATACAGTAGGTTTTGCAAAAACAAACAAAAGACAAAATTCCAAATAAATTACTGATTACCTTAAAAATGAGGAAGACATAAGCATGGTCAAATAGAGAAAACCTAGGAATTCCCAACGAAAGAGTTCACACAACTAAAGTACAACTAATGTTGTGAGGAACTATCAAGAAATAAATAAATGGTAGGATAGCACTGAACAATGCTGATAAGCAAGCCATTCAAGTGACAGTTTATCATTTACTTCACACCACAGAGCAAAAACAGTAACTAATTCAGTCACTAAAATAATGAAAAATTGGCAGAATTTCATTGAGTAAAGAATATACAAGGAAGTAAGATAAAAGATCTTAGAAAAATTTAAAAACCCCTAAATGGCAATAGTAGAATGAACTGTTACAAAGTTTTCATTTACAAATTAATGTATCTTTCAGTAGTTTGAAGTCCAAGTATAACTATGTAGTTGATTCCAGAAAATCTTTACAATGTAACGCCCTGCAATTTGTCACTCCAAATCAAAGCTCCAGTTTCTTAACCGTATTTGTGGAAAGGTAAAAACAAGTCATTTCTGTCATCAAATTATATTGTTTATGTACTTTAATTAGTAATATGGAAATCAAAGTATTTTTGTACTTCCATTCATGCATTCCTTCCTGCAACTGGTTCATCTTTTATTGTTGCATTTTTTATTGCTATTGCTTTAAATTCATCTGTGTAAATTCTAGCCCCAGATATGTTTACAACAACTATGCATCTTGAGCCAAAAGTGACTTGAAAACATTAAAATTTTATTCTATGTTTAAAATATTCAATTCATTGACAAGTAGTGCCAAGCATTTGTACAAAAGAAATAATAATAGTACATTTGTTTAGACTTTCTCAAATCAAATAGGTTAATGTTATATTTTTATGTACTGTGTCATATTCAGGTACAATTATCAGAACATTTGCAATTGTTGTTACCTTTACATTGGAAATTACATCATAAGAATAACATCATCTTAAAGGTTAGTAGTTTTAGAATTTACTATATGCCTATATATGGTTTCCTACATCAATTTGTATTAACATTGTTCCATTTATTCCATGCATAGACCTACATATACATCTTCAAAATGTGTCTTTATAACCATCCTCATTTTCTTATGTTCTATGCAATATATTTGGACACAGGTATCAAATTCTCATAACACCCCAACAAAACTATAAGAAACTCACATTACTTTTATGGTTACATTTGTGAAGGTATGTAACAACATCTACAATATCTTCTCGATTTGATTTAGCTTATTCAACTTAAGGTTACGCAAGTCATTACAAAAATGGGTAAAATTACAAATCATATAGAAACAAATAGGATAATGTTATATTTTTATGTACTATGTCATATTCAGGTACAATTATCAGAACATTTGCAATTATTGTTACCTTTACATTGGCAATTACATCATAAGAATAGCATCATCTTAAAGGTTACTAGTTTCAGAATTTGCTATATGCCTATATATGGTTTCCCGCATCAATTTGTATTAACGTTGTTCCATTTCTTCCATGCATAGACCTAGATATACATCTTCAAAATGTGTATTTATAACCATGCTCATTTTCTTATGTTCTATGCGATATATTTGGACACAGGTATAAAATTCTCATAATACCCCAACAAAACTGTAAGAAACTCACATTGGTTTTACGATTACGTTTGTGAAGGTATGTAACAACATCTACAATATCTTCTCGATTTGATTTAGCCTATTCAACTTAAGGTTACGTAACTCGTTACAAAAATGGGTAAAATTGCAAATCATATAGAAATAAGGTTTAAAAATTTGCATGTACTTAAAAACAAATTGTGCAAGGGAAAACAAAGTCACAATAATATAGAAAAACACATTAGGAAATATGAAACAACAACTCGTGAAGCCACTTTGGTTTCCAAAATAGTAACAGGACTTCCTACTAATGAAGATGCAAATGAGAAGGAAGTAATTAATGCTGAAACATATATACCACAAAATATGCCATCATTTGTTGACATTGAAAGTGCATTGCAATATGATCATCTATTTCAGTACATCATTCAACTACAACGCAGGTGATTGTCTTTTTGACACAATTCAAGTATTGTTGCATTTTCAGTATACGTCAATTGAATTGCGTATGGGTACAATAGACTATTTTAGATCATGCTTAAACAATAGGGACCCAACAGCAATATCATCATATGAAAATGAATTGCATGTTGATATGCTTTTCGATTTGCATAGAATATATGAAAAAGACACTTACTTGCGTAGGATGCGGCTTTCTGCAAATGAAAATAGAGATGGCATTGAAATAGGGCTATGGGGTGATACATTTTGTATCCATTGGCTGTCTAAATGGCTAAACATTTCAATTTGTATGGTCAGTCACCCACAAAAGAAAATACCTTCACTTTAACAAAGAATCATTGACACCACCATATTCAATTTTATTTCACGATAGAAACCCAACTTGTGGCCACTATGAGCCTTTGTTCTATACCATAATAATCCCATGAAAAATTCTAGATATCCACACAAATTTATCGCATACTTGTAATGATCTACCTCCTATTTGGAATGCCATTTCTCCTGAAATAGAAAGCTATGGCCTTTTAAAAACACATGCATTTAGTAATGACTGTGGTGAGAGCATGTTTACTACAATTAGTCTTTTGACAATAGAAAATTTTAATGCAATAGCTCTTCACCGGTATATGGCACAATCTTTGACTAATGCAATTTTAGGAAAAGATACATACGCAATCAAATGCTTACAGCTATGCAGCCCAGACTTTGGGCAGCCAGCAGAAAATCAAGTTTTTGACCCACAAATATATCTTGCTTTAATTGGACTACCATATGAAACAAGTGGTATTGAAAGTAGCGATTTATGCTTGTTATGGATTTCCCATATTTTGCAAGCAAAAATCCAAAAATGGTCAGCAACAACTAAAAGAATTGTTCATGTATATGAATTTTTCCTGCAACCAAAAAGAACCTTCAATGTCATAACATATGAAATAGATACAGTGCATATTCATTATGAGCCATTAAGTCATTTGCATAGAACAACGGAAAATACAATGCATAGAACAATAGAAAATACAATGACCAATGGAATGCAATTGCCAAGAAACAATGAAAGTGGGCCAAACAAGTTTAAGCAATATTCAACATTACCATCTTCTACTACAAAGGCAAATGTAGGCGCTAGTACAAGATTGCACCATTTAAAAGCCCAAATAAGGAAAACAAAAGGAAAGGAACAAGTAACTCAACAAGAAAACAAAATAGAAAATGCAATGACCAAACAAATGCAACTGACCACAAGCGATGAAAATGGCTCAAACAAGTGTAATCAACATACCACATTACCATTTCCTACTGTAAATGCAAATGCAGATGCTGCTATAAAATTGCACCATTTAAAAGCCTACATAAGGAAAATGAAAGGCCAGGAACATGCAATGCAACAACAAAACAAACAAGCAAGATAAAACAATTACAATATACCTCCATGCTATAGCAGATACGCCAACACATGCCTGTGCTCTTTGCGAATGTTTCCATTTTAAAAAGACATAACCACGATTACCAACAATACTATCAATGCTTTTTGTCTGTATCTAGTGACATATCAATAAAAAATCTTACATTGGGGACAAGATATGTAAGCAATGCAATAATGGCATTCAACATCAATTGCTTCCTAAATTTGTTGCTCCTTTCAACATAAGAAGAAATGGAAAAATAGCTTCAGTTCATAGATTAAGCCTTTTAGAAGAAAGACTTGTTGCTTTATGTATGCCATTTACACAAATAAGGCAACTTGGATACAAAAGACCGCAATTTGGTCTTATTGGAACGCTTATTAATGTGCCTGTTGATTTTAACCAGGCACAAGAGGCATTGCCAAAGAAAATAAATGAAACCAAAACAATTGCAATTCAGATAAAAGGAAGTTGGAATACAAAAGTGCATATCTAATAGGAAATGTTAGGCCTAACTACGTCATGCATGCATTAATAGAACTATGTAAATGTCCCCTGTATATTGACAATCATGTAGTTGTTAATAATGACTGGAAAAGTAACTTTGAAACACAAGTTGCAAATGTAGTAAACAACATTGTAAATATAGAAGAAATAGATTACAATCCTAATGACATTGAAGTTGAACCCATCACAGAAACAATTGTACATGCTTATGAAAATGCTCATTCAATAAGAGACCTTCAGGAAAATGTTCTTGCAATTGCACCATCAAAAGGATTCAAACCCTTAGGCCTTTTTGAGGACAAATTTTGTGAAGAAATGAGTTTCCCTACTTTATACTATGGAATGCATCGTGACAATGATATTACAAAAAGATTCCATTACCAAAAATAGCAAAATGGGAGCTACTGCATTGTAGAAATGATTTTGCAACTCACACTACCAATCTTTTCTTCAAAGCAATTAAAGTTATCTTGCAACAAGTCTCAAGTTGCATGGATATGCATACACAAAGGTCAATTACAAGGGGAAAAAATATATGCCAAAGACCTTAAAAGCAAATCAGGGGTGTCCAACATCCTTAAATCGTCAATAGGATTTACAAGCTTAAAAACCATCAAAACTTCACCTAATTATTTAGCAAAGACCAGGAAGAACATATTTGCAATGATAAGACAACTAGGTGCACCAACTTTTTTATTACGCTAACAAGTGTTGATCACCTATGGACACCACTATGCAATGCACTATGTGCTCTGTCTGCTAAAAACAAAAGGCATAGCGAAAACATTGACGATGATAACATCAATGCAATTATAAGAAAAACCCAGTAATTTGTAGTCGTTACTTTAATCATAAGATAAATGCATTCAAAAACTGATGTTGACTAATGATACTCTATTTGGAAAAGTCTTGGACTTCTTCTTTGTAACAAAATTCCAAAACCATGGAAATGAGCATGTGCATTTTATGCTTTGGGTGAAGGATGCTCCTGTTTATGGCAAAAGTTCACATGAAGAAATACAAACATTTATAGACAAATATATCTCTACAAATTCATCACTACTTGACATGAATTTGGCAAAAATGCAAACCCACCATCATACGGAAACATGTACAAAACACACAAACTCACATTACAGATTTAATTTCCCATTACCACCTATGGATAAGACAATAATACTAGAACCTTTAGAAAATATAGATGTCATAACTAGAAACATAGCAAAACAATTTTTCCAAAGCCTACAAACAAAGAAATATAGCCACCGCATAACATTTACTGCATTTCTTGAAGCTCATAACTTAAGTAGGAAAACATATCTTACACTATTACAATCTCTTCTCACTCGTCCTGCCATAATCTTAAAGAGACATCCACATGATATGTGGACAAATGCATTTTCTAGTAAAGTACCAAGCATATGGTATGCAAATATAGATGCACAATTCATTTTAGACGCTTATTCAGCTGCAACTTACTGTACATCATACATGACTAAATTAGACCGGAAATTAACAACTGCTTTTCACAAAATACGTGAAGATGCAACAAAGAATAATGAAAGTGAAATGCAATTCATACGTCGTCTAGGAAGTAGTTTACTTAATTACCAACAAATGTCTACACGTCAAGCAGTGCACATTGTGCTTTCACTGCCATTGCATTATGGATCTAGGAAAACTATTTTCATAAACACATCTCCAATTACAAATAGGACATTCATTTTAAAACCTCCTAAGTTGATTGCTAAAGAACATGACAATTCTGAAAACGTTTTATGTGCTTCAATTAGTGACAAATACAATGCAAGGCCTATATCATTAGAGAACATTTGCCTAGCAGAATTTGCTGCGTACTATACAAAAAACAACAAAAAATATGAAACGTCATAAAAACCCAAAATCATATGTTATGTAAGATACAATAAACATATCGATCCAGAAAACTATTACAAAGAAAAATTGATGTTGTTCATGCCATTTCGTGAACCAGAAGAGTCATTGAAAAATAATTTTGACACATGGTGCTCAAGCATTTACTTTGCCTACCAAACATTGGTAGATGAAAATGAAAACCAATTCATAGCAAAAGTAGATCCTCAATGGGGAAACATAGATACCGTTGCTTACAACATTGAAAATGAGCCCAACTTGACATTCAACTATGAAAATGTAAATGAGCCTAATGGTCCTAAGCACTTTGAACAATACGACATTGGAACGGACCTTCAATATGCCACAAAAAAAAAGCTCATAACCAACCAAACAATAGATTCAACATAAGCAAAATTCCTTTCTTAATAGATTTGAACAATACTTTGCTTTGCAACAACAATTAAATGAAGAACAACAAATTATAGTAAAGGATATTAGCAAAAAAGTTGTTAGCTCCAAATGACCCATTCCATTTATTCTTAATAGGAGGCGCAGGCACAGCAAAACGTACACTGCAAAAGTAATATACCAAGCAATCTGTCGGTTTTACAATAGACAATTAAATAGTGACCCTCTAAAAGTGAAAGGCATTATCGTAGCATACACTAGAAAAGCAGCGTACAATGTCAATGGTGCAACTACTCATTCTATTTTCTAGTTACCTTACCAAATGTCAAAGATGTTGCCATTAAACGTAAATACTCTAGATACAATGACCAAATGCTACAGTGAGTTACAAATACTACTAATTGATGAAGTATCATTAATTGGAAGCCGCATGTTATTTAACATAGACAAACGTCTACGTGAAATTATGCATAAGCCAACCAAACCCTTTGGAAATGTAAACACTATTTTCTGTGGGGACTTATACCAAGCCCAACCGATTCTAGATTCATGGTTATTTAAAAATCCAATCATGCACAATGAAACAATACAATATACATTTTGGCAAGACTATGTCAAATGCTTTCAATTGGACCATGTAATGCGGCAACAAAATTCCATGTTCATATCAATCCTTAACCTGTATTAGGACTTGCACACAAACAAATGCAAATATTCAATACTTAAACCACCATTGCTATAGACCCCCACCACTAGATCCAAGTTTCCCATACTTATTCCACAAAAAAATCGATGTTGACCACCACAAAAAGAACATGCTTATGCTTCTGCCAGAGAAATGTGCACACTAAATGCAATTGACTATGTAGAAGCTAACCTCATTGACAATGACTTAGTAACTACCAAAAAACCAGTGCTACCAAAAACTATAACACTAAAACAAGACATTCGAATAGAATTGATTGGCGGCAACTACAACATAAACGATGGCTTAGTCAATGGCACAGATGGAATATTCAAAGCTTTTACAACTGGAACACCAAGTTTAATTTGGATAGAATTTAGCAATATTGACATTGGTAAATGTGAACGTGCCAAAATGGAAACCATGTACACAAGAAAAATTAGTAAGCACTTCACTCCTATAACAAGAATTGCAAAACAAATACGAATTAGCAAACAAACTATTACCCACCATCAATTCCCCATACAAATAGCCTGTGCCAGAACCATACATAGAGCCCAAGGCCTGACAATGAATGCACTAGCTTTCGACCCTCACAAAGTAAATTTCCATGGCCTTGTATACATAGCACTTTCACGTGTAAAAATATTGAATCATTGTATCTTATACATAAACTACAACAAACCAACTTTGTACTGTCCACTGACGTAGAAACTGAAATGCATAGGCTTATACATTCTTCAAAATGGGCACCATTATACAATTTCACACAAGCAAGCCCCAAACACTTACGCATTTGCTCACTCAATACCAGAAGTTTAGCACTACACATTCAACACATAACGCATGACTTTGCAATAATGCAATCAGACATAGTCTGTTTGCAAGAAACACAAACTGCCAAAATGCCAACCGATACAACTCTCTTGCAAATATTCAATGTTGTTCCTATCATGAATATCCATGGACTTCTTACGTGCTACAATAAAAAATTCAATGCACACAACATTAAAACATTTAGTACACCCCACATTGAAAGTACTACAATTGATATTTGTTACTTGAATACGCATATACGAATAGCAAACATATATTTGAAGCCATTAAGCCCACTAATAAACATTACAAGATTCTTAGAAGTCATCACCTCTACTTTACCAATGGATATGCAACTCATAATAGTTGGTGACTTCAACATTGACATGTCAAAGGCCAAAACCAAACAAGCCCAACTTCGTAATGAAATGCAAGCAACAAAACCTCTTCCTTGTACCAACCATTGCAACAACCGATAACAACACACAAATAGACCAATGCTTTGGATGAATATGAATATTACAAAAATCACCACTGAAATTAGCCATGCATATTGGACCGACCATAACGCACTTTTAATTTCATTCCCAGTTTTGTAACAAAGCAAAATACATACTACAAAAGCAATTGCAAATACAAAATACACCTCAAAATGCATTGAAAAAGGTATTTGTTACTTGCACTTGTACTATGTATATGACTGAAACCATAGCCTATTTTTCGTAGTTGTTACTTACTATGAAACTTTTGTAATTGCAGACACCATGTCAGATGCAACTTCAACTGCCCAGGCTGATCTTCCATCACAACAACCACCAAAGAGGTATGTTGTTTACATATTTCATTCTCTATTGACATTATTATTATCCACTCCTAATTGATTTCCTCCTACTAATAATGTGCAGCCAAGGAATGAAATCCCAACACTAATATCTATTGACGATGTAAATAACTACAAATTTGGAGAAATTTTTGAGGGCGACATCATGGCTGCGTATAAAATAGTCCTCGACAAGCAACGAGGAAAAGAAGCATACGAGTGGACCTCAGCGGATAAAAAGGTGAGCTGACAATAACTGTCAACATTATGGCACCTTTCATTAAAACCCATGAACATAGCATAATCCCGCAAAAAGCCATCCGCATAACAAACTTTACCATAGCTCCAAAAAGTGACTATGACCACTGCGATTGTGACTTCATATTGCTAATCACTAAAACCACAACCATAGAATCTATTGATTCTATTTGCCCTCACCATATGTTTATCCCAAATTCAAGCATCCACCAACTACTCTCCACTACTGACAATTATGCAACTATAACCATAGTTGTCATTTGTACATCATGCCAAAAATAGGAAACCAATTTATCATTGACATTACAGATGGTAACTCGCCCAATGACAAAGCTCGGGTAAGGCTCACACTCTCTATAACAATTATTACATAGCATTCTCATTACAAAATAAATCAATTGTTATTTCACTTAATGGATGGCAGGTATATGTTTTCCAGACACTTTCAGAGAAAATTCCATATCATTGAAAATAAAATCTGAAAGAAAGAACCAGCAATATACCTTTTCAAAAACTTGGCAAAACGGAGTGAAAGCATAGACAAGAGCTTGCGGAGCACCCAATCCACCTTTGTGACCAGTGTAAAAGCAAAAAGATCTCTAGAACGCCTACAACTACTTCTGGCCACAACAATGAAGGTACTGATAGCAAACCCATTCTTAAATCAGCCTTATACTTTTCAAATGCTTTAACACTTGCAAAACTTACAAGCAATTTACTATAACTTTGTTTTCAATTACCTGCCTATTGGTTGTCAAATTAGGACTTTAATGAAAGCAACAATCAGGGGACAGAAAGTCCCTCCTCTTTAATGGGAGAGGTGCCCTTATTGAAAGCAAGCAACAAAACTATTTACAAATGTACAACTTTCTACTTTAATGAGGAACTCTGATATCATGAAAGTGTTTTAATGTAAAGGTAGATCATCAATAAAAAAAACAAAGAACAAAGGGAGGGAAAAGGTAAAACATAACAAAGATTCCCAGAAATATAGATAGCAAAATAGTTCCTTATAAATGCTTGAGCAAGGATGATATATAGAACAAAATCATTCATATTAAACCACCAGATATTATTTCATAGACACAAAGTTCCAGAAATGACATCCATAAGAATACAAAGCTTCTTAATGCAATAGATTAATGATTCACAAACTTTAGACAAGAAAGAGAGAATAAATCGATGCAGATAGAAACAGGAAGGGAAATCTTTTGTATTGATAGCTTTTAGTTCTTTTACACTTTCAAAAATTTTCAGAGTTCCAACCCTTTTGAATGGCGTGGAGTGCCCAATATATATTTTACAAAGAGATCCGAACTAAAAATAGAAGAAGAAAGTCAACAGCTAGAAGTAGGGACATCTGGTTGTGGCTGAGGAGGGCCCACTATTTTGAGGATCCGGTGCCTGAATATCTTCAATGCTTCATTATCTCCATGCCCCTTGGAATCATTGTGTTAGAAGTAGCATGAGTCCACGTGCCTAAGCATTTCTCCATATCTTTGTCAAACTCAAGATGATGATCTAGATATTCCTTATTAGCCTCGGCTATAGCTGAATGGAGAGAACAAATGTCCTTCATTTTCTCTTTAGTGATTGACTCTTCCTTGAACAAATCATCCTTGACAAAGGCTTTAAACTGAGCCTTGATTTCTTGGAGAGAGAAGAATACACCCATGGTTTCATCCTGAAAATGGCAGTGGATATCCTTGAAGGTGGATAAAACACAAGTTTTAAAAGACTCCCCTTTTTGCCATACATTCCTCAATTCTCCTAGTGCTTCTTCTAGAACCTTTATTTTCCACTTGATGCTAAAGATCCATGTCCTTGACAAGTTATTCTTGACATCATCAAACACATTGTTGGCCAACAGATCCTATCATCGGTTTGACCCATCAAATAGAGATCTGTGATACATCCACTCTAGACTTTCAATTCCTTGTCCATAGCCTTGATTGAGGAAGTGAATTTCTGTTGTAGCTTGATCACCTTCTCATTGGTTTTGAAGGCTTCCTCAATGAAGTTTAAACTTGCTACAATCATATCATCCACCATGGCCTCAACAACCTTCCCATAAGTAGAATACTTGTGGATGTCTTTGATGGTTTGGACCTCATCTTGGCTGAGAACTATGGGAGGTGGGAGAGCGGCCAATGGGGCTGGATCCAAAACTTTATCTTTTACCAACAATGATCTGATAAAGTTGGAAAGAACTTGGTTCTGTTCTTCCAACTGCTATGTGGTTTCTTGCCTTTCTCCACCCATTCAATAACCTTAGTCACGGTTTCCCAAAGGTTATGAACTTCACTCTTAGGTGTGGATTCTCCCATTGGAATTCTAGAAAGCTCCAAGTCAGAGATCAAAAGATATTTCTCCTCTTTATCCACTTTGGGTTTTGTAACCTCCAGGAACTACTAGCCTTGAGCATCAGTTACCAACCTCAAGTAGTCTTTGCTTTCTTTGCTAGAGGAGTGGTACCAAGCAGAGCTACTATAGCATCAAAGTTAGGCATTGTTAATCGTGAGGAAGATTTCCTTTTCTTGTTGTCGACTAGGGGTTGCACCCAGGCAAAGGAAGAAGAAGAAACAAAAGAATCAAGGGACCCAAGTGCAAGTGAACTCATGGCACTCAGTTATGAACCACTTTGTTGTCTCCATTGGGAAATGAATGCAACCACAGAATTTCCTTTGCAGAGGAGTCTGTTAAACTTGGAGGTTTGGTCCTTGGTCCTTCCTTCTCTACTTCAGATAGTGGTTTCAAGGGTTTCTTCTGGGTCTTTCATCTCATCATCATCATTCTCACTTAGAAAAATAATGTTTTCCGGCCCAATAGGCAATTCTGACTACTCTAGAAGAGTGTCTTCCTTAATCGATTCTTGCACACTCTAGTGGAAGAGGAAGGAGTAGACAACTCAAGTTCTTTCATCAAAGAAGAAGGAGGAGTTTTCTCAAATGCCTTAGTGTTAGGCGTATGTACTTCCTTCCTAGGTGTGGAAGTCTCTCTTGAAGAGGATCTACTTTTGTTCATCCTGAGGTCACGTATTTTTCTGTCAAACCAAATCTTAGTTTTGACGATGATAGGGTTGATCACCTCATTCAAGTCATCTCTTTCCTTCACATACCAATCCAAGGTTTCTAGAGGAGTGTGCTTGATTGATCTTTCGTACTCAAAGGATTACAAATCTTCATCATCGTCCTTAAGCCCTTCGGCACCTAGTAGAGGTTGAAGTCTATGATCTGTTGTAGAGAAAATCTACCAAAATTCCTCCTCTTGCTGTAAAAATCATCAGCACAATCAGCCCAGTAATCCTTAGTGTCAGGATGGTGATGATAAGTTATCCTGAGATTTTGATCAATGTATCTCTTAAGATCAAAGCAAGTCCTGGGCTTGAAGAAATGAACTATAAGAGGAGAAATAACCCTTTCTATATTTTGGGCATCTAGAGCTGTCCTGCATGTATAATTCCCCAAGGTGATAGGGAAATGAAGACCAGTAATCTTCTTATCTCAGTAGGTTCTATGAAGTTTATCTAGCTACCTGCACACCTCAACCAAAGCCATTTTGTCGTTGTAGAACATGGGAAGCTTGAGAGGTGTGCTTTCAAAACAAGCCAACCTGATGTATGAGAACTTTTGAAACTGAGTGAAGAAAGCCCCATACTTGGTTATCAAAGCCTTAGCCTCATCAGAGAACCTTCTAGCAGTGTCACCCTCCAAGAGCCTCATAATGTACATGGTGAAGGCATCATTTACCCTTCTGAAATTATGATTACTAACCTTGAGGGTAAACTGAGGGCAATATGTGTAGATGGGCTCATCCTTCTTGCCTTCAATGAAAGTGAAGTCGAGCCACTCACGAGATGTTGCCAAGGTGTACATGAGATAGGAAGTCATGTAGAACTTTTTGGTTTGCTGAACATTTGACAATTGTTCAGTCAGTTTCCACAAATAATCTTGGCCCAATTTAGGTTTTGCTTACCCTCACAAATGATATTTATGAAAGGGCACATCCAAAAATGGAAGTCGTTAGTAGAGGGCATTCCCATAATCTGGGTGAGGAAGATGATGAAATCTAAAAGTTCTTCATTAAAGTCAACCCTAAACAAAGCCTTGGAGAGTCGGACACTCCCTTCTTAGGGCACTTTAGCCATGATTTCACTACCCAAGCCTTATATTTCTCGTTGTCTTGATCAAACAAAGTTTGAGCTTGAGCGAGAGTGAGAACAATGGAGTCTTCTTTGAGGATGCGCATGGCAACGTGATGGTAGCAGCATCTAATTTTACAATCAACTCACCGTGCACATTGACAACCTCCTTGGTCTCCGAATTGAAATTAGCCCCGCAAGCGAGCAAAGTGTCGGCACATTGCACAGAGAGAGGAAAACTAGTAGCATACGCGATTCCACTATCATTTATCATTCAAGCCATGGGAGCAGGGTTGTCGCATGCTAATCTGCCCCAAAAATCATTGAAGTCCAAATGCCAAACTTCGCTATCTCCAATATCGGGCACAGAAGTCTCCAAAGGGACAGATGCTTGTGGCCTTGAAATGTGATCTTCATTTTGACAGTGAACAAAGGAATGGCCTTCAAACAACATACTCACGATAATTATTGCAAAGAGATAGAGGAAGGTGGACAAACGACTCAATTTTGCAAAAATGTGGGCAAGAGATAATGAGAAAGCAATGTGACAAGTGCATAGATGGTTGCCTCTTTAAATATCCATTCAGGAGAGAGAAGATCATAAATGTGCATTAAATATACCTTGCACCGACTCAAAAAGGTGAAATGCGGGAAAAGTGGAAAAAAGCGCCAGACAGTCCATGGAACATTAGGACATGAGGGATGTGAAAAGTTGATTCAGCCGATGCGAGATGATGCGGGCCAAGAGAGCACAAGCCGTCCCGACGAACACGTAAACGCCGAAGGACACAAAGAGCCAATTCACCGATGTGAGCAATGCGGGTGATGCGGTGAATCGGTGAATAGGAGGCTCAGTGTATTTGGGGCATATGGACTAAAAAGTCCGAAAAAGTTTATGGACAAGGACTTGCGGGAAATCGACCAATCGGTGAACAAGAGGCCCGCCAGTACTTGGGACATGAGGGACAAAAATGTCCGACAAACCCGCAAGTCACTAAAATGACCCCAACGGAATTTTCACCATCTCTTCGAATTTCTTACTTCACTAAAACACTACTAAAGGGTGCCAACTCAAAATTTTCAAATTTTTGACTTTCAAAAGAGGGGAATTTTGAGGGGACAACAACATGGGAATTGGAAACTTGGCCTAATACCCTGCAATGAGTTATGCTTAACAGGGAAAGTGGTGGGAGAATACATCATGAAAACATACTAGGCTTTTGCAGAAAATATTATATTTAATTCTCTTCACCGCTTTTGTTCCATGCTCTTATATTGGCCCCCATGTGTGAATTATTGTCTTGAACCCTATCAATTGCTAGCCTTAATAGTCTTAGATGTGTTTCTAATTGGCCATGTTGCATCTTCAAATCAGCTACGTGTAATTAGTTATTGTACATAGCCATCAATACAACCCAAGATTTCTCTACTTAACTCTACACTCCATATGCAGTAGTTTTATACACATGTATGTCAATGTATATATGTACTAATAAATTTATACAATTGCAGTTGTGTAATTTTTATCATGTTTATGTGTTTAAAAAAATCCTCATTTTTCAGCTCTTGTAATTTTGAGCGTCTTGTTTTGTTATTGCACAGGTTGAAGGAACATTGACCATCGCAAAGGCCTATTCCAGCCATTTGAACCAATTTGTAAAAAATGCAACTTGACTATTGACCGTCTACCACCATTGCATGCAAACATAGCATATTGCATAAAGAATCGTGAACAGGGATGCCCATATGCATATTGCCACCATCTTCTATGCAACATTAAAAGCATAGACAAAACATCCATCCAATGCATAGCTAAAAACAAGTTTCTAACTGAATTGATACCTTCTCTTACTGCTATAACATATCCGCAATACATAGAAGACAAAGAAGTTGTTATAGAACAACTATCACACTTTACATTGCATGGCATCTTTACAATAGACAAAAATAATATCATCAGACAAATGACAACTACTCCAGACGAAAGTATGTTTCCTTCACCTACTTTTCAATTATCAGCAACATTGCGAATACTATATGCTCTACTCATACTAATACTCACATTCATTTCTTGCAGCATTCCATCTCAATTTCAGTCACAAGAAAGCAACTATGCATCTTCAAGCCATACACTGTCAGCGCCATCATTTTAAGGTAAATCAGTTACCCCATGCACACATATGTTTCAGCTATTTCATTTCAAATACAAATGAAAGACAATTTCTAATACTACTCCATATTTCTTTTGCAGATCTAAAACTGGAGCTCCACTTCCTACACCGCAACATTTCTGAAAATCAAATTTGTAATAGCATAAATTGTTACTTCTCATCATTTTGTATCATCATAGTTTAATACAGACAACAATAAGCTATATGCTTATATTTATACATTTCAAACACATTCTGTTTAATATGCATGGATTAACAAACTTTTACATTGCATCCTAAATAGCAATACTATTGTTTTTGGCCTTCGGCATTTACCCTTATGCTATCTGAACTTCTTGTAGTTACGAAAGTACCTTGAAGATTATCCCATTTTATCTTTTCCGGTGATAGTTGTATCATGATTTATCTGTTCCAAAGTTTAAATTAAATTGATCTTTCAAATTGGTGAAAGCTTTCCTTATTGCCAAGATGAGCCATCACTTTGGTTGAAGAAAACGTGGAAACTTATATAGCTAATCGACATTGTTACTTGTACTTGAAGTTTGGAACAACAAAGAAGGTGTTGAGCTTATTAGAATAAAGATGTTGCTAATTCTTTTTATAACTTGCTGGAATATCTCCATTTTAGCTATATGCTTTTGAATTGATCCTGTTTATCCTTTCTAAATTCTAGTCATGTTTACATAATTACATTCCTAATATTGTAGTTGCTTTTAGGTCCTAAAGTTCTTTTTACCATAGAAATTTTCTATTGTAACTGCATGTACTTTACAAAGCAATGACTTAATGCATGTGGATTAATGATGAGATCTGAACGTGTAAGCATTTCCAACTATATTGGCTTTGAAATAGGCAGTAAATTAAATAAATATCGTTTCCTTTATTCAAATCCTGCCTTTGAAATTGATATAGCGAGCAGATTCGCAACAAAAATGTTCAAAGTTCTTCTGCAGGTTATGAAAATTGAGGATGTTATCTTTGACCCACCCGACGATGAAGAAGCTACAGATGCCTCCTAGCACAATGTCATCAACGTGAATCCAGGTGTCAATTTTTGTTGTCTTTATTTTTGTGATATATACTATATATATGGTGATGGCATAAAATGGGCCTGCATAGTTTTCCCATGCCAATAATACCAACACAGAAGTTCTAGACTTCGGAAAATATGATAATAGTTTACCAATTTCTTCCTTCGCATACAAACAATTTGCTTTTATGCTTTTACGACAATAATCATTGCTGCAACGCAGCCCTTGTTAGTGCATGGCTCTCGTCCATATTAAATAATGACTCAACTGCTAGAGAAAATCATCGAGTTTAGGATCAATCCCTATACTTTCTTGATGAACTCCACCTTTCTCCAACTCACCCATTTTATCCTTTAGCTCTCCATTCTTCTAGATGACAATACATTTTTTTCTCAAAAATAACTTATTACAAATATGAATTCATTTAATAAAGACTTTTATGATTTATGACCACCCTATTATGCAAACTTAGACACTCATACTTACCACAAGGACTTATTTGACACCACAAGATTGATAAACGCACCGATGTTCCCGCATCGGATGTTGTATGAGATCCTCTGAACTCGCTTTAATGTTGCAAGTAGTTATCGGACATGGTGAGTAGGTTTGATGATGAAATCCATAGAAAACAACAACCAATTCTATATATCCTTTCTAAAAATAGATCCTAGAATTTTAATAATCTATTAATGGATGAAATCTAATTTTTAGGAGCATAAACAAACTGGAAATATAGTTCAGAATGTTGCAGATTAAGGAGGACTCAAACAACCTTATAAAACCCTCCAAAAATACTGAAAATAATTTATTTTGACTCCCCAAAATTAGTACAAATATGGCAATGATATTCAGACCAAATGTCTCCAAAACACCATAAACCAACCAAAAGATGGGTCACTCCACTAGAGGAAAATAGGATAACATTTTTGCAGTTTGATTCTTCAAATCCTCAATACAAAGATCGGCAAAATCTTTTCATAACTCGCTGAAATAAGTCTTTGAAGCACCATAAAATCCCCTAAGTAGATATCTCTCACAATACTCCAAGAGGGTTTTCATCCTCTAGAGCAATTTCTAAGCGTTTTTGTCCTTAGAATATTTTTGTAAAAGCTCAAGGCTTCAAATGGAAAATTCGAAATTATCAAGTGAATATGGAATGCCTCTTAAGCAAGTCTACTTCTCCTTTTAAGGGAAGAAGAGATCCAAACAACCTTCAAGGCCACCAACCACCTTGTAGAGCTTTTCTCTATGCAAATTTCCCTCTTAGGCCTAGTCGCATTTTTACATAGGGAGAATACAAAAATATTATGGACCTTTTTTCTTCCTAAGTTTCCATTATTCTTCCTCCAAGTAAGTCACCATTTCCCCCTAGGAAAAAAAAACATATCTATACCTTTTCTAATATCAAATATTTGCTCCAAGGAAAATTGCACTTTATAGAGATTACAATTTTTATTTATAAGTGCTTTTATCTATTAAGCCAAATAAATTAATATAAGTGAATATATATATATATATATATATATATATATATATATATATATATATATATACTTTCTAATTTTTATTTATAAGTGCTTTTATCTATTAATATAAGTCCTTTAATATATATATATATATATATATATATATATATATATATATATATATATATATTTATTTTGGACACTTAATACTAATTTATTGTGACTTAAGTCACCCTTGGGTTCATCCTTTAGCCATTGGGTAGACCAAATAGGCTAAGGGTCTTCAATTCTATAATTCTAAGAAGAGGGGAATTTGACGATGATGAAGTGATGAAGAAGAAGATGTTGTGGTAGAAGTAGCATTTCTATATCTTGGGAAATTGAATACTTCTAGACCCAAGTTGGATATAAGAAGACCCTCTTATTCTCCTATGGTAACTACTATTTCTATTTCACAACCCCTTCCTCCACCACTTGCACTCACTTTTCCTCCTTCAGGAACATCATCAAGGGATTCATTTACTTGGGTACAACCTATGGTTGCAACGAAGAGGAAATATCAGTCCAAGGTTGAAGTTCCTAAATATGATTTTGTTGCTACACTCATAGGCACCACTCCTCCAAAAAGGCCAAGATTATTTCTTGTCTTGTTTCGATGTCACAGTCACGTTAATTTCTGAAATTTTTAAACCTAAAAGAGATAAAAATGAACATGAGATATCTACAACAGATTTTAAACTAACAATAATTTCTATGGGAAAATCAATCCTTGAGGGTGATATGTATGACCTTAGAGAAATTATTTCTAAGGTAATTGAAAAGTTGAGAAATGGAAGAAGACTCGAGAGCAGTTGGAAGAACAGGTGCAAGTTCTATCTAACTTTATCAAATCCTTCCTTTCCCTTGACAATACTACGTTGGATTCAACTCCCTTTACCTTGGATTCAACTCCTTGTCTTCACTTCCACCCACGGTTTGCAACGGTTGATATTGACTTAAAATCAATTACAAAAATTCACACACATGTAGCTCGGGGGAAAACAACGAAGCATGGGTGGAGAAAATTCTCCTCACTAGTTTGGAATTCATTGATGAAGCATGCAAAACTTATGACAATATAATCTTTGCATAGAAGCAAATCAATTTAGGTATTGAGACCATTGAGAAAGAGGTAAAGATTTGGGTAGATGTTATCTAGGACCTTCGTATTATGTCTCTCACGGATGAGAAAATTCTTCTCTCTAAGAATATTTTTGATGAATCTAAAACAATTTGTCTCACACTTTGACCTTTAGTGTAGAATGGAGGATGAAGGTCCTCGAGGAAGCATCTACTGAATTGCAGAATTCCATCCAAAAGGGTGAATCTCTGAAGTTTGATATTTTCTTATTTAAGTGCCCTCTGTTGTGACCTTTTCAAGGATAATTCATCTCAACAGAATACAACATATCAAATCAAATAAGACTTCTAAAAGTTGATTAAATCATACTTGTTTAAGATAGAAAACCTAAAGAAGGATAAAATGGAGGAGCTATATGAACTAAACAATGTGATTGTGGAAGCTATAAAAGGTAAATCCCAATATGGAAGAATTGCATTGGAAATGGATAAATATCTTAGAAGTTAGTTGGTGAATCTTTCTAAAACAATTGTACCAAATGACATGAATATATCCTCTGTAGTGAGTAGATTATGTATGTATGCTCTCAGGTTGAAACTTCCTGCCATGTTGTCTCTTCTCTACCTTCTACCAGCTAGTTATGTTTTCACATTGAATTTTCTTTTTGTAAAAAGGCTATTAATGTAAAATTAATTTTAATAATGACTTAACTAATTAGGTGATTAGTTAACTTAATCAACAATTAGTTAGTATGTGGGTAGTTACGTAGTTTTCCTCCCCTCTTGCCTATAAAAGGCTTGATTTTCTATTGTAAAGGGGTTGGATGTTGGAAAATTTTGATGTAAAGGACATTAATTTAAAATACAAAAGAAGAAACCTTCTCTCCCTTCTCTCTCTTGTTAAATCTTTCTTCATTCTATTTCATTTTATGTATTGTTTGCATTATCTGGATATTAAAACTTTGTGTTTTTACTCATGTGCCAAGAATCATTGAACTTTGATTTAATTTGTATCTTGTTCATTGTAGTAAATTCCATTATAGACATGCATGTATGTTATTAATTTCTATTGACATGCAGAAGTAGAATAAGGTATGCATTCTTCTTATTCGAAAGTGTTATTACCTCTCTCTCTACTTTCCAATTTTTTAAGTATGGTGATCTTGCATAACCAAGAAGGAAATTTGTGTCATTGATCAATAAATTTTTAGAATTGTGTGTCCCTAGTTTATTAGTCTCGTTGAATGCTTACATTGTTTTATCCCTTATTTTTCTCCTACATAAGCTTGCTTTTTTCTCAATCCTTTCTCTCGTATTTAAAATTACATAATACTCACTATAAACAACATAACCATCATAACTTATTAGAATGTATATTTGTGAATATTCTAGAGTTTCTAGTTTTGATTTGATAAGGGGACCTCCACATTAAAGAGGAGGGACCGATGTCCCCTAAACTAGTGACTGCTCCTTCAACAATAATTTTTTCAACCAACATGCTTATATTTAAGCTAATGTTAATAGGATAGATTAAGTCTATTTAAATGCCCCCTCAACCAACCCATTGAAATTGTTGTTATTTATGGCATTGAGAATGGTCCCAAATTAGCTTGTATGTTTATCACGTGATTCTAAAACCCTTACTAAACTTGATATTTCCTTGTTATATGATGATGCGGAAAAATATTTTCATTGGTATGAAAATAATTGTTTGATTTATCGCTTTGTTGGATGAGTCCCATTTTAAAATCCCCTTAATAATTGGATACAACACAACTAGGGAAATATTGGGGTCTAGGAAATCGCATTCATAACATGACCAAGTGTTTCCTTTTTAATCTTTTACATAACTATAATAGGTGCAAATTATGTTTAGGATTCTTGGTCCCGGTTCCTCGAGAACACCCTCATGGTAGTTACACCTTGGATAAGGAGATTTCATGTTTCTAACCAAACAATAATATAAATCCCTATTCGAGTTGAGTTACCTAACATCCCTATACAAAATAACTTTGTCAATATGAACTGTGAAAATCTCATAAATTCAATCCATAACCCCTTACAAACCTTTCTCAAAGAGATTTTTAGCCCTATGAGATGTGTCATTTGTTATGAATAATATAAATTCTTTTCCACATGCCTCAAAAATGCATTTGTTTCAAGGAAGATCTTTCCAAATAACTAAAGAGTATCTCAAACTTCAATCCAAAAATGAACATTTTAGTTAGAAATTTATCTATATCAGCCTCCCTAATACTCTTTTTCAGTATCAAACACTTAAACATGGATGACAAGGTTTTCCCCTCATGGCTCAATCCAAGGTTTCAATCAAATGTATCCACCAAATAATCAATCAATGAGAGAAAAACATGAGGGATGGACCATGAGGTTTAAGAAAAAAGTTGCAGTAGGGTCCAAAATCACAATGCAATTTCTTTAGCCCTAACCCTTTATTACATATGTGGATGAGATTTCATTCGTGCCTCATATTTCTTAATCCCTTGTTCCTCTCGTTTTAGAGAAAACCATGCTTCTCGGGATGCCAATGTATAAATTAGTGGTCCCAACACATAGAAAATGTTTATGTTCCTACATAAATGTGTTTATGTAGTCTACCTTGTGGTGGTAGTGGTTCATCCAGGGAAGTCGATGGGGCCAAGCATTGTGCCATCACACTAGCATATTTTTTCTATAACACTAGAAACTGACTTTAAGCAATAGATTCACAATTTTGGAATATGTGAGAGATATGAATATTCTCTCGTCAAATGTTTCATGTCTCAAAGATCCCTCAAGAAAATTCTCCACATTCTACTTGTCAATGCTTTGATAACTTAGATATGATTTGTTTACAAAAAGTTAAATTTTTCATATTTCCTTAATCAAATTACTTTAAAATGTATTTCACCAAATGCCACACAAATTTCCATCGTACATGAAGATGGTTGTGGCAATGTCAATATTTTAATTTCCTTAAAATTTACACCATTAATTCTTGCCTTTGGAGAGAATCCTTCACATTAGACCATATGGGTAATTTTTCACATTAATGGTCATTCTTTAGGGATTTGTAATATCCTATGCTTCTAATGTTGAACCGACATATCTAACTTTTGGTGTTCGTTAGAAAATAATTTATCACTCACCAATTGGCTTGTTTATGGTGACATCAATGCAAGGGAGACTCCTAATGACAAATAAAGATGGTTGTTTTTCATTAGGGTTAGAGAACGAGAGGCACATGGTATTTGTTTCAAATAGGGTATATCAAATATATTATTTTGGTAGAGACGATCCTCATCAAAGTGGGCATGGAATGTATGGTCTAATTTCTAGTATAATGATGATAGAGTTCTTAAATACCTCAATTGTGTCATGCTCTCTCGAACAACAAATACTATCTTTTAGTATGTATGGTGGATAACTAAAATCCATCTATCACTTATTAGTTTGAGTTAACCAATGATCTCCTTAAAGTCATCATAATCAAATTTTCTTAAATACATCGCTCTTGGGACACATTTGATCCAGAGGAAATTTTAGAGGAAAAAAGTTCCCAAAAGCTCCCAAAATCACTATAGTACGGAAGTAGGCTCGAGAGCTTTCCATCAACTACAATAACACTTGAAAATGCAACTTGTGCAATAAAGTTGTCGATGGTCAAAATGTGGACTCGAGGGTCAATTGGCCAATAAGGTGGCTACACATGGTAAAAGTATAATCAGGTGAAAATGTGACAAAATTAAGAGTGTGTTTTGGACCTCTAGTCTTAGACACTCATATTATCATTACACTAACATGATAAAAAAATAGCCACGTGGTGGGTCTCAGTGCCACTACGTGGTCCGCCACCACATTGTCGCATCATACTAAGGGTGGTGAGTTGAACTAACTCGAGGGAAAACCACCTCGATGTCATGATGAGTTACTATCAACTCGATCGAGCTAATACATGGGGCGGGTTACACCCATGACTCGCGAGCCAACACATACCATCTCGTAAGAAAAAGGGGATACGTGGCCTTGGCCATAAGGATAACTAGGAGGATAAGGCTTATTAAAGTCTCCCCATTCTCTTCCCATGAATGTGGGATATATCTCCAATTCTATAAAGCCGCAACCGAAAAATAGACCCGACTCGGTGGGAGGCCACGCGGCGGGTGATGTGTCGAGGTTAGAGGACACATGGCAAGTGACAACTAATGGTTAACGAGCATAGCGTAGCGGCCATTGCTTGATGTGGTAGTAGTAAGGAGGCCAATGGTCGATGGATGGTGTGTGTGAAGGAAGTGGTCTCAAAAATAGAAGGGCCGATAGTTCAAACCGCAAACTTACCTCTAGCAAGCTTGACGAAGGATATGGGATATAATCCTGATAAGCGGACCGCTCAGGCCTATATAAGGCCCTTCCTCCATTCATTTGGCACAAAAAAGCTCCTCATTCGCAAGTCCGAGAGGAAGAGGAGATTAGTGAGGCACTAGGGAAATATGAAGGCCATATTCTTGTGGAGAGAAAATAAGCCCTATTTATTATTATAGGAAAATGGTGAAAAATAAGCCTATTATTATTGTTAATAGGCACTATAGAAGGCCTATCTTATTTGTTATAGGCAATATTTGAGAAGTAAGTCCTATATTATTTATTATAGACACATGATGTAGACCGATATTTTTATTATCGACATGATTAAAATAAGTCATATTATTTAATAGGCACATTGTAGAATTCATTCAGAGTTATTATTTATTAACTCACCGATCAAAGTATTCACATGTGGGATCCCTGAGATGTCAGTAAAGCTAAAGGACATGAAGAAGCATCGGAGAATTATATACTCATTTTAGAGATCGAGATCCTTAGTATGTTGGATGTATCGTCAAGATCGTTTGTTGTGAATGAGGGTCGAATCACTATTGAGCTTGTTAGTGACATTGGATTCACTTAGCTCATATAGGTTTATTTGTTGTGCAACGATGAGGGAAAGGAGTTCATCGTCAACATCAAACATAGGGTTGGTATTAGCTTTGCATAGAAGCTAGAGGGATGTGCAATAGAGTGAATCATAGTTGTATGTAAACATCTAGAAACTTAACACCATGCAGAGGTTAGCTTGTCGTGTAGCAAAGGCATTATTGTCTTCTTGAGGTGTCTAACCCTAATGTTGTGTTAAAGCACCAAGATTTCCAAGGACCAATTCGGATTCTAGGGAATCAACTTGGGGCTAGAAGCTATGTTATAGCATCGTATTTTCCAATACTAGTTTAGATTCAGTGAATCAATTGGAACACCAAGTTCGGTTGGATTTCCATTGTAGTAATGTAAGTTTATTATTTACTTATGTTTGAAACATTATAATGGACTAGTTCAACTAGTTTTGAACCCATAGACGTAGGCATTATGTTTAATCCCATAATTAATCCTTGTGTAATGTGGTTTTAATTCTTGCATTGCTTGTTTAAAGTTGATTATTTTGGAGTGAAATCGATAAATGGAACAATTGCTTTTAAGGGTTCGTGGTCGAGAAAAAATGGTTGGTTTACCGATGAACATTGGTACCATCAAAAGCATCACCAAAGTGTGGAATCTTGTTCCACAACCTCCATTCGCCAAAATTGGGTCTAGTGGTGGGGTGATATGATCAATCACATCACCTCATTCCTATAATAATATGGTAAACAAGTGGTGTGGGTTATATAGCAAACATGTGAAACTTTTGACAGGAATATTAGAGAGCTTCTTTTCAACTAGTATTTGATGCATTCAATCGATTCTGATAATTTACAATTTCTTAGATCAAATACAAGCTTAAGCTTGTGGAATTTCATGTTGTAAAGGGGGCCATATTCAAGCTTGAATGTGTAATGTCCCCAATTTTGAGCAGATGGCCTAGGAGGCTTTTCATTCGTCTTAGCCTTGGTCATACTCGAGGGGCTAATGACACTGGAGGCTATTGGGTATGGATGTCTGATTACCACCTTGCTTTATGTTATATTTTGTCATTGACATTAAGTTGGATGACTTGGTGGTAATAATTGTTATATTTTGTCGTTGGGTGACTATATGGCACTTTATTATTCTAATTCTTTGTTGGGGATCACCTAAGTTACTTTTGGCACATGGGGGAAGTAACTTAAATCATATTATATTTATGTGGTTTTCCCAAGGGGGGTCGATTGGGGTCTTTTTGGGCCTCTTGTTGCATGGCGAAGTTATAAAAGGAGTGTTTGATGAGAGTTATTCATTCATCCTTACACATACTCATATTTTGACATTGAACCAATTGTTAATTTCATTTTACTTTGCTTGTGGAGTAAAATCCCACATGAACCATAGCTTCGGTGATGAGAGATCCACTCCTAGCTAGTAGGGAACTCTTCGGTGGTGAAAGATCCACCCTAGTTTGTTATTTTATAATCTATTCGAGCAAATATTCATACAACTTTAATATAGATTTCAGATAGGATTTTTAGAGGGTTTCAAAGGTTATTTTCAGTACTACAAAGTTAGGAGATTTCAAGGATTTTCATGTCATATTATTCCCAACACTTAAGACAAAGTTTGGCACACTTTGGAGGTGTTTTGAGGGTTTTCCAACCCCTTTTATAGGGTGATGTCAGCCCTAGGAATTTGCAGCAGTTTCTTTAGGGTTTCCGGGTGATATTTTTCAGATCTTAAGGTTGGAACCTCTTCTATATATTTTGTAGATGATATTTCTAGAAAATCAGATTTTTATTAGTTGTATTCACATAGTTATGAATTTTTGAAGTTTTTTGTTAGTTTAGGGAATTCTGAAAATTAATGGCAATTATCTATTATTTAGAAAAATCCAAAAATATTTTTCTAGTCTTTATTTTCATCTTAGCAAAATCTTTATAAAATTTCATGTGATTTGGACAAGTATTTTGCAAGTTATCTTTAAATTTCAAATTGCCTAGCTCTAATGGTTTAATTTTAGAAAAATCGAATATCATTTGTTGCAATTTTTATTTAGTTTGTCAAATTCCAAGTTATATCCCATAATGGATATTTCAAAATGCATTGGCTCAAAATTAGAGATTGATCCTATAAAAAATATTCCAAATCACTTGGACTTAAGCAAACTAGGGAGAAAATGAAGGAAATTCAAATCGTCATGCCCGTCTCAACAATCTACTTGAAATTTCTACAAACTTTATGGATTGGTACAAAATGGTTTTCTAGGTGTAGGAATATATGATGGATAGATCTCAAGCTTTACAATAATGCCTTTGACATTATGCCCTATAAAGTGAGGCCTTCTCATAAAAAATTGTGATTCTCTTATCACTATTGATAAGACTTTTGTTTCTATTAAAATCATGGTTAATGATAAAGCTCCCAACATCGATGGTTTTCCCTAAAACAATTATAAAGCCACTTAGGACTTCGTTAGGCCAAACTTGTTGCAACTTTATAACAAGGCACTTGGAAATACAATGTTGGGCATATCATTCATAAAGGAAAATATTAAATTCATTCCCAAATCTAGAAATATAATGTTGCTTATCGGTTGGAGATCGATTACTCTCTTGGATGTCTCCCAAAATGTTAGTGCCAAATATTTAGCTCTTCAATTAAGACACATCTTCACGATTGTTAAACCAAAATAAACATGTTTCATTAAGAGGATATATTCTTGAAAAAATCATTGCTATTTAGGAAGGAATGTAGTGGGAATGTCTCTTCGCATAAAATATCTTCCCGATATTGATTTTGAGAAAGCTTATGACCACACATAATGCCCTTTTATTCTTGACATATTCAATGCATTTGGATTCAGAAATTATTCATCTATGAAGTTCAAACCCTCTCCGTCAATACCTCAACTTATTTGACTATCAATGGTAGTTAGTAAAAGACTTTTGAAATATTTTACTCCATTTGGCAAGGTTTCCCTAGCTCCTAACCATTTTTGAGGTATAAGTCTATGGATACCTACTTTCCCATCATGTAGAGAGGGTTTTGTGCATGGAATCTACATTCTAGATTGAAAACGTAATTTGATTAATGACCACTCTACTAACGAATAATTTTCACTCTTTCCGATAAAGAGGCCTCTTTATTACTTGGTTATTTTTTGCAAGGCTTACAATTATTGCCTATAGTGGGCTAAAACTCAATGATTCCAACAAATTCTTATGATATTGTTTGATTGGATTAAAGGTATCAATTGGAAATGGATAAAGAGTGGAGAGAAAACCTAATTCCTAGGCATTTATGTTGGTTTTCATTGCTCTTCTTTAGTTTTGTGGTAGTATGTTGTTGATCACGCAAAAAAATTTCTTAATTGATTGAACTAAATTCTTCCCGCCATGATTATTAATTCTTCTTCTTGTTAAGCTCCCTATAAATCATGTTATGGAAATCTATCTAAATTGTTGACAAATTTCTTATGGCTAATGCAAAAAAAGTTTGAAGGTTTCAAAAATGGTTTGGGACCTATTGCTATCTCAACAAAAAAGGTGGCACGTGTATCATCAATGTTCACCTTCAAATTACTTCTCTTTGTGCTAAGTGGATTGTGCGGGTTGTAGAAGGAAAATAAACACATAAAATTTTGATAAGACATTGCATCTCAATAGGTTCTCCTATGGAAAAACATATTGAAACATATGAGATTTTATATAATTTTGATCACCACCATGCTTGTCAAAATCAAGGGGCCTTTTGTCACCAAAAGCACCTGAAAGCCTTTAAACTACTCAAGCCCCACCTTAAGTGGGCTATGTATGGTTTCAAAAGTGGTTTTCTTTCAATGATTGTAATCTACGATGGTCTCGTATCATGACTTCTTCTAGCATCTCTCTAACACAATTGTCTAGTATTAGCACACACAATTTTTACGCAAAAGGTAATTGTTTTATACAAGACCTTGTCAAATCTAGAGACTATGTTATATCTATATCTTCATATGACTACTAAGGTTATGCAGTGGATTTCATAACCTTAATCTTTTACTTATTAGTTATTAATAAATAGTTAGGTTGACCTAATGAGGGTGAAAGGGTGCAACTCTTCGTATTTATGTATATAAATATAAATAGGTGAGATTCTTCTAAAACCATCACTCATTCATTCTATTTAATCATTTATTTTGATTTTCTGGAGGTTTCCCCCCTTTAAGTGGACTATATTAAAATAATTTGACAAAGAAATATCATAACAAGTGGTATTAGAGCAACAATTTTTGGCAATATTTTTCCCCACCATATCTCGCACAAATCTGCCAATTTTTCAAAGATTTTTAAGGGTTTTTTTGCACACGACGTAAAATATTCATGTTAAATTTCAGTCTATTTTGATTTGACTTGATCGATTTATTGAAGTTTCTTTGTTTTTGACAAATCCACTGTATAGGCTGAAAAATTAGAATCTTTCTAATTTAATTACATTTTGGAAACCTCGTAAAATTTGAGGTTAGGTCTATTCTTTCTATTTTCATATTTAAGGCATTATATATTTAGAAACTCTTGGGTTAAATTTGGTCAAAGCTAGTCAACTAGAGAACATTTGATTTAGATATAAGACATATTTTGATAGTTTATGGTTACTACTCACTTTGGTTACTTCCCCCTCGTATTGATGATAAATGGAGAACTATAAAAAAATAACATTAGTAGTTGTGCCTTTTAAAACAAATACATTTTCATCAACCATTGATCCCAATGATGCTCTTTATTGTCCACCACCTAAAATTGAGGGTGTTATTCTTGTGAGATTTGAAAATGGTGGTAATTTTTATACAGGAGAAATTGTTTGCCCCATTTACAACATATTTGAATGAGGGTTTATATAGGTTTAAAAATGATATGGTTTCTAAGTTGAAAACCTTAATTAATCCACCTCACACAACCACTCACACACAATTGAACCATATAGGAGGGAAAATAGACCAAATATAGGGAAACCATTCCAAGGGTCAAAATTGAACCTACCAAAGATGGAAATCTGAAAGTTTGATGGTACATATGTAACTTCATGGATAAGTCTCATGGAACAATACTTTAAGTTGCACAATATACCAGATAATGTAATGGTGTACATAGCTTCACTATATTTAGAATTTGAACCATATCAATGGTACCAATGGATGATGAGTGACAAAAAGGGAAGGTTATTAGTTGGGATGAATTTATTAATGACTTAACATCCCACTATGATCAACCATGGAAGGGAAGTTACTTCACCCAATTAACAAATCTTAAACAAATAAGATCTGTAGCCAAATATAATGTTGAGCATATGAGATTGGTGATCTAAACTCTAGAAGTGACACCTTACTAGAGACTAAAATTTTACATTAATGGACTAAATGATGAATTAAGCATGAGGTTTGTTTGTTCGAAATGTATGATTAGGAAATCTATGTAATAAACACTACACATTGAACAATGAAACCGTGAGCTAGAAAGAGATTATCATAAGATCAAATTACATAATTGAGAGATTTAGATGTGAATAATAATATTGATAGAATTGTGGTCAACCCTTTTAAACTAAGGAAAATTACCAAGCTATCTCCTCAAAAAGAGGCAAAAAGAGAAAAATGCCTATGTTGGCATTGTGATAGTAAATGGTCTAGAGGTCATAAGTGTGTTAGTGAAGAAAAAAGCCTAATGGTTATTGAGAATGAGGTTTTGAATAATGAAAAATTAACTACTAAAGAAGCAACAATAGAACACAAGCATGTAAATAATGAGGATAAACACACCACAAATACTCAAAGTGGTTGGTTATATTAAGAATAAAAAGGTGACAATTTTGATCGATACAGGGAGTACCCATAACTTCATTGACAAAAAATTAGCTAATGAGCTCAATTGTTTTGTGTATCCAATCACCAATTTTCAAGTCATGATTGTTGATGGAAAAATACTCTCTTGTGGTGGTAAATGTCATCATATCAAATTCTCAATGGGTGATTATTTTCCTGATTCATAAATGTTTGTCATCCCAATTAGGGGATCAGATGTAGTATTGGGACTGCAATGTCTTAAATAGTTGTCCAAACAATGTATTCCAATTTTCAAGAATTATTTATGGTTTTTAATATGAAAAGTACAAATTTGATGGGATGCAATCACTACCGATCCAAATTATCAACTCTCATAGGATGGAGAATTACGTAGGAAGCGATCTCACGACGTATTGGCATAACTAAATTACTTAGAAGCACATGATGTAGAAAACCATGCTCTGTTAAATCTTCAGAGATTATTCAACATCATCAAATGGTTTTTTAGGAACCAAATATCCTACCTCCAATATGAGATCATGATCATACAATTGAATTGATTCCAGAAGTATCCCTCTTAATATTAGACCTTAACACTATCCCTATAAAAATGTTAGAAATGGAAAAATTGGTCACGGAAATGGTTGAATCATGCATTGTTTGTCCTAATCAAAATGGGAATTTACCTCCAATGGTTACAATTAGAAAAAAAAAGGAGTCTTAGAGAAGGTGCCCAAACTACAGTGAACCTCAACAAGATCACTCTCAAAGATAAGTTTCTTATTCTTATCATTTATGCATTATTGGATGAATTGAAAGGTGTTGTTTTCTTTACTAAGTTAGATTTATGTTCAAGGCACCATCAAATTATAGTAAAGGATGAGGATGTATGTAAGACTACATTTCAAATGTACAAACGTCAAACGTCAAGATGAGGATGTGGTTATTCCATCTTAGTAAATGAGGGTCATTATGAAAGTAATCGCATTTCAAGCTTCTAATGAGTCAAAGTTACTAAGGTAGATGAAGAAAGAAAGTTCACTATGGAATAGGTGACCAAATCATCTAGAGAGGAGTGAAAAAACTAAAAAATCGAGCCATTCCAAAATTTATCATCAAATGGAAGCATCTTCTAGTTAAAGATGTGATATGGGAAGATGAACAATTAATGTTACAACAACTTGAGTTGTTAAGCATTGAGGGCAACACTTTTCTAAAGGGGAAGGGCATGTTATAACTCTAACATTATATCTTCATATGATTACTAAGGTTATGTATTGGATTGCATAACCTTAACCTTTCATTTATTAGTTCTTAATAAATATTTAGGCTGACCTAATTAGGGTGAAGGGTGTGACTCTTTGTATTTATGTATATAAATATGAATGGGTGAGATTCTCCCAAAACCATCACATATCATATCATTCAGTCTATTTAATCATTTATTCTAATTTCTAGAGGTTTCCCCCTTGAAGTGGACTATATTCGAGTAATTTGATAAAGAAATATCATAACAAACTAGACCCATGGTTGGAATTACAGAGGAAATTTCAACTTCTTGCTTCATATTTTTGTTCATTCTCTCGCATTAAGGAGCTAACATGATGTTATGTTACATAAACTTGGGCTCCAATTACTTATAGATTAGTAGAAGGATTGCCATTATAATTATGACACAGCATTTACAAATTACTCTCTCGAGCCACTATATCAAATTACGAGTTCATTCTCCTTTGTCCTTAAAAAAATTAATGGATCCTGGAGTTTACATTCCTCTCTCCATATTTTCCTTTCTAGACTTAATATGATTTGATTTGCTAAGTTGAAACCTAAGCTAGCCCATTTTCTTTAGCACCTTATCCATCAAGGCCTATCCTTGGGAGAAAGGCATAATGACATTGACATACCTAATGCCAAATATCTAGGTCTGCGACACTAAAATTTTCCTCCGTAATTTCTATTTCATTAATGTATGTATTAGGAATATGTTGTTGTTAAGTATAATTAGTAGTAGCATCGATAGAAGATAACGGTACACAAGATCAAAGTCCGCCAATAATGTGGAGTGCGGTAATAAGTAAAGTACAATAGGAATGTTGTAAAAGTAAATATTTGTCGTAAGTGGTCCCATTAGGTAATGTTAAAATGTCAAAGTTTGTGTAATTAGAGAAGTAGGGTCTACGTGATTAGGAATTAGAAATATTATATTGGTAATAAGGACAAGGAGTGAGGTCATAAATATTTTGTATATTTTATTTGTAAAAAGTCTAAAAATGTGGAACCCATGTAAAATGATAAGGTTTATCTTATCTTAAAAGATAAGCTTACATGTACAGATAAGAGTTAAGGTATGGAATATGATTTGTCAGTGGATTTCTTATCCTATCTTAGAGATAAGATGGATAAGCTCTGGAAGTTCTATAAATGAGAGGCCACCCCCTCATTTAGCATAGAAAGAAGTAGTGAGAAATATTGTGGGAAGTGTGCGAAGGAAGCCATCGCCTTTAAAGGTGTGTTGAAGAAGCCATTAAGAGGTGTAATTGTAAAGTTTCTCCCATAGTCTTGGTGAAAGGCAAGTGAAGTCAATAACACTTGAAGTACCTCTTGGGTGAGATTGTAACAGCCATGTTAATATTATAATTTACTTTGATATTTCAGATTTGTCATCATTCTCGTCTTATCATAGTCGATGGTATTCTTGTGTTATGTTGTTGTTTTGTTTCCAGATTACATCCACCAAACTAAAGGCTATGCATTAGTAAATAATCATAGCACGAGGAGTTCCCAGTGAAGAATTATCATAGTGCCGGATTGGTGATGACATTTTGGTTCCGTTGTGACCATTCCTCGTTGGTGGATTTTCTGGAGAGATATTCCCACTTAGTCAAAAATCAATTAGAGGGTAACCTTGTTTTTACTGTGCATAGTAGTTACCATGGTAAAGTCATTTTTGCCATGAATAGTAGTTACCATGGTAAAGTCATTTTTGCTTTGGGAATAGTATTTACCGTAGTAAAGTCACTTTTTACCGTGAATAGTGTTTACCACAGTAAAGTCAGTTTTTACCGCAATAAGTCAAGTTTTACCATAGTTTATCAAAAATCATTTCTATTTTACCGTAGAAAGGTGTAAAGTCACTTTCTAGTATAGTGATTCCAATTATTTGTGCACATAAGTCTTGTTGATTATACTTGTGGGTTGGTATTTCACGGTGGTTACTTTTGAAAATAGGAATCTAATGAAGATGCTTCTTCTTTCATTCAAGAGTTTAAGTGATCTTGTATTTGTAATGGCCTTATAAGAAGGGAACAATGGACTGAATTTTTTCCTACCTTTTTGAATGGTTCAACACTTAGGTGGTTTGAAACACTAGGTGATAATGTGAAAAATTCATGGGATTTATTAACTGAAAGTTTTCTTGAAGAATTTGGTGAACAACAGAAATATGCAGATCTCATGATCAAGATCACAAAGCTATCCCAAGGAGAGAAGGAGAAGATAAGGGATTATCATGCTCGTGTTCTAGATCTAAGGAGGAAGCTCGATGCCCAAATCCGGAAGGAAGGATTAGCAGATGGGTTGATGAATGGCATGGATAATCTCCTCTGTAAGCACTTCATTCTTGGGATGAAGCAAGAGATCAGACAACGAGTGAAGTATGACCGCCCGGCCACCATTGAACAAGCAAAGGAGATTGCAAGAAGGCAAGAAGAAAGCATGGAAGAGGAGCCCAAAGAAATTGTTACTAAAGTAGAGCCTACACTAGCACCTTTGGTCCAGAATCCACAACCACTCCCGGTGAGCACAAATATTTCTCCTAGTACATCTACTAAGTATGAAGATTTGCTAAAGATGGGTCGATTAACTATTAATCTTCTTCAAGGAAAATAATTTAGTTCTCGGGAGGAGATAGAGGTCCAAAAAGAAATATTTCTGAGTTGTATGTTATGTTATGTTGTTATAAAAGGGTCATTATAAGTATAATTGTCCAGATAGAGCTTCTACATCCGTAAAGGAGATAATGATAAAGGAAAAGCACCTGTGAATTCTTTTGATGTAGTAGATAAGAGCAAAAATAATGAAGTAGATGTGTTTGTAACAAAAAGAAAGAAAGAAAAAGATAATCAAGATGGAAATGATCCTAAGAAGATGAAAGAAGAAACTAGTAAGAAACATAGGAGAAAAAAGTTGGGTGTGCAGGATTTTCTCGATTTCACAGGGCAAGGACCATACTCCATCTTGGAAGATCTGTCCAAAAGGCCTACAAATATTACATATGGTCAACTCTCGGCTATGTCTTCTCGAGAAGAAGCGGGAGTTGCGAAGTGGACTCAATGCTCGACGAAGGAAGGAGGTTGAGGTCCCTATTTTGATGCAAAGGCGGATCCCTATGCTCCACAAGTGAGGTATTATGTAATGGTATTTCAATTCATGATGTCTTAGTTGATGGAGGTGCTCATTAATGTAATGACCAAGTCTCAGTAATGAATATGTTGGGTTTAAAATTGATTGCCCTTCAACACTTATGTTAAGGTCATTAAATAAGGAAAAACTAAACCGTAAGGTGTATTTTCAAATGTGGCAATATCTCGTATGGGTGTTGTATGTGTGGTAGACTTTCGGGTGATGAAAAATGGTAACACTAATGCTCACCGGGAAGACCATGGCTAAGGAGAGTTCATGTAAGAAACTTCTCGGAATGAAGGTTTCATGACACTTGGACGTGGTAGAGAGAGGGTGAAGATAAACGTGATCCCTTGACATCATAAAGCGTAACTCGTGGATTGAAGTGATGAAACTAATGATTGGACATCCTCTCGATTACTATAGTACCAAAGAAGTGGACACTCGAAGATGAAGAAAGTGAGGTGGATGTTTCATCATGGATATCCTTCCAAATACACCGACTCATGACCCCATAAAATTATCTAAAGAAGAAGTTGATGATCGTCTCCAACAAATAAAGATTGGTGATGTTTGTGACGGAGAGTGAGAAGGAATCCTACCTCCAGGCTCTTTTGAAGGTACATACACCTATTCACTTTTGATTACAAGGAACTCCGTCAAGTAAGTTGGGTAGAACATTGTATTGAGTGGTAGATGGTGCTTTTAAGCCCATAAAGCAAATGCCATATAGAATGAATCCTAATTTCTCCAAGACTATAAAAGAAGAAATAGATAAGTTGCTTGATGTAGGATTCATATTTCTTTGTGGAGAATTCGAATGGGTTTCTCCCATTGTGATCTCAATAAAAAAGAATGGGAAGCTACGCATTTGTGTTGATTACGTGAAGCTCAATAAGGCAACAAAGAAGAATCATTACCCTCTTCCATTTTCGATTAGATCTTGACGGTAGGCGGCAGAGTGCTATAGTTTTGCAGAGATGGATATAGCTACTACAACCAAGTTCGTATAGCAGAGAAAGATCAGCTGAAGACCACGTTCACCACTCCTTGGGGAACGTTTGCTTATAGAGTTATGCCTTTTGGGTTGTGTAATGCTCCAACAACATTCCAACGTTTGATGAATAGGGTGTTCGAACCCTACATTGGGACCTTCATCGAGTATTTCTAGATGATTTTGAATCTATGGGAGCAAGTTGGACCACTGCACTTTGATGGAGACAACATTTCAAAGGTTAGATGAAGCACAAGCCTCACTAAACCCTACAAAGTGTGTCTTTGGATGTTCTAAAGGTGTTTTGTTAGGGCATGTTGTATCCAGAGATGGTATTGGTATTGATCCTGATAAAGTTTCAAAAATCAAAGATTTACCATTTCCTGTGAATAGAAGTAAGTTGAGATCATTTTTAGGCCATGTGGGTTACTATAGAAGGTTCATCAAGAATTTCTCAAAGATTGCATGACCACTAACCCATTCTTGAAGAAGGATGTTACTTATGAACCAGAAATAAGGCGCATGAAGCTTTTGGACAATCAAGGAAGCCCCAGTGTCTTCACTGTTTTGAAGAATCCAGATTGAGCAAGCCATTCATTGTGTACACCGATGCCTCGGATGCAACACTAGGAAGTACTTTGAGCCAAAAGGATGAAAATGGGAATGAACATCCAATTTACTTTGGGAGCGCATAAATGAGCAATCTTGAGGAGGTAAATTATACTTTGTCAGAATCAAAAAGAGGCTCTATATCATTTTTTTGTAAAGAAGTTTAGAAATTACTTGCTAGGGCAAAAATTTCTAGTTGTAACAGAGATCATCAATGCTCTAAAATATATTGTAAATAAGCCTAACCCATCGGGGAGGATAAAGCAAGATGGATAATTTTGCTACAAGAATTTGAATTTGATATTATAGATAGGCCAGAAAGAAGCATGTCAATGCGGATGCACTCTCTTGAGACTATGATGGTTTAGGATCATCTTGTGATGATGATGATTTCCCCGATCAAAGATTGTTATCCCTTGACACAATCCCTAGTGAATACATAGATATTTGGAATTATCCGAGTGAATTCAAGTTTCTGATGGTGCCAATGCAAAGACTAAGAGAAAGATTACTCAAGCCGACCGTCCATATTCTATTATGCATGGAGTATTATTTCGAATAGGACCTCGGATGGACGATCTGAGGGCGGTTGGACGTGATCAAGGAAGGAAGCTGCTAGAAGAATTCCACAATGGTACATGTGGAGGGAACTTCTCTTCGACAACTTACAATAAGAAGGATCTTGGATGCGAGTTATCACCGCCCACTTTTTTAAAGATTGTTATAATTATTGTAAGACGTGTGATATTTGTCAAACGCATGGTAACCGTAAGACTTCATCACTCCATTATGCCCTATTCTTCCCTTGGTCCCTTTAAAAGTGGGGAATAGACATTGTAGGTCCACTTCCAACTACATCATGCCAAAATAAAGTATATTGTAATTGCCACAGATTATTTAACCAAGTGGGTTGAAGCTAGGCCATTGAAAACAACTTCCATGGATGAAGTGGCAAGATTCATGTATGAACGCATTGTCACCGAGATTTGGTTGCCCATTAGAAATTGTAATGGATCAAGGAAGCCACTTCATTAATGAGGTGGTAGAAGCCCTAGTCAATAAGTTTTCTATTGAGCACGGGAAGGCAACAACATACAAACCAAGCACAAATGGACAGGTGGAACGAATAAATTTTGTGTTGTGTCAAATTCTAGCAAAAGATGCACCTTGTAGGTACATAATGGGATAAAAGGATTCATGCGTATTGTGGGCATATAGGGCAACATCAAAGTCAAAGATACTCCCCATTTCACTGGCCTATGGCATTGATCCGATTCTTCCTATTGAGTTTGATATTCCCACTTATGAGAGTTATGAAAAATGAAAGGATGGATGAAAGTAATTCAAGAAAAGAAAGGTTGGTACATCTTCATTTGCTTTGGAGGAAATGAGAGAAATAGCAAAGGATACAAGCCATAAGAGGAAAATGAAGCGAAGGAATACTTTGATCAAAAGATCCGGTGGTCTCCATTTCATGTTAATGACTTGGTTCTAGTATGTGATTCCGATACAAAAAAAAGAAGACAGAAAATTTCTTCCGAAATGGATGGGGCCCTACAAAATAGCAGATGTGCATGAAAATTGTACGTACTGAATCGGAGGAATTGGATGACACTCCCATTATGAAATGGGTCAACCACGACAAGTTGAAGATTTTCCAAGCACCAAAATAGTCTACTCAGGGACGGAGTAGAAGCTAAGAAGGGGAAGATGTCGACACTAAAATTTTCCTCCATAATTTCTATTTCATTAATGTATGTATTAGGAATATCTTTCATGTTAAGTATAATTAGTAGTAGCATCGATAGGAGATAACGATTTGTCACAAGATGCGTGCCGCTAATAATGTGGAGTATGGTAACAGTCAAAGTACAATAGGAATGTTGTAAAAAGTAAATATTTGTCGTAAGTGGTCCGGTAATGTTAAAATGTCAAAGTTTGGGTAATTAGAGAAGTAGGGTCTACGTGATTAGGAATTAGAAATATTATATTGGTAATAAGGACAAGGAGTGAGGTCATAAATATTTTGTATATTTTATTTGTAAAAAGTCTAAAAATGTGGAACCCATGTAAAATGATAAGGTTTATCTTATCTTAAAAGATAAGCTTACATGTACAGATAAGAGTTAAGGTATGGACTATAATTTGTCGAGTGGATTTCTTATCCTATCTTAGAGATAAGATGGATAAGCCTAGAAGTTCTATAAATAGAGAGGCCACCCCCCTCATTTAGCATAGAAAGAAGTAGTGAGAAATATTGTGGGAAGTGTGCGAAGGAAGCCATCGGTTTAAAGGTGTGTTGAAGAAGCCATTAAGAGGTGTAATTGTAAAGTTTCTCCCATAGTCTTGGTGAAAGGCAAGTGAAGTCAATAACACTTGAAGTACCTCTTGGGTGAGATTATAATGAGTTTTCATGTTAATATTATAATTTACTTTGATATTTCAGATTTGTCATCATTCCGTCTTATCAAAGTCGATAGTATTCTTGTGTTATGTTGTTGTTTTGTTTCCGTTACATCCACCAAACTAAAGGTTGTGCATTAGTAAATAATCATAGCACGAGGAGTTCCCTGGTGAAGAATTATCATAGTGCCGGATTGGTGATGACAGTTATGTCTATGTAAAGACTTTCAAACACTTATTATGGGTTTTCCCTAGAGCACAATCAACTCGATACTAAATTTCACACTTTTTTCATCCCTTTACCTAGAGACTTTCAATTGGAATATAATTTTCTTTGGAGATTATTCTATTTACTCTGCTTATATAGTTTTTCTTTAAAAATTATCATAATTAACATGGTTATATTGCTTTTCTTTAGAATTTCTTCAAATCGCTTATTCTTTTTTCAGTTATGGAAAACTAGAAATACATATATTTTTAACAAAGAGATAACTAACCATAGTTTTGCTATTAATGAAAAAGTCTCTATTAAATCATCGAGGTGTATGCAGATCTAGGCTCGAATAGAGAAAGTTGTGCTTGAGTTCTAACACTTGTAGGAGCTTCGTTGTTGTCGAGGGAGTACTCCTTGTACAACAATTCATGTGCCTCCATAGGTTTCTCTGGCACCAACACTTTAACATCGACATAGTTTTCACATAGTCGTTTCTCCACTCCTCCTTAGTAGGGGGGTTGGAGTCCACTACGCCTCCATCTTCGCATTGTAAATGTGTAGTTAGCATATATGTGGTCCACCTTAGTGTAGGAAAATGTTCAAATGGCACCTCCGCCACCCGAGTGGGGAGTTATTGTTTCTTTGGCTCGCCGATAACACTCAAACTCTTGATGGGGATGGGTGGGTGGTTATCGATCCTCTTTTCAAAAAAATTTATGCCTAAGGTCCTTTCAAAGATGACCATCCTCCCTCTTCCCCTAGTGATGTAACAATTTGTGCTTGCTTTTCTTGTTTGATATGTTATTTTATGCTTCGAGATAATAGTTTTTTTAAGTAATATGTGTATTCATGCTTTCTCCAAAGATTCTCCCGCTTTTAGATCGAATATACCAACATACCACATTGTGTTATAACTTATTATAATTTTAAAATAATATAATATATCTACGAGTTCTAATTTAAAAAAATGTGAGTTCTCTATCATGAATCTATTTAAGAAAGTCAAATGTTTTCTTATTGTTTACCATTAAGGGCTTATTGGGAAATACCACATTCTAGTTTTCAACCTTCTTTTACTATTGGAACTGCCCTTTATATTAATAAAATAAAAAGAGAGTTACATAGTAAGGGGTGACCGGATAACACACGGTCCGAAAAAACGCCATGAAGGCACCAAATCAGCAAAAATGCCACAAGGGCTTACATTAAACCCCCCACAAGGGCAACTAGAGAGCAACAAAAAAACACCAACATCAAGCACACACTACTACACGGGAGGAGGGGGAGGATCATCCCGAGGAGGGATGAAAGCTCCACTATTAGGCTCTATAGATAGAGGGTCCACTTGCCAACCTGTCATGATAGGGGGCAAGATCCAACCCGGTTCAGAGGAGGATGGGGCAGAAGGACAGCCCCAAGGGGAGGCAGAGCAATGTGGCTCCGTGAACAAATCCTCCGACGTGGACCCATAGGAGGTGGTTGTCGGGGTGACGAAGGCCGAGGTGGCGACACCGAGGATCCAACAGAAATCTAACTCGGTGCATGGTGCACTCCCCTAGTGATCAAGAAGCTCCTGTAGATGAGAAAACTCCAAGGCGACCTTGACGGCTTGAGCTTGAATCTGTATGCGAACAGTAGATAGAATAACCACCTTGTCATTAGTGGAAAAACATATAACAAAATGATCTTGCTTGAAAATTAAAGCATTACGAGATTTCCAGATATGAAATAGAATACATGCACAAAAAAATGCCAAAGATTATCAATATAATGAGGCCAAGGACTAAAGTCACCAAATAAAGCCGGTGCGCCAAAGGTAAAGTCGGGGTGATAGGGTTAGAAACAAAGAATGGATCCACCTCCAAATAGATTGAGCATGGGGACATGACCAAAAAAGGTATATAAATGACTCAGGGATGGAGCAAAAGGGGCAATTAATATTAGGGATGCCAATATTCCTAAACCTTTCACCCATAAGCAAACCTTGGTAAACAAGACACCACAAAAATGGTTAACTTTAGGCTCAAGAAGAGGGTTTTAGGTGCAGGAAAGCCAACAAAGCTAAGTGGATTGTGCAAAGTGCAAACCCCACCAATCATTGAGTTTAACAATGGTTGGTGAGAGTTTACTTAATAGTTGATAAATGGTCCAAGTGTTATATCGAGGAAAGCAATTTCCCGATTCCACCTCCAATCACGCCACCATGCAGCCGGAGGTTGGAGCCCTAACTTGTGGAGTATAAAATCGTGCAAGAGCTCCCAAATTTTGCAGATAGACTCGGAGGTTTGAATTGTTCATATTGAATTTAACTTTGAGCTCGAGCTAAGGAAACCAAAGTATTTTCCATTCACAAGATCCTGAATGGTATGAATGCCCTTGCGAAAAGTCAAATGGCTTTAATGCTCGGGGTTTCAGCAAGCGGAAGATTGCCTTCAGTGATGATAGGAGACCACCAAATGTTCTACGAATTAAAAGAAAGGCCAGTGTGAAATCCATCGCCAATCCACCTCATTAATGGTTTCACCTGCTCGAAGGATTTCCAAATACTCTTGGTGACAAAGGTACCAATAATTTTAACAGGAGCCAAAGTGATAATAAGAGAATACAACCCTATTCTCGCTTCAAAGACTACTTGCCGTAAGGGGCTCCAAATTCAATACAATGATGCAAAAGAATTTTCCAGATTCGATTACTTGAAAGACATCGAAGAACCCATTTGGAATATAAAGTAACACTTTGCTTATAAACATCAATGAATCCCATGCCACCTTGATCACGAGGAAGACAACAAACATCCCAAGTAACTTCAAAACCAAATGAACCAAAAAATTTACACCATAAAAGGTCTCAAAGCAAATTGCAACTCGATGGAACAAATCACGAGAATGACCAACAAGAAAAATAATAAACATGAGTAGTGGCGAGGATTTTGGTGCAAACTATAGACACAAAATCATGTACTTTAGACATTATCCAGTCTCGGTCTCATACTATTATTTAGAAGGTTTTGAGTGAGAAAGTATTAATTAACCCCATCTTTTGCCTTACTTTATTTTCTTACGTATTCCCGACCTCTTACAACCACATGCCCAATTAGTTTTTGTCATTTCACGTTATTTTAACTTTGGTAGGGCGCCCATGCTAGTACTTGGTGTGCCCATAGGTGCCCTGGTCCCACCAGGGGTGCCCCAATCCTTTTAGTCGCTTTAGCTTCTTATTATTTTGGTGGTCAGCCATTTCAAGGTTAATTAAAAAATTAGATTAAGAGAACCCTATAAATATAAAGTTATGAGACCATAATGAGGGACTAAGCACTAGTCACTACTATTATCCATCTAGGGTTGCATTCATCTAAGGCATTTGGAGATCATTTGCATTCATTTAGCTCCATCACAAAGGACAAGGCTGGTTCATCTACATCAAATAAGCATATGAGGGGATTTTATTCTATTCCATCCACCATTCTAGTACATTTTCAACACATAGTTATTGCTCACTACTTTCACAAAGTGTGACTGACACAAGAGCAACCTAGGGCATGATTGCATACACACACACACAAAACTACATCGGGTCTAAGATGTAGTGCAACACTCAATTAGTAAGTCCACCATTGTGGCCACTGAGGGTAGTTCGACCCCTTCATTTACATTTTTATTTTTTAGGGTTTGATGTTTGTCTTGGGATTTTGCGGAGATCTATTCTTCATTTTTGTCATCAATGACATTTAGCACAGAGCAACGAGCTACACGCAATAGACAATGAGGGCTTCGCATCATCATTCGACCTTGAAAGTTTGGTTTATGGACCTCCCGCACAAAACCAAGGTGCCCATTCTCAGTAGACCGGATCACCCGTAAGCACCCCAATCCCTCTCCAGTGCTCCAATCTAGCTAGATAGCTCAAATCCATCCTTTTGGGGTCTCTACACAATCATTCATGCTTCTTGTTTCTCCACCATACTGCGACATAGTCCTACAAGTTCATCAAATCAGCTAAGTCACTTCCATACTTCTCTTGCATATTAGGGTTTCTACTTTCATTAGATTAGTTGTTTGGGTCATTTTCCATAGTCATTTACTACATTTATTTACTATATTTACATGTTGTTCTAGATTAGATTAACTACTATTATTCCACATTTTAGTTAATTTTAGTTAATCACAAACTTGGAATTTACTAGCTAGAGATAAGGGTTTGGAAGACCATTTGGTAACTTTCTACTCCACTCTGTTAAGAACATAATTCCACAAAGTTGCAAAGTCACTATCAAAGGCAAAGGGAATGCCAAGAAATCTGAATTGCTCTCCATGACTAATCCATTTCCAGGATAGGATTTTAACTGGTCCAAAGGAGGTAAACAACTTTCTTTGATAGCCCAAAGTTTTAGCCATTTGAATATTAGAACCTGAAGCCAAGCAAAAGGTGTTAAGACATTCAAAGACCATAACAACATTCTACTCCGATTCAATGAGAGTAAGAAAGGAATCATCAAAAAATGCCCATTGATAAGTTGTGTCGCATGATCCGGAAGAATAATCCCCTGAATGTGGTCTTGTGTAACTTGATGGGAAATTAGATAACCTAGGGCATCAACAATGAGCATAAGTAGCACTGACATAAGAGGGCACCCTTGTTTGATAGAGTGAAAAAGGCCAATGGTAGTAGACTAGTGACCATTAATGGAGAGGTGAGCAGAAGCATTAGAAAAAAGCGTGCTAATAGCCGTTTGAAATAATTCGCCAAACCCAGGGCTTTAAGCATAGTCAGAATGAAAGGCCATTCAATGTGATCGTAAGCTTTCTTGAAATCAATCTTGAGGAAGAGAGGCCTCTCGTGCGAAACACATGCCCATTCCTTGCCTTCCTAGAAAACAATATAATTATCCAAGATGTAATGACCTTTGACAACACCCGATCGCTCAAATAAATGATCTTAGGCAAAATATCCACAATGAGGAGAGGCCTTAACAAGAATTTTGTAAGAAACATTCAACAGGTGATTGATCACCAATTATTTATCTGTTCAGGATTGCCTACTTTGGGAATGAACTTGATGTTTCCTTGATTGATGAAACTCCCAAGAGAGTGAGTTTGAAGAGCTTCATTATAGACCCGAAGCAGATCAGGTCCCACAAAGGACCAGTTACTTTGTAAAACTCACTAGGGAATCCATCTAGACCCGAAGACTTGTCATCTGCAAGACAAAGCAAAGTGCACGAAGCTCCTCTAAAGTGAGAGGGGTATCCCAAAGAAACACGATCTCTAGATGTAATTTTATTAGGCACAACATCAATACATTTTTGTAAAGCAATAACACGCTCAATTGAATCCTCTTGAGCTTGAAACACCAAACGATAGTGCTTGACAAAAGCATCAGTGATCTCTAGGAGCTCCGTAAGCTATTGGTGAGAATCATAAATAGCTTTGATATGTTGCCAAACATGCTTGGCCTAGAGGGATTTGAAAAACTTTTGGAGGCTTTATCTCCCACCCTAAGCCAACGAATTCTCGAACGGATCTGCGCACCACAGGCTGAATGGGATTCAATGAGTTTAAGCTTGTGTCGAATATCGAGGCTTGACTCTGAAGGTGAGAGTCAAAAGGATTGGCCTCAAGAAGCAGGGAGACCCTTTTGAATTCTTTGTACATAGTTAAATCGGCCCATCTTCAAACCTTGTCAACTTGTTTACCGAACCGGTGAAGGAACTTGGTGGTGTGGTGAATAACCGCCTCCACCACAAAATCTAGCTGGTAGCAAATGGCGGATGTGGTGCCATATTCCAAATCTTGGAAATGAGTGGGATCACTCCAAGATGACTCAACAGAGAAACATTAAGAAAGAATTGAGTTTTGGGCACCTTGGGAGGGCCCCCTGCCAAACAACCTTAAATGTGATCGATGGTGGTCCAAAAAGCACCTCTGACCAAACCTTGATAACGGAGGATCCTTGCATGTCAAAATCAAAATAAGGCTATTGTGAAAGAAGTGCACGGTCGAGGCGTTTTAATACCCGATCATATCCTTCTTGAAGATTGGTCCAAGTGAACCATGTTTGGTCTTTAAATTCCTGCTGCCGTTTGAGCAACTGGATCGAAAGGCCCTAATGGATTTTAAAGTAATACTAGGTTACATGTTTGTCGAGACACCAACGCATAGGAAGGGCACCACATTTATCATCCAAGTGCTCCACCATATTAAAGTCGCCACACACTAACCAATAAGCAATGGGTAAGTTGTCACCTAACCATTTCCATAATAATGTTCTTTTGGGACTGTCATTAGGGGCATAAATATTTAGAATACCAAAAGAAAGATCATTAATACTCATAATCACCCACACATCCCTATTACTAGGGTCTTGCTCGAGGCAATAATTAATGCCAAAAATTTTGGTGCAATGGAAATGCTAGCACCACCTCTACCATCAATATGTTGAGTATGGAAATGCGTAAAATCAAGGGCAATACACGTCAGAGTAGTCTGAAGCAAAAAACAGAAATCTTGATTTCCTATAAACAAATCACATCTAAACTGCTAATTAACTAGCAAGCTAAACATGAACAGAGAATTTTTGGGAGGGCTCTGTCAGACCCCGAACATTCCATGACATAAAATTCATGAAAAATCAAACATATCAAATCCCCTGCCTGTCAGGAATTCCATCCTCTGAGCCGAGAATGACAAAGTTGTTGGCAAGAAGAAGTTGGTATGAATCATTATGCTCAACATGAATGGAGTGACGTTTGGCCCCATTATCTCCCTCGTGTGCCACGTGAAACCTCTCAAGGTGGAATGTGAACGTCGCAGAGGAAGAGAGGTTGAAGCAACATTCCCAATATTCTTTGAATTAGACTGAACAACTTGGCTCTGTGAGGGCTTAGAAGGAATGGAAACCGAAGGACTAGGTTGCACCACTCTAGGCTCATCCCTAGATGATGGAGGGGAAGAAGATGGAGGCAAAACTTCAACAGAAGGTTTCACCCCCGAGCTCTTCTTAGAACCAACCACAGTCCAACCATCAACTAGAGGGTCAACATTAGATTTCAAAGATAGATGGTCGCGTAGGTGTAGGATTGGAACGAGCCAAAAGCCAAAAGAGGATAGTCTCGAATGCGATGGTTTGGGGCCTGAAAGTGAAAACACGTGTTGGGGAGGTTAAAATAAACCACCTTTTGAGAGATTCATAAGGACCCAACCTGAATATTCAGATGGTCCCGCAAATCTTTTACAAGGTCCACTTTGACACAAACACGCTTGTTGGGACGAGCAAAGAAAAAATGCTCATGTTCATGGCAAATCACCTTGCCAATGGGATTAACAATATCTGGTAAAAAGGACCAAAGGTGAATGGGAAGGCCAGGGAGCTCAATCCAAATAGGGATTTTGAGCGAGACTTGGCTACTTGGATTGAAGTCCTGGGTCCATGGAGATAACACAAACAGGGTATTACCTAAGTACCAACATGCCGCCTTAAGCAGGAGGGCTTGAAGCCGAGAAATATCTCGAAAAGAAAAGAAATAAAAATCCTTATTGAGGTTACGGACACTGTGAAATGAGGATACCGTTAGACTCCCAGTGGTTTTTCATCTAGTTCTGTAAGTAGGTTTCAGACGGGATACGACCACAAAAATAGGCAATAAGACAATGGTTTTGATACCACTTAACAACAAGATCCAAACATTCATCAAAAATTATAACATCCGGAGAGGGTTCAAAGTCCATACCTCGTTGTAGACTTTCGGCACAAACTTCCTCGCGCACTTGGGAGCCATTTCCACTAGTTGCAATAGTCGTTGCAATGGAAGGAGAGTTGGCCATTTATAAGCGTGACACTGCCTTAGAGGCGGGAAAAAGCCGGAAGACACTATGATAGGACCAAGGGGAAACCACAAGACAGCTAAGGATGCATAGTTTCTATAGCGAAGCAAGGCAAGTAAAAGCATTGCAACCTTCATTTTGGTTTGGGTACTTATACATTTATTTAAAAGATAAATCAAAACCAAAATAAAAATAAATCAAAACCAAACGAGCTATTCATAAGTTTTGGCGGGTCGAATACAATCTTCCCTCTCACTCCACCGAGAGGGCAAGAAAAAAGAGGAAGAAGAAAGCAGCAGAGCAGCCATGCCTAAGTACAGGCTTGCAGGCATCGATGTCCACTTTCCCTTCGATGCTTATGATTGCCAGCTCGTTTATATGGAGCGTGTTATTCAATCCCTGCAAAAGGTATGCCAAAACAGAATAAATGCTGCATATTTCGGCAAATACAGTTCGCCCTTCCAATGATTCAAAGTACATTCCATTGCATCTTATTTTAATCCCACAGAAATCTATCATTAGAACACTGGGCAGAGCAGGGTTTAATTGGGCGTAGCGAGTTTTATTTCTTTGATAAATCTCAGGCGAGGTTATAAGCAACTGTTAACATTGTTTGCGATAAGCTTTCACCACATTCTTAACATCTGTAAATATGGATTGCCCTAGAATGTACTGCTATATGGTTACACCACAACCTTGCTATATGTCCACTGGAGTTACAGGCTTCGTTATTATAGTCAATGGAATTTGATACCGATTCATGCTTTGACGAGTTCTCTCATTACCATTACTCCCCAACCCCTTAGGCAAGTATAACAAATTTCTCTTTCTCAGTACCCACATACATACATACATACATACAAACATACATATACTGTTGGTTTCCTGTTCAATGGTCTTAGAGCCCTGTAAATTCTAGACTACACTATAAATAGACCTTAAAGAGTCGGTGGTTCTTATTATACCATTGCTTGCTTGTCATTGATTTGGTTTCAGTCTGCGGGCAATGCTCTGTTGCCATTTGGATATGGTCCATGAGCATTGTTATGTAGATTGTGTTATTTATTTCCCGTATCTGTTGCGCGTTTAGTTTGAATACCATCTCAGAGTAGGCAAAACCTTTGCACACAGAACCATTTAAAGAGTAGCGTTGATCAGTCTAAAGTATATTTCTACTCAAGTGGTTGCTGTTGTGGATAAAATTTATGCGACTTTCGCCTTTTTCAACCTAAAGACTTATATTCTGCTTTGGGAGCTTTTCCTTCATTGCCAATTTTCCATTTTGGAGAAGGCGGTCATGGAAAATTGAAAGATGATATTGCACGGTAAAGTAACCAATGTTATTTAAAAGCAATATCCTCCAGGTGTGAACAATCAACAATAAGAGTCGTTGTGTTCAACGGACTAGTCACAGGAGGCTTCTAATTTTATTTTAAAAGAGTGCTGTAATTATGTTCATAAGAACAGCTTGGAATTTGTTTCTTAAGAGGATCAGGAAATTGCCCCAACTAAGTACTTGGTTTTGTTGAGGGATGCTTTTTATACAAAGGAAGTATTGTCCGCAGGCTGCGGGTGAGTCCCAAGTTCTCACTTTTATTATTATGCCGAGAGGCATTCCTACAATGGCAGTTAGGGCTGTAAAGGCGTGTGCGGTTCACTTTTATTCTTGACATTAAATTTGACATCTATTTGACCGTCACAAGGCAATTTATGCTTAAATTTGATGTCCGTTTGTTTTTCATTTAAAAGCTTTTTTTTTTTTGCTTGGCGAAGTCAATAAAAAAATAGTAATATCCAGACCATGTGGCAGAGTTTAGGGCCTCTCTATTCCAGATAGATTATTTCGAGACTGACACAATGGTGTAGCTAGATTGATACCATTTGTCACCACTCAATGGGAAATTGGCAGACAATGTAATGTAGTTATTAGTCAATGTGGTATGTGGAAAATACAACATAAGATTCTTCAAATTGATATTTCTCGGCATATTTCAGATAGATGTATTCAAGATATCTATACTAGTTAGGTATCCACATTTATCCACTTAGGCACTTCTGATTTAACTCTGGACGTTTCATGATTTATACGTCTTATACCCAGGATTTATGTCTATGAACTTTGCTTATGACAATGCTGGACAAATTAGCAATTAATTTTTAAGGTCTCCAAGTTGGGCAACATTACAAAAGTGACTGAAAAACAGTTTCCAAGTGAGGTGTGGTTGAGTCCTTGCACATTGCAGTGCACTCTTTGAGTTGGATAGTCTTCCAAGCCTTATTGCCCGGACTTGCAGAGAGAGCAAAACAAACAATACATATATAAGTTAATGAGATTCATTTACACTCAAGACCTGAGGTAATGCAATGTTAAAGATTGTAGTCTAACCCGTTTGTTTCATGTTTAAGCCAAGATAATTATTAAACCTTAGTATTCATGCCATATTCAGATTACAGAATCAAGCATACAAGTTTAGAGGCAGAGACATCCACGGAAATGAATACACGGAGCACACAAACCCACAAACTAAAGAAAATGGAAATGCACAGAGGAACATAAAGCAGGATTAGGATCCTTCATTGATTTTTTCAGGAAGATACATATGCAAGAACTCAGCATGAGAATGCAAACCAGTGAACTGGAATAGCAAGCATCTATCCTTCTCCAAGTCCTATAGTCAGCAACCATATCAGTCTGTTTGGCTTCCTTTCAGCTACAGATTGTGAATGTTTTCCTGTTTACTTAATTTTCTTCCCCACCATTAAATATATTTGCATCTATACATGTATCAAAATGAATATATTTACAAAATTGAAAATACATTAGAAACCAAACTGCCTAACAAGGATTCTTAGCAGCTCAGCTGCTACTCACCAAGTCACACCATAGTCAGCTTGTTTGTTTATGAATCACAACAGGAGGGACTCACCTTTTGTGTCAACCACCCCCTTTTCCACTGTGGCACATGGTAACACATGAATGGTTTTATTTTTTGCCTTGAAGCCCCTTGAATAAGGGTTGAGCTTATTTCAATAACCAACAATCCTGACTTCTCCTCTAACTTTTTTTTGGAATTTTCCATTGTAACCTGTCTCCTTATGTCCTCCCAAAAGCCAAAAGGGCCTCCTTATGGCTGCTATGTGATCAACATATAAACAAAACACAATCAACTATTTCACACATACAATAAATCCAATCATCTCAGTTACCAAACCAATGATTAAATACTTCAGTTGAGCTAATTCGAAGGTTTGTTTTTAGGTGACACACAAATATGATATCACAAGGAACAACCCAATGATGCAACTGGTCCATGCCATCCATATGAGATCATAAGTACTTCTCACCCAAAATAGGTCTAGACAATCTTTAATTTTATAGGTCTCATGCGATCAATACAAAGCATCCTTAACCCCTAATGCCATCAAAGACATGTGTAGTTATATTCTCATCAACTACATATTTGTAATTTCCTGGTCTTTGCCTAAAGAAAAGGCTCTAGTGCTTTGGTGCAGTCAAGGTTAGGGGATCACGTTAATGACAGCCTTGTCCTTGCAACAAGTAATCAACTCCACCCCAAATCATGCTAAAATCTGATATTGTGGTCAAACTAAGATTATTTTTAACTGAAAATGAAACAACGTATGTATGAACATGAGCTAACACTAGTGTTCTTCAAGCATCAATGACTCCAAAACAATATACAAACATATGTTATCAATTTTAATGGTTATTACAGCAGAAATAAGCTTACATGCATTTTGTAGAACACTTAGGCAAACCCTCGTGTTTAAAATCTCGTTCCTCACTTCACAATATCCTGAAACTTGATAGATTCACCATCAGATTATAAATGTGTAATGTCCCTTTTTAGGGCTGAAACTGAAAAAGGAGGAAACCACACAAACCCAAGTGAAGTGAAATCTGATTTTTATAACAATAGCTGTAACTAATATCCTTTAAAACCCTAGGGCGAACTGTATAAGAGCTTAGAATTCACCATACAACCATGCACAACAACTGAAAATTACTTCTAAATGATTAGTTCAATCACGGCAATCAATATCCATCCAATTTGGTAACAACAAATGGAGAAAATCAGCGAATATATACTGCTGTAATTAAATTTAGGACAGCAGCAAAACAACCACAAACCAAGGCTGAAAATGATAGATAAACCCCACCAAAAATCACGAAAATATAGATTTCGGCCTTATAAATTATGGAGATTCAGAATATAAAATCAGATATGAAATTTGTGCCCTAGAAAGCACCAAACCAACTTCAAACCCTAGTCGCTCCCTAGGGAAGAGCTCCAAAAATGATGTAAAGCCTCTGCAATCCTTCTACTTGATGTCTCCAACTCAAAATGGAGGGTTTTCGTCCTCCACCAAGCCACAAGGAAGGTTTCCATCTTCCTTGGATGCCACACAAGAGGGTTTTCGTCCTCAAGTGGAAAGGTAGTGAGCAACTAGCCCAACAAACCAATTGTATATGAAAAATGTGCCAAAAGATGATTGCAAATGAAGTCCTTAAGTCCCTTTTATATTCTTCCCTTGGCGCCAAAGGCCAATAAGAAGAGGACCGACCTCTTAAGCCTCACTTTATCTTTTAATTGCTTCTTTATTCTCTCCAAACCCAGCCGACTTGTCTCCTAAAGGAAAACACTTGAAGAAAACATTAAATCTAATAAAAGAAAATTGAAATGAAATGCAATTCCTTTCCTTGTTCAATAATTCTTCTTTTCCATGAAAAGGGAATGACAAAAAGTCCATATTTAGTCCTCAATTCGAAAAGGAGACATTACAAAATACATAACAAATGTATTTTCTGAGTTATAACAAGCTTCCTCAAATGTTGTATCCTTCACATGCTCATATGCCCTTAGTTCTCTTGCAGAATGTCTTCTTCACAGGCCACAGTCTCAAATTTTCCCCACAAAGATTAATCTCCTCTTGTGATTATTTCTCTTGCTTTCTATCACCCCAATAATTCAAAGAACTTCTCCCCGTAACAAAAGAATTTCGAAAAGCAATCAAGTAGTGGTTTTCCTCACCGTTTCATCTTTTTGATAACATATTCCATCATGATTTGCAAAGGTCACATATGGCTCCTATGATCATCTTGAAAAAACCAACTTGAGTTGAATTCCTCAAGATAATCTTGTTTTCCTTGCCCTTGATATTATTTGAATTCTTTTTTCACGATTCCCCAAGTTTCTTGTTGATTCAAACTTGAGACCATGAAGAAATCAAACAACAAAGAAGAAAGCATGAGATGAGGCCACGTGTCATCATCTCGTTATGCGGAACCAAGTGCTAAGTAAAATGGAGAGAAGCATCCTTCCGTGAGACGAGTTCAAGAGATCTCGACACATGTTTGCATCTCGTTTCAAAGAGTAGAACAAGGTTTATAATTCGAGTAAATGCTAGCAATCAAGAAGCTTGGAGATGTGACACTGTCACAACGCCATTTCATGAAGTATCATGAAAAAGGTAAAATCCAAATTCAGCTGTGAGCACCCTTCGTGAGCTGAATCTACGAGATTCTGCCATGTGGAGGAATCTTGTTTCATGGAGTGTTTTAAAGTCTTAAGGCCCAAGGAAACGACAACAACCATGAGTCCATAAATAAACAACACGTGTCTCTTTGTTGTTGCATGAGGGAAAGGAAACTCGGAGACCAAAAAGATAAAGTAAAGCTTCAACAACTTCATGAGAGACAAGTGTCACAATCTCATTTCACAAAGTATATTCTGCTCCTAGAGCTAAAAAAATGGTCAAAACACAATTCATGAGAGGGTGACACTTGGTAGAACAAAAGGTTTATAATCCGAGCAAATGTTAACAATCAAGAAGCTTAGAGATGCAACACTTGTCACAACACGGTTTCATGAAGTATCATGGAAAAGGTAAAATCCAATTTCAACTGTGAGCATTTCATTCATATTTTGTGAATTTGTTCTATTATGCTCTCAATCGCGACTAGGTTGTTCTCCTTATGAGATCTATTATATTGCAGTCTATATTTGCATTCTATTGAGTGATATAGTAAGTTCATTACAAAGCAAGAAACATATTTTAATGGACAACATCAATCAAATTTATGAGCACAAGCACAAACATGGTTGGAATCTCACCTCGGAGGGAGAAACATCCAATGACACAATGGAGCACATTGACCTTATCGACACCTCTTCGCCGAAAGATGGGAAAATGCAGAGGGCGCATGAAATTATCTAGATAGATCTGAATATCAGCAATAATAGAACACAAAAGAACACCAAAATAGAGAGAAGATCATAATATGCAAGTAGAATGACTTGGCCACTTTAAGAGGGCAACCTCCAAGTCCTATAATAAGAGTTATGTGCTTGATATGATGATCATCTATGAGTTAATAACTCCTATATATATATACAATTATGGTATGTAAACCACCTAGGCACACCTTCTAAGCATATGAAAGCATAAATAAATGAGATATGACATAATAAGAGATTATGTTATCCACATGTCGGCCATACATATCCCGATATATGACACCGGATCAAGGGCGTAGCGTGCCCCTCCCTTTTGAAGCAACATTGTAGGGTGGAAAGATGTTGATGCAAGAATGCTTTATCTTCCCATGTTGCATCTTCACTGTCCAAATTCTTCCACTTGATTAGATTCATCCCTCCTAGATAGAGCATCAACCACCACATTTTCCTTTCCTTTCTTGTAAATGATCTCAAAGTCATAACCCAACATTTTTGTGACCCATTTATGTTATTCTTCAAATGATAGTCGTTGCTCCAAGAAGTATTTGAGACTATCATGATTTGTCTTCACCTTGAAGTGATGACCCATGAGATATGGTCTCCACTGTTTGATTGCATGAAAAATAGCCATCATTTCTTTCTCATAAGTTGGTTTTGATAGATTCTTACCTTTGAGTTGATGACTCTCAAATGCAATGGGACGACCCTCTTGCATGAGTACTACACCTATACCACACCTTGAAGCATCACATTCGACAATGAAGGTTTTGGAGAAATGCTAGGTAGCAAGAACTGGAGTGGTACACATGGCCTTCTTCAGTGTCTCAAATGCCCGTGTTGCTTCCTCATTCCAATGGAATGAGTCTTTCTTCAATAAAGCTGTGAGTGGTGCTACAATGCTACCATAATTCTTCACAAATCTGCAATAGTAACTCTGTAAGCCCTAAGAAGCCCTTGAATGTTTTGAGGGTTTTAGGAAACTTCTAGTCCAACATGTGGCCTCGATCTTGTGAGGATCTACTTTTACACCTTCATAGGAAATGATATGACCCAAGTATCCTACAATCCCTTACTCCAAAAAAAGACTTGAGGGCTTGACATAAAGGTGTTATTGTTCAAGAGTTTTCAAAACCTTATTTACGTGATGTAGGTGTTTCTCCCATGTCTTGTTGTAGATTATGATATCATCAAAGAAGACCGTGACAAACTTTTGCACAAATGGATAAATGTTATAATTCATCAAACTCTGGAATGTAGATGGTGCATTGGTGAGGCCAAAAAGCATCACCATAAATTCATAGTGGTCCTCAAGTGTCCTAAATGTTGTTTTATGAATATCTTCATTGCATGAATTTTGATTTGATGATATCCAATTAAAGATCTAATTTTGTAAAATAAACAACACCATGTAACTCATCTAGCAAATCATCAATGACAAGAATAGGAAACTTATCTTTTATTGTGTATTTGTTGAGCTCCTTGTAGTCTGGACACATGCGCCAAGTTTCATCCGTCTTTCGTACCATCACCATTGAAGAAGAGTAAGCACTCTGACTATGGTGAATAATACCTACTTCCAACATCTCTTGTACCATTTTTTCAATTTCAGTCTTTTCTAGATATGGGTATTGATAAAGGTTGAATATTAGTGGTTATCGCCTGGTACTACTTGAGTGGCATGATCATGATCTCTTTGGTAGTTAATTCTTTCAAAGATATCCCCAAAACAATCGAGTCCTCATTAATAATTGCTTGTAGATCTGATGGTATAGGACCTTTTGATGGTTGAGCTTCCAGTGAAAATAGTTGTGCCACAAACCCATCTACACCCTTCTTAAGCATCTTCGCATTTGATGAGAACTCACCAATTGTGGAGCTTTTTCCTTCATCCCGTGCATCTTAAAAGTCCTCCCTTTAGAATGGAAACACATGAACAAATCCTGGAAGTTCATCTCAACAATTCCCAAGGTAGTAAGCCATTGAATCCTAACACAATGTTTGCGCCCCATTGAAATGACATACATGGGGCTATCTAGCAGGTAATCTCCCATGGATAGCTTAATCTTATGGCACTTTCCTAAACAACTAACTTTCCCTCTATCTGCAATCATGACCAAACTTTGTGGTCAGAGTATAAACAAAGCAATTTAAGTGCAAGGCCAACTTATTATTAAGAAGATGTGAGTACTTCCAGAGTTAATTAATATTGTCACCCTTTGTTTCTTCATGAACTTGACGACCTTGAGGGTTTGTGGGGTGCTAATGCCTGAAATTGCATGGTAAGAGATGGTTGAGATTATTTAGCCTTGATCTCCGACACCTCTTTCTCTTCATTGGTTGCTTCATCCTCGTCTTCTTCCTCATTGGGCCCTTTAATGTAGAACAATTTCTTCTCAACACATTTATGTCCTTTGCTCCATTTGCTATCACAATTGTAACATAGACCTTTTGCTCGCTTCTCTTCAATTTGTTGAGGAGTCAATCGAGTTTGTTGGGAAATGATTGTGTTGGAATCATACACTCCTTGTGAGTAGTGAGAGACTCCATTTTACCAAATCTCTTTTTTCTACCTAGCGAACAACTATCATGGATTTTAATATTGAACTTGGATTAAACAGTGAACATTGAGTTGGATGCTATCCTTGAGACCACCCAAGAATAGATCATTTAGATGATCCTCTAAGATGCTATCGACACGTAAGGACTAATTTTGGAACTGCTGGATTTAATCCTTGACTGTCCCTATTTGATGCAACTTTGCTATCTGACTAAAATAGTTCTTTGTAACACTGTTATTGTAGTGCAACTAGAGCTCTTTTGTGAACATTGACCAAGTAACAAGGAGACCCTTCTTTTTCTTCTGCTTGCACATCTACCTATACTAAATGAACTGTTCTGGTTCTAGATACAAGGATACCAATACCACCTTCTGTCCACTTGGAACTTGATGCACCTAAAAAATTCTCCATTTGGTTGATCCATGTGACTGGGTCCTTACCATCAATTTTTCTCATCTCCACTTTTGGTATCATGTTTCTACCCCCTAAATTAGAACAGAACAGTGATGTGGTTGTGTTGAATTGAAATTATGGTTAATGGGAGGCCTTGACTAACCTGGTTGGGAGTTAGCAAGTTGTGGTTGTGGTTGTAGACTAGAAAGGGCTGCCATGAGTTCTAATTTCATTGTGATCAATTTGTCACTGACCTCATCTAGAGCATCTTTTGTCACCATTGTCGATTGCAAATTGTGTAAATTGTACTCAAGTTGATTGATTCTATGATTTGTTGAGGAAAACCCTAGGTTTGAAGACTTAGTCCCATTTCCATATCTTGAGTATTCTTCCCTGGAGTGGTGTTACCCTTTCCTTTTCCTCTAGTTTGTGGACCTCTCATGGTTTTTTATTTGGATTTAGGGTTTAGGGGGTTTAGGGTAGGGATTTAGGTTTTGGGTTTTTTGAAATATTTTGGCCGAATAGATGAAAACATAGGGAATCAACCCTTTCTAAAATTTGACAAGCTTTCAAAAATGTAAATAACTTAGAAAAATTTCACAAAAACCCTAAAATGGTGATAACCTCTATAAAACAATTCAAAAAAGTCTGAAATTTGGAAAGAACCTTGAATGATTTCACAACTTATGCAAAAAATGGTCGCAAAATTCGCAACCGTGTGTGAGATATTGCCAACTCCTCAAAATTAAGGGTTTTAACTTGACCAAATCGAAGCTTTAGTACCACTTGTAATGAAATTACTTAGATAGATAAGCAGCAATAGAACACTAAAGTAGAGAGAAAAGATCACAATATGTAAGTAGAATGACTTGGCCACTTTGAGGGGGCAACCTCCAAACCATACAATAACACTCAGGTGCTTGATATGACGATCATCTATGAGTTACTAACTCTTTTATATACCGTAACCTAGGCTGACCTACTAAGCATATGAAAGCATAAATAAATGAGATATGCCGTGATAAGAGATTATGTTAGCTAGAAATCGACCATCCATATTGCGACATATGACACCGGATCAAGGGCGTAGCATTATGCTCTGCGACTTTGTTGTTTTGCTAATGAGATCTGTTATATTGCAGTCTATATTTGTGATTGTACTGTAGCGACATAGTAAGTTCATTACAAAGGAAGACACATATTTGAATGGACAACATCAACCAAATTTGTGAGCACAAGCATAAGCATGGTTGAAATCTCACCTTGGAGGGAGAAACAATCCATGACACCGTGAAGCACATTGACCTTATTATCACCTCATGGTTGAAAGATGGAAAAATGTAGAGGAAGCATGGCAGAAATGACTGTAAAGAAAGAAAGAAAGAAAGAAATAAAGAAAGAAATTTAATGTCCACGAATGACCAAAAATATGTAAATGGGACTTGAAGATACAGCATTTAACAATAGAAAGTTCTATGAAGAAAGTATCCTATAAGCCAAATAAAGGAACAAAAGTACATACGACAAAGTAAAGTGTTGTGCTACTAACAAAGGTGGTAATGAGAACAATACAAATAGCAATGAAAGGTGTTCAAGAGCCCCCAAAAGCATGTGTCGATGAAGATTTGTAATGTCCCTTTCTAGGGTTGATTATGAAAATAAGGGTTTTGCCACAAACCCAAATGCAAGAATTCAGATTTTTGGAACAACAATGATCAAACCCTAGCAGCCAACTGAAATCACACCTTTAGGGTATCAAAAACCAACTTAGAAAATTAATAAATAATCCTCTAGGGCAGCGAACTGTACCAGCACTTAGGAGCAACAATTCTCATGCAAAATCTAACCAAAAATGATATAGAATGATCCCAAATAATTTAATCAACCATGTAGAAATTATTCCAGCCAATATACTTCATAAATTAAGGAGAAATAAGTGCCAACACACAACTGGAATTATTAAAATAATCAACAGAAGTACAGTCCACAAAATTAGCTGAAAATGAGGTCTCCAAACCCCAATAAATACCAAAAAGTGATAGATCAGCCTTATAAATTAGGAGAAATCTGAATATCAACTTGAGACACCAAAATGTGCCCTAGAAGGCACCGAAATACTTCTCCACCCAAGTCGCCACCCTAGGAGAGGGTGCCAAATTGATGAAGAAACCTTGATAACTCCTCTTCTTCAATGCCCTAGCTGCCCAACCAGCAAGATAGTCTTCTTTGAAGGCCTTGGAACCACCAAATTGGAGAGTTTTCGTTCTCCAACCTTCAACAAGGAAGGGTTTCGTCTTCCTTGCTTGCCACACCAAAGGATTTTTGCCCCTTAGTGGAATGGAATAGAGCAACCAACCCTAAAACCAAATAGATAAAATTATAATAGCCAAAACATGCCCAAAATGAGCCTATGCGACCCCTTATATATCCATATGGTGGCGCCAAAAGTCTCTAAGGAAGAATTCCCCAAGACCGACCTCAATAAGAAGCTTTATTTTATCTTTTAGCTTGTCTTAAAGCTCTCCAACCCAGCCAACCTGCTTCATAGGAAAAATACAAAAGAAAATATAATTATTAATTAAAGAAAGACTAAAATATAACCCAAGGGCCTCCCTTGTTCATCTACTTCTTGCCCACGGAAGAAGAATGGGCAAGAAGCCTTCAACCGGATCGTTCGAAAAGGGGACATTACAAGATTGGAAGACATCATTGAATATCTTTGTTTGTTCTTGAAGTGGAGTAGCCATTTGAGCTATCATCAGTCATTGTGAAAAGAGTTAATAATAAATAATGCACTTCCTCTAGAGTCTTCCCTAACACTTGTTGGGGAGTACTCAATGTTGGAGGGGCTTGGATGGGAGATTTGGGGAAGAAATAATGCACTTCCTCTAGAGTCTTCCCTAACATCTAAGACCGGTCTACGTCTTTTAATATAATAGAAATTTGTAATACGAGTCTTCCCCGTGGTATGGGGGCATGACAATTGACAAGTAGTAGATCGATGTTGCCAAAAAGGGGCATAGCCATGTCGATGGGAAGGAGTAGAGCCACAATGTTGAGGGAGAGTAAATTGGGGGATCTAAGTAATTTGAGAAGTAGTGGTTTGCTGGGAGAAGCACCACCTAACTGATCAATCAACTCGATGTGTGATGTACCCGTGTCCAAAGGGTGCTTAGTGTTGCCAATCACCTAGATGGACTGAAAGAAAGAGATAATCAGCACAGGGGGTCTAGACCCTCTAGGTTCCTCTTGTAGGGATCTACGCCTAAGTCGCTGCCTTTGAATTTGTATTCGAATTCGTGGAGGACAAAATTTGTAACACATTCGTTTGCTAGAAAAATCAGAAATAAAATTTGTGATAAAATTCAACCAAGAGAAAATAAAAATATAAAAAAATTAAAATTATAGATTCCTAAAAAATCTTTAGATTTTATAAAATAATTAAAAAAGAAAATAACAAAAATTTATAAAATCATAGAATAAATGGACCTATGGTCAAAGGCTTTCATAAACAAATTAAGTAGATTATTAATGGGATCTATAAATTTATAAAATAATTAATCTTTTTAAAACTAAACATTTAAAGTAAAAGGATTTCACGAACGAATTATTCAGATTATTAATTTCTGTGGATTTATGAATTAATAAAATAATTAATCTTTTTAAAAACTAAACATTATAAATTTATAATGTTTAATCTATCCCAAAAATTTGAACCATATATTATCCTCAAAATATTAATCGATCGAACATGTTACTTGGTGGCGGCAGCAAGCTGTTCGAAAACTTCAGTGTGTAGGCCAGTGGCTGTTCGAACTTGATGGGATCAACTTCACGACCAATGTTTTAATGTTTTTGCGTGTGTGATGGCAGTATTTGAAGAATTGTGGCAGTTTCACGGCTTCATAGTTCATGGCATAGTTATATACTTACAGTGCATGCTGCAATTTAAAACAACAGATTCATGACTGGAAAAGGGCAGATTCATGGCTGGTAAAGGGTGTTTTAGGCATGAAGCAAAGCATTTTAATATTGATTTAATTAAATGGCGAATCCTATCGAATTTTTCAAGCGGTTAAAGATTCGATGAATTTTAAATTTTTAGGTTGAAATTTAAGGAATATGGTGACCACAAATTTGCATCAGGAGGTGACTAACTCACGAAGATAAAGAGCTAGGCACCGCTGGTTGGGGTATTTAAAGAAAGTAGATAGGGTGTTGCACCGAGTCCTGTAAAGGCAACGACATCTTCCTTAGATCTCATAGTAAATGGGGCATCTGAAAATTGAAATGCTCCTTGGTCTCCACTTCTTGGATGGAGCAAAAATGACAAATTCGGTCCTAACGAAGAATGTGGTGATTTGTTTAATCTTGTAATTGGTGCGAACATACTCTTATCTCATTGAGGGGAAACCTCAAGTCATGCGATCAATGGTGTTGAAGATAGTGAGATCGATAAATAACACCATCCACTTCTTGTAAGAAATGTTTGGCGTTAAAAGTAAGCTTGGGGTTGAGCGGCTCAAGGGGGAAGATCTAGGTGGCTTGGATATAGTCTTTAGATGTCCTCTTTGGCAACTCTAGTGATGATATTCTTTGTGGTTGTGGGGGCGTCCATGGAATACATGAAAGGGGGTAGCCCATCAATAGAGATGCCAATAGAAATAAGGAGCGTTAGTCTCAAAGTACCAAAAGTGCTAGTGTCCGTGGGGGTTTGGTGAAACAATCCTCTTTGAAGAGCAATGTGCTAAGTACGGATATCTCTCATGACTAGAAGTTGAGTACCCCAAAGATCTAAGTCCATGGATGTATAAAGTAAGCTTGAAGATAGTCTTGAGGCATAAGGCCTCGGCTACAAATCCAACTTGGATGATGTGATGAGGAATTGTTTGCTTGCAATGGATCATGTGTTGTGACATGAGAGTTTGAACCCTCTCAATACGGGCCTCCCGCCAATGGCCCCCAAGCTAGTCACCCAACCTTTGGACCATATAAAACGTAGATTTGATGATTGTATCAAAAAGGCGTAACTTGGAACGGATGTCCTAGAAGTGAATTTGGAAACATTGACATTCCAAGATAGAAGGAGAGGCATACCCCTTGCAAAGGTGTAGATGAGAGGCAAACTTCATGTTAAAGTGTGGGCTAGAAAATTGGACTTCTAAATATGTGTAGATCAATGTGATCTCTAGAAGTTCCCCTTTGTAGAAAAACTGAAATTTGGAGAGAGAGCACTTAGAGATATTGAAGATCATGGCCTTAGTTCTACTAAGGATGACCATAAGTTATTGGAGTTCGCAAAAATGAGCAAGGGCATCAATTTGTCATTGTAAGCCCTTGATAGAGTGTTAGAGGAGGAAAACATTGTTGGCAAAAAGAAAGATAGCTATAAGTACCTCGTGTAAAATACAATCATCATCCATATGGGTATGCTGCCAAAGAAACTCCTCTAACTCATTAATGTAGATGTTGAATAGGGTCAATGACAGAGGACATCCTTCCTTGACCCCAATGGTACTCTTCACAAAGTCAGAAAAATTGCGAGGAATACGAAACTGAGGAATGATTGTCTCAGAGCCTCTAATCAAGAGTTACATCAGTGTCTCAGAACCTTAAAGGCTTTCTTGAAGTAAATCATGCAATTTAGGAGAAGCAAAAATTGAGGCGCATTTCTTAATTAAATGCAACACTTAGTCATACCCAAGAGATAGGAGTACAACTTGGTAACAAATGAATGATAGATGAATTCTTCAAATCAAAACAAATAAAATTCCTTGGGAAGCATGCAAAATGTAATGTCCCTTTTTCAAACTAGTTCGTTTTGGAGACTTCTAGCACATTCCACTTCCCATGGGCGAGGAGAAGGTGAACAAAGGATTGTTCGTTGAGTTTTTAGTTTTTTTTGTGAGCATTTACCTTTTTCTTTCGTGGTTTCTCTTATGAGGCAAGTCAGCTGGGTTGGAGAGGTGAAAAGACAAGTTAAAAGATTAAAGCAATCATCCTTAAGAGGTCGGTCATGGGAAAGACTCCCTAATTGACCTTTGGCGCCACCAAGAAGATATATAAGGGGTCGCTTGGACTCATTTTGGGCATGCATCTTATTATAATTTTACACTTGGTTTTTGGGCTGATTGCTCAATTCCATTCCATTAGAGGGCGAAAACCCTTGTTCAAGTTGGAGAACGAAAACTCTCCAATTGGTGGTTCCTATTGGCTTCAAAGAAGGTGATGTTGCTGGTTTGTAGTTAGGGTTTGAAGGAGGAAGAGCTATTAAGGTTTCTACATTCATTTTGCACCCTCTCCTAGGGTAGCAACTTGAATGGAGGAAGGGTTTAGTGCCTTCTAAGGCACATTTGGGTCATTGGAGTTGTTCTTCCGTAATGTCCCTTTCTAGGGCTTAAATTGAAAATAAGGGTTTGGCCACAAACCCTAAGAATCATATCTGAAAATACACCAACACCCAATTGAAAATAATCTGATTTTTATAACAGCAGATCCAACAATATTAGAAACCCTAGCAACGAACTGGAAATTACACTTTTAGGGTATCAAAATCAGCTTAGAACATTAATTAATAGTCTTTTAGGGCAGTGAACTGTACCGACACTTTGGAACAATCATTCACATGCAATATGGACTGAAAATTAATATAGAAATATCCCAAATACTCAATAAATCCAACAAGATGAAATCTGGAGCAAATATGTATTTTATAAATTTATTTCAAGTGCAAATACAATTGAAACTTCTAAAATTCATAACTCCATCAATACTTGGAGTTTCAACACAAACCAAAACTCAAAATGATCTTGAAAAGACCAGTTATCCAATGAAAGTGAAATCACAATTTTCCAACCATGAAAACCCACTTAAAAGTGATCCCGAAATCTCCAAATGGGTAGATTAAACTGGAAATGAATGTGGCAGTCCCCAAAACGTGTCCTAGCTGAAGTAGGAGTGCCATAAGCACAAATAAACACCTTGTTGTTCCAAAAATCTGCCAATCAAGTCTACTTGTGACTCCGTATGAAATCACCAATGAAAAAAATGAAGGTTTCCATTCCCAAGTGTTGTGACTATTGAGGGTTTTGTCCCTAATAGGATCCAATGAGGGTTTTGTCCTCAAAGTTGAGCCACACCAAAGGTCTTCGTCTTCAGTGGAGAGTAGGGCACGCCATGCACAAACCCAAGATATCAATATTTGAAATAAACATGCATAACCTTTCTTAGGCCATTCGATCCACCTTTATATCCTCCTTTTTGGTGCCAAGGATGAATTAGAAGCCCAATGCACTTTTTAATCTTCCCTTAAGAAGACCGACCTCATAAGAGTATTTAAAAATACTTTTTATTTTATAATAATAATATGAAGTTGTCCCAAAATAAGAATTGGCTGGGCCCAACTTAAAATATTATTAATTATTTTTAATTTAGAAAAGGGGACATTACAATCCTCCCTTCCCAAATTTGCTTGCCCTCAAGCAAAATGCAAGCTCTTGGATCCCAAATAAATCTATGTGGCTCTTTCTTTGATGTACTGCACATGAAGCAAACTCATTAAAGAAAAATGTGTTCCCTTCTTCCTCCACTCATGCTCTGTGGATACGATGGCCAACGCTTCTTCTTTGCTTGCCAAGGCCTTACAATTACCATCCAAGCATTGGTTGTCCACAATTTCCCTCATGTTGTCCCAAATACCAATGTAATCTTGCTTTTCTCTTTCAAAAATCAGAATGAAGGTGTTTGGAATTCCACTTTTACTTGCACAAAATATCACAAGATGGTCTAGATGTAGGAAACACAACTTCCAATTGCCTAGGTGTCCTTTTATGACCCAAAAAAGTGAAAAGAACAAGCTGGAAATGCACCAAACTGATTGTATGGGGGCTGTATAGTGACTATAACAGTCATGAAATGCTTGGAATTCCTTCCCAAACAACAATTCCTTTGTACCTAGTGACCTTCTATGATGAAGCTCTTCATACCCCACTCTAATGCAAATGTTTTCACCCATGTTGTGGCTTTAAAAGGTGTTTTCTTGCTTAGAAACTGATTGGTAATGACTGGAAATAATCTTGTAATGGCTGTACATACCTCATCTTTGAACCGGTTGCTTAGGAGCACCATTGAGCATGTCATGACAGCCGGTAAAAGATTGAGACAGCTGTGATCAGCTACATAACCAACGTAGCCCAAAAAACTTTCTTTTGAATCAATAGCTGAAAGTACCTTAATGACATGGTAATTCTTTTCAATACCTTGGGCAGCTGTCCATATAATTGCATCCATGGGATACAAAGATTTTCTCATTTTGTCAACCCAAGACAACTCTCCTAACTGTTGTACTTTAGAGATGTGGCCTTTTTGTAGCAACTCATCCTTCACTATGGTGCTAGAAGGTACAATAAACTTCATATGCCTCCACATAAGTTTCCTTATAAATAAAATGCAAGAATCGTAAAAATCAGTAGAAGGAGAAGCTTTTACCTTGTTTTTCATAAGGTCATCCGAATCTCCATGCCATAGTCAGCTTGGAATTGACTCAAACCAGCTCTATATCTATGGCTGAAAGTGGTGTTTTTCACCCCAATATGCTCTTTGGAATTCACTTTATAAGGCATTCTTACGAAGTGTGAGCAACCTTTGTTGTGATGATTTTTCTGATAGCAAGTGCCTTACTTACTGCCCCAAAACAACTGTCCTGTTTTTTTATTGCAGTAAATGGTTTTGGGAGGGACCATACCCCGAATTACAAAAAGGCCCAAAGGCTAGATAAACATGAGTTACAATGGTTTTTTGATAGGTGGGGACCACACCCCAACAAAAAGGCCTAGATGCTAGATATAACAAAGTGGAACACATTCAGAGTACAAACTCCTCAACACATGGAGCTCTAGAATAACTAAACTTGCAGCCCTTTCAGTTCTTACACATTTTGACAAGAAACAACAAAAAGACACAAAAACCAAAAAGAAGCCAAACACCTTTACTGATCAAGAGATTTTTGAAACACTTTTTTCATGTCCTCCAAGTGCTTTGAAGAGATTGACAGTATACTATTTTTCTTGTACTTTGTTGTGTCCATTCTTACCAGCTACTACCCTTGGAGGAGAAAGTCTTCTTTGTTGCTTTGCCTCCTTTCCAAAGATCCTTTGGGATGCCACTGACTTCACAAATTTGCTTAACCTGAATATGCAAAAAAATTCGAGAATAGCCTTTTGCATGATGAGATGATTGACTTGTTTCAAACATAGGTATTCAATCTTCTCCAGCTGTGTATCTTCCATGGCCTTTTGCTTCCAAGAACAATAAATCTTCAACTTTTTTCAATATCCATTGCAGGACCTGTTTTACTTTTGCACCATCGTTAAAAAGAAGAGTCACTTCCTCCCCCATAGCCTTCAAATTCTCAACTTGTTCTTGAATATGGGTTTGCATGTCTCCGGCCGAGGATTCAAGGCTAGTTTGACTTATGGTCAATTTGAGGTAAACTCTCACCACATCCAAATCTTTATATTTACTAGCAAGATTCGAGAATCCTTTTGGCCGGAGGGGGTGAAGGGGGCTTGAGTTTTTGGTTTTTCTGGGAAAATGGGAGGGGAAGATTGGAGCTGGAAGGGTTATTTGCAACCATTTCTTGACAGTCAACTAGTGGGAGTAGGATAACACCTTGGTGGAGAGGAAGACCTCTCTGATGAGAGTGAACCTCCAAAATAGATCTCTCAAGAGATTGTAAAATGTAATAGGAGAGGCTAACTCTAGGAGACCTAAAATGATTCAAGAGGACCAAATGGTGAAGAGGCAAAGTGGAAAATCTACCTTCTAGGGTAACATACCTAACCACCATTCGTGCTACATCATCGTAGGGGGTTGGTATGGATGAGCAAACAATGCCCACTTTGCCAATCTAGGGTTTTAGATCCTGAAGAAATTTCTTTTCTTCCGCATCCTTATCAAACTTGTTCCTATAGAACTTAATGCCATCGAGCCAAACTAGTAACAAAAGATATCAAATTCTTTGTGATTTGGAAATCTTTTCCTTTGTAAATCGAGGACCTGGTTTTTCCAATGCTTGGCAAACATGATGGAAATGTGCTTGTCAAAACCCTTAATCCTCTGCATAAATGTGGTAAAACCATCCACATCCAGCGCTTTCAGCTCTGCATTGGCTTGCCATGCCGGGTCGAAGATTGGCTCAGTCCTGCAAGGAGGCCCACCCATGATATTGAGATGAGAGTCACCAGAGAACAGGGGTTTCACAGGTTGAAAATGACATCCAGTGAGCGAAAAAACTGCACAGAGAACAATGTCGAACATCCAAATCTTTTCCAGAGAACAACTGTCCTATGTTCCTTCTTGCAAACTCCTTCCATGATGTCATTAGCAAGCTGATTTCTGACATAACCATCAGTGACATAACCAAAGATTTGCTTCAGCATTCACTTCTTTCCTCATGCCATGAATTCTGATTTCTCCAACTTGGTCACAAAATTTCAGTTCTTTATCATGATATTTGAGGGTGAACTCCCCCAATGTTTGCAACCATTGAACCCCAAGAACAATTTCATCATTAGCTAGTTCAATCACAAAAAAATTCATCACATACCTCATGAACTCCCAAGAGAATTGACAGCTGTACTATTTTCCTTGCACAAAGTATGATGGTGCCATTCTCTACCAGCATAGTGACCCCTTGGTTATGAAGAAGACCCTTCACCCGGAATGGGTGATAAGCATGAGTGCCACACATTAGAGTAAGGGTGTTGCCCTTCCACCATATTCTCTCTAGCTCTTTCATATTTATGGAATCATGGAATGGAAAATCAGACTTACCAACATGCCCTTGATGCCTCAAACATAGGTATCCTCCCAACATTGCACCTATGTTCCACATGCGGAAACAATTTTGGAATTGAGCCCAAGAATCCACACAACAAAAAGTACTTCTTACCTCATTATTCCATGGAGTATGAGGTGCATAATGATGTCCAATCAGTGGTGACATAGGAGGACATAACAAGCATGAAATCTGATCACCTTCCCCAACCAACTGTGTGTGAGAGCAACATACCAGCAATGACATATCAACAAGCAACCAAACTGAGATAATCATGTACCTGGGGCTGCCTATGACACTCTTATGACTCAGAATTTTTGAGTTAGGAACAACACTCAGAAAATACCCTAATGGTGCCCTTCTTTCACGCATGATGTCATCCTCATAGGTCCTTAGTAAATCTGATTTGACTTCCTTATGTGGCTGCCTTGTGTGACCATTAGAATTCGATAAACTATCATAGAACATCAAAGGCTTTTTACCCTTCTTCGGATGATGACAAAATTGGGATTGTTCTTTGTGGATACCCTCATTGATTTGCTCCTTGGTGAGTGTTGTTTTGAAAATTTCTAGCTAACTGAAAGCAATCATGAGGAACCAAAGGTGCTTTTCATCCGTGAACAAACCCTTCCATAATGTCATCCTCTTTGCCCTTATGCAAATTTGATTTCTTTTCAACAATTTTCCACAAACACCCATTAGAAACCAATGAAATATCATTAAATATAAAAGAACTTTTTCACAGGACCGAGTTCAAGGACTAGAAAGAATTCTGCATAGGAGGATCGCTTTGCTGACTTTTTGCCTATCATAGACCAAATTTTGGTGTTTTTGTAACCCTTTCTGTAAATGCTTCTCTATCTGTTGTGAGTTTTTTTGTATTGTGAATGGGCTTATCATGAGTCAATTCCTTTTTGATTCATGCCTTTTCTGGTTTCTGGTTTTGCCTTTTGTGAGCATTCATGATATATCTTATGTAAATGGTCCTTGGAGCCTTTCCAAAAATTATCAATCGAAAAATAAATAAAAGAACTTTTACCTTGGGACACATGCTCCATGATTTCCCTAGGTTCATGCTTCAATCCTTCATCAAATTGTGATATCTTCACGTTGCTGATCTAAAAATCAGTCAAGAGCTTTACTTTGGCAATGGTGATGGGGGCTTCTAGGGCTTCAATGGGTTGTTCCTCTCATGGCCAACAACTTAGGTTGTTTTTCCTTCTTTGGCTCAAGCTCCACGATTTTTCCTTCTTCAACTTGCGTCGTGGGTTCCTCTATGGGCTGTTTCTTCTCCATTACTTGCAGCCCTAGTTTTTCTTCTTGTGTAGTTTGTGACCTAGGCTTGGGCCTTGATCTTCCCTTGCTTATTCCCATGAACTCAGAAAATGACATGGCATCACGAATCTTCTTTGGAAGAGCCCTATACTCATACCATGTAGCAATGTTGTCCACTTTGGATGGCTGAGAATTATTGACTTCCTTTGAAGAGCTCCTTCCACCATTTGGATTTTGAATGGTATGGATCAACTGAGCCATTGTGTTGGCCAATCTTTCTTGCCCTAGGGCAAGCTTTTCAAGTCTAGCATCACCAAAAATTCTATCCGCCATTTTGATCTTCTTGCAAGGAAACCCTCAGGCTGGGAAGACCGAAGCTCTGATACCACTATAATGTCCCTTTCTAGGGCTTAAACCAAAAATAAGGGTTTGGCCACAAACCCTAAGAATCAAATATGAAAATACACCAACACCCAACTAAAAATAATATGATTTTAATTATAGATCCAACAATATTAGAAACCCTAGCAACGAACTGGAAATTACACTTTTAGGGTATCAAAATCAGCTTAGAACATTAATTAATATTCCTTTAGGGCAGTGAACTGTACCAGACACTTAGGAACAATCATTCACATGCAAAATATGGACTGAAAATTAACATAGAAATATTCCAAATACTCAATAAATCCATCAAGATGAAATCTAGAACAATTATGTATTTTATAAATTTATTTCAAGTGCAAATACAATTGAAACTTCTAAAATTTATTTCAATACAAACCAAATCTCAAAATGATCTTGAAAACACCAGCTATCCAATGAAAGTGAAATCACAATTTTCCAACCATGAAAACCCATTGAAAAGTGATCCCGAAATCTCCAAATGGGTAGATCAAGCTGGAAATGAATGTGGCAGCCCCAAAAGCGTGCCCTAGCTGAAGTAGGAGTGCCCTAAGCACGGATAAACACCTTGTTGTTCTAGAAATCTGCCAATTAAGTCCACTTGTGACTCTGTATGAAGCCACCAATGCAACAAATGAGGGTTTCCGTCCCCAAGTGTTGTGACTATTGAGGGTTTCGTCCCCAATAGGATCCAATGAGGGTTTTCGTCCTCAAAGTTGAGCCACACCAAAGGTCTTCGTCTTCAGTGGAGAGTAGGGCATCGCCATGCACAAACCCAAGATATCAATCTTTGAAATAAAATGCATCCCCTTTCTTAGGCCATTCGATCCACCTTTATATCCTCCTTTTTGGTGCCAAGGATGAATTAGAAGCCCAATGCACTTTTTAATCTTCCCTTAAGAAGACCGACCTCATAAGAGTATTTAAAAATACTTTTTATTTTATAATAATAATATGAAGTTGTCCCAAAATAAGAATTGTCTGGGTCCAACTTAAAATATCATTAATTATTTTTAAATTAGAAAAGGGGACATTACATCTTCTCTTTCCTCATAATTTATAAGGCTGATTTCTCATTTCATTGGTATTTTTGGGGTTTTGGAATCATCATTTCCAGCCCTTAATGTGAGCTGTACTTCTGCTGATTATTTAATTAATTACAACTGTGATTTATCTCTTGTTTCTTATTTATTTTGAAGTATATTGGCTGGATAAATATCTTCATGGTTGGATAAAATATTTGGAAGCATTCTATGTCATTTTCAGCTTTTATTGCATGGGAATTGATGCCATTAAGTGCCATTACAGTTCGCTGCCATAGGAGGATTTATTTACTTATTTTCAGCTGGTTTGAAGGGTGTGTGATGCCCTAAAAGTGTGGTTTTCAGTTCGCTGCTAGGGTTTCAGAGCTGCTGTTGCAAAAATCAGATTTCTCTCATTTGGGTTTGAGCCCAAACCCTTATTTTCAGTTTCAGCCCTAGAAAGGGACATTACACAAAACAATGAAATCAAAGCTTCATGGTGATGCTCAATCCTGCAGCTAAGAAAACTATCTCATATGGTTTAAGTTTTTGGCTTCTGTTTACATGTACTTGCAAAGAAATGCTCATCTTTGAGACCTCTGTATATCACCCCTTTTCGGTCCTTCTGGCAGCTACTACATCATAGATGTGACTGAAACATATTATCTTATCCTGTTATGATTGTCCACTTCTTCCCATAGAGAGAGACATAGAGAGGGTGAGGTTTAGGATATACTTTTCAAAGAATGACTACCAAATAAAATAGATTGTCAGGGGTCTCATGATTTAACTTATGTTTTTTGATTGTCGTAGCCAGTCAGGATACAATTTCTATGTTAATCACTGATATACAAATAGATTATTATCCTAGATGCTTGATCAACAGTTCTTGAGTTCAATTTTGTGACTCTTTTTAGTAAAGATGACTATAGTGCAATGTGTGCATTAAATACTTCTTTTAAAGCACCAATTATTGTCAATATCACAAGTCTCGGTAAAGTTCAATCTTCTAGGTAAGCAGAAATTCTCACTTATGAGTTGAACCAATCAGCTAAATTTTTGTTTTTGGGTGGCCCGTTGGCAGGGTTGTAATGCATTGCTAGAGAGTCCAACAGGAACGGGAAAAACTTTATGCTTGCTTTGTGCAACATTGGCTTGGAGAGAGAGCCTTGGTTCCATGCCAACTTATTCTCGGCTGGATGGGGGAAGGATAAAGAGTTCTGGCAGTCAGTTTCAGATTGATTCATCACTGGAGATTACAAAACCAACGCTGCCTACTATAATTTATACCTCACGAACTCACAGTCAATTACAGCAAGTTATACGAGAGCTAAAATCCTCCTCCTACAGGTTTGTAATTGCAACTCTATATAAAGAGAAATCGAATAAATTACATCTCAGCAAAGAAATAGTTTTCAGCATTTGTGTTAGGTTTCGAGGATTTACAACTGGTTCACAGAGATATTTCTGAATGACTTGTTTGTCAGGGTAGCGATCACCATTTGCTCTCCAGGTGTTCATCTACTTCTTGTCCTCACTCTAATGTGGGCCACAATGTGGGAATTATAATGATTATTTTCATGCTAGTGCACTTTACTCTTTCCTAGATGCATGCTGATTTTATAATTAGATATGAATAAACATAAATATTATCTCAGATGGTTTTGCTTCGACGTATTTCCAAATGCCTTTCAGAGTTATTTCAATCAACTTCTTTTATTTGCTTCTTTCATTCTTTATACTTGTCTGGACCAATGTATATGCTTGGGTCTTAGAATATTGTCCATAGAATTTGTGCCTTCAATTATCCATGCTTAAAGTCATTTAGTTTTCAAGTTAAAAAAATGCAGTTTTATGTTTATCAATCAAAGTTAAAAGATATCATCCTTGTCAGAACTGTCTTAAACTGATAGTACCGATAGGAGTGAAAGTATTTATTTATGCGCTCAATAAGCTTCTCTCAAAACTATGTTGCATGATCTAATTCTCTTCGTTTGTGAGTGTCAAACTCATTAATGGTGTAACATGATCTATTCTCTTGGTTTTTGTTTTAAACACGTTAACCATTGATTAGCAAAGATCGACCAAACTGAATTATAATTTCTACACAAGATCCTTTGCTGGAAATTTTTTCTTCAGCATTCATTCTGATTGGATGGTATTTGAAGCATTTGGTTTCCTCCATTCTGATGTTTTGAAGGGCAACAATTTGCATTCTACTTTGACTTACAGTATTACAGATAAATTTTTACTATTGCATGGATACTTAATTGTGTGTATGAATTATCATTGGTTTATCAGCCTTAGCTTGGTAGTGTTCCCAAACATATTGTTTGTATATTCTTTTCTGTAAGGGAGATTGGATGCCTTCTGATTGGCTTATCCTCTTAGCTGGAGAAGTGTTTAGGTTTCATTACATTCAGAACTATCCTTGAAGTTAAAAGAGCACCAAAGATGTTACAGGTCTCCAGTGCATAGGATTGCTTATTGCACTTGTGTAAAGATTAGGAAGAAGTTACTAGGTGCATACCTGTGGATGGTGTATTCTATTTTGTTAGTCTGTATATAACTATGATGTTGCAGTAGAAGTTTGTGGTTTCAGATCTGCTGCAGTGCTGATGTTGATTTTTCCTGACTAGTAGCTAATGTGTATGTTTAAATTGGCCATTACTATTTATATTCGTCATATTACTCTCTCCATTTCCATAATAATTGGATGCATTGCTATTGGATGGTAATATTAATTACAGGCCAAAGATGGTGGTTTTGGGTTCAAGAGAACAAATGTGTATTCACAAAGATGTAAGAACAATGCAAGGGAGAGTCCAAAATAATGCTTGCCGCTCACTCTGCAAGTCTCGTGCATGCTATCATCAAAATCGAGTAACCGGTATGATCATCCCAGATATTATTTTAGCACTTCCTCAAGCTTGTAACATGCTAAAAAAACAATTGTAGAATACAAGTAACAAAATTGAAAACACTCTTATAATTACATATCCTTTGACATCATGTCTTATGAAGGTTCTGCTACCTTATGTTAGGACTAAATATATAAAACCCTATGTGGAAAACATTTTGTCTCTTGTCAAAGGTACGTTTATGCCTGGTTAAGGTAAAGTATTTTTGTTTAACTTGTCCTTCTTATGGTTCAGTAACCCAGTTACAATTGTTTGCATGCATCTTAGTGTGTTTAGTGCTTTGCGCGATTTCTCATTTATAGCCTTAGGATCCAACAGCTTTTTTTTTTCTTTTTGGGAAAATGCATTGTATGTTATGAAAATAAACAAGAGGTTTACAAAGAAGCAAAAGAGTTACAAGGATAATATCACCCTATAAAAGAAGCGAGAGAGCATCTAAGCTTGGCTGTCTGTGCACCAATGGGCTAAGAGTCAACATCTTTACGGAACCATTGGCACCTAGCTTTAACAATCAGAGCTAACTCCTGTCCACGGGAAAGGAGAAGAATCGTCTTTGAAAGGTAGTTTCGCATTGTGTTTTCAACATAAAGCTCAAAGAAGTCAAATGGATGGATCACAAACACTTTAGGTGCTGCTCCTAATCATCCAAGAATCTCCTAACAAAGCTACTTGCCTAGATAGGAAGCTATAAAAAGGGAATAAAATTTAGCCTAAAGGCAAGCCCAAGACGATTCAGCTATGAAGCACCTGCAAAAGATGTAATCCATTATCTCCTCTCTCCCATGTAAGATGCAAAAAGTGTCTATGATTTCCACCTTGTCTAAACATTGCTTTAACAACCAGAACTTGATGAATTGCTAGCCACCCTTAAGCTTAATGATTGGAAGATAACCCTTGTAGAACAAATGGCTTAGCATCACCTTTTCCATTGAACTTCAAGATCGTGGGCTTGCCATCACTTATTCAAGCGCTGGGCAAGAGTTTTGTTATGCCCAATTTGATTATACAAGGCTTTTGTCTCACAATTTTATAAAAATTTCCCTTGTTCCATTTCCAATCTCTCCAAGAACCCGCCACTTCTAATTGTAATTGTAAGACAATCTTTAGGGATAATTTTGTAGAGCTTTTGATAAGTTCATCAATCAGCTTTATTTAGCACTCGAGCTTGTTTAGATCATGCCAAGTATGGCACTGTTAGAGTTTCCAACTCCACATTAAGTAGCTGAGCCTAGTACTGGTATGGGTACATGTGTGGTTTCCCCAATTCTTTTGGGGCTAGAGTACAACTTTGGGTATGATCTTGCAAAAATAAATAAAATATAAAAATGAAAAAATATAACCAAATAAGCAAAATTAACCATATAATGCTTAGAATAAACAAAATTATTAAATAACCAAAAACATACGAGATAATTCAATGCCAAATGTCATAATATTCATTGGTTGAATTTAGAACAAGTACATTGTGCAAATGTTACAATGCATATACAAAAATCAAGATAAATCAGCATATTCATTATATTCATAATCATATTGCTCTTCAATGTCTTCATTGAGAGCATCAACACCATCATGTGGTTCATTAGAACCACAAGCAAAGTAGCATTGCCACTCCCACCAACTCCACTATAGAGATTGTGTGAAGTACTCTCTAACTCCGATTGAGCAATGAAAAGTGGTCAATGTAAGCATTCTAGCCGAGTCTCTCGGGTCTACATCCCAACACTTTGTTGCCCTTTCCTTGTACTCATCCAACTTGTGTGTTAGAAAGCACAACTTGTGCTTAATTGAGTATATAAAGGAGTATGTACCCTTATTTTGCTCAGCCAAAGAGGAACTTGCAACCTATTGAGGCAAGTGCGTTAATGGAAAATTAAAATATATTGAAGTAAAAGGTTAAAACGAAACGTCGAAAAGAAAGATAAAAAAATTAAAATCTTGCTTGCGATAATTTTTTTATATAAGTGGTTGCAGGTGGATGGATGCTTGTCCACGGAGGTACCACAACGCATAAGTGTCCCCGTACTTGTCATGAAGAGTAGTAAGGGTGACCCGTGGAGGCTATGAAATTTCCAAAGTCTCTCATAATCGAGTCATCAACTTTTGGTTCGAAAATGACACCTTATAGCCCTCACTAACCTCAACATCCACATATGGTGAGACTATTCCGGGAAAAGAAAGGGGCTCCTTACTGTAATATTTTGGAGGCAAAGAAAAAGTGAAGCTGTAATGGGGTGGCCATTTTGTTTCATCTATTAATAGATATGATTGCACTTCTGAAGAAGCTCTCTATGGATCTTGTTGTTTGGCATTTATGAGAGACTTAATCTTCTTAATCATAGAGCTAATTTCATCATAAATTTCACCCAAATGTGGATGATCAATGCCAAAAAAACTGAGCATACTCACGATGAGCTCAGTAAAATTGAGCAAGTACTCCACAGAATCCCACCACCAGTCATCGAGGATCAACGCTTTCACCTTTGTGGCCCTCTAAATGTTTGCTTGCCTCGTGTACCTAAAGATCGTTGATAACCATGCTGCTCAATACTTTTGCACCTTCACTTGTCATCTCAAGACACGTGTGTGCGAGGCAAATTGAGTCTTAACAATCTAATAAGAAATTAAAATAAATAAAATTAAAAACAAATAAAATGTTTAAAAATCAAAATTCTACAAATTACAAACTTTAAAAAATAATTTAATGATTAAAAATTAAAAATTAAAAAAGATGGTTACCTTTAGTTCTTTAAAACTTTGAGAAGAACTCAGACATGGTTTGGGACATGTGGTGTTTGCTAATGAATGAACATTTGGATCAAACTAATTTTCATCTCATTCGCCTCCTCATAAGCTTGATTGATCCAAACAATTTTGGTGCCCAATTTTTGTAGCATCAAATTGAGGGAATGAATGACATAAGGTGTCCAAAATGTGTCCATACCTTGCCTCAACCAACATCCGTACAACGTCAAATTTTTTTCATTCTCTTTATAACTTGGACAATGTTTTGAGGTCCCACCACCTTTATTGACTCTATGCGGATGTTGACAACGAATTGGGCATCTTTCATCTACCCCTCACAATCAATGACCCTTAAAAATAATGCCCCTTTAGAGAACACTATAACCGCATTGATCAATAGCCTACTTGCCATATTGTTCCATCCATCGGAAACAATGAACACCCTTGGACCAACTCATGAATTCTCGATGGGCTACAACTTATCATGAACATTTTTCTTTCTTTTACCAATAATGTGGTGCACACCTTTTCATACTTTGAGCCGGTGAACCTTGTAGGGACCTCATTGATCACTTTTGCCATATCTTGCTAGTATGTTGATCTAACAACATTGAAAAGGCAACCTAGATGTGTAAATACAATGCCCAATTTGTTACTAGACTATGTCCTTGGATTCATTGTAAAATGTCGTTCTTAATAAGCTTACACCTTTTGTTCTCTTGTTAGCTAATTTTTCTTTTCCAGCTAAGAGGTGAATCCTCTTTGTCCTTTCCTACGACTTCCAACTTTCAAGGAATGTAGGCAAAAATGGTGTGATGCGATCATAAAATTGGCACAAGATGAAGCAACATGTAATATCCCTTCCTAGTCGAAGACCCTTAGCCCATTTTGTCTCCCATAACGGCTAAGGAATAAACATAAGGGGACTTAAGTTATGTTAGTTTATTATAAAGAGCAAAAAAAAAAAAGAAGATATTATAAAACACTTATAATAAAATATTATGAACTTAATAATAAAATAAAAATAGAAAAGGGAAAAAAGGCATCTAACAAAAGTTATTTATCAACGGAAAATGCGACTTGCTTAAGGAGAGAAAGTAGGTGGGAAAAAACATTTAATAAAAGGAAAATCTGATTGGTCATCAAGGGTGGCTATTAGGGTCATAAGTGCTATAAAGGCAAGTCAACTTGCCGTAGGAGGGAATCACTTGTTTATTTTCTCAAATCAGATTTGTTTGATGAGCTTTGAGCTACATCTTCAATCTTCTAAGGACGAAAACCCTTAGAGATTCACTCTTGAGGACGAAAACCCTCAAAGAGCCTAGTAGAAGGACGAAAACCTCAAAGAGCCTAGTAGAAGGACGAAAAGTTGAATTAATCTTTTCTTCTAGTTGAGAGGATTCTCCACACAGGGGTTTCCATTGCATATCAAGGAGTTAGCTAATTTTTCAGTAGTTTTCCAGCAGTTGTTGAAGACCAATTTCAAGCTAAATTCAAGGAGAGATCAGATCTGAAGTGTTTGATCAGTTTTGAGGTGTTTTTGGGCCTTTCCTAAGTGGGGCGAAATTGTATTTCCAACTTTCACTTACAGCTAGGGTTTATCTACATTGTTCCAGAATTGCAGATCTGTTTTGGATGCCTTCCCGCCATTGAAAAATTCTGATTTTGGGTTCATTGGAAAGCTTATTTTTCAAGCTTCAGTTTGAGCTATCATTTGCCCAAAAATTTGGAGTATTTTGCAAGTTATTGAATTTACAAGTTTTGCTGCGTTTTTGCCCTAATAAATTCTAGAATTAATATTTTTGAATCTGATTGAAGATCCTATTCTGATTATTCATTATCTACTTGCAAACAAATTTTTTTCGGTAGAAAAAACTATATTTGCTAAATTGTTGACCAAGGGCAACAAACTAGGGTTTTTTGGAAAATATTCAGTTTGTGGCCTAATTTCATTCTGAATTTCAGTTTGATAGCAATTGATATTTTTGACTTTTTTTGGATTAATCAGATTTAGCCCTAGTGGGAATTGCGGGTAATCCACTTGGGGTTGAAATATGTCCATTTGGGGACATTACATTTCGGTTACTCCTGAAAGAAGGTAAGATCACCTTTAGGGCATGGATCGCCATGGGAGTTCAATTCAATTGAAAATGCATGAGGTTCTCATAATCGCAAGCTAGGAGCTACAAGATTCAAGTAGTCCACGAAATGTATGGCCTTAAGAACAGATAAGGCTTATAATTTAGCCAGTAAGCAATATTTAGTTAAATATTAGTTAAGTAAACTAATGAGCGAAAATGCATGAGCTTGCTAGATTTAGATCCTTTCTTTGCCAAAGGATGCTTCAACATTTCAATTACTTCTTCTTGCTATTTAATGTATGTGGGGTTCCTTGCATGTGGGAATCCCTTTCTATTAAAATTTAAGGCTTATAATTTAGTATTTAGTTAAATATTAGTTTGGGAATCCCTTTCTCATTAAAATATAAGGCTTATAATTTAGTATTTAGTTAATATTAGTTAAGTATTAACTAATAAAGGTTGTAACCACTTCAACCATTTTGTAATTATCTCTCATATAATAAAATGACATTCCCGACACGGGATAATGATATTGTGTGCATTTCAATTTATCTTCATTTCTTCTTTGTGCACATTTTTTAACATTGGTGTTCAGAGCCCTTGTTGCTTGAAGGGATCTGCAAATAGAGGGCATAAAGTCGGTTTCGAGGAGGATTTTTTAATAGAATAAGTTCATACTTGAAGGGGCTTAGGATGTCAATCAAGGAGAAGATTGTCACAACAAGTTGGATCTTCGCATCGTGCATTTGGTTTGAGAAAGATATAGTCACGACTAGTCTTGTTTATGGCGAGTGTGTTCCTTTGCATGTTCTTGTTTGGCTTCATCTCAAACTCCGTTTTATTTGTGTGCTGGTTATTCATCTTTCGATCTTCATGCAATATTAGGCTCTGCTTTTACCTAACTTTCATGTTCTTTCATTTCCATTCCCCACTTTTTCTTCTTTCTATTCCATTTCCTTCATTCACTTTTCTTCCATCGGTCACAAAATCCGCCACCATTACCTCCATTTCAAAGCACATGAAGGCATATATCGAAAATAGTTGCCATTGGTTTGCAATACCAGGTCATGAATTTCATAGGTGAACTAGGGCACAAAATAAAGGTTTCAGACTGCTTCCAAAGGGCATATTTATAGTTGTGAAAGGCACACAAAAATGTGAATCATGCAATCACGGATTGCAAAAGGCACACAAAAATGTGAATCATGTAGTTGTGAATCTCTGTTGGGGGCATGAGACAATTCATGGGACATAGGGCATGATATAGACATTAAACCATTAAACGTCAATAAAAACACAAGCTTAAGGTCACCATTTTTGCCTATGTAGCAATGGAAAATTGCAAATTGTGAATCTGGAAACGAAGACAAATTTCTTTGGCATTTTAATTTTTTTTTCAGTAGTGTAGTTATTTACATTGAATTTTTCTCAATGTCTGCTTGCTGTATTTTTTGGATCACAATTGCTGTATAGATATCAAATGTACTATTTTCTTTAGAATGGAAATTCCAAGGTGAAATATTTTGGCTTCAACTTTCATACTTGGAAAGTTAAAATCCAGATGCAATTAATGAACAAAATTTTTGGGTATTGTTAATGGAAAAGAAACACAACCCACTAATGCTGCCAAATTGTTAGAGTGGGAAAGCTGCAATGATAAAGCTAAAGCTATAATCGGGCTTGCTCTTTTTGATTCTGAATTCCATCATAGAAATTTAGAGAAATCATTTCAAACATCTGGGATAACTTGAATAGGTTGTTTGGGGCAAAAGCAAGTGAATGCTAAATTTTCTTTAAAGCTTCAACTCTTTTGATTCAAGATGGCTGATGATGTTACTATGCCTAATCATATAAATAATTAGATATCTCTCTCGAGACAATTACCAAAGGTTAAAGCTCTAGTAGATGACGAAGATTCTAAATCCATTTTGTTAAACAATTTGCCTTCTTCGTATAACAATGTCATTTTTACTCTTAGTCAGATGCCTTCGCAAAGCCTAGAAGATATGATTTCAGCGCTTCTAGTTGAAGATGAACATTCTATATCCATTATGTTAAATAGTTTTCCTTCTTCGTATAACAATGCCATTTTTACTCTTAGTCAAATGCTGAAGATATGATTTCAGCTCTTCTAGCTGAAGAAAAGAGAACAACTGCGAACGATACAAAATGTAATTCTTCACATGAAAATGCACTATACTCCCGCATGAGAAATAATCACAAAAATTAGATAAAGACACCAGGCAAGTTGAGTGTTATTATTGCAAGAAAAGAGGTCATACAACTTGGAATTGTTGCATTCGAGCTAATGATGTTCTCAAAGGCAAACTCAAAGATAACTCCGCAAGAAGCAAATGTGGCCTTTGTTGACAATCCACCAGATGCTAAATTTATTGAAGATTTTAGCGACAAAAAAGAAGATTTATATGTATTCTAAAGGATTTACTGTTTTGATGATAGGAAGGAATCTGGTGTAGGTAAAACTCAGCATGGATGGCTCCCCAAATAGTTCAGAGTCTCGTGGATCTTGAGATTTCACTCTTATGAGGGTCACGAGACAACCTTGATGGAGCATTGTGGGAGTAGCTCAACATGGAGGGTTGTCCAACAATTTGGGAGATTCTATAATTCAAGAGTTCGAGGAGGTGGAATCTAGGAACTCGGGAACTACACCTTTACAAGGGTTAGGAGGCAACTTGATGGAGTTCTACCTGGTCCAAGAACTGTTGTTCAAAACAAAAGCTTATGAAGATTGTAATTCTATCTTCTTTTCAAAGGGTGTAAGCCTTAAGAGGGGGTATTAAAATATAAGGCTTATAATTTAGTATTTAGTTAATATTAGTTAAATATTAACTAATAAATGGTTGTAACCACTTCAACCATTTTGTAACCATCTCTCACATAATAAAATGACGGACACACAATGATAATGTGTGCATTCCGTTTCTCTTCATTTCTTCTTTGTGCACATTTTCTAACACTTTCCACTTGGCTCACCACTTGTTTGGATTCTTTGGTTAGGAATCGCATAAAAAGGGCTTTCATCCAACTGCACGAGCTCTTATATTTCATTTTACACTCTGAGCAAACCCAAATATAACCCCCTCTATCTGGCCCTTGTTCTAACATTGTCACATACTTCCAAAGGAGCAAGCATGGATCAAATTTGACGGTTGCCCCTTGGCCCACAAAACTAGCACTTGCAGCCATTACCCGGTTAAAAATTAAAAAAAAAAATTACTATTAAAACTTAAGGCATAAGGGAGAAAGAAACTTTTTGACATTTGTTGAAAGAATGTTCAAAAAATTAACAAATTGTTATGAAAACAAGTTACGAGCTAAAAACTAAAAACACCACAAGAAACTTACCTTAAATCAACAATTCTCTTGTTGCAAGCTCTTTAAACTCCTTGGCACCATATGGGCAGTTGTAGTGGCATAAGATTAGCAAAAGGATGGAGTTTCAGCCTTTAGCAATTGAAAATATGAAGGTGAGGGGGCGAATGTGCATTGAAAGGCAAGTATGCAATGTGAGGTAAATGTGTTGTTTTTGTCGTTTAGAAAGAGCATGAGTGTCTTTTAGGGCTTCTATTTTTAAATTTTTTTAAAAGTCCAAGTTTGTCTTTATAAAACACAAAAAAAAACAAAAAAATGTTTTTTTTTATCTTTGGTACCTGCTGGTAAGAACTGGGTGAATCTGACACTGTTGGGTGGTACCCAGGCCATACATGCAGGCTAATCGGATCATTACTGGTATCCAATACATGCCATATCGGGACTGGCACCCTTTGGTAGAGCTACCCAGTAATGTAAACTCCACATATCTCTTCAACAAAAAAACCTTGTCAAACCAGGCCCCAATCATCCAATTTATATCTTCCCAGGTGCCTGTCATCCAATTTATATCTTCCCATCTGAGCTTATTTTAATGTCTTATTCATGCTTATAGCTTGGGGCTGGAATTTATTTATCCCTTAAAATTTCTAATCAAGTTGTGGATATTGGATAATACCTTTTGATTGGCAAATATTTTGGATCCAAGTGCAATTTAGTTTGTTTTAATTTTTTTCACCATTCTTTTTATGTACAATTGATTACACGATATTTGTATTGAAACACGATTAAGTTTCCCTTCAGAATCAATGCGTTTTACTCTGAAGTATACCCTTAAAATGTTTCTAGCTTATACTTAAAACAAAATTTATTTGATTTATACTGCTGACATTGTTTGCTTGAACACTTGACCTGACTATCTTTCTCTCACTTTTCCAGAATATCTTAAGGGCCACCCAGAATTGGGAGATGAGCCCATTGACATAGAAGATTTGGTCAGCATTGGCAGAACACAAGGCCCGTATGTCTCTTATGGGCATTGTGTGTTTCTAAAATAATGTATACTGACAGAACTACAAATTCAGTTTAGCTTAAGCATACTGGAACATATGAATGATAGACTGCCTTTATTTTGAGGATCTGATAAATCTTACTATCATGCAGGTGTCCTTACTACTTATCACGAGAACTCCATAGTTCTGCAGATCTTTTGTTTGCTCCTACAATTATCTTATTGATAAAGATAATCGTCGTTCCCTCACGGGTATTAACTGGGAGAATACAGTGCTCATATTTGATGAAGCCCACAATCTGGTGAGGAATAAGAACTATGCTGTCATCACACTGTTTTAAATGAATGAGTAATTATTATTATTATTTTATTTTGAAGGCTTTGTTACCTTCTATGCCGTATTATCTTACTTTTCCTTTGGAAGATTGAGTTCGGACCTGTGGACTCACTATGTCAAATACAGGAAAATATTTGTGCAGATGCAGCCTCATTTGATCTACCTTCTAGTTATTTAACTGCATGTATTGCAGAAGCAAAACAATGCATAGATCTCGCCCATTTAAGAAGAGCAACTGAAAATTCAGCTGACACATCTCTTGATCCAGATAATTTTGCAATTTTGAAGGGTAAACAGCTTACATTAGTTTTATGTTTCAATGATTAACTATTGCATCTGAGCTTGAGGAGTGCTGCTAGCTGGCAGTCTTTGCTAGTTTAATTTTCAAATTTTTGTATTTCATGACAACTAATGGGTATACCATATGAGGTTGCGGATCTGTCTGTTTTTATTCAAATGAGCTGTAGCATTAACTTTTATTGCAAATCTAAGTAGCCTGCTGGTTAGTTGAAGAACACAAAGCTGATTCGATGAATTGCATCTGACCTACATGGGCTATATTTGCAGCACTTATACTTAAGCTAGAAAAAAAGATCAGTGAAGTGCCAATTCAGTCAGAGGAGTTAGGATTCACACGGCCTGGGCCTTACATTTTTGAGCTTTTGGCGGAGTTGAACATCACTATTGAAACTGCAAATATGCTTATTGATACTATTGATCATGCAGCAAGTCTCCTTGAGGATGGTGAGTTAAAATGATTTCCCAATGAATATGGCACTTTTTTCATGCATAATTGAAGTTTGTGCATTATTTAGATTTTCCTTGTTTCTATTTTTCCCCCATGTATTAATGGGTGTTCAGTTTTGCGTATTAGTTGTATAGAAGTTAGTCACAATAATTTAATGATTAGAAGTGAAATAAAGCGAGTCCTCAGGAGTTGGGATAATAATACTTAAGCATGGAATAGTCTTTGTTTGTAACAATATGATTTCCAATAAATTAAAGCAACTTACAAAGGCTGTACTACCTTCACTGTGTCTGACTTTAATGTTTTCAGAATCAAGCTCAAGTTCGACCACAATAAAATCAAAGGGTTCTACATGCAGATTGCAAACATTGCGAGATGCTCTTAAAATCATCTTTAGAGGGGGTGATTCATCTTTTGCTGCTTCTTACCGTGTAAGTGTGAAAAGGAAGTGGTATATGGAAGGTAGACATGATAAGAGTATGAATTTTTGTATTTTAATGCTCTGTTTAGTTGGTGGTTTGTGATGCAGGTTCACATACATGAGCCATATATCAAAAGTAATGAAAATGGTTCAAGTAAAGGTATGCATAATGATCCATTTTGCATTCATGTATGCTTTACCCCAGAAAATTATTCTTGATGCATGGAGTAGGAGATGCTGTAAAAAATCGTAGATTGCCCAACTTTTTTACTGTTGTTGATACTGGTTTCAAAACTTGGTTTTAAATTGAAAAATTCCTTCATTTTTCATGCTATTGACATTCTGTTGAAATTGCACATGCTTCTGTATCATAAAGGATTGTTAATACTGCACTTCTTTACTTCTCCACTCTTTATTCAAGGTTTTTAGTGAATTGATTCATGTTATTTCTGACAGACATACATTTGGAAAGTTGTATCTGTTCCAAGGAATTTGGTTATTCTTTAAATGTTTTGAACAAGGGCAAAAACATAAATTATTACTAAAATTTCATTTTTCACATCTTTCCATAAAATCAATTTGCCAATCTAGATCTTTCTATATGACAGTAGAAGCTAAAAGTTTTAATGATCTGAACAACCATACAGCAACTCTAGCGGGGCAGCTGTGCTGGACGGAATCTAACACAAACAATATCATCTGAACTGTCACCGCGAAAAACAAAACCGTTCCTATTAAAGTTTAAGCCAGTATGAATATGAATCTTGTGTTTTACTTCCCAAAACCAAAACCAGTCATCCATCAGAGTTAAAGTTAAAAAGGACATACAACTACCAGAAACAAATGACAGTTTGCTTCCAGGGCATAGTCATCAAATTACAGATAAAAATTACCCATGGGCTTGACCTCATCCGGCATACCACAGTGGTCAGTATCAGTCATTTTACTGCTTGCAGGAGGAGTTGCTCCATGATCTTGACCACCCAGTTTGGCATAACCAGTCAGTAGCATCCCTTATACCCAACAACATTAATCCATTAGTTATAATCAATCAAGTATGAGGTCATGATGTGGCTGTTAAGGCGGTGTTTATGGAAGTTGCAGGTAGCCTTATGAGAGGTCCTGCCTCTTCCCGTGATTTCAACCAAGCAACAGAATAATTATGGAATGAAAGTCAGAACTCCTCTCTGCATTGAGGTCTGCCATATCCTCCTTTGTTTTAACCGGTACTTTTAAGGCGCTTTCACACCTTCCTTTCCAATACCAGAAGCTTCTTCTCATACTTCTGATAATTTGTTTGAGGTTTTGAATTTCCTATGCTGTTTTACAGAATGATCTTCATCCTCCATCACAATTGTCTTCTGCTTACCATCTGAATTCATGGAGCCAACAGGAACTCCCAATCTTACAAGTGAAGAGGACCCAACACCACCACCTAGAATTAGAATTAACTTAACAGACTTCAAATTCACAGAAAAGATGAGAGGGGTCTGTTGTCACCTAGAAGTTGCACCCTGATAGAGAATGGTGTGTACTCTCTCTCCTGTTGACAAAATTGGAACACCTCAAGGCTGTGGGTAACCTATGGCTGAGGTGAACCTCCAGAGAGGGCTGGTTCCCTTGTGAATCACCTAAAAACATAAAATTTGACAAGGAAAAGAGGAAAAGAATGCGGGAAACTGGAAATAAGGGTGATACACCAAAAGTTTGATACTTGCATGTAACTCTGCACACAGAGAATTAAAGATTCACACACCTGCACAACTCTAAACTATTTTGCAAAATTAAATTCAAGGGTTTAGGAAGAATGACAATGGTAGAGGGATTGAATTCCACACTAAAGCAACACAATATCCTATCAAACACAATGAATAATTTGAAAACAACAGTATGAGAGGGCAAAAATGAAGCTTTATTTTATTTAGAGGTGCAAGTACAAAGGCTGAAGATGCCAGAGCAAATCAGCGCTCAAGTATGTATGTTTTACAATAAAAATCAGCCCATATAGGCTGCCCCTTGCTCAGAATAGACTGCTGCTATTTAATGTATTTAATTTCTTTCTTTCCATGCATGGGACAAAAGTTCTGTCTTATCTGTTATTTGTCTCTTCTATTTTTGTCCTTTCTGTCTTGTCTTTTCTTCATGCTTTGGCGCAGACCTGTACATGAATACTTTTTCTCTTTTTTATTATTTATTATTCTTCCCTTATGCTGCCCCACAAGGACAGATTGCAACAATTTAATTTATTCTTCTCTTTTATGTTGGCACCACAGACTGTGTAGACTGCACACATGCATTCTCTTTTAATTAAATCAATCTTTCTAATCCTTAGCGCCATAAATAAGAACAACAACTTGCTTTTATTTAATAAAAGCCCTTCTATCTTTGACACATGGCTATTTTTGGTTTATTTCTCCTCTTTTATGGCATTCCTAAAAATAGAACTGAACTTCTATTTTTAGCTCTTCTTATTTTTAGCACCTCCATCTTTAGCCAAACGCTATTTTTAGCAACGCTCCCACTTCAATTGCTATTTTAGGCCAAATGCTATTTTTAGCAAAGCTAAAAATAGCCAATCTTCCAAATATAGCCAATTTTTTGTGTGAAAAATATGGTAACAGGGCCATTGCCTCCTTTATCTTGTCTCTAGAAAATGATGGATTCCACATACTTCAGTAATGATGTCCCAAAAACAGGTGTAAACTTGTGTTTTCCTTTCAAAAATCAGAATGTAGGTTGCTGAAAACAAGGTATGACAATCATAAATCACCTGACTTTTCCCCTAATTTTGAGCTGTGTTGGCTGAAGTAGTTGTCTTTTTTAGCTGGAACCATCTACCACGATTTTTGAATGATTCTATGACCTCAAAATGACCACTCTTGCATCTGATCAAGCTTGAAAACAACAACTCATAATCTGATTTTATCAAAATCAGCAGCTTAAAAATGGAATAGCAGCTGCAAACTGAAATCTCCTTGCAAAATTAGGAATTGTGAGCATGGCAATGACTAAAAACACCTCTCTAAAGGCTGAAAATTTTCTCCCAACATTCATCAATTGAAAAATGCTCCATCTCTTGACTGAAAATACTTGCCTACCCACTTGTATGCATGCAAATGAAATCATGTGGTGGCTGATATGAATAATGACAACAATACCAAGTCTGAAATTCTGAGCTATGGTTCTCCAAAGTACACTCCTTTTGTCACCACTAACCACCCACATACTTTGTTGGTGTTCCCTTGCATGAATATTCAACCATGAAGTAACTCTACCATGCTTATGCTGCGCTACTCTGATATTATACTTGGCTGGAAATGTACAAAATGGGGCATGTTTTGTGAATCCATCAACCACAACATATAAACAATTCTTACCTTGAACCATGGGCATACTTGCGATGATTTCCATGGAGATGCCTTTAAGTGTCACCTTTTTGCCTGTATCCATAAAACTTATTTCGATGTTTTGGAAATTGAAAGTGAGTTCGCTCAAAGAGTGCAACCATTGGACCCCAATCACAAGATAGATACTAGCCATGCTAATCAAATAAAATATAGCACATACCTTGTGTTTTCCCAATGTGAAGAGGAGTTGGGGGTACCTCCTTGTACATGGCATAGAGTAGCCAACCACTAGCTTAACCGTGAAGTCTTCCACCTTCAAATTCACCTTTGCCCTCAAACTCTCATCAATGAAACTGTGAGTAGCCCCATCAATCAAAACTGTGACTCCTTGTCCATGGAGAGTAGAACTTGGTTTCAAGGGACACTCTAGGAGTAAATCCTTCACAACTTTGTTAGGATACATAACAAATTCCAAACAATCCTCCATAAAATTTCTTCCTAACCATATGTAGGGAGTAACAACATTGAATTCAACAAGGGCTTCCTCTTTCTTATAATTCAAAGGATTAACTAGAACCCAAACTTTAATGCTCACATAGTCTTGCAAGAAAAGATCTATGTGCCATATGTTACTCCTCAAGTTCTTCACATCATCACCAATTATATTACTAGACATCAAACATGACATGTGATCTTTCTTAACAACAAGCTGCCCATAATGACACAAGTATGGCAGCGGCATAAGAGGAAATAAAATGTGATTTTTTTCATCATACCTTGGGCTGCCAACAAGGATCCCACCATTCCTTTGTTGGTACTTGTTTGGAACATCTCCGGAACTCACTCCAAGGTGATAAACTCCCTCAATTTTCCCATCCTTGACTGTTGTTTGGAAATTTCCAGTGAACTGAAAGTAATCATGAGGAACAGAAGTGCCTTTCCTTCATGAACATACCCTTCCGTAATGTCATCCTCTTTGCCCTTATGCAAATCTGATTTATTTTCAACAATTTGCCACAAGCACCCATTAGAAACCAATGAAATATCATTAAATATTAAAGAGATTTTACCTTGGGACTCATGCTCCATGATTTCCCTAGGTTCATGCTTCAAACTTTCATCAAACCGTGATGTCTTCATGTTGTTGTTCTGAAAATCAGTCAAGAGATTTACTTTGGCAATGGAGATGGGGGCTTCTAGGGCTTCAATGAGTTGTTCCCTCTCAATGCCCAACAACTTCGGTTGTTCTTCTTCTTCTTTGGCTCAATCTTTGGACTGCTCGGAAGATGGTTAGGGGCCTCTTGGGAAAGATCCTTTTTCCCTTTAGTACCCTTCATCCTCTCATCTTTGTTAGAATAATCCTCATGATGATCAAAACCTTGCAAATACATAGTGTGAGGGTGATGCAATAAATTAAATTGCTTACCATTTGTTGCTGGTATGTAAATTCCAATAGACTGAAAACCCACATGAGTATCAGGTGAGGCCTCCTTTTGAAGGGCATGCCTCTCAAAAGGGTCATCCCGAATCTCATCCTCATGAATCTCTTGTAGATCTGATTTTCCTTCACTATCTTGCTGCCACATGCAATCATTGGAAATTAATAAAACATCATTTGAAGAATCTTTACCTTCATGTTGCATATTGGTCTTCTCTTGTTCTTGTTTTTGATTTCTTCTTCTTGCTTCGCCATTGCCATTTGGAAGTTCTCATCCTCTTCCTTTCTCCATGCATGTTGAAGATCCTTTTGTGGTGCTTGATACCTAAGTCCTTGCCTTGCTCTTCCTTTGTTCACTCCTATGAATTCTGCAAGGGATAGGGCATCACGAATCTCAATTGGAAGGGCCCTATACTCCTCATAGCTGGCTGCAATGTTATGACCCACTGAATGTTGTGTTTCAACCACTAGAATGACTTCTTTTCTTGGGAGGAAGGTAGGTTGGAATGACCTAGATGAAGAATCACTCGCAATTCTTGGTGGCTGAATATTATTGCTTGCCTTTGAAGAGCTTCCTTCACCATTTAGGTTTTGCATGGCATGGATCAATTGTGCCATCTTATTCGCCAATCTTTCTTGCCCTAGGGCAAGCCTCTCAACCCTAACATCATCAATATGCATGTTTGCCATTTATCTGTTCTTCTGAATGAAACCCTCTAGGTTGGGAGGATCAATGCTTTGATACCATTGTAATGTCCCTTTTAGGGCTGAAACTAAAAATAAGGGTTTTAACACAAACCCCAATTTGATTTAAATATGATTTTTGGACCAACAAACTGAAAATTAAATCAATATACGGAACAACGATATGATTTTTATAACAGTCTGAAAAACACAAGATTTCACCAAAATATCACCCTACAATTCATCCACAATATTTATAGACCTTTTAGGAACACCTTAGAACAATTTCCACCATGAAAATCAAGCAAATACTCAGCTGGAAAATTAATTATTAACAGAAGTGCAACGAAGAAAAATAATCAAAATGAGGGTTTCCAAACCCCAACAATGCCCAAAAATGAGTGATTTCAGCCTTAGAAATTATATCAAATCTGAATATCAATAAATGAATGAGTGTCATGCCCTAGAAGGCACTTAGAATGACCTCTACCCTAGTCGCTCCCCTAGGAGAGGGCTCCAAAAATATATAAAAGTCCTTGTAGGTCTTCTTCTTGATCCAAATCTGCAAAGAGTCTTCAATAGAGATCTTCAATTCACCAAAATGGAGAGTTTTTGTTCTCCACCAAGCCACAAGGAAGGTTTCCGTCCTCCTTGGATGCCACACAAGAGGGTTTTCGTCCTCAAGTGGAATGGTATTGAGCAACTAGCCCAACAAACCAAGTGTAAGTGTAAATGTGCCAAAAGATGATCTCCAAATGAGGTCATACAACCTTTTTTATACCCCTTTCTTGGCACCAAAGGCCAAATAGATGAGGACTGACCTCCAAGCTCACTTTATCTTTTAATTCTTTGTTGGAAACTCATAATCCCAGCCAACTTGCTTGGAGGAGATAAACACTAAAGAAAAACATTAAAAATAATAAAAGAAAATAGAAACGAAGCTCACTTACTTCCCTTGTTCACTTAATCTTCTTGGCCATAGGAAGAGAATGGCAAGAAGTCTTCATTTGGCCTTAATTCGAAAAAGGGGACATTACAAGGACTAATGCACTTTAATTAATAAAGTGACTTTCTTATTTTCTATTTTAGCATTAAGTCACTTAAAATAGAATGTTCCCTTATAACTTTAATATTAGTAACATAAGTTGCCTTTAATATTGCTTTTGGCCAACTTAGTCCTAATATACAATTATTTCCCTTTTAAAACTTCCCGTAGCCTATGGGAAATAAAAATAGGCTTTGGGTCCTCTGATTAAATTAATTCGAGAAAGGGTACATTACAAGGATATGGATGAGATTAAGCAGTCCAATGCTTCATTGTAATTGATGTAGTAACTTGTCTTGATTGGGCTGTGATTTTAGCCTTGGTCCTTTCCTTTTTCTTATACATGAATTTATTCTTTTCTAGTTGTCTTTCCTTTTGAAGTATACTTTTGTGGTTGTTAAAGATGTGAGTGGTAATATTGGTGTAAAGGGCATGGCACTCATTTTCACTAAATATTCGCCTCCAACATATAGGAATTCTAACAATCTTTTCTACTCCATACCTTGATATTGTTTGCATTTTATTTGAATCCTATATGTAAGCTTGAAATGTCTTGTAATGGATGGATACTCTAAAATAGGAAAAGGTAGAAGACCATTCTAGATCCAACACACACAAACACAATTGCCGGTCCACAAAGTGGTCTAGGGCTATAGACAAGGGTCATGTGCACAGGAGGTTGTAATGGGTCTATAAGGGGAATCTACACACAATCTCAAAGGAGATAAAAGACGAATGATCTCACTAGATTTGGTGCCATTAGATTGTAAGCAAGATTTATAGGTGACTAAATTGCTATCAGGCAGTAAGCGTTAATATCTAATCTAAAGGTTGTAAAAAGTGCCTCTAGGTGGTAAGCAAGATCTACGTGTGACAAAAAGGTAAAAGATAGCAATGAGATAACAAGCATATGCTAATATGTCCTATCAAATGCATGAAGCATAGGACAATCACTAAACAAAGTACAAAAGAAAGAGTTTAGGCTATATAGCAAATTAATCTCCCTCTTGGCTTGTACTACTTTGTAAGAGATTGCCATACGTGAAGTCAAGATTGATAGGTGCAACCTTAAGTAGACTAAAGTTTGGAGACTCCAATGACTAAAGTAAACCTCGCTAGTACAACTCCTATTCTTGATATCTTCAAAGGCCTAAATGCTTTAACTTGTCTTCCTTGGTGTAAGCTCCTCTTAACTGTATGTCCTCTTCTTCTCCCTAAGGTAGATTTGCTAGTGCATGTAGAGCAGATTCGATCTTCTATATTTGAGAAACGACAATTGAGAACCATGTACATATGGATCTAAACCCTAAAATCAAAACTATGTTGTGGATGACATCATTGATTGGGCCAATGATGTCGACCAAAATGTGACGGTTGCAAAACGTATCTGTCGGGCTGACGAAGTCAGCTATGTGCTAGCAAAGGGGAAAAGGAGGGTCAAAAGGGGGAACAAGAGCCTAGGAAGACAAGATATGCAGATGTCATGATGATTTGAAGGTGGTAATATGAAGGGATGGATGGCAAATCTCTGACAAAGTGCTGTAAGTCGATCCAACCCGAATCTCGATGTACTTCTTAGGAGGTACACTTAGTGTGCCAATGAGTCCTGCCAAAGAAAGTCTTAGTAAGTGAAAATAAGCTATGTTACCCGTAAATGCCAACCAGGGCAGTGTACCCTTGTATTGATGTACCAGGTACTGGTACTGGTCCTGGTACTTGTCTGAAACATTTCCGAAACTCCAAAACAGGCCCCGGTACTGCTTTGTCGTACCTGGGATATTTTTATACCATTTCGGACTGTGCTTTGGCTGTTTCTTGTACCATTTCAGCAGTGCTGTTTTTTAAATGCCAAAAATAAAAATTAAAAAACTAGATACTTCTGTTTCAGCAGTACTTGAGGAAAATCTAGATGATATATTCTAGAATCTAGATTATAATCATGTACATATGAAAATTTAAGCATGTTGAATGTTTTGAACTTTCATGAATAAAAAGTATTTTAAGTGTTTTATCTTTTTGGGAAAAAATGAATACTATGCTTTTTTATATATATATTTACATTTTTTTGATATTAAATTGTACGGACGTTTCCGTGCCATGTCGTACTGAAGTTTTTTTGAAAATTGGCATTCCTGTACCCATTTCCTTGCAAGCTAGAAAATAAGGTGTATAATTATATGAATTTTAGACAGAGTGAAAGTTATTTAGAAGATATTTTTATATACGTGATCTTTAATATTTGGTGTAGTAAAATGTTATTGATGTCAGTTGTTAAGCTCAAGTATCTTTGAAATAGATTGGCATGCCTCACTTAAAGGTCCTTTTGGTTAGTGACTTATTGCCTTGATGTCTAGATACATTTTATATTCACTTTGTGTTATAATTACAAAGAGGAAAATGTTGAACTGTCTGCTACAGCTATTTATATTGACATTTCATTTTGTTGAATTATTTATGCAGGAAAAGGGTCACGGACGTTGAGTTGGTGGTGCTTTAATCCAGGAATTGCCATGGAAGAATTTTCACGTATAGGCGTGCGTTCAATTATTTTGACATCTGGAACTTTAGCTCCATTGGAGTCATTTGCAGTGGAGTTAAATTTGTATGTCACCAGTTACCTTCAGAAAAAGTTTCCTTTCTTCTAGAGATATTATTTATGCTTAAACTAAAAAATACAGCTAGGAAGCCTATTATGATTCGATATTCAATTTTAAGTAATGGTTTAACTTTTGTTCATCAGGCCTTTTGATGTTCGCTTGGAGAATCCCCATGTTATAGAGTCTAATCAAATATGGGTTGGAGTAGTTTCTTCTGGGCCATCTGGTCGTCCGTTAAATTCATCTTATCGCACACGAGATTCATTGGAGTATAAGCAGGAACTTGGTAACACAATTGGTAATTGTCAGCCTTGAAGAGTATTTGTTTAACTACTTGATTAATACTATTATTCCTCGTAGAAGAGCAAATGTGTTTCCTTGGAAAATCCTGCCATGTCCTTAGTTACCTTTGTAAGCTAGATCATTTTAATATTTCTGCTTTCTATTGCAGTAAATTTTGCTCGCATTGTCCCTGATGGACTTCTTGTTTTCTTCCCATCTTACTACCTCTTGAATCAATGCATTGAATGTTGGAAAACTATGGTGAGTTATTCATGATGATCTTTAGCTCTAAAATAGCAAACAAATTTCAATCAAATTATGACATTTATTTGAATTAGGGAACATCGACAAATTTGAGCACAATCTGGGAAAGAATTTGCAAGCATAAGCAACCTGTTGTAGAACCTAAGCAATCTGCTCTTTTCAACTATGCCAACGAGGTAAGCTAGTAATATATATGTTTTTGATATTTATGGGGGCTTTGATCTTGGTCTCAATTCCTTTTCTCCATGATTGGTTCATTTGTCCTTTTTTCTTTAACAATATTCTGTAGCTTTATTCAGTTTAACTCAAAGATCTCAAACAATGCTTTCTAGGACTTTATGGCGAAATTAAATGATGCTAGTTCATCTGGAGCTGTCTTCTTTGCTGTTTGTCGCGGGAAGGTGTATACTTGTTTGCCTCTATTTTGGTAGTTTCTTTCCTTTTCTTGGGATGGTAGCATTTGTGTACTGCGATGTTAGATAATGCATTTTTTGGCTAATCTTTCAAGTGCCTTTTGGTACTTATGTGGAGCAAATTGATTCACTTTAAGTGGTACAGGAGCAAGGTCTCAAAACGCTAATAAGCAGATTATGCTTTGTTTGGTGAAGAAATAAATGCAACTGGATTTTTTAGAGTAATTTGTGCCATTTGTTGGAATTCTTAAACAATAAATATGGCTTATCTTGAAGTAGCAGCCTTATTAAGCATTTTGAACGAATAATAAACAGAATGGAATGAATTTGATTCCAGATAAGACTAACAAAATTTACAAGGTTTCACAGTAAATGCCTTTATTGGAAGGAATTTTAATTGTACTATATGACTATGGCAATATGCAGTTTTTTCCATTTTCCTCTATTTTCAGTTTGAATGGAGACGCTTATTTCATTGATTGTATGTGTGATTAACAATTCGCCATCTTTTTCATTCCCTTATTCAGGTGAGTGAAGGTTTAGACTTTGCTGATCGGTCTGGCAGAGCAGTAGTGGTGACAGGCATACCATATGCTATGAAGACTGATCCTAAGGTCATAGTTTTCCTTTTCATTTTTATATATTAAATGTTGGGTGATAACTGCTGCTATTTTTGGAGTATTATCTATTTTTATATTTTGATTTACCTCTCAATTATCTTTATGCACAAACAAAAACTGACAAATAATCCTGATAGGCAAGCTTAGAGGGATCAAAGAGGATTAAGATATTCTCTGTTATTATGATCATCTGTGTATATTGATTGCCATACCATCCAAAATCTGAACCATGAAAAAGTTTGGTGCTTTAAGTTTATTGTTTTCTGGGCATCATTTGTAAATAGTTTGGAACATGTAGGAAACAACTCGAATGGTGGAGAATTTTTGTATGCAAGTTAGATTTTCTCGGGGAATGTTTAGCATGTATGAGTAAATCAATCTTACCCCTACCCAATAATAACTTAATAGTCATCTACAAAGATGGAAACCTTTCTTCTTCAATCCAGAGAAATAGATATTCTGGTGCAGCGTTTGTGAATAAGGTGCGTTAATAGTGGAGTTCAAACTTCACTTCTAAGTTTTGAATAGACATTTCACTTTTGAAGGTTTCTATCTATTATGTCCATTTAATTCTGTTTATTCAACATTTGGAAGACATCGAAATTGCATATTTTGGATAAAGAGATATCATGCACATTAGAAAGTCAAGTTCACTAACCGGTTGATAAATATTCTTTTTGCTAATGGAAGAATGGTAAGGACAGGAAAATCTACCCTGTAGAGGAACTATGATTTACCTCTAAATGAGAGCATTCATTTTATACTTTGATAAAATAATGTCTATGAGAAAATGATATATTTAGCCTGACAGAATGGATGAAAGTCTGGCATATGGCATTGGGTGAGGTATTTAGCATTCCAGATAAAATTGGTGGTTTGTTGTCCCATTTTATTTCGGGCATGGGAGAGTACAATTTTAGATCACTTTAGTTTTATAACTATAGCTTATATTGAAACATAAATTGAAATTCTCATGGTGTCTGGTTGTATCTTATGTTGCAGGTTCGGCTGAAACGCGAATATTTGGATGAACAAGCACGTCTAAAGACCAGGAAGGCTAAGGTATTATCAGTGTTCCACAGGGACCCGCCCCCTGTCCTCTGGGGTTGTTTCAGATGTGAATGGGATGTCCCCTCTCTATGTCCCCTGTTTTTGCATTTTTCTCATGTCTCCAGGACGCTTCAAAGGTTTTTGCATTCCAGGGACGTTTCCTGTTTTAGGGGAGGTACTTGGGGACATTTTGACATCTCCTGGACATTGGGGTATTCCCCCATTGGTTGGGGATGTCTCATCCTAATGCCTGCCACATCAGCAATTGTTTAAAAATGGAAAACTAACATATTTGTAAAAAACAAGGTGGGGGTGCATATTCAAACAATTGTTTTCACGAGCATTAATAATACAACAGTCATTCATATTTATAATTTTGAATTCATATTTTAGTGTTCTACTCAATTTTTTTTTAAAATGATAAATGTTGAATGCTCATTGTTCGATATCAGATGTTGCTGCTATTTGAATTTTAGCTCTTTAGAATGTTTGGCGATGTTTAATACTTTAATTATACAATTGTAATCCTACAAAATATACTTTTTTATATTTTTGTAAACAAATACACACACATATGTATATGTATATATATATATGTACGTATATACATACAAATATATATTGTGTATGATATACACACAAATATATGCTGTGTATGTTATAATATATATATATATATATATATATATATATGTATATGTATATGTATATATATATGTTTATACATGTATATGGATCTATATATACATGCATATTGCGTTCTCGAGATGGGTTGATGCGAGGACATGGATATGAGAATCTAGGATGGAAAAAAATTCCCTAGGTTTTGGGGACAGTTGGGGCTGCAAATATATAGGTGTATGTACATACATCTATGTATACATTTGCATGTATATGTGGACACATGTGCTACGTATTGTATATTATACACGTATACATAAATTTATATAATAATAAATATGCATATACACAACATATATACATTTGTCTACATGTTTATACGTTGAATATGCATATACATAATATATATACATATACATATATGTCTACATGTATATACATAGAATATGCATATACATAATATATACATATACAATGTATATATATAGATATATTAATATACATATTTCTACATGTATATTAACTAGACTGCCTGGAAACACAAGGTACCCCCATACCGGGCCTGATACGTATCGTGCCTGTGCAGTGGGGGTATGGTTCGGCTACATACCCGTGGCCCCGGGTATGTCCTAGGTACAAAAATCCATACCGGGGACGTACCTGGGGCCTGTGTGTACGTACCTGCAGCATACCCGCTGCAAAGTTTGCCATTTTCAACTTATTATCATTAAAAAAATAAAAATAAAAGCCCCTAACTTTAAAAAAGCATAGCCTAACCTTAATTTCACCCTAAAAGACACCCCCAAAAACCTATTTATACACCCAGCCCCTCTTGTTAATTCACACACTCACAAGGGTTCGACAGTGGAGCTAGTGGGAGTGGAGCTGCAAGTGCCATCCATGAAGATGATTTTGAGGATCATCTAGATGATATGTTCTAGGCTTTTAGCCCTAGGAAACTGAAAGTGAAGCAAGTTGAGAACTTGAATGTATTAAGTTATTAACTATTATGTTTTGAACTTTATGAATCAATACAAACTCAAGTCTCAATTCTCAAAGTATTTGAAATCTGTTTTCATGTTCCATGAATGATTGTATGAGTATTAAATTTCAATAAGTATGCAAATGCTTCTTTAAATTTACATACATACACACACACACAGCGTACCGTACCCAAAGTTTTTAAAAATGTGCTGTTTCAGCGTACCGCACCTGCACCCATATCCATACCCGTACCTGTACTGAAACAGTCTAGTGTATATACATATACATTGATATTCGCTGCCTGCCACCAAATTCCAACCATTTATTTTGCCATCCCACAAAATCTTCACCATGTCATTGTGTTCCCCTGTCCCGGAGACTGAGATAAACATATATACACACGCACACAAATATACATATACAGACATATTCACTGCCCCCAACTGCCCCCAAATCCAGAGACTTTTTTGGATATCTAGGAAACTCGTCTCCATGCCATCCCATTGCCCCATCCTATAAATTCAGATAACAAAGTATTTTGTTATATAAAAGTGAAACCCATGAGGTTGGTTGGTTGCTTCTCTTATAGGAATGGATTTTGTACTCTTTTGAGCTTTTTACCTCTGATGAATGCATTATCTGTCTTTTCTAGATTGTATTGCTCCTTCAAAATTCTCTGAATTTGAAATATCAATGCTTTGGTTTTTAATTCGAAATATCCAGTTGTGATTCAAATGTAAACCATAACATATATCTAATCTTATCACTTGTTTTGCTTTATCATTCCAGGCATTGACAGGGGAGGAGTGGTATGTTCAACAAGCGGCAAGAGCAGTGAACCAAGCAGTGGGGCGTGTGATTCGTCATCGACATGACTATGGTGCTATCATTCTATGTGATGAACGGTCTGAATTCCTTTTTATTTATACATAACTATCAATGAGCAAAAAGATTGCATATACATTCATTGCACAAAAATGATACTGTCACTGATGATGAACTTGTGTGTTGTACTTCTCACTTTACACCTTGTCACTTGTGTGTTCAACAGTTGTCAAAGCTTACTCCTATTGAGAAAAACCTGTAATTTCTGTGTGCCTGGTCCAGCAAGTTCCCTGTATAGGAGGATGATAATGCATGCTTATTTATGTTCATGCTTGATTGAATAAGATAGGAAAAGTTACAATCATGTAAACTTGAAGATAAGAAACAAAATACAAATTGAGTGGTTTAAGATGGCATGGGAAATCTGCAAGTGGTTCTTGCTCATCTAGAGAACAGGAAGCTGCATGACAAAAAATCCTTCTAACACATAGAATTTGAGGTGTGTAAAACCCTTGGCCTGGATGCAAGTGAACAATGTATTGATCAGAAGACACAAAAAGCCATACCAGGTCAGAGAATTTTCCCTTCAGAGAATCTTTCAAAGTCCTTACTGAAATTGTCAGGGTTTAACTTATAGTGTATAGCATGAGCGACACCTCAGATATCAATCCTCTGTTTATGATCCATTCTTTTTATTCTTTCTGCTGTTTGACTATTTTTCATTCAAATATAGGAGAAGATGAATCATGATTGTTGTAAGAAGATTTCTTGAAGCATGCGTGCAAATATATATTGCATGCGCACCTGGTTCAAGAGGGATAATTTTTGTATCTTCATGCTGCTCAAACAACTAATATCCTGCATGCAGACCTTAAAGACAGTAGTTCTCAAAACAATCTGAGCTCCAAACAGAGGTTTGTATTTAAACAGCTTAACTAATCTTGAATTCAAGACTTGTGTTTTATAAGTTCACCACCTTTGAAGCTGGACCCAATGGCAAAGCAGTTAATGTTCAAGAATATTTTGCAGTTGTTTGACTCTGAATGCGTTTGTCCAAAGCAAATTAAAATGTGCAGTTTTGAGGTGTCACCCGCTATTTTCCTTAGGTTATCTGGGTCATCTGTAGCTTTATGTCCTCTTTCTGGTTGCTGTCTTCCTGATTATCATTTTTACCAGCTTACTTATCAGACCCAGCAATAAGGAGTATGCCTGGGTGAATAATGCATTAAGGGCGTGTTCATTCTGAAGCATTTAGAATCTGGCCATGTAGTTTAGAATCAAGCTTAAGCCTTACGCCTGTAAAAACTGTTACCTTTACACTAAGATACCAGTATGGCACCATCAGAGGGCCTGGTACGGGTGCAGAAATGTACCTGGTACTGGTATGGCCTGAAACATACCCGGAAATGGCCAGGAGATGGAGCTGTTGATGTTTTTTTGATGTGATTATTTTCAGATGCAAATTCGAGTAGGATCCAGATGTTTGTGACTAACTGTCACCAGTAGCAAGGCATCTTCTGATACAATGAAACACCAAAAGCCTTCTTCATAAGGTTGTTTATGGGAAAAGGATCGGCGATATGGTTTTTATGCCCCGTTTTTAATAGCAATTGTTGAAGGCGACTTATTACGGTGGGGGATTATTTGAGATATTTTTCATTATTAAATCAAATAGGGTATAACAGAAAAATCAAATAGATTCAAAGGTTTTCGAACTGCCAATGACTGCAAATAAATCTGGGCAAAGACTCGGATAATAAAGATGTTTGATCTTAAATTTTAAAATCTTATTTGCACAAGGTGGGAGGAGAATGCGAGGAGGATAAGTAACTAGGGTATCAACAGCCTGATAAAAGATTTATCCCCAATGAATTTCATTCTAGTTTTTGTTCATTCACAGACCTTATCTTTCATCCTTCACCATAGATTTTAATCATTTGGTACTAAGTGCCCTTGGATCTTCGATTGTAGAAAGGCATTCACGGGTGCTGTTGAATGTCGACTCCAAGGCATTTTAGGGAGGCCATTGATGTTGACTAAAATGCAAGGTGGTTCTTCATCGAGAGATTTGATTCCAGTTCCAGTTAATAGGAAGATTTGTGGTCTGTTGAGGTGCATGGCAATGTTGGTGCCACAACGTGGTTCAAACTGCTATCGTTGTATGTGCTATTAATGTAGCAGAACCTCATTAAACCCCAACAATGTACTTTAAGGTCGTACAGAAATCAACTAACAATTGTGCAAAAAACATAACACGATTCCAAATTCTAAGTGCAACATCCTAGGAGAGGAAAGCATGCCTAAGATGAAAAGTGTTCTTGCATTTAAACTGATGCTTAAAACAAGACATGCAGTTGTGGATGTGTGTTTGGTAATCTGCAAGTTTTTTTAATCAGTTTTCTAGCCATCCAATCCGTGAGCCTGTAATGTCCCCTTTTCTAAATTAATAAATTGATGCTTAAAACAAGACATGCAGTTGTGGATGTGTGTTTGGTAATCTGCAAGTTTTTAACCAGTTTTCTAGCCATCAAATCCATGAGCCTGTAATGTCCCCTTTTCTAAATTAAAAATAATTAATAATATTTTAAGTAGGGCCCAACCAATTCTTATGTTGGGACAACTTCATATTATTATTATTAAAATAAAAGTATTTTTAAATACTAAAATAAATAAAAGGAGAGGTCGTCCCTCTTTAAGAGGGAAAAGCAAATATTAAAAAAAGAAATAAAGAGGCCTACATGGAGTGCTCCACAAAGAAAGAAAAGTAAAGGCTATAAAAGCAAATGTTGGGGCTCATTTGTGGGATCATCTTGTGAATTATATACTTCTCTTTTGGAAATTGGAGCATTGAGCTCTCATTTTCACCCTTTGAGGACAAAAACCCTCATTGGATCCTATTGGAGATGAAAACCCTCAATAGTCACAACACTTGGGGACGAAAACCCTCATTTGTTGAATTGGTGACTTCATCTGGGAGTCACATTGGAGCTTCAAAATTTTCAAACGGAAAGGGTTTCTATCAGTGTTAGGGCACACATTCTAGCTAGGGCACGCTTTTGGGGGCTGCCACATTCATTTTCAGCTTGATCTACCCATTTGGAGATTTTGGGATCACTTTTCAGTGGGTTTTCATGGTTGGAAAATTGTGATTTCACTTTCATTGGATAGCTGGTCTCTTCAAGATCATTTTGAGCATTGGTTTGTGTTGAAACTCCAAGTATTGATGGAGTTATGAATTTTAGAAGTTTCAGCTGTATTTGCACTTGAAATAAATTTATAAAATACAAATTTGCTCCAGATTTCATCTTGTTGGATTTATTGAGTATTTGGGATATTTCTATGTTAATTTCCAGCCCATATTGCATGAGAATGGATGCCATTAAGTGTTGCTACAGTTCACTGCATTAGGAAGACTTGTTTATTTACTTTCAACTGCTTTTAATGATGTATGATGCCCTAAAAGTGTAATTTCTTGTTCGCTGCTAGGGTTTCTAATATTGTTGGATCTGCTATTAAAAAAACCAGATTATTTTCAGCTGGGGTTTGTGTAAATTCCTTGTTGGTGTGGTTCAGCCCTAAAAAGGGACATTACAGTGGTATTAGAGCTTCGGTCTTCCCAACCTGAGGGTTTTCATGCTAGAGGAAAATAAGAGCTACATTTGTTATCAAGGAGAAGATAAAATGGCGGAGAGAATTTTTGGTGATGCTAGATTTGAAAGGCTTGCCCTAGGGCAAGAAAGATTGGCCAATAAAATGGCCCAACTGATCCATACCCTTCAAGATCCGAATGGCGGAAGGAGCTCTTCAAAAGAAGTCAATAATACTCAGCCATCCAAAGCGGACAACATTGCTACATGGTATGAGGAATATAGGGCTCTTCTGGAGAAGATTCGTGATGCCATGTCATTTTTTGAGTTCATGGGAGTAAGCAAGGGAAGATCAAGGCCCAAGCCTAGGTCTCAAGCTACACAAGAAGAAAAATTAGGGCTGCAAGTAATGGAGAAGAAACAACCCATAGAGGAATCCACAATGCAAGTTGAAGAGGGAAGAAAACCCTCCATTGTGAAGAACCAAGTCGAAGAGCATGTAGCGGATCACATGATGAAGTTTGAAGATACAAATTCCCTCTATAGAACCCTTCCGAGGTGACAAAAGAGGAAGGTATCCACCATGCTAAGGAGGAAGAACCATTGCAACAACTGCTTATGGTGATGGATCAGCCTTTGGGAGCCCTAGAAGCACCCACCGCCATTGTCAAAGGTGATCCCTTGACTGATTTTCCTTATAACCCTATGAAAGCACAAGATGATAGAGAAATTTCTAAGCAAGAAGCAAGCAAAATGGAAGGTACAAAACTTTTGATTGTTAATGATATTCCTTTGATTTCTAATGGTTGCATGTGGCAAAATACTAAGAGAACATGGGAGCATGAGAAAAAGATGAAGGGAAGTATGAGGAGTAAGACGATGAAGTGAATGTTGGAGATAGCCCAAGCAATTCTCATATGACAATAAGAGTTAAGCATATTGGGGATGACCAAAGGTATGAAGGTGTTTCGAAATCATTTCTTTCTTCTACACCAATTCAATTTTGTTGTCTTGAGCCATTTGATGAAAATAATAACAATATGTCATGGTTGAGGCTCCATTGTAAACCATTGCAAGTGGCTGTACATTTTGATCAACAAGTTAAAAATGGGGTTATAATTGGAGAAAAATTTGAATATTGGAGGATCTATGAAGTGGAGTTTCCAAGTGAAGTTGCTATGAGGTACACCCATGGAAAAAGGGCATTTCCGAGTGCCTATGACCACTCTCAGCCTCTTGCAATTTTCAGACCAACAAGTAATGCTAAGCCCTCTGATATTTTGTTTGGTCTGGACAAGAATCTATTGCATCATTATTTGTCATTGCCATGTTTTGCTGATCATAATTATGCTAAGGAGGTAGAGGAAAAAGGTTGGGAAAAAAATTGTGGCCAAGGATTCATTATACATCTCCCAAACAATGCTTGTGAAATGGTCTTTCATGACAACCCAAACTGCAAACATATTTCAGATTCTTTGTTTCCTATTTCATCATCATGTTGGGTTGGTCATCACAAACTCTTGGTCACAAGTTTGGGCTTCAAGATAGAGGTTGCTTTGCACATGTTGATTGAGAAAAGAAGAGGTACGGTGAAGAGTTACATAGATTGTTTATATCCTTGGAATCTGGGTAAACCCTTGAAGCTCAAAGAAGGTAAAGAAAAAAGTTTCAGTTTTGATTTTTCCTCTCTTTGCTTATGGAAGGAAAAAAATTGACGAGTTTGTATGAAGTTGGGAAGAATTCTAGCATGGCATGTTTGAGACATCATAAGTATGATAATAATTCTTATGATGTCTCAACGATCAATTGGACAAAAAAGGGAAGGATTCTTGAGACATTATCGTTTGAATTCTTATGGCATGTGAATTCTTATTGATAAGGATTGTTTGGATTGCCAATGTAGGACCCATACAAAATTAAGTTTATTAAACTTAGGAAAGTAGGAGAAAGCCATCTAAGTGACCATATAACAATTCTAGAGAATTTGTATTGGTAGGGAAGCACGAAGGTTATGATCTGTAAACCTCTACTTTGGAAATCTACGAGACCACAAAATTACTTGTTTCTACTTCCAATTATTTGAAAATGATAGAATACTGAAAGCTAGTGAATGAATCTTAGTGCTTAGAACTACTTGCAGTAAATAGAATGAACAATTCAATGCATAACACAAGATTTTTATCCTGAAACCCCAATTTGAGGGAAAACTAGTCGGGAAGGGCAATTGCTCTTTCTTCCCACTTATATATATTGGCCAATTCAATTAACTATAGATTACAAGAAGTTGAAGGAAGACAACAATGTTACTTCCACCTCCTTTACTTGCTTGCTCTGCTCACACACCTTGCTTCTACAATTCAATTCCAACACCAAAGTCTTCTTTCTCACTTCTCCCATGAATTGATGATCCAAATCCACTTGTTCTTGTATTTATAATCGCTTCCCATGTCCTCCAGTGCACTGGAAAATAGGAAGGGACCAAACAGTGAAGAGACATAGTCTAGACGCTTCAAATCCGCGACTGTTCGTTGGTATTTTTTTGGTTTCATTAGTGACAGGACCGCCAGTGAATGCAGACTTCGCGGCTACGCAACCACTGCTTTGTACAAAATGCACGGTTTTAATAATAGAACCTTTTACTCCCGATTATTTTTCCTTCGATTCTCGGTTGTATTAATGAAGTGGTGTTTATTTAGATCCCTATGGATCACACCTCCCCGCTCGGAGGCTTTTGGTCCCACAAAGCTTAATGGGGGAGTAGATGAGGAAACAATTCCCTCACTTTCTCCTTTGAGTACCACCGGGCCTGTCTTGGTGTCTTCCCCTTGAGTCCAACCTGCCAAGATTCCTGTGGACCTCTTCTTGTTTCTCTAACCTTCTGCTGCAGCACTACCTCCTCTAACTCGCCTCGTGAATCCAAGACACAATCTTCTATGGAAGGTAACAACTAACATTCTTCTTCTTCATCAAGCATGGATGGCTCATATAGGTGCAAGTTCTCACAATTTACTACTGAGTACATCCGCATGAAGTGTGGCAAATCAAGTTTGAAAGCGTTTTCTCCAACCTGCTCAGTATGGTGAAGGGTCCATATCTGTAGTGGCTTGAGTTTCCTTGCTTGACCTTGTAGTCTTTCCTTTCTCAAGTAAAGCCAAACTTTGTCTCCAACATGAAGTTTGTGCTCTCTATGATGCTGATCATGTCTAGCCTTATACTTGGCTTAAGACTTCTCCAATTGTTCTTTCACCTTGAGATGGATTTGCCGGATCCTCTCAATGAATTTCGCTGCTCTAGTCACTTTTGAATCATGTATCTCCCTTCTTCCTGCTATCCAACCACAATGTCTAGTGGATTGGTAGGTAGATATCCCAAGCATGCTTCAAAAGGTGACTGCATAGTGGATGTGTGTACTTTGCCCTATTGTAGGAATGTTGAATGTAGGCTAAGGACTCATCCCAAGTCCATGGATATTTACTATTGTATCCTCTAATCAGTTGTACCAAAGTCTTGTTTACCACCTCCATTTGCCCATCTGTCTGGGGGGGGGAGGTCGTGCTTCTTTGTAACTTTGGTGTCCATCTTGTCCCACAAGGTAGTCCAAAACTTCCCCAAGAACCTAGAATCTCTGTTAGAAACAATAGACTTTGGCAAACCAAAATGCACCCATACATTAACAAAGAAAATTTCAGTGCCTCACTTGCTTTTATTGTCTTTTTACATGCCATAAGAACACACATCTTACTAAATCTATCTACAACAACATATAGATAATCATGGCCATGTTTAGACATAGGTAGTCCTACAAAATCCATAGAGATATCCTCCCAGGACGAGTAGGGACCGGTAATGGGCATATATAAACCTTCCTTCTTGATTTTAGGCTTGCTTTAGTACAATAAAGTTTACATCCTCTTATGAATTTAGATACTTCTTCTTGCATATTGGGCCAATATACATACCTTTGCAAGTGGGCCATGGTCTTGCCAACACCAAAATGTCCTGCTACTTTCGAGGTATGTGCTTCCCTCATCAATAGAAGCCTTTCTTCTTTTGGCACACAAAGCTTCCCCCATCGGTAGAAGCACCCATCTTTGAGATAACAATCTTCAATACCCGTCTTTTCAACCCCTTAGGATTGCAACTGCTGATATGTCATCCCAAAATCTTTGTCTTGAGCATATGCCTCTTTGTAAGCTTCATTCGTGAAGGGCTTAATATGAGAGATAGTGGCCAAACTAGAGATTTTCTCTGTGTAGGCGGCCTAGACAACATGTCTCCAACAATTTGTGCTACATTTCTTATACTTGATTACCAAATGGAACTACTGAAGGAATCCCATCCACTTGTAGTGCCTTGCCTGTTGCAATTTAGACTGTGCTTGCAAATACTGAGAGGTTTGTGGTCAGTGTGCACAATAGTTTCTTTACCCAACAAATAATGTTTCCATTTCTTTATTATGCGAACTAGTGCATACATCTCTTTATCATATACTAAATATCCTCTAACTGCTGAATTGAAAGTTTCAAAATGATAACATACTTGGCTTACCTCCTTGTAGCAACACTGCTCCCATGGCATAATCACTGGCATCTGTCTTTACTTCAAAGGCTGCTGCAAATTAGGAAGAACAAGTACTGGAGCATGACTAATTTTGCATTTTAATAATTCAAAAGCCTTGTTTTGTTCCTTACCCCTGTCAAAACCCTTACTCTTTGCGTCCCATTTGTGTAAAGGTCTTGTAATAGGAAAAAGCCCATAATGAACTTCCTCATGTCTTGTCTTGCTCCCACAAGACTCTTAGTCTCCGTGGTTCCCGTTGGTGTTGGCCAGTTGGTGATGGCTTCCACCTTCTTCGGATCCACTCGTAGCTCTCTTCCTCCAACCACATGCCCAAGATAGACAAGTGACTATTTGGCAAATTCACACTTCTTCATATTGCATAATTGTTTCTCCTTGAGAACTTGCAAGACTTGCTGCAAATGTGTTAGATGTTCCTCCCATGTGGCACTAAAAATCAGAATATCATCCAGATATACAATGACACATGAATCTATGAATTCCTGCAATACATCATTCATCAATCTCATAAATGTAGCGGGTGCATTACATAAACCAAATGGAAGTACTAACCACTCATACAAACCTGTTTTGTTTTGAAGGCAGTCTTCCATATATCCTCCTCCTTCATCCTGACTTGGTGATAACTAGACTTGAGATCCAACTTCGTGAAGAACTTTGCATGCTTTGAAGTTGGTCCAAGAGGTCATCTATACGTGGGAGTGGATATTTGTTCTTTATGGTAATATTGTTCAAAGCACGGTAGTTGATGCACATTCTCCAAGAACCATCCTTCTTTGGCACCATCACAATAGGCAAACTGCATGGTGAGGTGCTTGGGCGTATTACCCCTTGGTCCAATAGCTCCTGGAGTTGTTTCTTTACCTTTGTACTCTCCAACAAGGATTGCTATACAACCCGATATTTGGCGGGGGACTCGCAAATAACCGAATCTCATGCTCTACCTCTCGTTTTGGTGGTAACCACAGGAGTCTGGAATACTTCCTGAAAAGACTAAATTATGCTATCCAAATCCTTCATCCCTTTGTTAGAAATATCTGAAATTTCTACCCCATCTTGCTTATCTTTCAATAAAAGTAAACAAAACTGATTATGATTTTCCTGAATTAGTCTCTTTGCTTGGTTAGCACTTACCATAGCAAGTTTTGACTTATATTGGTGTGCTCGGATGTTGTAATTGACTCCATCCTTAACCCATTTGTATCAGTTCTCCCTTCTCATGAATATAGCATCCTTGATATACAAGTAAGGACTCCCGAAAACAACATCAAATGCATCAAGTGGAATTACATTAGCTTCCAATACATCTATATACTGAGAATTTATCCCAAACTTGAACTTACATCTTCTTGTTACCTGAATTTCTACACCCTTCTTCACCCATCCCAAAGGATAAGGATGTGGATGCTCATAAGTTTCAAGACCAAGCTTCTTTACAACCACATCGAAATCAAATTAGATTGAGAACCAATATCAACCAAAGCATTTACCTTAGTCCTCTTGATTTGGATTTTGATTTGAAATAACTTACTCATCTCTTCCTCTTGTTCCTGGTTGTCCATGTTGGTGGCCGTGCATCCAAGCCTCTCGTCTACATCGAGAATCATCCTCTATCTCTACCTCCCCATCTGTCCTTACAACTGTCATGGATTTCTTGGAATCCTTGGTTCGGTTCTTTGGATTACGTATGTAACTTCCAACATGTAGCATCAGTATGACCATTGATATCACAATTCTTGCAAAAATTCTTAGGATCTTTACAAGTATTCAAAGTGGTAGTGGTCTTTTTACCTTTCCATTTACCTTTGTTACTTGTTTGTCCCTGCTCTTTCTTTGGCTGATTTGTTGACTTGCTTTGTCCTTGACTCCGCTTCTCCTTGCTTCTTTTCATCATCAATGTAGTATGCTTGCACACATGCTTCATTGAGATCCTTGGGCTTCGTGGAGATGACCTTCCTTTGAAGGTGAGTGTGAAGTCCTCCCAAATACTTGGTTAGAATATCCTCATCCTCCAAGTCCATATTGAGCAACATGGCTTGTCTCCGAAACTCCATAGTATAATCTTGCACACTTTGACCACTACTTTGTCTAACTTGCCACTTAATCATCTGGTCAATCTTATGGCCAATAGGATAAAAATTTTCTCCAAGCAATTCTTTAAAACCCTCCCAAGTACTTACAATAGGACGCTTCTTCTTCTCACAAGTGGCTACATGGGTTTTCCACGAAACTAGAGCATGTCTTTCCATTTTGAGACGTGTAAAGGTAATCCTTTGTGCCTCCGTAACATTATGCATACTAAAGTAAACCTCGATTGCTTTAACCATTTATCTAGCAACTTTGCATCTGTAATGACCCTTTCAAGGGTTTTAACCAAACACACCAAATGCAGATCTGAATTTTATATTGCAGCAGACTGTTAATGCAAAATCAGCAACTATTATGAAATATGCCAAAAAACACCATGAAACCACTTGCCACAATTTTATATGTATTTTATGGAATATTAAGAGCCAAAAACACAAAGAAATATTGAAGAACTCACTGCTGGAAATTAATTATGAACTGATTATTGCAGCCACAAGAAAAATATAGATCTAGGGCATAGAAACCCCAAAAATAACCAAACACTAGATTCCGGCCTTAGAAAATATAATAAATCAAATTATCAATTCAAATTTCCCAAATAGTTTACAAAATGTTCCAAACCCTACCCAAGGTAGGTCGCTCCACTCATAATAAATCAATAACAAGCTGAAAATGAAAGATATCTCTCTAAATCATCCTCAAACACCAATCCCAAGCCAAGGAGAAGGGTTTTCGTCCTTCCCTCAACCTCTAGAAGGGTTTTCGTCCTTCTAGGCAAATACACATGAGGGTTTTCGTCCCCAAGTGCAAGAACATGGAGCAACAAGCTCACAATGCCCAAGTAGAATAAAATGCGCCAAGTCTAGATGCAAATGATGCCTCTAATCTTCTTTTATATCCTCCTTTTGGCGCCAAGGCTTGGAATAGCAAGACCGACCTCTTAAAGATGTTCTTTTCCTTCATTAGCTTCCATTAATTAATTAAAACCCAACCGACTTGTTATAAGAAAGAAAACACTAAAAGAACATATTAAAAATTAGTAAAAACATATCAAATGGAAGCTCAATGTTCTCCTCCATCTTCTTCTCTTCTTTGCCACGGAGAAGGAATGACAAGAAGACCAAATAATAGCTCTCAAGTGGGAAAAAGGGACATTACAGTCCTCCCTTCCCAAAATTGCTTGTCCCCAAGCAATTGCAACCCCAATGTATCTGTTGATCTGAACTCTTCATCCCCCTCACTTTGAAGTTCCACATCCTCTAATGAAGTAGGAAGTGGCATCCTTGATAAAGCATCTGCAACCACACTAGGTTTTCCCTTAATTTCAATAGTGCTGCCCCCATAAGAGCTGTAATCATGCATTGTTCCTTCAAAAATCAGAATGTTCAAATCTGAAAATATCATACCATGATCTGATTTTATTCCTCCATTCAACTGAAATCTTCCTTCCTCATTATGCCATGAGGGAATGCACTCAGAAAATGAAAATACACCGTTCATGACTGTTAGTGGCAGCCCCAAATCTGATTCTTGCAAATTCAATCCTGTAATCATGGTATAATAACTACCAAACTGAATTTTCACAAGGAAAGGCAACTCCATAAATAAGGCAAGGACTGAAATTTGATTTACATATGCTGAAAACTTAGGAACAACAGGCCTACAAATAAAATCAACAGTCATCTTGGCCTTGAATTTGAGAAAATCAGCCTCCCTAGCATACCCATAAATTCTGATTTTATCATTTTTCAAGTGGAGCTCATACTCCATGTGACTTTTGAGGGCAAGCTCCTCCAAATTTTGGATCTCTAGATACCCCCAAACATTGTGTGACTCAGCTGAAATGAAAACAAGGTAGTCTAAGCAAAATCCATACCTCATCATGGGATCATGAAATTGAAAGATAGAACCATCATTCTCCTCTTTGGTGACCATGTGAACAGCTGCAAGTTTATCATAATTGTTTCCCTTTGCCCTTACTTCCATTGGTTCTCTCATGGAACCATGGGTTAAGAATCCATAGAGGGAAAATTCAGAATTCCCTTCAAACTTATGCTTCCTTAAACATGTCATATTAGCATCCTCTTTCATCAAATTCCATAAGCAAGGGGAAAAACTGAAATTTTTACCTTCACTCACGTTATGTCCCATGAAGTGGCCCGGATGATCAGCCCACGAGTATCATGAACAGCCCTCCAAACTTTACTCTTTACCTTAGATTTAGGCACCAAGTAGACCCGGTTTTTGTATAGGATAAGCCCATCCACCACCTTGTACCTATCATCACTTATTTTTCCTTCAAAGGCATCATTAGCAAACTTATTTTTTGCATACTCAGCTGAAAGTAATGATTTCCAATCCGCTGTAATTTTGGATAAAGAACAGAAATATGATTCACATGAAATGTCTTCTCCCACCAAATAATTAATTTGGAGTGTTTCCGGAAGCATACCTTGCAAAGTCATCTTTTTGTCTTGGTCTATGAAACTTATCTCCGTGCTTTGACATTTGAAAGTGAGCTTTCCCAAAAGATGCAACCATTGTACCCCAAATATGTTATTCATATCAGCTATGTTAATGAAATGGAAATCAGCACATACCTCATAATTTTCCAATGTATCATGGAGTTGGAAATACTCCTTTGAGCATGACATAGAGCAACCATCCATTATCTCCAAAGGTGTGTATCCGATCAATTCCAAGCACTCACTAATGGAATCATGAGTGACTCCACCATTAATCAAACCCATGACTCCTTGTTCTTGGAGGGTAGAATCCTTCATAACCTTGTTTGCATACATAACGATTTCAAAATTATCCTTCATCAAAATTTCCTCTAACCATGTGCATGTGGTAAGAATATCAAAGACTTCCTTTCTACCATGCAAGAAGTCAACCGGAACTGTGTGTCCTTGCAAGGAAATATCTAAATGACATGTGTCAACCCACAAGCTCTTCACATCACCAAAACTTAGCATGTGATCTTTAACAACAATTTTCCCATGATGACATAAGTACGACAGCGATATAAAAGAAGAAAAAATGTGATTTCCATCATACCTTGGGTTGTCCACCACATATCGACCTTCCCATGCCGGATGAGGAGTGATCGAAACATCCTCTATTCTCCCAAATTTGTGACTCAGAATTTTTGAGTTGGAATCAACCTTCTTTTTCACCTCAAATTCAACAAATGAAGCTCTTTCCGCTTTGTCTTCAACACTATTTTGCTGATACTTGCATGAACACCTTCATGGTGCTTGCCGGAGTCATGTACACCATTAAATGGCCCTTTGTTGACTGCTGTTCTGAAAATTCCAGCAAGCTCTTCATTACCATAATTATGCAAATAAAATTCTTCCTTCCTTGATCCCAACTTTGGAATGTCCTGAAGATGGATGGGGGCTTCTTGGAAAAGATTATTTTCCCTTTAGTACCCTTCATCCTCTCATCTTTGTAAGAATAATGCTTATGATGATCAAACCCTTGCAAACACATATTGGGAGGGTGATGCAATAAATTAAATTGCTTACCATTTTCCATTGATTTGTAAATTCCAACAAACTGAAAAACCCTCATAAGTATCAGGTGAGACCTCCTTTTGAAGGGCATGCCTCTCAACCGGAACATCTTGATTCTTAGCCTCAAGAACCTCTTGTAGATCTGATTTTCTTTCACCAACTTGCCGCCACATGCAATCATTAGAAACCACAAAAACATCATTTATTTTCAAAGAATCTTTACCTTCATGCTGAATATCGGTCTTTCCTTGTTCTTGTTCGCCTTTAGACCTTGTCACTATCATACAAATCACACAAGAACAAATACCACAGTCCTTTGGATATAATTGTCAGCTCTGATACCAAAATGATTTGTAAACCTCTACTTTGGAAATCTACGAGACCACAAAATTACTGTTTCTACTTCCAATTATTTGAAAATGACAGAATTACTGAAAGCTAGTGAATGAATCTTAGTGTTTATAACTACTTGCAGTAAATAGAATGAACAATTCAATGCATAACACAAGATTTTTATCCTGAAACCCCCAATTTGAGGGAAAACCAGTTGGGAAGGGAAATTGCTCTTTCTTCCCACTTATATATATTGGCCAATTCAATTAACTACATATTACAAGAAGTTGAAGGAAGACAACAATGTTACTTCCAACTCCTTTACTCTCTTGTTCTGCTCATACACCTTGCTTCTACAATTCAATTCCAACACCAAAGTCTTCTTGCTCACTTCTCCCATGAATCGATGATCCAATTCCACTTGTTCTCTTATTTATAGCCGCTTCCCATGTCCTCCCGTGCACTAGAGAATAGGAAGGGACCAAACAGTGAAGAGACATAGTCCGGACGCTTCAAATCCGCGATTGTTCGTGGATATCTTTTTTTTGTTTTCATTAGTGATAGGACTACCGGTGAACGCAGACCAAGGGTTCTGCAACCGCCACTTTGCACAAAGCGGCGATTTTGTAACAAAACCTTTTACTCCCAATTATTTTCCTTCGATTAAGGTTGTAGTGATGAAGTGGTGTTTCTTTAGATCCCTATGGATCGGGTGAACACAAAGATAGACATGACACATTATTAAGAAAAGGGGATGACTTTTAGAGTGAACAAGGCTAATAATGTGAGTGAAAGCATAGACACTTTTGAGAACAAACATGAAATCTGATCATACCTTGAGTTGCCCTCCACATGTCCACCTTCCCATGCCGGATGAGGAGTGATCGAAACATCCTTTACACTCCCAATCTTGTGACTCAGAATTTCTGAGTTGGAATTAGCCTTCTTCTTCTCCTCAGATTCAACAAATGAAGCTCTTTCCGCCTTGGCTTCAACAATATCTTAATAGTGTTCGGATGGGGCATCTTCATAGCTCTTACCAAGGTCTAATCCATCACCACTTTGCTTTTTAGTGACTGCTGCTATAATCAGACCAGCAAGCTTATTGTCATCATGTTTCTTTGGAGAAGGGTTTCCAACCAGCCCTTTCTCTTTCCCTTCTTGCTCAACACCCCTTGTTTCATCTCTAGATTCATCACATGTCAAAACATTTTCAGTATTAACCACAGAATGAGCAATATTTACCTCATGATGTTGACTCTTCGGAATGGGTGTAAGTGCCATGGCCTTAGGTCCTTTGATCACCAACCCTTCTTCCTCAATGATTCCATCTTCTAGCACTTTCCTGGGGCTGTAAGAAAAATCAATCAAGGGTTCACCCTTGGCAATGGCGGTGGGTGCTTCTAAGGCTCCCAAGGGCTGCTCCCTTTTAATAACCAACTGCTGCAATAATTCTTCCTCCCTCTTCACCTTAGGGAAATAGGCATTTCCATCATTGCATGGCGAACTTGGGGTTTTGACTCCCTCTTCATCAAACTTCGTGCTCTCTTCATGTTTAGCCAACATGAAGGTGCTCCTTTCCTCCAGGGTTGGGATATCCTTCCCATGACCCTTGTGCATGCCTCGAGGCTTGGACCAAGTTCCAATGCCCACTCTTTCTATTTCCAATTTTACAAACTCTGAAAAAGGTAGGGCATCATGGATCTCCTCTGGAAGAGCTTTGTACTCTTCATACCATGTACCAATGTTGCTTCCTTTGGGTGACGGAGAATGAATGATTTCCCTTGAAGAGATTCTTCCACCATTGGAGCCTTGCATGGTATGGATCAGTTGGGCCATTGTGTTGGCCAATCTTTCTTTCCCTAGGGCAGGCCTTCCAACCCTAGCATTGCTGAAAAACTCTATCCATCCCTTTTAATCTTCAAACCTTCAAGTCTGTGAAGATCCGACCCTTTGATTCCACCGTAATATCCCTTTCAAGGGCTGAAACTGAAAAGTAGGAAATTGCACAAACCCCAATTAATTCAAATATGAATTTCAAACCAGCAAACTGAAATTTAAACCCAGATTAAAACAATGATAAGATTTTCCGAACAACAATGTAAAAATCGATGTAAAACACTTGAAACTCTTCAAATAACCTTGTCAAAATATTAAAATGTATGTTAGGCATCAACCAAAGTAATTTTCAACATAAAATTAGATGGAAAACACTCATGGAAATTAATTTTAAATCAGTGAAGTACAACTCCACATGAAATTATGAAATGAGGGTTTACAAACCCCAAACTTCACAAAGAATAGTAGATTCCGGCTTTATAAATTATGAGAAAGCAAATATGAAAACAAATCAGATTTCCGTGCCCTAGAAGGCACCAAACTCCACACTAGGGTAAGTTGCTCCACCTAGGAGAGACCCAACAATGCATGCAAGAATCTGAAAATGTCTTCTCTTCCTCCAAATCTGCAATTTGCCTTCAATTCACACAAGGATGGAGGGTTTTCGTCCCCCAACCAGCCACAAGAAGGGTTTCGTCCTTCTTGGAAGAGCCACACACTTGGATTTCCGCCCAAGAGTGGAAAGAACAATGAGCAACAACCCAAAAGTCCAATTAGAGTAAATGCGCCAAAAGTGAATGCCCAAAATGAAGCCCTTCAACTCCTTTTATACCCCATCTTTGGCGCCAAAGCCCAAAAAGGACAAGGCCGACCCATAAAGAGCTCTTTTAATCTTTTAATTGGCTTCATTAATGCACCAAACCCAGCTGACCTGCTAAAAAGAAGAACATACTAAAAGAAAACATTAAAAATTAGAAAATAAAAGTGCAATGAGAGTTCACTTCCTTTTCCAGCTCACTCCACTTCTTTGCCACGGAAAAGGGAATGCCGAGAAGTCCAAAATCATGCTCTCAAGTTGGAAAAGAGGACATTACATCTGTAGTCTAGACATGACTTTAGTTGTAAACCTTTGAGTATTTATAAGTTTTTTTAATGGCAGCTTGTGCCAACTCTAAATCTAGATTTCCTCTATTTGTTATCATTTTGGATAATTACTTGTACGCGAAATTGTCTCTCTAGGTTGTGTGTAGACATACCTTGTAATATCCTCCCCTTGAAACTTGTTTGTGGGTTGGACATCCGATTGGGATTCTCTTGTACCATATTCCGAAAGCACTGAGAGGATAATCATGATTTTACAAGCTTACCATCATCAATGAGTATTAGCGGTTTAGGGTAACTTTGATACCCGATCATTATTGTTATATCTATCAAACACAACGTCTTGCATTTGATTTTTTCCCAATGATTCTTTCTCAATTTGTAGGTATTGTTTTACTTTTTCATATTTTCCTACTTTAACTAAATTAAAGGGACAAATATTTCATACTCTCTCACTTGCCATTGTAGGTGTCCTCAAAAGTAGTTACTAAGTGCAACAATCATCCATTCGGTGAAAATTGTTCCTCTTCGGAGTAGAGCGGGCACTTGAACTTGATTTCTCATCTCCGAGTGAAACCTTACTTAGACATGCTTGCCCGATCTTCATGGTAGTGGTCTCATGCTCCCGATCATGTATGACCTTCACTTGTTCTAAACAAGGCTTTTTGTAAGCTTCAAAATGCTCTAATACGCTTTCTATTTTGATTATCACAAAAAGTGTCATTAAAATGTTTACCAACTACAACAATTTTCTGGTTTGGTAAATTGGCAACTGAATTGATCTGGATTTGATCAGCCATTTTCAAGTCAAATTCCTTGATTATAGGACCGTGGTTTCCTAGATTTTTTCATGTCTTCTAAAGTGGTATATTTACTCTCGACACTCCATCTATAAGGGCATTTTTAAGCATGAATTTTCTAGTCTCTTTGATGATATTTGAGACTTCATATTTTGTAATATCCCCTTCTCAAAAATAACAGGTTGAAGACCCTTAGCCTATTCTTGGTTTCCCGATGGCTAAGGGGTGGAAAAAAGGAGGAAACTAATCCTAATAATTTAATTCGAGTGCATAGTAATTTTTATTATAGGCACTTTAATTATTTTATTAGTGATAATAAAGTAAATAAACATCTTATTTTTATTTATTCCCCAAGGAGGAAAAAGTGAACCATATGGAGAATAGAAAGGGGAAATAAAATATTAAAAGAAAAAGTAACACTTCCAAAGTGGGCGAACTCTTTGGGCCTTTTGTATGGAGCTTTGTGCCACTTCCAACCATAAAAGGAGGTCGCCACACATGGAGGGGCATCTTTTTGGCTATTGTGAATTCTATAGTTTGGTCTTGGGCGAATTGCTCTTCCAATCCCACTAAAGGATGAAACCCCTTTGGTGCACTTGCATTAGAGGACAAAAACCCTCTCTTGCTAAGGTTGAAGAACGAAAACTCTTCATCCTTGTGAAGATCCTCCATCTCAGGAGTTTCTATTGAGTTTCAAGAAGTAGTTTCAGATTTCCAGCAGTGATTGAAGACCCAATATAGATTCGTGGCAGCTCCAACTAGGGTTTGAAGACAAAAGTGTTGGGGCAGGTTTCTACCTTCATTTTCAGCCTTATTCTAGGGTAGCGACCCCCTTGTGGGTGAAGTTCATAGTTACCTAAGACTTTGGGACGACGGGACAAGGTTTCGAGGCAGCAAAAAAATTCTAAATTTTGGGGATGGTGAGGGGACGACTAATTAAAAATATATAAATATTTAAAATATAAAAATATAGTGACTAAACTATATAAATAAGCTGAAATAAAACCATTTGAGATTTAAATAAGTTGAAACTTGAACTCATAAACATCAAATACATTCCTTAATATCATAATATCAATATGTAAGTTACATATGTCATATTTGAATTTGAGACTCAAAATTAAATAAGCTGAAATAAATTATAAAACCATTTTAATTTCTGATTGATCAAGTGACAATAGCTGATATTCATATCATTAATCTCATATTCAAATACACCAACAATTGTCTATTGTCAATATTACAAAAAGAAGAGGACAAGTATCAACCTAAAAATTAGAATCAACATCTGAAGCAACATCCATGAACTTCTCCTCGCTTTGGAACTATCATCCTCGTCCTCAAAGGTAAGCCCAATCAATCCCCGTTGCATAGTATTGTCCTCTTCACCTGCCTTGGCTCCTCGAGATCTACATCCCATCGTAATGCTGGGGTCTCCTTGTATTGAGGTGTCTTGCGATCCATAAGACGTAAAGCATTGCGTCATGACTACAAGCTTCTCCATTCTCGTAGAGGTAAGCCTATTCCTCTTAACAGAGTGGATCCAACCATATGTAGACCAATTCCTCTCAAAGGCAGAGGTGCGAGAAACCTAGGAAAGGAGGCGAATGGCAAGTGGTTGCAACAGTCCTGGAAGCCCATACAATCGCCACCAACTCACTGGCTTCTCCTGTGCCAATGTTACCATGTCCGGTTGATGTTTTGTACCCATCAAGTTCAGTGAAGTTGAGCCACTCCAACCTGATCTGTGAAGCCTCCTGTGGACTATGCATTTTTTAAAGGCCTTCATAAGGCTCTTCTTCACCTCATCATCATCCAAAGGGATAACTCTACCTTGCCTTTCCACATACCATTTGGGATTCAGTGCATACGTAACCATATGAAGAGGGTTGTTCAACCTCTCCCATCTCTATTGAATAATGGGTCTGTATATGTTCATTGTAGAACTCCAAAGTGGGGTCCCTCTCACACGAATAACTTCCTTCATTTGCCCAAGCATTATCAATGCACTCATAGATCCCACTAAGATTGGGGTTATTAGAATCCCCATATTTGATGACACTAAAAGCAGAGCTATGATTGATATGATGTATTTCATATCAACCCAAAATTTTTCCCTCAACACCACTTCCTTCACTCTTTTTCCTTGCTTTGTCTTAGACTCACGACACCTAATCCAATCTTGTGTCATAATCATAATTTGCAGGGGCTCCTGTAACTTAAACATCCTCTCTAACAAAATAAAATAGGATGTAAAGCGAGTGTCAATTGGTTTTAGAAATTCCTTCAAATTTTTTCGAAAGAGTGCCAATGATGTGTGGTGATTGCATATGAACTTCTGCATGTCCTTGACCTCATTCACTATCTGGTTGACCCACTTAATCTTCCCTATGTCTTTCAGTGCATTGTTCATGGCATGCACACAACATGGGGTCCAATAAATATGACTATACTCCCGCTCCACTAGCTTGCTTGCTACTTTGCACACATAAGCTGCATCCGTGATGACCTGTACAACATTTGAAGGTCCAACCTCCTCAATGGCATCCTTTAAAATTTGAAACGGAACTCAAGCATCTTTCCGCTTCCCGAGCAAAACAATTGCTCTCAAGAAGTACGGTCCATCTTTGCGAGAGAATGATATTGATGAGAGAACAATGTCTAATATCAATCCACCCATCCATGATAATGCATCGCATCCATGTGACACCCATGTGACCTTCATCTCCTCCATCAACAGATTAACCTTGGAATAATTTCTATTCAAGATTGTTGTCCTCAGTTTGTTGTCTCCAGGGGCACATAACTTGTACCTTCTTTTGCAACCTTAGCCATAGCCTCCTTGTAATAAGGAGAGTGGACGACATTAAATGGGATCCCAACATAGAAAATTTCCCAATAGCATCATCTGCCTCTTCCTTTGCCTTTGAATCAAACATGTCTACAACTGGATTGGGGCTTCCCCACAACCTTTCTCTTCCCTCTGCTTTCCACTTCTGACATTCCAAAACTAGAACCAACCAAAGTATTACTATTCTTGCCAGTCCTATGAGAGCTCAAAGGAGTGTTAGCCGCAGTGCTAGTACCACGAACTTTTAGAACATTGTCCGTGGTATTTCCATTGAAAATTCTCACCATCTCTGCTCTTTGCTCTAGTGAAAGGGCCTTACAAAGGCCAACCCCCTTCTTGTAAGGTGCAACAAGTGTGCATTGGTCTTGGTGATGCTGCCATGCCAAGTCAGTGCACATATGTTGCACTTCCATAGTTTACTCCCCCTCCAGACTTGGGGTTCTCAAGTATCTCAACGAAATTGTTGCAATGGCTTCTTCTTATCAAATGGTCCAATGGCAAATCTGACAACATTTGAGAGGGGCAATTGGTAGCACTACCAGCTGAACTACCAGTTGCCATTGCCACTACATTTTGTCTCCCTTCTCCACTTCCCCCATTATGGCATCACCAACACTTCCACCTATCTCAAGTTCAACCCTCTCCTCCTCTGATTCATACTCATACTCAAAAGAAGAACTCATGGTGATGATTGCTGCAATGAATAAAAAAACAACCATAACTATATGTAATGAATTAATTTAAAAAAAAGATAACTATAAGTATAAGCAATGATTATAATTTAAATTTAAATTTATAAACAAGGAAAACAACCATAACTATATTAATATTTATTATTCAAATGAATAAAAAACCATATGCTACTAGGCCCATAATTGGTTACCATATGCAAAAATATTAAAAAACAAAAACGTAAAAAGTAAAACTAGAAAGTTAAAACTAAAACATCTAACATTGTTCATTGTTGTAGGAGTATTTACTACTAAGTTTTTCATTTTTGTATCTAGATTCTACAATCAAGAGCTTTATGTTTTATTTTTAACTTTTAAAATGTAATTAAAAAAAAAAACTAACCAATATGCATTTTGTAAAATCCTACAAACTATAAACATGATTACATTGTGAATGTAGATACAAAAACTAAAAAACAACCCCTAAAAAATGCAAATAGAATCTAAATTTTAAAATGGAATTAAAAAGGTAATTAAAAAAACCTAACCAGTTACAACCAAACCCTATGTAGTATGCATTTTGTAAAATCCTACAAACTATAAACATGATTACATTGTGAATGTAGATACAAAAACTAAAAAAAACCCTAAAAATGCAAATAGAATCTAAATTTTAAAAAACTAGAGACTATTATCAAGCATTGTAAGCAAATAAAATTATAAATACCTCCCCGCTGCACTTCTCTTGCTCTCTGCCCCCACTCTTGCTCTTTGTTAGCTAGATTTTCTACATAGCTGAAAACCTAGGTAGTCACGAGATAAATCTCCCTTATTTACCGGTGAGGCTCTGTGTAAGATTTGTCAATTAAATATGCTAGTATCTATTTGGGGTATTACTTTAACCATGCAGCTCATGAACCATAGCTATATAGTTTTGCAGCAAGTAAGCAAATCGTTTAAAGAAAAGAAATATCTGATGAAGAAGGAAATAATATAAACACAGGAAAGAAAGAGGGAAGATGTGCAACCCAATCAATAGATTACAGAGTTGATTGCATGCACATAGACAAAACCAATAGATATTAACACAAAATTATAAACAAAAGCAACTTTTAGATCTAGATCTAAAATAACACAAAGTTTATAACTAGATCTAAGACAAAAAGTTAGAAACAAAATACATTGTGACACAAAGTTCTTCGGAAATTTGCTCCTTGCTTCAAATAGCTATTAGGGGTTTCAAAACACAAAGTCCGGAATACAAAAATGCTTTTACAAATTATGATCTTTAACTCAAGGTTCTTCCTCTACTTATAGAATATAGAAGAGAAATTACAAATGGGAAACTTAATCCGAACTAGAACATAAACAAGAAGTAAAGATAACATCTGACAATCATCTTCCTTTAATTCCTCTCCAAGTGACATGCATCTGGAATCTATAGTCAAAATTATACACATTTGTCACTTAACTTATAGAATCGTTTCACATAACTTAAAGTAATGGTTTTAAAACCAACTTTAAAGTTTTACAATTACATCCAGGAACGTGGAAATAGAAGAAAGAGCAGAAGAAGAAAGATCTGCAACTGTAACATCTACATCTTTTTGTTTTGATACTGAATATACTTGTCGAACATGTAATTTAGCAACTTCCCATCTGTTTTAGCCACAACTTCTTTTTCGTCTCTAAATTGCAGCAAGCCTTCATTCAAAACCCCGATGCACGCTTCCACATCCTTCAAGCTAGGCCCGAACCTCTTAATATCTGACTGCAACGTTACTAGCTTACTGATGGAATCCATCGTGAAAGGCCTAACAACTCCATCAATCCTCTCTTGCACCATCAGAAGAGATCCTTCCAGGGAATCAAACACTTTGCTAGGAATGGTCCTTGTGTATGAAGAAACGTTCCCGACCACTTCCTCATTGGTGAAAGCAATGACATTGTCTGGTAGTGATGATGCCATACTTTCAAGTGCCCGCATCCTTTTCAGCATGATTCTGAAGATCTCCAAGCAGAAAGATACTGCAAACTCAAGCTGCTTCCCCTTCTCAACTGATCCATCGGGCACAATTTGTATTTATTTTGACCAAAGTACTCAGGTTACTTTCACTTCACGTGTTCATGTCCATCGTGCTTGTCACCAGTTGTTTCAGATTGAACTGATGCATCTTTCATAAGCTTTAGACGGATGACACCTCCCTAAGTTGTCATGAAGCTTGGCGAATGATTAGACTCTTCCATTTGTCAATAGCTTTAACTCGGTTACCTACATCTTCCACTTCTGCATCGATGATCACTCACCCGCTTATGTGCCAAATTGGTGAGTGGAAGATTTGGCAACTTTGACAATAATCTCGCATAACCGAGACACACCGCTTCAAGTTCAACTTTCTCCGCCTTTTCTTTGTCAAGCCTAAGGAATAAAACATTTATCAATGTCTGTATCTTGCTTCAAACCTTCTGTAGTGGCTTGACCTATGGATACTTTGGTCACTGTTATATCCGCTGCCGTGAGCTCATCCTTCTTCTTTCCTTTTCTTTGGGGCCGACACCTCGGTGAACTTCGCCTCGACTCCTCAATAATCAACCTCGAAGTCACCTTAGCAACTTTAGGTTTTCTCGTCTTTACGCCCAAACTTAGGAGCAAACAAGTCATGTTCCTCCAAGTTGATCTCCTCTCTAGCCTCTGGGACCAACTGTGAAGCCAACCACTCTGAGAAATTGCTTCTCGGAGAATGAGAAGTTGCCGAATGTACCACCATCTCGTGCTCTGGTTCCTCTCCATCCGAAACTGCTACAGTGTTGTGGCTACCGTCCTCTGTATTGTCCAAAGACAAAGCTCTTTCAAATTCTGCCATCTGCAACTTCAGCGTTTCTTCAGGAAGAGGTGCTGATTGGAGTGGTTGAGGAGAAAAGACAAATGTTGCCGGATTCAACGGAGGAACGACAGTATCTTGCTGAGGTGCAACAGTTGGTGAAGTACTTGACGTTGGAGAAGTCGGAACTAACACCATAGCCGTAGAAGTGATCTTTTCCCTTGAATGAGACTTTTTGTGCACTTTAATCTTTTCAGGCCTTCTGTTGCTTTCTCCCCGTGCTTCCTTTTGAGGGAATCTCTTGTGCTGAGGTTGCCTGATGATTTGATTCATCAAAGCTTCATCAAGGCAATATCCCTTTGTCAGCAACCAGTTTGAAGTATTGACTAGAACGGCGGCAAACCTTTCCTTGATCGTGTGGCAGCCACCTATGTTCCCTGAAGTACAACTCTATCTCCTCCCATCTGATGGTATGTGTCAAGTAACACAGACCCATCATCTTTAAGATCCGTAGGTATCCGTGCTAATCCAAAGTCAAACACTTGTCGCACTGATAACCTGCTGAAGTCTTTCTTCCTAACTTCGTACTCGCTTCTGCACTTCATCTAGAAATCTTCTAACGAAGGCACATGCGCGTACTCCTGGGAGATTGTCTTCCTTGCCACCCCATATGGATCAAAGTTCAGCCATGTTGGGAAGAACTCTGCTCGTACTCAGAGAACATCTCCGCTTCAATTCCTTTGGCTTTATGAATACTCTGGCAGTTGTAATAGCCCACTGTGATCGGGAAGAAGCCTGTAGACTTGTGCTGTTTCGATTGTAGGTCATGCATCTCCACGAGTTGTCTGCTCAACTCCATGATGACCAATCTGTCACTTGGATATCTGGGCAACTTGACTGGTTCTCCTGAAAAGCCGGTGACCCTGAGGTATGTAAAGTCCGCAAACTGGATGAAGATATTGCCAATCTTGGGACACAGCTTCCCAAGCTTCCTTGCTTACCTTGTTGGCCTTTAGATCACTGTTCAGCCTGCAAATGAACCCGTAGAAGAATCCATCGTTGACCACCTTATAATCTTTATTGCATTTAGGCACAGTAAGTTGTGGATAACACTCAAAAATAGGATCTTTGGAGAGCACACCACGTCTATCCAGCTTGGAGAAGATACCCTGCGAAGCTGCTGCATATACCAAATATGAAGTCATCTTGAAGTTGTAAGTCCGCCTCACATTTCGGAGCTGCTCACCGATGTTGTCACTGATGATTTCCAACCAATTAATTATAGAATCTGCTTTGTTGATTTCAATGGTCCGATGAAGGTATACATCGACGAGCAAAAGTTGTGAGCGTTAGCTTCGCCATTTATCTTGCATAAATTTGGTAATGTCATCCACCTCCTACACCAGATTGGATCGTGGAAGAGTCCTTGGGAACTTGGATGGAGATCTCGGGCTTCTTCATATACCCGCTGTTCATTATGCCTACACAGTCGACTTTATGCTTCTCCCATCTTCTTTGGCGTCCCAACATGTCGATAGCAGTCACCACCTGTCGTGTTGGAATCTTCAGACAATAATTGATGAACTGTGCATCCAACCAGATTATTGTCTTCCCGAACATCTCGGTCGATCTAGATAGTGGGTGGTACGACCACCACGCTCCATGATGAATTCTGGCAATTGGGCCGTGAATGGGAATATTAAGCTCGAATGATTCCACTGCTCATGACTGCACGCATGAGAGAAGTCTTTCCAGCTCTGGATCTGTCCAATCAATTCGGAAAGAGGTTCTGGACCTAGATCTGTATCTCCGATGTCAGCAAACCTAGAAGTAATGCATGATTCTGCTGAGTTTTCTCTTTCATCTCGCTTTGCCATGGCCGGATCTATCTTTGTTTGAGCAACTCTTTTTCTCTTTATTCGGCTGGAATTCTTTACAACCGGTGCAGATCTGGGAATTTCTTCGAGTCAAAGGATATATTCAATGTATCTGACATTGATTTAAGCTCCCTTTCAATTATATAAGCACCTGTAATGAATACCTACAATTAATTCAGACAAAGATGGCAATGGAACATGAACACTTGATTTTTATCATAAAAATCTGCATATATAAAGCCCATTTCCTAAAATTTGAGGCTTTGTTTGCATGCAAAGCAAGCATGAATATTTTCAACTTCACCTGGGCACCTATACCACTATGCAGATAATTAACCAAACATAAAACAAGCTCTTCCAATCCTAGGCGCCAAAACTTGAAGCTTTCCGGCAGTGAAAAACATTTCTTTGAGCAAAAATCCTCCTCTTTTAGGCGCCAAAACTGTCCGCGCTGCACTTCTTTGCTAGAAGAATTAATTAATTCGTCATTATGGCAGCCCATGCTTATATAACTTTCATCGATTTATAATTAATTACCTCTCTTATTCTGCATTGATTCATTAATAAACATGTTTTTTCCTTCAATTTGGGCGCTTATTTTGTGCATGCTCATGTTTGCCATTAAATAAATAAATTTAATTTATTTTTAGCCCTCTACTTCCTCTACTTTGACTTCCCTTTATGTATTGACTTTTCCTCATCCTCGCGCCAAAATCGGAGAGAGATTATTAATAAATGCCATTAAATAAATTAATCAATTCTCTAAAGGGGTCGCACTTTTTGGTAAAGGTTGGTTTCTATTTTTAGAAGTCAAATTTGATGGGATTCTTCACCTGTCATGGCAGCTCCAAAAATCCCATTATCCACTTAAGTTGTTTGACTTCCACAATGGGATTTTTAACCCTGTAAGGTAGGTAAGAAATTCCCATGAATGCCCTAAGTGATTTTTCTTTATTTCATAATGGGAATTTTCACCTGCCGCAAGCGGGTAAGAAATTCCCGCCACTCTTTGCCTCTAATTTTTCCATCATGACTTAAGTGACTTTTCCTTCATGGAAAAAGTACCTGCAAGGCATATACAAAAATCCCCCGCCGCTCGTGACCAAAATCCCACTGCAGTTTAAATCCATCTATTCCCAAAAATGCGACTTGTGCGAGTGTAAGCTTTTTGTGCACGACTTGGTCTTTTTAAAGAGAATCGACTTCCGTGAGGTTGATTCCTTCGCATGGCGGTCGTAGACGATCTCCGATACTCCAGAAAGAAACAAATTATGATCTTGGGAAGGAATTGACTTAGGGAATTTCACAGAGAAAAATATGAGAAAAATAACAAAAACACAAAGGGTTCTTTAGAAGTCACCGATAAAGCCCATGATCCATTTATGATGGAAACCCTACTGGTATATGTGAATATTGACATGCAAAAAATTTCAACACGGCTAAACCGAGCATAATTTACTTTGAGCGAGGCTCAAAATAATTAAATAAATTTTTATGTCATGAGACATAACCTCGATGAAGGGATAAGACAATTTTTGCATCTAGGTATTTGTTGAAATTGGCTCCTATGATTCATCGGGGAATATCTAAGTGCAATACAGGCATCTTCTCGACAATAAAAACACAAAACAACCCGTTATTTTAAAAGTACGCTTTTTTACATGGGGTAGTCTCGGATTTTAGGGTGAAATCTGGGACACCACTCTTGCTCTTGCTCCCACTCTTATTCGTTGTTCTTCTCTTTGCTCAAGTATGAATATGGAATGAGCCCATAGAGTCATTTTATAACATAGAATGACACTTTTAGGGTTAGGGTTAGGTTAAAATATTTGTTTTAAGTTAGAATTACTTTTAAATGAAAAAATAATAATTAAAAGTCTTTAAAATGTGTTTTTATAAAAAGGGTAGGCAAAGCCGTGGGGGACGTCGGGGACGGTTGGACGCCTCGTATGCGTACTCGACGGCCCTGTGGACGCCCAATCGCCCCTATCGCCCCCAACCGTCACATACGCCCACGAGATGTTTCTCCTCCTCTCCAAACATCCCGTGGGTGTTTCGTTTGCTCCATGGCTTGTGGGAAACGTAGGGGAAACATTTCCCCGTGTCCCGACATCCCCAAAACGTCCGAGACGTCCCAAACTTCAAGATTTTGGGGGGGATATGTGTAACACCCACATTTTCCGCGCACAAAAAACCCAAGATAAAACCCAATAATTAGTTAGGAAAAATACGGAATAATTTTTTTCTTTTTTTGTTTAAAAAGGTTGCAACTCTATAACCAACAACTAGATTAAATATTTTCTCGTTTAATAAGTTTCACATATCTGCAAAGTTATTGTAACTAAATTAATAATTAAATATTATTAATTCCTTCCAAATCATTTCGGGTTTAAATCCCCTTCTCGGGTTTTCATTATTTCACCATTAATTTACTCTTATAAATCATTGTTTAAGTTACCCCTTTTCACAACATTATTTAATTTATCCTTATAGTTCTAATGTCATTTATTTACTTAATAACCTAAGGCTAAAGTCACAACTTACCCTAACCATTAAGTGGCCCCATTCAACCCATTACCCATACCTTTTATTTAATTTTCCATTCCCACAAAAATTCCCATCACCTAAAGTTGTAGGGTTCTTCCTATACCATTGGATTAAAACAATCTCAAACCCTTAGATCTTAGGCTTGACTAAGTAACCCTAAATATCCTTATGGGGTCTCTTATTCATTCATTTGCCCTATTTTCTCATTTTTACTTTTTGCAGGTTTGGGAGAAAGAGGAGGATGGAGGCCATGGAAGGTTGTTTCAAGCTCTTGGATGGATACACACACATTTTGGTTGCTTATTTTCATTTGCATCCCTCTCTTAGGGTTTGCCAAGATTATTGTTTTGTATTTGTGTATTTTTTGGATTTACCCTATTCGGGTAAGGGCATTATTTTCCCTATTTTATTTCTAGTTTTAAAACGATATATACACATAATGAGGGTTTGAGTTGTATATATATATATATATATTGTTTTGTATACATTTTTAAAAATGTACCCGATTTGAAATTTGCAACTAGAGGCATGCGGCCAAGGTATACGGCCCTGGTTATATTTATAAACACACACACACACACACACACACACACACACACACACACACACACACACATATATATATAGGGTTATTTGAAATGTTCGGTCGAGTTTTATATTAGCCGCGACTTACACAATGCACATAGTATAAATATTAGCATTGTGTGTATATAGTTAAGTTTTTAATATTATGGGGCGGGCGCCACCCCACCCCCATCCCATATATATATATATATATATATATATATATATATATTGGGGGTGGGGTGGCGCCCCCCCAACCATTTTTTATATTAAAACAAACAAATCAAACAGTGGCCTTTTGGCCATTTCAAATTTGTTTATATACATTTATTTTTTAATATATATAAAACCAACTTTTATAACAAGCCGTTCGGCTTTACAATTAAAATCCCTTTTTTAAAATTAAGAATTATATATATATATATGTGTGTGTGTGTGTGTGTGTGTGTCACTTAATATAATGATTTTATTTAATAGGTTTAAAATTATTATAAATTTATATAAATATATATAGTCATAGTTGTGAATTTATTTATTTTCCTATTTGTTCTTTCCATATTTAAACAATTACCCAAATTCATTTATATATAGAAATATAAGGCAAGTAGTTGATTTTGTTTTTCTATCTATTTATAGATGTGATATAGTTAAAACTAAAGGCCACTCATTTAGCCCAATGTAAGCAAGGAGGGAAAATATTTCTTCAATTTCAACTTTAGATATAAATCTACCTTCTTATAACTTAGTGTAGAATTTGACTACAATTTCAACATTTCAATATGTTAACTTTTACTATCAAAATGAGAATGTGTCTCTTTTCTTTTCACAACAAGAATGATATCTATTTCAACAAGGAAAATCAAGTATAACTTTCATACATTCATCTAATACAACCACAACCATTTCACCAAAGGAAAGCACAAGCAACTATGATTTTATTTTCAGTTTTGAAAGAAATACATTTCCCATTTGAATACAACTTTCAAGTCCTTTCCAACCATTACAATATTACAATTATAACTAGATAACAATACAATCTTTTCTCAAGAAGCTTAGTTCATTCTTTTACAATATAGTAGTTCCTCCTTTCATCAATTTGAACATAATAAGTTTACAAGAATGTTTCCCAAAATACAAGATTGAATCTTTCACTTTACAACAAGGGAATATCTTGACAAGGGTGATCTCTTTGACTCCAAATAAGGGTAACTCCTCCAATCTTCAACTCCATAGCTTTTCTTTTTCTTCAATCACAAAACAAAAGAGGTGTAGGCAACACTCACCTCCCAACCTTTATTCCAATGAGGAGAAGAATCCATTCTCCTCATTGCCCCTGAGCCCCAACCATAGTAGAATAAACAATGTTTGCAACCAATGACAACTTACAAATTTGCTTCCACATTACAACACACATGCCAACATTTCAAGTAATACATTCAACACCAAAATACAACAACACAATGCATACATTTCAACACATAGGCTTATAGATCAAGCCAAGGGAGAATAAAACAATGGGAACCATCTCCTTGTAACTCCCAAATGAGATAGGAGTTCCACCCAACATGCCTCCAAATGCACAACTTCTCAACACATCCCTTTTCCCTCCCAATGCAAATACACAAAGTATAGCAAGTTTACCCTTTTCTCTCCCCAAAGGTGGAACTCCCACTCATACTCCCTCCACTATGCAACACAAATTCCTTTTCCCTCCCAAAATGGTCCCATCTTCCATCTCCTACACCTTTGCTTAAGGCCAAAATCTACCCAACCCAACACAAATCACAACCATATAACCATTTTCTTTGTACACACATATAAACAAGTAATTGAAAAACAAAGGCAAAGGCCCTACCTTGCCATCACAAGCTTCCACAATCTTCAACAAGCTTTTCCTCTCCAAAACCAAGCAAGTCTTCCCAAGGCAATCTCCAAAAGCTCCAAGTAAAACTCCAAGCAATTTCCAAAAGAACAAGTGTGCAAAATCCAAATGAGTAACCCCCAATACATCAAATAAACATGAATAAATAGAAAAGGAGAAGAGGAGGGTGAGGTGGCTCCATGTAGGATGCCACATCACTTCTCCTCAACTCCACATCCCCCAAGTCAAACATCAAACCCAAGGTTAGTAATTAGGTGGTTGAGGATATGACAAGCCTCTTACACACAAACTCTTACCCACACCTCTAAAGGACACAATTAAAAACTCATGTAAGAAAGTGCAATAAATATCACCTTTTACTTTACAATTCATATAATGGGGTCTAATTCAATGTTTTAAAAATCGGAACCGGACTCGGAACCGGTCGAGGGTTGGACCGGACCGGAACCGGAACCGGACCGGTTCAAACTCTATGAACCGGTTTACTAAAAAACACATAAAAATTACATTTTTAAAGAAAGAAATATATTTGAAAAATTAGAAACCATGATGCCAACAATTACACACAAAATACGCAAAGTTTGCTCATGTATATAGTGATAGTTGGAATACTCGCACTCGGCAAATACTCGGCAGACCCCAAAAAAACAAAACTCGGCAATATTCGGCCAATACTCGGGAATACTCTGCAACTTAAAAAATACTCAAATTTCTTTAAAAAAACATAAAATTGCAGCCAAAACCATGTATTTGCAGCGTTTTCTTTCATTGCTATTAATGCTTTCTTTTTGTTGGGACCTTTACGATAGCCTTCAGTCTTGTGTCTGAGGATGCGCAAATTGGAGTTTAAACACAAAAAAGACTCTTAAAATAGCAAAAAAAAAACCTATGCATCTGTTGATAACTTGATATGTGAAGTCAACATTTGAATAAGCAGGTCGCGACCAAGTTGGTAGGTGGGACGATTAGTCCGAGCACGGAGAATACTCGCCGAGTTTTGGAAAGCTATCCAATTTTTAATTACTAATCTGTCTACAAGCAATCAAAGCTCATGATTCTTTCAGAAGATTGCAAGAAGTTGCTTGGTCCAAAAAGGTGCAAAAATAGATTTTATTAAAATAAGAAAAATATTGCCATCAATGCGTAGAGCTCGAGAAAATATGCACTTTTAGAGAAAACGACACCTGAAACGGAGCCACAGAATGAAAGTTATGGCACATGCAAGTTTTTGTTGCTACATCTTCCCGGACCCTTTCCAAAAATGGCAAATTTTATTCTATACTTGTGTTTTTTTCACCAAAAATCCAAAAAAGGAAAGAAATGCTGACTCGGCCGGTTCAGGATGAAACCGGACCGGTTTGACCGGTTTGGGCTAAAACCGGTCAACCGATCCGGTTTACTAAACGGTTCGTGCTTTAAAATGTTAAACCGGTCAAACCGGCCGGTTCCGGTTCCGGTTTGACCGGTTTTTAAACAATGGGTCTAATTTTGACCCCTTACCCCATAGGTATAGTTGGTAGATGAATTTAAGAGGTGTGGGACAAGCTTAACTTGTCCCACAAGCCTCCAAAATTGGCTTGAAAGTCAAATTTCGAGTTTGGAGAGATGGGTTGAGTACACACCAAGTAAAATAATTAAATCCAACTTCAAATCACAAGATCAAAAGGACTATCTACCCAAATAAATGCCCCCTTATGGTCACATCTAAAAATCAATTTTAATTAACATACTTAACTAATAACAAGGGTACATTTAATCAATAATATAAAAGTGAAATACAATGCAATAATAAAATACATACACACAAATTAATTTAGATTTATGTTCTTAATTTTTATTACCAATTGTATAATATAATTCAGAATACCAATATAATAAATCAGGCAGTCATAAATTATGTAAGGATATTAGATCACTCAATATGCTACAAATATAAGAGTGAAAGTGCAATTAGGTTTTATGGCTTAGAAAGAAGTCACTTGGCACCAAGCTCAAACTGTGTAATAGTGGATTGAAATTGGCCAAGGAAGATAGGAAAATTTCGTCAAGCTCTCTATAAAATCTGGGGACCTAGAAATGCGTGCTAGATAGGTTTGTCGGGTAGTGAACAAATTTGTGACTGAATTTGTCAAGGTAGCTACAACGTGTCCTCTTGGGATCTGAGATGAAATTTGATGTTAGGATGTGCTTCGCTTTGACTCTGGACATGTTTCCTATGTTTGGATCTTCGTGGTGCCAATGTTGTTCTTGTATGTGTCTTCTCCTCACCTATTGCCCTAAAAAGGAATTAGTCATGATTTGCTATGGACTAACCTCACCGTACTTCCCAGTGATGTGATGAGTGCTGCACTATTGAACAATACTCCGAAGAGGGATCAAATTGCATTTAGTTCTCCCAATCCCACGATGAGGTGGAGATTGGTTGATAAAGTATACAATATGGAGGCTTCAATGGTCACCAATATTTAGTTGCATCAGGTCACAGTTTTGTTTACAGCTATGGAAATCATTTAGCAATGTAGTAGTAAATAGAAAGTAATAACATCAAATATACACAACAAACTTATAATAGAAGATAGGCCATTCTGTAATTGTAATTAAAAGCAATGATTTCATTAGTTTATAAGTTTCCCTATAAATGCTATACAAGTGTCATGAGTTGCAACCACTGATTTGCAACCCTTTGAAATGACTTCAAAATCTAAAACTTCACAACTTTACACAAAATATAGAATAATTATCATCATAGAAAATAGACAAAGGCACATTTTTCTGCCCACAGTTGGGTATGGGCATGCTATCATTCCATTTACATGGCAGCAATGCGGCATGGCAACAATGTTTTTCGATGACACAAGTTGAAAACAGGAAAACACGACAAAACAACAAAATAAAAAATTGAGAGAATATTTATTAAAAAAACAAAAAAAAACTGAATCTTTTACTTCATGCCAAATATACTGGGTAGGCATCAAAATAAACATATGGCATGTACCAGAAATGAAAATGATAACAATTGTGATGAAAATGTCAGTAAACAACTCAATAGACTGAAAGCATTTTAATTTTCAAAGCTTTATATAATTGAAAACCAGGCTCTGTTAGTGAAAAACCCACATGTATTCATTAAAACATGTTTTAAATTCATGCAATTTAATTCCTCAGTGATTTTTTTGAATAGAATGTGGGTTTGACTAGTTGATTCCCAAGTCTGACTGTGGTGCCGTGTGTCACATCAGAACGACATGAGAAAATCAGAAGTCCAAATTTTACTTCAACAATAATGTATGGTTAATTAAATACATTAATATATGTTTTTTTGGGGCATATACAAATACCTTTTATTCCTTAGTGTTCTTTTATAGAATAGTTTTGCTACACTTTTATGCCTTCTTCTTGGTGCAGTAGCTAAGGATTAGTTGGTAAGTATAAACACCCGACTAATTATCTATCAATTAATCGAAATTTGTGATTTGTTTGGCATTATATTTTGTACATGTATATAAATTATATTAATTAATGCCTGCCCGGAACATAGTGAATTTTTTTGCTAATGTATGTGACTAAAAGGTCAATATTACTAACTGCTTGTTGTCTTTGCATTAAATGTTGTAGGTTCGCACACAGTAATACACAAAGTCAGATGTCACTTTGGCTGCGACCTCATATTAAGGTAAATGAAAACACACTTTGGACATTGTTTGAACTTTTTGCTTTCTGGGGCTGTAGAACTAAGAATTCTTCTTAATTGTGTAGTGTTACCCTAAGTTTGGAGATGCAGCATTCACATTGACACGATTCTTTCGAGACATGGTGATGCCTGTAGCTTCAAGGAAAGAGTTCACTAATGATATAAACAAAAGTATGTATTCTTTTATGCATAAATTCTATTGGCTATGCTATTAATTATTATATCAAGGATGTCACATGGTTATATAAGATTCATATATGTACATATTATTTAAGTTTAGTATTTACATCCCCATGTGTTATGACAGGCATACATTTATTATTTATACTGCATATTGTCTTGTACATTCTGTATATACTCAATAAACTGGCGCACAATCATAGACTAGTCTTTTAATAAAAATGCTGATGCTATATTAATTTTGGAATGGATTTGCAGCAGTATAACAATCAATTTCGATCCTGGATGTATGGGTTTTCCCAATCTTGGATGTAGCGTCAAGTTCAATGACATCATACATACAGATGGGCTGTCAAAGCCCCCACTCAGGCCATAAAACTGAAAGTAAAATTTTTGTCATTAGTTTTCGTAGAGAGACCAATACTAATACCAACCTAAACTAAAATAAAACTGCACGTAACTGCCATAGCCTAATAAACACTGTCTGCAAGCCTGCACAGATTACTGCTATACAAAACAAACTACCTGCCTCCCTGAATGTCATGCCTAATCAAATGTAGACCATCATTGTGAATAAATTTAATTTTTTTGGTAGACAATCTTGTTATGTTAATCCTTGCCGGCATTAGGTAGTGTTGTAACGAACATTATATTCGGTTGTTGAAGGGCGAGTCAACCGACAACCATTGCGTCTCGGCATTAAAGTAGCATGTCAAATGTTGGGGTAAGGGTACTAGTATTAGGTCTTCCTTGTACTGAAAAATCTTTTATATATGTTGCCAGGATACAATTTTGATACACGGATATGTTGATTTTAAAAACCCTTGAATACGATACATCTTGTATAAGTCTGTATATATATATATATATATATATATATTTTTTTTATAATATATTGTAAGGACGTTCCGTGACGTTTTGTACCCAAGGTTTTTTTGAAAATCGATGTTTCTGCATTTCAGATTCGTACTGCACTTGTTTCTTGGCAACACACACACACCCACACCCACATGCACACACACACATGCGCACACACACACACAGTACTCATTTTCAAATTTTTAGTCCATGGACCAGAAGAGATAAAGCACTCAAAATATTTTGTATTCATTGAAGTTCTAAAGATTCATCATTCAACATGGTTACAATTTCAATGTTTCATATATACATGATTATAATCTAGATTCTAGAATATATCATCTAGATTTTCTTTTAGTTTGTTTGATCATCATCCGAGAACAGATTATTGGTTGGCAAACATTTTATCAAGCAACGGTTTTACTATCCATATACATTTCCACAGAGATCCTACTGGTCACTAATCTAAATGTAACAAAGAGGTTAACAATGAGAATTTGTCCCAGATGCTGACACAGTAAGCTTCGCAACTCACTTGGCACTTAACACACTAAAAAAGCCACACTTGGCACTTAACAGTAAGAATAGCTATTTACTTGGCACTTAATAATAATATTTTCAGCTCTATGAGGAAATTGAAAAATATACAAGCGTTAATATCTCATCTATTCTTCTTTTACTTGCTCCATAACATTCTGTAAATCCCTCTGGTAGTTTTGGGAGATTTTGTTCTCCATCGGTGCAAGTAATCTGGACATTTTGGAAAAGACAGGTAGACTAGCTTACAGCCCTCGGCAATATTTTGCCATTTAAACAAGAAACTGTTTCAGAAAATCCAGGATAGACTGCCTTCAATCCATTACAATATTTTGTCGTGAGAATAAAAATAAATTGTTTCTTAAAATAAGAAAATAAGACTATTAATATAACAAGAATAATTGAAGGAACGCGTCGGTAACGCCCTAGAAACACTGGGACGTTTTTGGGAATGTCGGGACGTTTCGAAACGCTCTCGCTTTGGACGCTCCGCATGTTTTTTACCCGCTTCCGTATCGAAAACATTTCGGGTAGGGTACGAGGGCTAGGGGCGTTTCTGGGGGCAATATATATACACGCATTTTACTCATTTTTAGTCCATAAGAAATACAAAACTTGATATAGTATGATCAATGTTCAAAACATTCAATATACTTAAGATTTTACATTTTCTATGATATACGAGTATTGTATTCCTTTGTGTTTCATCCATTTCCTTTGAGATTAATTTTTGTGTTGCAATGGTGGCCATAAAAGATGTATATATGGAGCTCCTTTAAAACCTATTTAATGAGATTGACTCTAACTTGCCAATGATAACTAAAGAGGTCATTCCAATGTGTTGGCTAGATTTTTGCATAGCACAAAACCTAGCGAACATGAGATAAATCTCCTCATTTACCGGTGAGGCTCCCGTGTCATATTTGTTAATTAAAGTATGCTAATATCTAAATGGGGTTTTACTTTAACTACTCAATTCATGAACCATAATCGAATCAGCTTACGCAAAGTAAGCAAATCATGTGTTTAAGAAAGGAAATATTTATAGAAGAAGGGAAAGGAAATTATATAAACACAGAGAAGAAATGGGGAAGATGTGCATCCCAATCAATAGATAGCAGAGTTGATTGCATGCACATAGAAGAAACCAATAGATATAAACACAGAATTATAAGCAAAGGTAGCTCTAGATCTAGATCTAAAATAACACAAAGTCTATTAAAAGATCTAAGATAAAAAACAAGAAACACAATACACCGTGACACAAAGTTCTCCGGAAATTTGCTCTTGTATATTCCTTTGCTTTAAGTGGCTCTCAAGGGTTTCAACACAAAGTCTAGAACACAAGGTTGCTGCTTACAAATTTTGATCATTAACCCGGAGGTTCTTCTCCTACTTATAGAATGTAGAAGGGAAAGTACAAATGGGAAATCTAATCAATCAAACATAAACAAGTAAGGATGACATTTGGCAATCATCCTCCACTAACTTCTCCTTAAGTGACACATGTATCACTTAACTAATAGAATTGTTCCACATGACTTTAAGTAATGGTTTCAAAACCAATAACATTAAAGTTTTACAATTTCATCCGGGAACGTGGAAAATAGAAGAAGAAAGAATAGAAGAAGTCAAACCAAATTTAAACATTTATGTCTTCTTTTTGTGTTGATATTGATATCGATATACTCGTTTATGTGATTCAACATCTTCTCATCTGCTTAGCCATCGCTTCCTTCTCTTTGTCCTAAACCGCAACAATCTTTCGCTCAACACCTTGATGCATGCTTCCACATCTTCCAAGCTTGGCCTCGAACCTTGCAATATTCGCCGCGGCCCACCATCTGCCGCTAATGGAATTCATCGTGAAAGGTTTAGTAGCTCCATCAATTCTCTTTTGTACCATCAGAAGAGACCCTTCTAGGGAATTAGGCACTTTGGTAGGAACGATCCGTACGTATGAAGTAACATCTCCGACCACTTCCTCCTCAGTGAAAGAAATAATACTGTCTGGTAAGGACGATGTCTTACTCTCAAGTGCTTGCATCCTCTTCAGCAAAACTCTGTAGATCTCCAAACGGAAAGATACTGCAAACTCCAGCTGCTTCCCCTTCTCAACTGATCCATCCGGTACAATCTGCTCTGCAACCAATACATCTCCCGACAGCTTGTTGATCTCGGCCAAAGTACTCAGGTTACTCTCAACAACTGTGTTCATGTCTACTATGCTCGTCACCAGTTGCTTCAGCTGATTTGTTGCATCATTCATAACCTTCAGGCGGGCTGGCACCTCTCTAAGTTGTACAGAAGCTTGACGAATAATCAGATTCTTCCATTCGTCAATAGCTTTCACTTGATTGCTTGCATCCTCCATCTCCTACATAAGATGATCACTCACCGCTTTGAAATGGGCTAAGTGGAAGGTTTAGCAACCTTGGCTATGATTTCGCACAACTGAGATATCTGCTTCTGAAGCTTGTCTTTCTCCGCCTTTTCTCTTTCAAGCCTAAGGAATAGAGCATCTATCAATGTCTCGCATGTCCCGCATCAATCTTTCTCGTGGGGGCTTGACCAAGGGGTACTTTGTTCTTGTCACATCTTCTCGCCATGAGCTCATCCTCTTTTCCTTCCGCCGAATCGACATCTCAAAGAAACTTCTCGCCCGACTCTTCGATGATCAACCTCAAGTTACCTTAGCAACTTTAGGCCTTTTGTCCTTTCCGTCTAGACTCCCGTAATGTCCCCACTTCCGAGCGCTTGGCCTAACGGCCCTATTTTGGTCTTAGCCTCTGTCATTCCCAAGGGACTAACGACTTTGGAGGTTATCGGGGATGGTTGTCAGTTTCCTAATAGGGTTTTGTTATATTTTGGGCGTGGGAGGGTCTAATGGGCCCTTTGTATTCTATTTTATCGTTGGGATCACTTAAGTGGACACTTCGGCATTTAATGTTATGTTTCTTCGTCAGGGGCCACTTAAAGTACTTTTTTGGCGACTTGAGGGATATGTATTGCATTTAATGTTATATTTCTTTGTTGGGGCGCCTTTTGGGCCAAGGCGCCTAGGGGGAAAAGTAACTTTAAAATATTTATTAAATGGGCCCTCTCCATGGGAAAGTGCGCCTTGGGGGGTTTTAGGGTTTCTTTGACATGAAAAGGTTATAAAAGGAGAAGAGGGGTGAAAGGATAGTCACTCATGCATACACTTATATTTCTTTTCATGGTGCAACTGCTGTTTGCAAACTTTTAGCTTGTGGAGTAAGATCCCACGGGAACCCTAGCTTCGGTGGTGAGAGATCCATCCCTAGCTAGCAGGGCATTCTTCGGTAGTGAAAGATCTACCCTAACTTGTCATTTGGAGCAGATTTCAGGGCTGGTTTTACAGAGATATTTTCAGAATTTTCAGAATTAGGGTTTGAGGATTTTTGAGAGTTTTTGTGGAGATTTTCAGCTGGTTTTCGGATCAGACCTACGGCAGCCATAGAGGAAGGATTCGGCATCATCTACAGAGGGTTTCACAAGGGTTTTGACCATTTTCCAAAGGGGGCGACTTGTTTGGGAAATTGCAGCCCTAATTTCTAGGGTTTCCAGCTGGCCGTTTTCAGATCTGAAGGTTGGAAAATCATCTACTATATTTATATATGTTATTTCCAAAGTTTCATCATTATTGCATTTGTATTCGGAAAGATATTAATTTTCGAAGTTTCCCAGCTATTTTAGGCACGCTGTAATTTTCTGGCAGCGTTATATTGACTGAAAAATTCCAAAAATATTTCCCTTGTGTTCTTCATATTATTATCTTGTTCCAGCTTAAAATTTCAAGTATTTTGACGGGTATTTTGAGAGTTATTCATATTTTTCTGTCGCTGTCCTAGCTGTACTTTTTCTGCATAAAATCTGCAAAAATTAGATTTAGTATTTTGCTGCAAATTTATGTGTTTTGTCCATCTTGTTGTAAGATCCCAGCCTGTGGATATTTCAACTCCGAGTAGTCATTAAGTCGTGTTCTTCCAAGTTCATCTCCACTCTCGCTTCTGGAACCAACTACGAAGCCAACCATTCTAAGAAGTTACTTCTCGGAGAATGAGAAGTCGCTGAGTGCACTACTATCTCTCGCTCTGTTTCCTCTCCATCAGAAAGTGCTACAGTGTTATGGCTGCCATCTTCTGAATCATCCAAGGACAAAGCTCTTTCGAACTCCGCCATCTGTAGCTTCAACGTCTCTTCTGGAACAGGTGTTGAATGGAGTGGCTGAGGAGAGAAGATGAATGTCGCCGGATTCAGTGGAGGCATGGAAGTGTCTTGCTGAGGTGCAATAGTTGGTGAAGTATTGGATGCTGGAGAAGTGGAACTAAAGTCATAGCCGTGGAAGTGATCTTCTCCTTTGATTGAGATCTTCTGTGCACCTTCATCTTCTCGCACCTTTTCTTCACGCTTTCTCCTTCGTGCTTCCTCTTGAGGGAATCTCCTGCGCCAAAGTTACCCATGACTTGATTCATCAATGCTTCATCAAGGCAATATCCCTTCACAAGAACTAGTTTGAAGTATTCACCAAAACAGCGCAGCCTTTCTTCAATTGTATGGCAGCCCCCTACGTTATCTTGAAGTGCGGCTCTATCTCCTCCCATTTGATGGTAAGTGTCAAGTAACACATTCCCATCATCTTTAAGATCCGCAAGTATCTGTGCTAGTCCGAAATCGAACACTTGCCGTGTTGATAGTTTGTTGAAATCCCTCTTTCTAACCTCGTACTCACTTTTGCACTTCATCCATAAATCCTCTAATGAAGGCACATGTGAATACTCCTGGGAGATCGTCTTCTTGGCTACTCCAAATGGATCGAAGTTTAGCCGTGTAGGGAAGAACTCTTGCTCGTACTCGGATAACATCTCTGTCTCCATCCCTCGAGCTCTATGAATGCTTTGGCAACTATAATGTCCCACAAAGCTGATCGGGAAGAAACCCGTAGACTCGTGCCGTTTCGATCAAGGTCATGTATCTCCACAAGTTGTCTGCTCAGCTCCATGGTGATCAATCTATCATTCGGATATCTGGGCAACTTAACCGGTTCTCTAGAAAAGCCAGTAACCTTGAGGTATGTGAAATCTGCAAACTGAATGAATAGACTGCTAATTTTGGATACAGCTTCCCACGCTTCCTTGCTCCCCTCGTTGGCTTTTAGGTCCTTGTCTAGCCTACAAATGAATTCGTAGAAGAATCCATCATTGACCACTTTGAAATCTTTCTCGCACGCAGGTACAGTAAGTTGTGGGTAGCACTCAAAAATGGGGTCCTTAGAAAGAACGCCACATCTATCCAGTTTGGAGAAGATGCCTTGTGAAGCTGCAGCATACACCAAGTAGGAAGTCATTTTGAAGCTGAAAGTACGCTTCACGTTCCAGAGTTGCTCACCAATGTTGTCACTAATGATTTCCGACCAATTGATTATGGAATCAATCTTGTTGACTTCAATGGTCCTGATGAAAGCATACATCCATGTACGGAAAGTGTGAGCATTCGCCTCGCCATTAATCTTGCATAACAATTTGACAATATCATCTACCTCCTACACCAGATTGGATCGTGGAGAGTTCTTGGGAACTTAAAAGGAGATCTGGAGCTTCTTCATGTATCTGTTGTTCATTATGTTCACGCAATCAACTCTATGCTTCTCCCACCTGCTGTCGGCATCTTGAATGCTAATGGAAGTCACCACCTTTCACACCGGAATCTTCAAACAATAATTGATGAACTCTGTGTCCAACCAAATTATTGTTTTCCCCGTAGCATCTCGCACTGATCTGGATGAAGGATGGTAAGATCTAGCACACTCCATAATGAATTCTGGCAACTGGGTTGTGTATGGAAAGGTCAGCAGCTCGAATAATTCCACTGCTTTTAACCGCACGCATGAGTGAAGTCTTTCCTGCTCTGGATCTATCAATCAATTCGGAAAGAGGTTTCGACCTAGATCTGTGTCTCCTATGTCTGCAAATTTGGAAGTGATGCATGACTCCGTTGTGCTTTCTTTTTCGTCCCTCTTTGCCATGGCTTTGTCTATCTTTGTCTGAACAATTCTTTTTCTTCTTATTTGGTCGGATTTCTTCAAAATCAAAAGTGCATTTGGATAATTCTTTAATTTCGAGGATATATTCAATGTATTGGACATTGATTAAAGCTCATTTTCTTTTGTAAAGCACCTGTAATGAATTCCTGCAAGTAATTCAGACAAAGATGGCAACCGAACATGAACAGTGAATTTTAATCATAAAAATCTGCACTATTCAAGCTTGCTGCCCCAAAAATTGATGTTTTATTTGCATGCAAAGTGAGCATGAATTTTTCCAACTTCACTTGAGCACCTGTATCACTTATGCAAACACAAATCAACCTCCTTCAATGCATGCGCCAAAATTGGAAGCTTTTAGCATTGATTTGATCTTCTTTTGGGCAAAATCCTCTTCAATATGGGGCACACTTTTCCTCTGGGCTGCACTTCTTCACCTGTGAATTAATTAATTCACCCTTATGGCAGCCCATGCTTATATAACCCTCATAATTCTATAATTAATAATTGCCCCTCCTATTCCTGGCAATTAATTAATTAAAAATCATGCTCTTCTCTTTAACTGGTGTGCTAAAATTGCATGTTTAAGGACAACCATCCAATAAATTAAATTTAATCAATTTAATCATCCACTCTTCACTCCACTTAAGCTTCACAGTGTGCTTTAACCTTAGCCACTGAAAATAGAATTTAATTTAATCATTTAATGCTTTAAAAGCATTATTTATCTCTCAAATGGGGCGCACTTTTTCACAAGAGGGGGCTGCCTTTAAATAAATATTATTTATTTAATTTAGACAATCTATTTTCACCTCCTTTATTCCCCTTTGCTTTTGTTGACTTTCTTCCATGCTTGGGCGCCAATTTTAGAAGAGAAATTAATTAATTTAATCACTTTAAAGGCTGCCTTCATCTCTCTAAAGGGGTCGCACTTTTTGGCTAAAGAGAATTCTATTTTTAAAAACACATGGCAATGGGAATTTTTACCCTGCAAGGCAGCCCCGAAAATCCCATTGTCACTTAAGTCATTTGACTTTCATAATGAGATTATTCACCCTGCAAGGCAGGTAATAAAATCCCATGATTCACTTAAGTGACTTTTCTTTTATTCCACAATGAGAATTTTTACCCTGCAAGGCAGGCAATAAATTCCCGCCTGCCTGCTGCCTCTAATTTTCCCACTGCAACTTAAGTGACTTTTCTATCATGGGAAAAAGTACCCTGCAAGGCAGATACAAAATTCCCACCTGCCTGCTGCTTCTAATTTTCCCACCGCAACTTAATTTTTGTTTTCCAAAATGCGGCCAGCCCGTAAGAGGCTTTTTGCGCGACTTCGTCTTTTCCCGGTGAACCGACCTCCGATGGCGACTTCCTTCCGCATAACGTGTGTATATGATCCCCGCTTACTCCAGCCAAGAATCGTGCCAAACCGCAAAGGAATTGATCTAGAGAAATTTCACAGAAACGAAACGGGAAAACACAAAAACACAAAAATTGCCAAAAGTCACAAATAAAGCCCAAAACTTATTCCTAGTTAAAACCCTTCCGGTATATAGGAATAATGATATGTTCGATCACAACAGGGTTAAATCGAGTGCAAATTGCCTCAAACGGGCTCAAAATAATTAAATACAAATTTCCCGCAGACAAATCCCGACGACAGAATATAACAATTTTGGGCATTTGGGTATTTGGCGAAAATGACTAGTATGGCTCTTTGGGAATATCTTGACGCAATACAAGAACTTTCCAAAGAATAAAAACACAAAACGACCCATTATTTTAAAAGTACGAAATTTTTTCGGATAGGGTAGTCACAAATTTCAGGATAAAATCTGGGACACCACAATGGTTGGTTCTTGCATTCATATTATCCAAAATCACCTTCTAATCCTCAAGGATGCGGGAAGGAGTCAATGTTGTGCCTTGATTGTTTCTCGGGAAAGGATGCTCCTTGAAACTTTAAGCTATGCAATTTGTGGTTCCAAATTTTTCTATTAGTATTGAAGATCACTTGATATTTGATCTCATAAATAACTTGATCAAGGCTTAGATATATGTCCACATTTCTATGAATAGCTTCTTTCCTTGCCAATCATGCGATGATCCCAAATAATAAAGTCAATCATTCTTGATATCCTTTGAATATTTTCTCTTCAATAAACTAGAGGGATTTTAAACAATCTCTAGGTTTACTTGTGGTTGTCATGCCCTCCTAGTCTAGTCCTCAATAAAACCGAAGTTTGTTTGAGTCAAACTATAATAAAATAAACTTTTTTAGAGCCCCCCACTGCCCAACCCTGCAAGGATACCTCCGGTACGCCAAAACGCACTGTGACGTACTATGATGTACCCGAGACCTATTTGTACCGGCTATGTATCTAGAGGGTACAGGAGGGTGGGGGCATACCCTAGTAACATAGTCTTTTATCGAGCACTACCTATTGATAATACAAAGTTTTTATCATTCTTATATTGTTTTGTACTATATTATGGTATGCATTTACTTGCTTTGTGATTGATATTCTTTGGTAGTCAAGTTAAAGTTGGTTCAAAAGTTAACCGTGGTTCACAATGCTTATTGATGACGACACATTTATGATGGAAGCCTATTGTTCACCCAATTCAGAAGCAATTGAAACCAATAAACAAAGAGAATATGAATTCACAGTGGAACATCAAGTATTTGTGGGGTCTCATTGTATGCAAGTGCGTCAAGGAAGAATTTGAGAGGACCCACATGCCGACAAATGCTTTCTTGGGAAACTTGGTGGTATTTGAAGAAGTGGATCAATTGCTTGATCATTTTAGAGACTCGTTGCTAGGCACTATATTGTTTTGTAGGACCTTCATGCCTAACGTGATTGTGAAGTAAAACAAAAATCTTACAACGATACAAGGAGAGGTTTCATCGTGAAGTGGAAGAAAGATCCAAAGGTGAAGGCCAAACCAAAAGGCATTAATGCTATTGAACTTGGATAAAGGTTGTAGAAGAGCGGACCAAGATATTCGACAGCTTTACTCTCGTAACAACTTGAATCTTAGAGAAAAACAAAACAAAGGAGTTTGCAAGTAGCAACCACCTCTAGAAACCCCAAGGCATGTTTGGGACATTAGCCAAATTTAGAGCTAGAATCAAAATTAAGGAAGGGTCCTCTCGGTCTTAGAACACATACACCACAAACAAGTGCACATTGGGCGGATATTGGAAGGCGATTTCATCTTTCACAAAAAGAAAGTCTCGATCTTGTTGATTGGGTACAGTTGGTAAGACCTATAGAAGAATCCACAAAATCCAAGAAGGAATCAATAAACCTCCTTCCTTATAAGGGACTTCTTTGTTTTGAGATGAAGTTCGATAGCAAATTCTTCACAAAAGAATGAACCCTGTATGAGACAAACATCAACATAATAAAATACTTATTTTTTGATAATACAAAGCCAAATACACCAACGTATCTCAAATCAGAGCCTCAAATCAGAGGGATAAGTACTAAAAGAAGGCCTGATGGCGAGTTAGATAACATATGGAACCTTATAGAAGGGAGGATTGAGCATAGGACTGCGTCTGAAAATGTCAAGAGAGTAAAGGAGCATCCAACGTAGACCTTCTTAAGGAGAAAATCACTTTTGAAGAGCCATGTTAGATGCAACCCGTAACCAAAATTTTAACTAGAGCCGAAGTTACCCCTTCATCCCCATCTCTAGAAAAGTAGAAGTTGCTAGAATTCACAGGTGATAGATCAAAGGATCATGTATTGCATTGCATGACATGTATTACATTCTAGAATGCTAATGAGATCTTTGTTTTGAGATGGAGTTCGATAGTGAATTTTTCCTAGAACAATGAGTCTTGTACAAAGCAAACAACTTGCTTAGGTGAAGGGTTTGGTATCATCTAGGGCACTCTTGGACATTTTGAGGTTATGAACTTGTTTCTCATAATTTATGAGGTTGAATTTTCATTGTTGGTGATTTTTGGAGTTACTTATGAACTATTTCCAGCCCATGGTTTTGGCTGTACTGCTGCTGTCATAAAAATAATTATAGTTGGGTCTGATCACTTATTTTCTCTATTATTTTGATATAATTTGGATTGATAAATATTGCCGTGGTTGAATTAATTATTTGGAAGCATTTTCAGCTTTTATTGCATGGTTATATGTTGATGTGAAGTCCCTGTACAGTTCGCTGCCCTAGAGGACTGATTATTGATTATTCTAATAGGGTTGAAGTGTGTTTTCAGTCATTTTCAGATTGATGCTTGTTGGGTGTTGGTGTATTTTCAGATCAGATTCATTTGGGTTTGTGGCCAAACCCTTATTCTTAGTTTCAGCCCTAGAAAGGGACATTACACTATTGCCCCTTTCTTATGTTATTAATATCCAAGGATTTTGAGTTGGGAATGTTGCTAACAAACACATACAACCACAAGTTGACTAATTTGAAGAATTCCAAAGTTATATATGGCTGTTACACTCATCCACCAGCTCTCATAGGATCTGATCCGAGCCAATTTTTGAAGAGAATTCAGTGGGGCAGCTTGGAGGCAACATTTGGAATCCAAAATCAGCAAGGTAACACAAGAAGAGGTGAGTGTAAGTATTGGTATGCATTGTTTACATCTTATGTTGAATTTAAAAAAAAAACTCAGAATTTTATTTTAGAAGATAAATATTTGTACAATTTCGACTATGCCAGGCCTGGAAGCTATTAGTCCAATCCTGAGCATTATGAAACAAAATAAACTTAATAACAATCATGAAGGATTGTTTAATTTCAAAATAGCTTTCATATCTTCTTGATCTCGTTGAGGCCACCACAAAGGAGGGTCTCCATAGCATCCTATGTCATGATTGTCCAACGCCCAATTTGCTAAAGCATCTGCCACTTGATTTTTCTGTCTGAAATGTGATTGATTTGCATCGACTGAAATTTTGCCTGCAAGTCTTTGATTTTTCTTTTTCTCTCGTATATCTGCCAATTTGATCTCCCTAACTTCTTTGTAGTAGTCAACATCCTAACAATAATCTTGGAGTCAGATTCCACTTGCACGTGAGTCCACCCACACTTAATAGCCTCTTGTAGACCTCTATGAATAGCTCTAATCTCAGCAACATTGTTGGTGGTAATTCCCAGATTTTCAACAAACAAGAACGTAGCTCTCCCATTATAAGTTCTTCCAATAGATTTCATATCTTCCCGATCTCGTTGAGGCCACCACAATGGAGGGTCTCCATAGCATCCTATGTCGTGATTTTCCAATGCCCAATTTGCTAGAGCATCTCGCTACTTGTTTTTTAGTCCGAAATGTGATTGATTTACATCGACTGAAATTTTGCCTCGCCAGCCTTTGATTTTACTTTTCTCTCTCTCTATCTTCCAATTTGATCTTCCTATCTTCTCTGTAGTAGTCAACATCCTAACAATAATCTTGGAGTCAGATTCCACTTGCACGTGAGTCCACCCACACTTAGTAGCCTCTTGTATACCTCTATGAATAGCTCTAATCTCAACAACATTGTTGGTGGTAATTTCCATATTTTCAGCAAACAAGAACGAAGCTCTCCCATCATAAGTTCTTCCAATACCCCCCATTGCCGCCTTGCCCAAATTTCCCTTGGAAGCACCATCCGTATTCAATTTACCAAACTGCATAGGGGAGGAACCCATTTTTGCTGTTTATCTTCTCTTTTTTTCTTGAAAGGAGGAAGCGGGGAGCTAGTAGGTTGTAATAATATCTGCTTACATAAGTTATTCCATGCGGAGTAAGAGTAGAGGGAAGGGAGACTTTCTGCTTTATAGTTTCTGACATATTTATTATAGTCTTTTGCCATACATACCCCCTCTCTTTGTGATCTCCTGCTTAAAAATTCTTTTATTCCTTTCCTTCCATATATTCCAAAGTAACAAAGATATACCTGTCCATAGAGCAGGGAGTAAGTTTTGTCCTTTTGGAATTCTTTCTTGCCATTCCTTCATTAATTGCTCAAGAGAGTGGAGTCCCTGATAGTGTATGCCAAACATATTTGCAAGAGATTGCCATAAAGGTATAACCCACAGACAAAGGAAGAAAAGATGATGTCTAGTTTCGTCCTCATTCCAACATAATGTACATCTGAAAGGCCCATAAAAACCTCTCTTCATAAGTCTATCTCCTATGAGAACTCTGCCATGTGCCAGAAGCCAAAGGAAAAAGCTAACTTTGGGCCATATGGCGGGCTGCCATATTTGCTTAAACATTGTTTGTAGGGGATGAGGATTGCCTCTGTTTAGCTCCTCGTATCCTGAGTGCACAATATATTCTCCTCCTTGACGTGTTCCCCATCCTATTAGATCTGGTTCATTAGAATAGGAGAGAATATCTTTTCAATATTTGGTTAATCAAAGCCTGTTCTTGCTGCTCTAAAGAAATAGGCCATTCATGAGTAGGTATCCAACATCTGCCCATTTCCAAATATTGAGACATTTGTTTAGTATAATGCATAACTCTTGTCCATCCTTTTTGTTGCATTGCTTCCATCACATTACGTAAATGAGGAAATTGAGAGATTAAAGAGGTTTGCCATCCAATGAGTCCAACCAAAAATATGCCTGATTTCCATTATTCACTATCCAAAATAACTTTTTTGATCAAGCATTCCCCCATTTTAAGAACTGCCAAAATCGGAGATCCTCTTGTTGGAAGAGACCATCTAATAATAAGTTTCAGGTGGCTGATTTTCCAGGTATTTACCTCTTATATTAATAGCCCATAAATTATTAGGATATGTGATAAGTCTCCAGTAAAGTTTACTAGCTAGGGCCTGAGCTTGTTTAGCAACAAATGTGAATCCTAATCCACCTTCCTTTCTAGGGCGACAAAGAGTATTCCAGTTTACTAATGTCCATTTTTTCTGATTTTGTGTCCCATTCCATAAAAAGACCTAACAAATAGCATCATTTTTTTCAAAATTGATTTAGGAATATTGAGGATGGATGAGACATAAACTGGGACCACTTGAAGGACAACCTTAACCAGAGTCATTCTACCTGCTGTAGATAACCATTTATTGGTCCATTTTTGTATCTTACCATTTATCTTTGCTATTATCCACTCCCAATCTTTACTTTGTTTAGTATAAAGAGGAATCCCCAAATACTTAAGAGGGAGAGAACCTTTTTTGAAATGAAAGATCTTGAGGATTTTCTCTTCCTGTTGTAGGGAGCAATGGAAGAAAATAATACTAGATTTTTCTTCATTGATCAGTTGACCAGTGGCAGAAGAAAAAACTTGAAGGATTTTAGCCAATTGCTTAGCTTCCACTATGGTAGCCCTCCTGACAAAGTAGAGTCATCAACAAACTAAAGATGGGAGAGGGGCTTAACAGAAGTAGCGAGTTGCACACCTTGTATTCTTTTGTCCTGACAAGCTTTATTCACTAGTCTTCCCAAACATTCAGCCAAAATAATAAATAGAAAAGGGGACAACAGATCTCCCTGTCTAATACCTCTAGAGGCTCCAAAAGGATAGTTGGTTCCCCATTGAGTAACACAGAGAAAGAGATTGAGGTTATACAAGCCTCTATCCATTTAATCTAGTTCCCGAGAAAAACCAAATTTAGCTAAACTTGGTTGAGAAACTTCCAGATACTCTATAATATGCTTTGGATAGATCCAATCTGATAAACATTGCCGGTGCTTTTGGATGTCCATAGAATGCAGGAGCTCCTGAGCCAAGGCTATTTCATCATGAATCTGACGCCCAAGAACAAATCCACCCTGTTCGGGGATATAATCTTATAAAGAAGAGGTTTAAGCCTTTCTGCCATGACTTTTGTGATAATTTTATACAAAACATTGCATAGCGCTATAGGCCTATATCCTGAGATTTCAGCCACATCCTCAGATTTCGGAATGAGAGTGATAAATGTTTTGTTTATTTCCTTAAGCATAGCTTTTGATAGTCTTGCCTCTTCCACAACACCAAGTAAATCCTACTTTATTATGTCCTAGAAATTTTGATAAAATTCAATTGGGAAACCATCTGGCCCAGGTGTTTTTCCTTTTCCCATACTGAAGACTGTTGTATATAACTCTTGCTCAGTAACTGGCCTTATAAGTTGTTCATTCTCCTCTTGGGAAATCAGTCTGGGCAACACCTCTAGAACTTTTTGCTAGTTCTCTGAATTGAGAGGTTGAGCTTTAAATAGGTCAGTAAAAAACAGTACAGCCTCTTGTTTCATTTCTTCAAGGGAATAGGTCTGTTGTCCCCCTTTTTTCTTCAAAGAATGGATATAATTATGCACCCTTCTATGAAGTAATGATTTATGAAAAATGCAGAATTTTTGTCTCCTTCATTTAACCATTGGATTCTAGATTTTTGCTTCCACATTATTTCCTCTCTGGTTTCCCATTCTGTTAATTCTGCTTTGAGGAGTTGTTCTTTTTGAATAATATCACATGTATTTCCTTTTGACGCATTTCATCATTAATTTCTTCCAGTTGTTTCAGAATACCCGTTTTCTTTACCTTAATGTCTCCAAACTCATTCCAATTCCATTTCTTAAGTTTGGTCTTAAGGTAATCCAACCTTTTAACAAAAGAATACATCAGGTACCATGTCTTGGCTTTCCTTCCATCCACCACTGTTGAATACATTGTCTGATATTCTCATGTCGCAGCCACATCAATTGAAATCTGAAGGGAACATTATGCTGGAAAGATTTCCCTATCTCAATAGAAACAGGCCAATGATTTGAGCCTATATTGTTCAGAAGAGTTGCTTTGGGAACAAAATTTTGTAGCCACCATTCTTCAGAAACTAAAAATCTGTCCAATCTTTCCATAATACACTGCTGACCTTGTCTTCTATTATTCCATGTCATAACCCCATTTCCAGTTGGAATATCCAGTAGCTTTAATGACTGAATCTGTTGGGACATAATTGTGGAGCTAGCATCCAATTGTTTGTTCCCACCTTTCTTTTCTTGAAGATTGAGAATAGTGTTAAAATCTCCCCCTAAAATTAGAGGGGTCTTTGTGAACAATCTTGCCATACATGAAATCTTTTTGCTCCATTGTGATTGTTTAGCTCTCACCTCCAGAGGGGCATATATATTTATAAGCACAAAATATTGATCATCCATCTTGGAGTACATATGAGTTAAGAGTCCTCCTTGAATAGCACATGAGTTCAACACCATGATAACCTTTGGATCCCATAAAGTAATAATACCTCCAGAGGATCCTTGTGAACTCAAAGCTATATGTTGTGTTCTAGGCCATATTCTCTCCGAAATAGCAGCCATAAGATCTATAGAGGCTTTAGTCTCTTGAATTAAAACCACACATGGGCGATTAGTATTAATCATCCTATTTATCTCCTGCACCTTAGAAGGGCTTCCTTTTAGCCCCCTTATATTCCAGGTGATGATCTTCATGATGGGGGTTTTTGGAAAAATTGGGATAAATCCCATACCATCCCTGCATTACTCAACTTCTTGCCTTCATTTTGAAGAGATAATTGACTTGGTTTACATCCTGGTTTGATATTTTTATCAATTTTGATCTTCTTGCTTTTATCTTGAGCTACTCCCAAGTTAGATCCATCAATTTGGTTGCCTTTCTCTTGATCAAATAAGACTAAAGCTTTATCCATATTTTCAGTTACCGCTGCCGGTTGATCAACATCGGAGAACTTGTCATGATATTTGGTTTTCCTCTGATAACTTTTTATACCTCTCCCTGCAGTATCGGTATTTGATTGCTGTTGATAAACTACAAGCTGGTTCTGGTTTTCTTCCTTTGGCTGATCCGTGTTTTGTTATTTTTGATGAACCGGATTAGGTTGTGTTTTTGGAACTTGGGATTGCATTAACTCCTCATTTTCTTCCTCTTCATGTAGCTGTTGCAGGCTAGCAAATCTATTGTGGCTGCTTTCCTCCATTTTCTTATCACTCTCTTCTCGTGCTATCTTTTTTTCCTTTTGGTTTGATAAATTCTTCTTGTTTTCTCCCATCTTCAGTAGTTTCCAGAATTTTGAGAGGGCAATCTCTGACCAGATGTCCATATTCATGACAGTTACGACAACGGAAGGGGATGTTTTCATAGTCAAGAACTTGCTCCCATGTCTCATCTTCCACTGCCAGAGAATTTTTTGTGGTAATGGTTTATTAAGATCCATTAGCACACATATGCGAGCATAAATCATTTGTTCCAATTTCATAGAGGCATCTGCCATCATCATATAAGTTCCCAAAGTATTTCCAATTTCCATGAAAACATGATGGTTCCAATATTCCGCTGGAAGACCAAATAATCTAACCCAAACTGGAGCTACCGATGGTAATTCCTCCTTTGCTTTAAACATTGTATGCCATGGTTTCATAAACAACCCCACTCTTCCAAAAAACCATGGCCCTCCTTGAAGATTAACTCACAATCTCTAGGTGAAACAAAAAATACAAGAAAATAGCCATTAGGGTATACTGAGATGGTATACTCACCTAGGGTCCACATTTTTCTTTCCCATTCTTTAAATGCCTGCAATGATGGTTTAAAACCCAAGAATTGAAGAATTAACCCTCTATTCTCCAAGTCCTCTATTCCACTTTGGATTTGTGCTCTCTGAATCTTTATAACTGGGGTTCCATCAGCTGCTTTCATGCATCCATTTTCATTTTTACGGGGATCTTGTCTAGGCATTCCTAATGGAGATTTCAGGAAATTTCTTCCTTGCATACTCGGTTTTGGGTTCCTTCTTAGAATGTCTTTGAAAGTTGACACTTGCGTTTCCTTGATTGAAAACTCCTTTCCCCTTTTCATTTTGCAGCATATCAATCCTACTCGCCATTTTATTTCCTCCTTTACTGCCCATACTCGTAGTGATAAATATCTACCTAGGACTCGCGATTGATAAAAATATAGTCACCGTAAACCCCGAGCCTCCGGAAGAAAGGAAAATATACCAGGTGAAATCGTGAGTGAAAAACAAACATGCAGCAGTGGTTTTTCCAATTCTGACCTCAAGGGTCGAGATGTGGATCAAAGTCGAATAGGTTAAAATACGACCACTCTTACAATAATCTCAAGTCGATCCTAACTCGCATCGAAGTAATATTTTCCTCCGTGATTTCTATGCTTATATTTAGAGTCGCCATTAATCAACATCCATCTTATGTTGAAATTCAATTATAAAAGGAAGAAGACAATACTTCAAGGTAGACTGGATGGAGTTCCAAGCATGGCTACCATGAAGAAGAATAGACATATTTTCGTAGCGCACAAGGCATTGAGAAACATGGGTCTTCTATTCTAAGGTAAGGTACTCCATGGCGATAATTTTTGGTTAGTTCTGGGCATACATGCTATTACTTGTCGGTGGGGGACAGAAGTAATATTTTCCTCCATGATTTCTATGCTTATATTTAGAGTCGTCATTAATCAACATCCATCTTATGTTGAAATTCAATTATAAAAGGAAGAAGACAATACTTCAAGGTAGACTGGATGGAGTTCCAAGCATGGCTACCATGAAGAAGGAAGAGACATATTTTCGAGCGCACAAGGCATTGAGAAACAGGGGTCTTCTAGTCTAAGGCAAGGTACTCCATGGCGATAATTTTTGGTTAGTTCTGGGCATACATGCTATTACTTGCTGGTGGGGGACACTTGAAGAATTATGTGCAAAATGGAGCTTTCTTGTTGAAAGCCATCTTCTACACCAAGTTGGGGTAAGTGTGGGTTGTAAGAATCTTGAACTAAGGGCCAATGTATCTGTTGTTTTCAATTATAGATCTGCTGTTCTCAAAATTTCAACTCTTGTAAGACAATTTTCAGTTTCTACACTACTCATAAAATTGTCCCTTTCAAGAAAGATTTTAGTTTGATTCTTTTAAATTTGAGTGAAAAAGAATTACATACTAAATGGACACTTTAAATGTCATTTAAAAAATCGACAAAATTATTAATTAAAAAAATTAATAGAAAATTGTTGAAAAAAATTTAAAATACAAACAAAACCTCTTTATATAAAAATGTATTAGTTGTTTTTTAATTTAAAAAAAGTCACTTTGTTTCAAAATAAAGGACAAGTGAAATGAATATAACTAAAAGGGTGTTAATTCAAGATGACCTCCTTGGTCCGAGTAGGTTTGCTCCGAGTTTTTGGCTCTGCTAGGGTTTTATGCTTGCATGTCATATGGCGGCCTCTTCAAAGTCTTTGGGATTGTACCTTTCTCGGTAAGTTCTAGGGTTTCCTGTCCTCTAGGGCACCCCTATATAATGCCTCCTTCCACCTCGAGCTTGGCTATTGTTGCCGAGGCTGGAGCTAGTGGAGATACAAGCAATGGCATTGCCGTAGAAACGCCCGGGAAATTCGCTTTTGAAGGTCTTTCACGAGGTAATGTTTCTCCTCATGTTGTATTACCTGTTTGTGAATTTAATGTTGCGTCTTGCTGGTTAGAACACTTCTTCCTTATTGGGTATTTTGTGGGTCGCATCCTCTGAAAACATGCTAAAGTCATGGGTTAACTCAGCTTGGGCCCACTCACGACATCCGACTCGAAAGAGTGCAAAACATGACTAAATGTTTTTTCCTTTTCCATTTCTCTGACCCCACGCATGACCTGACTATCTTGAACCGCTTAGCCACTTGGTATGTGCGTAACTCTCTTTTGGTTCTTCTCCATGGACCAAAGACTTCATGGTGTCTGAGTATGCATCCCTCAAAGTCCCTGTTTGGGGTGAAGTTCGCCGCCTCGTCGCTGCCGTGCGCTCATTTTTTACACCAAATTACTTCCTCTATCTAGGTGAGTTGTAAGCATGGAACCGCAATGTTTCTACAACGCCGCCCTCGAAACATGTTTGTGTTGAAGTTGACCTCTCCCAAGAACTGAAGGAATTTGTGGAGATCCAAATGGGAGATATGCGCTACTCTCAACGTGTGCTTTACATCAACTTGCCTAACACTTGTTTTCATTGCAGGGCCTCTGATCATAAGATCAAGGACTGCCCCCTTTACGCCCGTGAAATTGCCCAACATCTAAGGTGGCCTCTGAATTTGTCAAACCCCCGCAGAGGAAGGGTGGAAAACCGTTGGAGGGCGGAAGAACAAGAATAAAACAACTCAAGCCAAGGTCCGAGGTAACAATAGCTCGAAAGACCAGTCGTTAAGGAACAAACCTTTGCTGGGTCGCCCCACGAAGTTGATTTTTGAAGACACTTTAGTCCCCTTGCCTAAATTTTCCAAAGACACCCAAGGCGGCCTCGATTCTCATGAACCCGACAAGTTCCATCCGCATTTCCTTGTCACCTCTGACCTCGCATGAGTCATTGTTACCACCGATTCATAGGGGCCCATCCAAAAGGGCCCAAAGTCCCTCTCGCCACTCCATGGCCAGTCGCGATCATAGCCCGACACACAATGTGGATTCTGCAGAGGAGTATAATATAGAGTATGCCGGATGAAGGAAAGTTGAGTTCCAGGATTTTTGAAGCACAATAATGCTCAATTTCTGCAAAATTAGTTTGATGCCTTAGATGGCTTGGATGCGGATGGTATGGCCCTTGACCATCGTTTCTCATGAATTGTATGTCATGGAATGTGTGGGGTCTCATAGACTCCAACCGCAAGTATGTCGTTCACGATGCTTGTCAAAAATTTGCCAATTTAGATTTTTGTTTCTAGCAGAAGTGAAAATTGTAGGTTTTTAGTTGTTGATGGTTTGTAAATCCATCTGGCTTGACAACTTGGCTTTTACTAGTAATCATGATAGAGGGCGTGGGGGATTAATATCCCTTTTTGCTCCCAAATGGCAGCCCTTCTTTATGGATCACGGTGTTGACCCCACCAATCGTGCCATCTGGGCCTTATTTAATATTGAAAGTCGCCCTTTTGGCTTCATCAACATTTATGCCTCTAATGATGCGGCTGAAAGGGCCGATCTTTGGTGGTGGATAGCAAATGAAATTCTTGATGCTTATTGGGTCATATGTGGTGATTTTAATATGGTTGAGCTGCCCTCAAATAAGTACGGGCACTTGCCTATGTGATAAACAACTGGAGAAAGGGAGGTGTGGTTCTATATGCGCAATAAATTCGGGTTTAATGACCCCAACGCTTCTCGCAAACCCACCTCTATAACATGGTTCACCTGGTCCAATCTCTGAGGTGGATTAGATCGGGTTCTTAAACAAATCGACAAGGCCATGCTGTCTACTCAAGATTTTTTTGAGTTTGACAACACTTATTCTTTACAAGGGAAGTGATACTAGATTTTGTCCTTTCTGACCACTTATTCGATTTTGTATCACTTGGCAAGATATGAGGCCTTTTTGTCATATAAGCCAGTTTTTCTTAATACAACCTTGATGGAGCATAGACCCACTCTCAATCACATCAAGCGAGTGTGGAATTTAACACCCCGACCACGTCATCTGCAAAATTACCATCCACCTCTTCAATCCAACTGACTCAATGGTGGGAGGATGCAATGACTAGGACGACTAGATTTCTTTAGATAATCTATGGTTGACAATTGGCCAATATTCAGCGCAGATCCTACTCTAATACTTCTTTCGACTCTTAGTCGGGCAATGGTGGCGCTCAAGGGGAATCCGTTTTTGAAACTCTGCAACTCTAGGTGGCAGAGCTTCATCAGAAAATTCAGATCGCGGATAACTACAATGCTCAGGGCGCTCAAATCCGTGCCCGCCTTCACTGGCTCAAAGTTGAGATAGTGTTTCGAAGGAATTCTTTCTTTCCCTCAAAGCCAAACATTCCTTTCAAAAAATTTGTGCCATATGTGATGGCGGAAATTGGCTCACGACTGTTACCATATTTTCCATGCAAGAACGGGCTAAAAATGGTACAAGGCTATTTTTAGTATTTTTAGAAAATTGGCTATTTTTAGTGTTTGCTAAAAATAATGCGTGCTAAAAATAGAAATTGGTATAAGTGGGAAAAGTGGCTAAAATTAGCAATTGGCTAAAAATAGCACATGTCTAAAATTAGCAGCAGTTAAGACTAAAAGTTAGCAGCAGTTGAGTTTAGGATATGGCGCCAAAAATAGATGCTAAAGCTCGCTAAATATAGGGAGTTTGGGTGCCCAAGAGGAGAAGTAAAGTTCAGTACATGTTTAGAGCATGCTAAAAATAGGATAAGAGAGCTATTAATCAATTAAAAGCAGCTGTTACACTTAAGTTGAGGACGCCATGTTTGGGGCAATATTTGTTTTATTGTGTGCATGTTGTCATCTCCAGTTTTGGCGCCAAAGGAGAATAATTTGGAGTATTAAAATATTAAGAAAAGCATGCCAAAGTTTGGACGCAGCAGTCAAATAGCTAAGAAAAAGCATGCAAAAGTTTGGACGTAGCAGTCAAATAGCTAAGAAAAAACATGTAAAAGACAAAAAGAAAACCAAAGCCAAGAGAGGAAATAAATATTAAAAGAAGACAATTGCTGCTCCTTTCTAATTCTGCGCCAAGGAAGGATAAAGGAAAATATAATTATTTTATTGCATGACTTCAACAGGTTTAGGCGCCAAGGAAGAGGAATAAAATAATAAATTTTATTTTGCATGCAAAGGATGTCTGAAAATAGATGGCAGCAGTCCTTATAATCTGATTTTTGTGAAGAAATCAGGGATACACACTTCTTCCGGCTGTTTTGCTATTGTAATCCTAGCTTGTACTTGCATCTCTGAATAAAAAGCTCCATTTTTGCCTTCTCATATCGCTGGTTTTCTGAGTTTTCATCATGTTTATTAGGGTATTGTATTGCTTTGTTGTGGAAATTCTTCCCTATACTGCTGTCCCTTACCCAAACCTTTGAATTAATTTTGCAGATTAGCCTAGAGTTGTGCAAGTGTGTGGATCTCTATATTTTTTGTATGCAGTAGTACATGTGTGTGTCAAATCATTGGTGTATCACCTCAATTTTACATTTCCTGCATTCCTTCTCCCTTTTCCTTGTCAATTTTATTAGTTTTTAGGTGATTCACAAGGGAACCAACCCACTCTGGAGGTTCACCTCAGTCATAGGTTACCCACAACCTTTAGGTATTCCAATTTTGTCAACAAAAGAGAGAGTACACACAAATTTCTATCAGGGTGCACTTCTGGGTGACAACATGATCCCCAACTCATGCTGCAAGCCTTTGTTAATCATTACAAGCTAGTTTTCCAAGCTCAAGTGCCCTCGATGAGCATTGAGTTGCAAGGCTGGATCAATGCTTGGCCGCGGTGCCATGCAAACTCTCCCAGGCACGTAAAATCGCCACGATCGCATGCTCTCTCTCGATGACCTTCAGGAGGCGGCCATGCAAATGGCTAATGACAAAGCCCTCGGCTGTGATGGTTTTCCCTGCAAATTTTATAAATCGCTTTGGGATACCATTGGTTCGGATCTTCATCGCTTTACTGGAAGGATTTCAGAATCAAATGCTTGGTGCTCACATTAACAAAGGGAATATCAAGTTCATCCCTAAGCCTGGAGACCTCGAGTTGATTAATAATTGGCAACCTATTACCTTGCTCAATGTTTCTTACAAGGTAATTGCCAAGCTCTCGCCATTCGATCACGTCACTCCTCCTAGCCATTATCCAGCCAGAGCAAATTGGCTTCATTCAGGGGCATTACATCCTGGATAATATCATAGCCATATGGAAGGCATGAATGGGCTCGCAAATCCAACCAGTCAACCCTTTTCATTAAAATCGACTTTGAGAAGGCTTACGACAGTTTGAGTGGCCGTTTATTCTTGCCATGCTTCAAGCTCTGGGATTTGGCCCTATCTTCATTCAATCTGTCAAGATGCTCTTTCGAATTGCCTCTGTTCAAATTTCCATCAATGGGTTAAGTGCGGCCCCTTTTGGGCTTTTCAGATCCATACGACAAGGGTGCCCTTTGGTACATGCTTCAGATGTCCTCGCGGCATAAGGTTTTGGTTACTCGCTTAGCCAAAGCTAAATCTCAAGGGCTTATCGGGGAATCGCCTTACCATCCTCCGATAACTCCCAACCGCTCAATGGCCATTTTGCCGACAACTCTTTCCTTATGCTAATTGAGGATGAAAGCAACATTAGTAATGCTGCAATGTCTAGAAACTTTCTATTTAGCCTCTGGATCTTCCATACAATGGCGAAAAACGCAATGTTACAGGAATCCTTCCTCCTTGCGCCCCCCTGGATGGCTTCATATGAATGGAAAATTATCGACCACGACAATTTGTTAAAATTTTGAGGCATTCCTTTTGCCTTCCAATCTTCACCGCAGATTTTGCAATATGTCATTGAGCAACGGGTGGCTAAAAAGTTGGAATACTGGATAACTAAACCGCTGTCCTTAGCAGAGTAAGTTCCGATTTGCTCCAAAGTTTTGGAAGCCACACATGTTTATTATTCTTCTTGTTGGGTCCCATCCAAAAATATGTTCAGAAGTTGGAAAAGTTGCTCAAAGATTTTCTTTGGTCTAATACATCCTCTGGCAAGGGTTTTCACAGAGTTACATGGGAGACTTGCTGTCTTCCCAGAGAACTTGGAGGATTGGGCCTCATTGACATTTTACGTTAAGGATAGGTGCTATGTGCCAAATGGATAATTCGCAGCATAGAAGGACAAGAAGCTTGGAAAGTGCTCCCGCGTCATGGCATAAAGGAGGGTTCCCCATGGTCATTTTGACCTAGAAGGGTTTAGGGTTTACCAATCTTTTTATCACTCCCGTCCTCGCAAAGTGGTTGCACCTTCGTGCTCAAAAGTATCTCGAAAGCCTGGAAGCAAATCAAACCCTGGCTTCAATGGAAGGGCAATGGCTTCGTAATGGCCTTTTAGCTAACCACCACTCTCTGTGGTGGTCGCCGATCCTTTAATTCGAGGATCAATGCCTTGCAGAGTTTCCGGATTCCCGCGCTTAGGCTTTTCAAGTGCGGAATTCGCACCATACAAGACCTTTTTTCAAACGTATCCAAGCTTGGTGCCCTTGGAATGAACTGAAAGATCCCAAACCCGTTTCTGTCTAAATTTTTTTTTTTTTTTAATAAAATGCTCGGGCTCAGATCTGAACCGATAATATCAAAGGAATTCATGAAACATCACACTGAAACTGCATAGATAATTTAAATACAACAAACCCCGCAAACCGGGCGAATATAGAATAGGCGCCTAGGGTTTAACTGGCAAATTTCTTTATAAATATTTCAGCTGTGTATTTAATAATGATTTATGAAGCTAAATATTACAGCAATACAGATATAAAACTGCAGAAAGATTTAATAACAGAGATTGTCCAAAAACCCACAGTAAATGAATCAAAACCCTAGCCGATTTGATATATTTGCTGCTGGGAATTACAATAAATATCTAAAGAAGACAAATACCTCTAATACAAAGATAAATAATCTGTAGAAGAAGCCGCCCACTCGTATATATGTGCAAATGCTCACTGCTGCAATTTATTCTTTTCTCTGAAACTGCTGAAATGCTGAATAACTGTGTAAACAATGAAGATTCCTGGATGGAAGCTTCTCTCACTACTCCTGGGGTTTCCGTCCGCAAGAGGACTAATGTTTTGAATATAATGAAGACCCTGTGTGAATCTTCCTCCTTCGAATTGGGTTTCCGTCCCAATCCGTAATCTCCAAGGGTTTCCGTCCTTCGAGAGTAATTAGCAAGAGCTGCTCTCAAATTTGTTTTTTTGTTCAAAATGATAAGTGTGTGTAGCAAATGGGCCAAACCCTCCTTTTATAACCTTTCCCGAGAATTTTCATTAAAAGGAAATATAATTAATAAATCACTTTATTAATTAATTACACCTATAACTCCTAAAGTGATTTATTTAATTAATTAATCATTCCCGCGCCCAAGGTCACCAATTAGCATCTCATCATTTAGAACTTCACATTCTCTTTCCGACGAGCTATAATACTGAGGTGCTCGCCAAGTAATTCGTACAAATATAAGCAACCTGGGTAAAATAATTAAAATAAGCCATTAATGCTCCCAAAGTGCGGAAATCGTCAGAAAGCACCGAATCGGAAATCAATGAGCAATGTTTCATGTTGATGACGAATAATGAGAAATGAAGTCAGTTGGGTGACTTACTATAAATGGAAACTCTCTCCAAGAATCTTGGAGAACACACCAGAAGTCGGAAATAACCTCGGAAAGTGCCAAGTGAGTCCTTAAGACCAACTGAACTCATTGCTAACATCAAATAATCCACCAGATCGTCGATAAAACCCTTACCTGCTATGCACATCGTCTCCTAACAACGGGACTAGCTTACGAAGATGACAAATAAGCTACCCACCAAGTGTCCAAGGGTCATGCCGGAAAGAGGGACATTACATGAACTCAAAGTTCAACTCAATTTGGCCCCACACAATCGTGCGTAACAGATAATGATATCATCTCTTTTGTTCCTGATCATATGAGCCACAAAATCTCTCGTGCTTCCGTCTCATCTATGGTGGATAGATCGAAGCGGTTCATGGACACCCCCTTCCGGAATTACTCTGCTAGTAAAGGTTATGCTTGGCTCTCACCCCATTTGCCCATGGTCACAAACTCAATACTCGGTGGGGGCTCATTTTTTGTGGTGTGCTCTCCACCAAGGCCTTCCCATTGGTGCCCGTCTGGATTCAACTTGGTGTCTCGGTCCCCAAATGTCCATTCTGTGGACACTTGGAAACCTTATCCCATTTATTCTGGTATTGTAGTAAATCCCAAAAGGCTTGGAATTGGATTCATTCATTCTTTTTCCCTTCGCAAGTAATGTTTACTTGCACAAAGATATTCTTTTAGGAGACAATCCCAGAATGCTTCACATGTTCTCCCAATTTGGCATATGCTTTGAGAGGGGAAATTCTCCTCTGGTATTGGAAAGAACATAATTATTGCTTATTTGCTAATGTTGAAGCTGATCTGCATTTCTCTATATATAATAAGTCGGTGGTTATCTCCAATGTTTTACTGCAGATTCAAGTTCAAGCTAACAAAGTGGCCCTCGAGGTGGAGCACCTCCAAACCCTTCTTCGGCACTAGGGCAATGCCCCTTGCAATGTTGCTTGGGAACCACCTTCCCCTTCCAGCGCCTACGCCCCACGACGCTTGTTATAGCCGCCATAGTGTCGCTTGTTCAGCCGTGCTCGCCGGTCCCCGCGCAATCAGCCGCGGTCAAGGAACTTCTCTCCTCCACCTTCAACTCGCCACAAGGGTTGGGGCTCCCCTCCGCCACCCCACTAGCTTGGTAGGGGCTCGCCGTTGCCGCCTTCGAGCCGTGCTCCCACGATGGTTGGAGCCTCCCACCACCGCCGGACAAATTCCCCAGAATGGCTCTTGCCATCTCACCCACTCGGGGTGTTGAAGAAAATGAAGAAGAGAACCAATCTGGCTCTGGTTGGGAAGTGCCAAAGAGTGGTAAGGACCTTCTTGGATCCGGTTGGCTTGATGATCATGATCCGCTCTTAGTTAGTCAACTTTTTGCAACGACGACTTAATATCATTTCCTCTATGTTTTTTGCTATTATGTTATAGTTGATTCTCTGGATAAACCTAGTTTGATCGTGTGGCTTCGGGGCATGCTTCCATACCGCCCGCTTTTTGTTGAATTATCTTGTATCATTTTACTTGTTAATATAATATAACATTTTATTCATAAAAAGAAATTATAACTAAAAGGGAATCAACCCTTTTACATGTACACTAAAGGACAAAAAGTTTTTAATTTTTTTAATTTGAATTAAAAACATTCATTCAAGTGCTTTAGTAAAAATACAAACAATATTTTGAAAATCAAGTGTTACATCTAATGGTAGTAGTAATACTAATACGGCGGGATGGCAACAAGAAAAAGAAGTGGCGAGACATAGAAAACAAGTACAACATATAAGGAAGAAAGCTATAGGAAAAAAAACGAGTAACTCTCAACAAATGATTTGACAAAGGTTATATAGAGGGGAAGGAAATGGAAGCAGCAGAATAAAAGCAACCATAAACACACAATACACAAAACAAAATCGCAACAACAAATAGATCTCTTCTAGATATAAAACCCTTGAATTGTTAAGCATGAACACTAGAAATAACAAACAAATGAGAAAAATAGAATATTTGTAAGTTGTTATTAATGCTTGCAAAACCAACGAGTTTTGTATTTCTATGTTAATTTGTAGCTAAATCAAATCAAAATCATTTTTAGGAGAAAAAATAACTCACATATAGAATGAGAATTTGATCAAAGCATGGAATTTAAATAACTTGATTTTAAATTAAAAAAACTATTAAGATATAGCTCAAAATGAAGATTTTTAATGGATTTGTAAGATACAATCTAGCTTTTGCACAATTTGTCATATTGTAAAATAATAGAATGCAAGAAAACCAACATATAACCCAACCTCGTACTGGATTAAGAGCGATTATAAAAGGACAAAATATTGGCAAGGGTGTCACCACGTTGCAAAAACGTAAAAAACAAGATTCCTCTCGCTTCTACACACTCGAATCATCTATAATTATTTTTTAGTATTCCAACATTAATAAAGGCCCGCTCTAGTACCATGTTAGAATAAGCAACAAGATCTTTGCAAATAATGTTGAAAGTATAAGTGAATAAATGTATAAAAATATTACACTAGTACCTCAAAGTAAACCAAACTATGAAAATGTGACACATATTGTTAACTCGGGAAACCAAACAAATAGAAGAAAACTGTACATGTATTAAGAAGGATTACAAGCACTATTCTCTAGAGTACAATCATTATGAAAATATTACAAGAAAGAAGAGAATAGAAAAGAAGAATAAACTTCAATGTGTGGTAGAAAGCAAAGGAGAGATCTTTAAATAGAGTGAAAAAGACAAAAGAAGCTTCAAAGTAACTCCATTACCTATGCAAACCTTTTTAATGCGTGTCAAGTGTTGTAGGAGCTATATATATGACACGAAACTCCAAGATTCCCTTAAAAGGGACAAAAAAGGCGGGACACCTCACATATTCCATAAACACATGAATTAAAAATTATATTGGAACAAAACCTACACACACCTAGATTAACATCAGGGTTATAGAAATAACCTGATCTCTAATCCTCATGAGGTGAGGGGAAAGTGTGTGCCCAGTGTTGTAGGAGTTACATAGGACATGAAACTCTAAGACAATGTTCCACGGAGTCTTGGAACAGGGGGACAAGTCTCGAGATGGGGGAACCAAAAGCCTAGGTTTGGGTACGGCGGGGGACGATTGCGGGAAGGTGGCAAGACAACGAGATGGTGGTGCAAATATATATAGTACTTGAAAAATTAGTTATAAAAAAATGTATAAGGAACAACAAATGAAACTTTGAAATACTAAACACATTGCATTGAACAATGAAAATGCCAAATATCAATATATTAATATTTATATTCAAAATGATGATTACATTCAAAATTCAAATACAATTGGCTAGTGGCTCAATGCAATGAAGATTTGGCACTTGCTCTAACTCTTGTTGTTACTTGTTGCTAATGTTGTCCCTCTTCCTTGCTAATGCTCTCACTCTTGCTTGCTAATGGTATTGCTCTCACTCTTGCTTGCTAATGCTCTCACCCTCTCACTCTTGCTTGTTAATGCTCTCACCCTCTCACTCTTGCTCGCTAATGCTTTCACTCTTGCTTTGATTTTTTGATTGTGATTTGGAGTGAGGGTGTAACTCTTATTTATAGTTTGTTTTGGAGTGCTTAGGGGGTGGGTGGGGCCCATTAAGTATTAGGTTTAGGGTTGGGGTCCAACTTTAAAAAAAAAAATTGAATTAAAATCTTTAAGCAGCTTATGCTGCCGGGACGCTTAGGAGTATCCGGGATGGCCTGAGAGACTTCTAGAAGTTTCCGGGACGCCCTGACGGGGCCCAGTCCCCAAAAATGGGGACGTCACATATTCCTTAAATATTGCCTTAAAAATCAACACAAGAGGTGAGACATGTCACATATTCCTTAAATATATGACTTAAAAATTATATTAAAATAAAACCTACACACACCTAGACTAACATGAGGATTGTAGAATAACACAAATAAAGGATAATCCTAACACTATGCAAGCTATTATGCATGCAAGGATTGAAATAATCTATTTCTAATCTAAACTATGGGGCAATGCCTATGAAATATTTGGGTTTCTTTTTTCACACACTAAACAAAGCCTGGCTATGGGATGCTATAGTAAGTAAATGAAATCTTAATTGTCCTGCTGGACAAATACGTGTTTATATTTTGCAAGAATTCAAATGGTTCAGTCAATTTTCCAAGCTGTTCCTATTTGTTTGCGGACAATTCTTCGGATATCACAACAAATAGCCCTTTGTTTTCAAGTCATTCAACAAGAATTTCTATGGCATGGAATTGAAGATACCTTCAAATGCCCATTATTGACACAACATGCAAATCCAAGAGAGAGGGGTTGTCAAATATAAAAAATTTGTCTCTTTTCAGTCAGACTATGACTATGGGATTGGCTTGGAAAATTTGAAATATTGAGTCAATCTGGACCAGCATGCTAAAAAGAGAATCACCTCAATCATCTCTCTGGAGACGCTACTATCTGCTGGAAACCATGCCTCTCTACTATTCCTAGGGTCCTCAAATTAGGAACAACACTCCTACGGACAGGTAGCCTAGAGACTAGGGAATGGATGTAACACTAGATTTTGGGAGGACTCATGGAATGGGTACTCAGCGATCACCAAGGATATGTTTTTGATCTTCCACCCTTGTTTCATTCTCATGGACTACTCTAGGCTATGTATACTACATACATGATGTCTAAACTATCCTTGCTTGGCATTAAAAAAAGTTCAGGGAAAAGGACTTGCTTTTTGTGAGCAAATAGCTGATCTCCTCTAGTTGCTAGATAATAGAAAAATCATCCTAACCTATTTGGTTGACAGGTTGATATGGCCACATACAAGCACACGAGAATGCATAGTTTCATCAGTGTATGACATCCAAAGTAAGGTGCCTTCAATTCAATCGAATAATTATCACTGAACGAGAATGTGGAATAGCAAAATTTGGTCTAAAATCAATTCTTTCTTGTGGTTGTTCATGCATTGTGAGTTGCCAACCTCAGATAATCTTCAGAAGAGAGGAAGGGTGGGGCCATTTGTATGCCACAATTGTTATAACAATGCCGAATCTATCCATCACATCTATTATTGCACATTTTCTTGTTCAATTTGGAAAGGAACAACAATCTTATTAGGTCTTAAACCTCCTAACCCAAGTACAATGGCATCATTAATCACAAATGGTAGGGCTCCAACGTGAGATGTCACTCTTGCAAACAATGTATCACATTGTTCTGGCATCATTCTGTGGAATGCACGGAGAGAGCATAATACCTCCATTTTCAAAACTCTTGGTGAATCTTTGAAATTGGTTATTCGATAAATAAAAGCTCAAATCAGGACAACAGTTTTGGTCAAATCCACCAAAACCGCAATTAATTTCGCTTTGCTAGCATGACAAACTGCTATCTCAGCAAACAGTGGAATGCCTCTTACAATTATCATTTTAATTATTTTGTTGGAGTTTTTAATTAGTGAGCTTGGGTTCTAAAGTAAGGGCAACAAAAAATGCTAAAGGATGCCTGTATACAGGTGGCTTTGGTGTTGGTCATGCTACATACTAATCCTCGTCTGTCTGGCGGGATACATTACGACATTATTCCTCTAATGATGAGGTTATTTATGCATGGTTCTTATTGTGTCTATTGTGTGTAAGTATAAGGACTATAGTTGGTAATAATCCTTACAAGCAATTTAAGCACATTTCTTGATCAGTGCATTTTTCATATGTGTACTTGTTGTATCTTACTAGAAATGCATTTTTGTTTACTGTCGGAGGTTCCGTGCACACCTTTCCATGCATAATTCATCTTCTGATTTCTGGATAAGGCTGAAATTTCACGGTGAATATTCCATGCATGCTATATTTAGTCCTTTTTCTTATTATTTGCTTCTACACTTTTACATACTTTTAAAAATCATATTAGCAGATTCTGACTTTGCAAGACAGAGACACTATGGATACACCGTGCTGACTCAGAGCTGTAAAAGAAAAACTTGGCCACTTCAAATGATGCATTTGATATGCAAGGCTCTTTCCTTTGATTGTTGGGTGTTCGATTCTCATGCCCAGACTTGGAAATACTAGCCGAACCTTAAAAGAGTCTCAGAGTGTAGGTCCATTTCGACTCATATTCAGACACTTGTGGAGGACTCAAAAGTTTTGTGACGGACTCAGAGAGGTCTAATTATTTCTTGGTCTCCATTGTCTCCTGCATGTTTTCCAGTCTTTGTGTTTTGGTTCACATGTTTTTTCTGATCTTGTTGATATTGAATCCTTGCACGGCAGTCAAACATCTAAAATTGATTGTAAGTGGTAGCACGTTCTCTACAAGCTTCAGTGCATGCACACACACACACTAACACACACACACGCATGCACACACACATGCACACATGCACATGCTCCCACACAAACCTGCTTGCACCCACACGCACACACGCACGCACACACACATGCACACACGCACATGCTCGCACACAAATCTGCTTGCACCCACACGCACACACGCACGCACACACCCACACCCGCACCCACACACATACTTAGATGTCATGTCTCTTTTTGGAGATTAGCAGAATTGAAGACTTTAACCCATTCTTCCTCCCCGTGGGTTTAAGGAAAGAAGCAAGGGGAAGACTTGGATAACATTCTCTAAGTAGATATTTTCATTATTATCATGTATTCCTATTGGGAAGCCAAGCACTCCAATAGAAGAACTTATTTAATTAGAATATTAAGTATTTTGAGCATGCAGGCTCCAAATACAAATTAGATTACTAGCAATCGCATGTGTCTGGTGCAATGTGAATGCTGAACGGTATATGTTATTTGATTTAGAGGGATAGTTAATTACTTTTGTAGTTGATGTGTTTTGTAATTATTTCGGGTGAAATTGTGTTAGTGTTGCAATGTGTTTGAGACGGTGGTTGCATTGGTTTTTGGTTGCTTTTTTGTTGAATTTCTGAGATTAAGAATGCTATTGTTTGTAAGGCACTATGTCGGACCTGTTTGGAAAATCCAGATCTCTTCCCCTAGCGCTCAGTAATTCACGCTGCCTGTCTGGAGAATCCAGATCTCTTCCCCTGGTACTCAGTAAATCATGCTGCCTCCCCTACATCCGATACTAACATGCAGTTTTGGACACTAAAAATATATAGATATTAATGATTTCATAAAAAAAGTTACAGACATTGCAGAGAACCATGATGGGGACAAGTCAAGGGTAGATAACAAGTAATGACAATTGGAAAGTGTGGTGTGTCACACGAAGAAATTAAATGCATACCGGACAATGCTTCTTAGAAGTCTATCAGCCTACACTTACCCTTCCATGTGTCAAACTTTCCTTTTTCTGATGATCGTTGTATTGCTGAGACAGATTGGTAGCTGTTCACACTCCACTGTGTGCTACAGTGGTATTTGGAGTCATCCCATGGAAGTAACCCCACCGGCATCAAAATTGTGACTATTTCATGGTCTGAAAATACAAAGATAAATGAAAAATAGCATATGGGTTTTGAAGAGGCATAATAAATTAACCTAAGACTTTGTTATTGTGTTTCAGAATATAGATGTCCAGCTAAACACTCAAATAGCTTCAGATGTACAATGCATATATTCAATATCAGCATTTACAGAAGTTAATTTTTAATTTCATCTTAGAATTATATCTATTATAAAGTTCAGTAGAATGAGGTGGTGTACTAAACACACACCTGTGATGAATGGAAACAATTTGTTGCAACACTGAAAAGGGTTAAGGAAGGGTAAAAGGTACAATCCTCCAAAAATAGCAACCGTTTTGAAGGATACTTCCATAAATCTCTTATAACCTAGATCTCAAAGAAGCTGCGTCCAAAAATTAGTGTTCCCTATCTGTTAAAGATCTGGGTTAATTTATAACAAATAAAAAGGATTGTTCGAGGTAGTTCTTAATATTGAAATCAGGGACAAGGAAACCTGGATTTCAAGCAAAGAAAAAAGGGAGCATGCACACCAGGAATATTAAAAAGCATTTCAGTACTTGCAGCAAATACTTAGACAGCAAGCTCCAAATATAGAATCAGATATTTTCAAGGTGAGGAGTGCAATAAAGCAACCAAGTGCAATAAAGCAACCAAATCAGTGAATGCAGATATTTAAGTTAAGAATCCAGAATGCAATTAAAAGATACCTTAAAACTGACCTCCAATGAAAAAGTATGCAGAATATATGGCGATTACCCTAACAGCACAAGGTCCTCCCAGAATTTCTTATATCATTAAGTTAATCCGCCCTGAAAACCTAATTTCTGATGATTACAATATGGATGCACAATTAAAAAGAACCTGAAAGAGTAATGACATATTGAAAACTAAATAAGGTAATTCTCGGTGCAAGGCATGGCTACCTATTCCTTGCATTAACAGATCTCACAAAAATCTGATAAGTATAACCATTTAGTGTTAAATATAAAAGGCCTTAGCACTAAAATCCATCTACAAGACACTTAAGGTACTTTAGGTTCCTCTCTGGCATCATAGGAATCACCTGCACCAGAGATACTCTGTAGATGCATTATTGAAATTCGAAAAAAAAAAAAAAAAAAACGCTTTGGCAGTTTAGATCAGAACATAAATATAGTTAACATGAGGAAGACATGGGAGAACCTGCAAGTTTTGAGCTATGACATAAAATGTTATTTATTTATTATTTCATATTGCATCCAACACATAAAAAGCCTTTCCAAATGCATATAAATAAGAAGATTTCCCTCAAAATTCAGCAGCAAAACAGAGAACATTAACAATTACAATGAAATTTCAATATGTATTATGTTTAAAAAATTGTGGAGCTTGATAAAACACAGACCTCAAGGATCATATTATGATAGTTCAAGCACGCTCAGTATAATATCAAATTACTTGACTGCAATCATTTGATACCAATGTTGACATGTAAAGTACTAATGTCTAATCAATGTGGCCATACAGGACATATAAGTAATGTCATCAGAAAATCCATTCACCAAACATCAGATCAAGTGATATCAAATTCAGAAATTGGATAGAATAAACTCAAAATAGAAACTCCTGGAACATAACAGCCATGGCCAAGCTGTCCCTGTGTCCTCCATCACTCTTCCCTCCTCTCTCCCTCTGGCACAATCCTGGCAATGGCATTTCTACAGGTCAACCCTACACAAAACTCTCCTTACTACCACAAAATCTTCAGTGAAGTAAAGGAATGGGTCAAATGGAAACAAACCCAAAATAACCACTTCCTTACAACACCCACGAAACTGGCATAAAAAGAAAGAAAATAAAAAACAAAAAAAGCAATAAGTGAAAAAAAATCATAAAGACCTTCCAAAGTGTGGTTCAGCCGAATAAACCTCTGCGATTTCTGTCATGGACAGTGATCCAATTCAAGAGGTGCTGTAGCTAGATACCCACCCTCTTCGCACCCTTTGCTCACAGAGTCGGGACCATAACCACCTTCCTAACCAACAGAGATATAAAAAGCTTGTCAAACTATTTGAGTCCTGTAAAGGACAAGGTACATCATTTTTTTTTCAGAGTGAGTTTTATGTATTTGATTGGATTCATAGCTGGCTGGTGTAGCTAGATCTGTAACAGCCGGGAACCTCAATAAAACCCCAATTTCTGAGATCAAGAATGCTATTGTTTGTAAGGCACTATGTCGGACCTGTTTGGAAAATCCAGATCTGTTCCCCTGGTGCTCAGTAAATCATGCTGCCTCCCCCTACATCCGATACGAACATGCAGTTTGGGACACTAAAAATATAGATATTAATGATTTCATAAAAATGTACAGACACTGCAGAGAACCATGATGGGGACAAGTCAAGGGTAGATAACAGGTAATGGCAATTGGCAAGTGTGGTGTGTCACACAAAGAAATTAAATGCATACCGGACAATGCTTCTCAGAAACCTATGAGCCTACCCTTGCCCTTCCACGAAAACTCTCCTTTTTCTGATGATCGTTGTATTGCTGAGACAGATTGGTAGTTGTTCACACTCCACTGTGTGCTACAGTGGTATTTGGAGTCGTCCCATGGAAGTAACCCCCATCGGCATAAAAAAAAACTGGTTGAACAAAAGGATTTGTTGTATTAGGATACCGAAATACAAATAAAATTCTCACGCAGAGGGTACCATCCAAAAGCAGCTCCTCTGATGAAGTTATAAAAGCACTTGAACAAAGACAATATAGAATACTAAAGAGTGCAATCAACTTTGAAAGGTGATTACAGTAAGTAATTCATAGATGGTAACTGGTAGGCCATCAATTCTACGTGTGAAAGCCTAATAGGTTTTGGGTAATGCTCTGCAACTGCAGCAAGACCCAGGAAAAAATCAAGATTCTACTGCTGGTAATGCGTCCAAGAAAACTGCTATAGACCCAAAAACATCCTTGGAGGAATTCAAATCATTGATCCCTGTGGAGAATTCTTATATGCCTGTAATCAAAGGGGACGAAAAGGGCAGAGCTCTTGAATCTTCTTCAGGCAAATCCCAAATTTATACAATTAAACTGTGAATCATAATTGGTTTTTAATCATATAGAATTGTTAGTAGGTTTATTCAGGGGATTAATCTGAAGATGTCTTATTCCTGCAGTTGACTCTGTATGATATCTGACATCATAGGAATCACCTGCACCAGAGATACTCTGTAGATGCATTATTGAAATTCAGAAAAAAACGCTTTGGCAGTTTAGATCAGAACATAAATATAGTTAACATGAGGAAGACAACCCTGGCAATGACATTTCTACAGGTCAACCCTACACAAAACTCTCCTTACTACCACAAAATCTTCAGTGAAGTAAAGGAATGGGTCAAATGGAAACAAACTCAAAATAACCACTTCCTTACAACACCCACGAAAATGGCATAAAAGGGAAAAAATAAAAAAGCGAAAAAGCATAAAGTGAAAAAAATCATAAAGACCTTCCAAAGTGTGGTTCAGCAGATTAAACCTCTGCGATTTCTGTCATGGACAGTGATCCAATTCAAGAGGTTCTGTAGCTAGATACCCACCCTCTTCTTGCTCTTTGCTCACAGAGTCGGAACCATAACCACCTTCCTAACCAACAGAGATATAAAAAGCTTGTCAAACTATTTGAGTCTTGGAAAGGACAAGGTACATCATTTTTTTAAGAGTGAGTTTTATGTATTTGACTGGATTAATAGCTGGCTGGTGTAGCTAGATCTGTAACAGCCGGGACCTCAATAAACCCCTAATTTCTGAGATCAAGAATGCTATTGTTTGTAATAGGGATCATGGCAGATTTTATATTGCAAGGCCGCCCAAACACGAGATCTACTGACATAGAAATCATACTTTGTTAAATTAGCTCCTTCCCTTTGTATGAGTACTATGTCCAAATCTCCAAGGCAGTGTGGTAGGTATTTTGCTATTGAAGTAATGTTTTGCGGGAAACTTATGGTGTGAAATGTGTGATGGAAACGCAGATTCTTTATAATTTTGAGGATGCCTTCACATATATACCTTGTTAAAGATCTTTTCATCTAAGGTTGTTTTGATCTTGTGTCGTCACTGTAGAGCCTGTATAATCAAACATCAAATAATCATTCACCCACATATTCAAAAGAAAAGAAACCAGTTATAAATGGTGGTGCTGTTGGAATAGGATTAGGAAGAGGCACAATATCTCACCGCCAACCTGCTTAACATGAATCTCTAATTTTCATTGACTGATTGATATCTAATACATCTTTATTTACCATCCCCACCTCCTCCTGTGAAAACCACCAGACATACATTTAGCAAGCACAACAATAACCCATCAAAATCTCAACATATATACGGCGTACCATAACAAGTTTGTTGCAAGTTCACAGAGAACATAATCAAACCTTATATCTACACATAGCAATTGGAATGAAAAGCATAATTTGACTGTATTTTTATACCTGATTTCCAGGGAATCTTGGACCGAAGCTTGTTTGAAGTCCAGCGAATCGAGCCTGAGTTCTGTATTGAATCAGCCGCAGAAATGTTGACAAGACCACCCCCATCCTTGTCAACAAGGCTACTGATTTCTGGAGGCTCTGATGAGTGCTTTCTTTTTGATGAATCAACACTCTTGTCACTCCTGTCTCTTTTCTTAGTTCTACCACTTGCAGAGTATGCGGGGCTGGGGGGTGTTCAGGGGTGGACTTGGACCTGCTTAAAGGGCTTGCTGAGCGCCCTCCAGCTTGCACAGATGACTGCATTTCAGGTTCTTTTCCTCAGCTTCTCCAAGTAGCAATTTTGCGATTATAGATCCCAGTATCTGAAACAAGAGCAGACCAAACATTTGTCAGTAAAATCAAAATTAGAAATTCAGAGACTTGGTAGTAAATCGCACATCCACATCATACAAGAGCATCCCCAAAAATTTATCAGCGTAATCAGAATTTGAGAGACTTCTAATAAATCAAACATTCACGTCACAGAGAAACCCTTCAAGCATAAAACATGAAATGGTTCGCTAGACCATCTTTGGCACACTTTAAAAACAAAGAGATCATGCGAGCATTTTGGCCTTGGGGGCTAAGAAAATTTACCATACAGATCTATCAATCAAGAGATCAAGAGAAAACCATAGCCTTGGGCCTAAAAAACATTTACCCTGCAGAGCTACAATCAGAAGATCAATAGAAAATCATAACCTTCGCCAAAGAAGTTTTACCATAAGATCAATCTTAGGATGTCAAGGTCTATTTCACCATAATTGTTCTGCTTCTATCGATAAAAAATGAATGTAAAGTCAATACGGTTTTAACAATGATCTGATTCAAAAAAATCTGCATGTCATAGGAAGAATATATCACCATAATATGCCAAAAACCTAGAAAATCCAGGCATAAATCATGTGTAACAGATATCATGCATGCTAGGAACAGAAAAGTAAAGTAACAAACCAAATCAAGCAACATATGATCTTGATTAATCTGCAAACAACAAAGCCGAAACAATTAAAGTGAACCTACACCCACCTTTCCCAAGCTCAGAAAGAATGTTTCAATCATAAGAACACTAAAACTTTTCTGTCTAAAATTGTGGTTGCCACTTACAAGTATAGGATTAGAAAACAATAGATTAGTATCACAGAGACACCTCATTTGCAGAGATCCATGAGTTTCATCCATGTGAAACAAAAAGATACCTTCAAAATCACAGATGGCTGAAAACCACAAGAGTTAATCTCAAACCTTCAGACCAAAAATCGATGATATGCGTTCCAGGATAAAAAACAAAAAGTCAGGGCAGCACAGATTCGTAGTCTGAGAATCTTCAGAAACAATCAATCAGAGACCATCACAATGGAACTCCCTACAGAGTCAACAGGGAAAGGCTACTTCATAACCCCAATATGCATCATAAGATCATAGGCCTAGAATTAATAGATCCCACCCCGAGCCTAAACTGAATCCATTCAAGTAAAGAAACTCAAAAACCTAGCGATGGGTATTGATACGTACCAGCCTACTTTTACTTGATGAAAACTTCTCCAAGGTTGCCTATAAACTGGCCGTCAATATACACCTCAATGGTAGCCAACTGCATAAACACAAACACAACATTTATCTAGAAAACATACCCAAGCTAAAGTTTTCAACAATTCCAATGAATAAATACAGGGAAATAGAAAAGATGAGCATAATACCTGCAGATTCATATACAAATCAAGTGACACTTGCATGGAATGATCCCCACCTTCTTAGTTGTTGGCTGTGGAATGGCAGAAGGAATCAAATTTTCTTTGGGAGTGGGAGGTGTTTCCTTTAGTTCCTTCAACCTTCTTCTCAAAAATCTGGGAATAAATGGCAACAATAAACTAAAAACCTTAGCTATGGTAAAAATAAGAAAAACACTGCAGATGGGGATCTCACGGAAAATTTCACCAAGGAAACCCTAACTTCAAACTGACGAGAAAACTTAAAAACAGGGGTTGCTATTTATAACCTGACTTCGCCAATAGAGTCGCTCTTCGATCTTGGTGGAGTGCACCCGATCCTTCAATGTAGCAAACTCCTGCAATTTCTCACAAAAATCAAACCGATAAGAACTTAAACACTCGAATTGAACCACCGTGATTTGGGGATTTAGGGAACGGCTAAAAAACACAAAAAATGTCTAAATGCCCGTCAAATTTAAGCATGTGATGTGAACGACTTAAGGCTCTTTCCCATAGGGGCAACGCCGCGTAATAAGGTCGGCCATAAGTTGTGATGTAGCACCCCTTATGTTATAAAAGGAGGATGCTTGGCCATTTGATGGATATGTTGAATCTTATTATTTCTTTTGGGTAAAGGTTGTACCTTTCCTCTCTCTCATCAAGGACGAAAACCCTTGTTTGAGACCACTTCAAGGACAAAAACCCTTGATAGTGGAACTTGTCTTGGGGACGAAAACCCTCAAGCAAGGATATTTGGAATTATTGAATATCTCAAGGAATTTGGAGCTGATATCTTTCTATCTAGCCCTAGGCGACTTGTATCATGAGCATGTTGGATATGTTTTGATGAATGTATGGTATGATTTCTTGGTATGATTATATTGATTTCTTGTATGGTATGAATAATTATTAAAGGTAAAAACAATCGTTTCCTTGCATGTATGAGCCACTAATTCATTATTTTCAAGAGGGGCGAATTGCTTGTAGGTCAGATTTGACATGTTTGAGTGGATGTTTGGGCAAGTTGAGTTGATATTTGCATTCTTCATATTTTTAAACCCCAAGATCCCAAGTTTCATGAATTTTGGAGCTTCCTAGGTAAAGTTATGAATTTTTAAAGTAACTCTGCAGACAAGGGTTTATAGAAATTCATATCTTCAATTCTAGGGCACTAAATTTTTTTTTCCTTCATATTTTGATTGCTGGCAATTAATCAGAATTTTTGAGCTTGATTGGGCATATTTTCAGCGAGTTTGAGATATCCAAAAGTGAGTGGTAGGTCCCAAAACAGGCCGCTGCCCTAGGAAGGGAAAAATTGCAGGTTTCCGTGTGTATTTTCAGTCATATCCAGCCCTCGGAAGTCTGATTACAGCCCTAGCTATTTTCCGGAAGTCCCCCAAAAAGGGACATTACAACAAACATAGACACAAACACAAACAAAGACACATGCACGCGCACACACACACACACACACACACACACACACACACATAGGCACATATGCACACACACACACGCACACGCATGCACACACATGCACACACATACACACGCACACACATGCACACACATGCACGCACACACACGCACACGCATGCACACGCATGCACACACACACAAGTTGACGAGCATATTATATACAAAGCTATGTGGAATATATTACTGTTCACCATGCCTGCCGAAGGGATCCAATACAATATATGATTTTAGTCAAATTATCTATTATGTAAAACATTGTACACATGAAAATCAGAATCTCATTTGGTGATGAAACTGGACCTTTGTCATGATTTATGGACCATTTTTAGGTTCAAAACAATTTTGCTGTATTGTGTATGATCTAATCTGGTCTGGTGCATACTGTTTTATGGATATGCATGCAGGTAGTCCAAAGCTGAGCATCGATATGTTATCATCAGGTGAAAAAATTGATGTACAATTGGGGGATGATGCACCTTATGTTAACTCAAGTCCATTAGAACTTACACAAGGTGAGAACATGGACCCACATCACCATGCATTAAGATGGAGCCATGTGCAGGTGCTTTTATCTAATATTAGAAGCCTACGTGATTTGAAGAAATATCATAAATCTTGCTATAACTTAAGATTTTGAGTTATGATTAATTACGAAACTACTTCACATACTAAAAGTGAATTGTCCATATTCTGAAATGAAGAATAAAGCACCTATTATCTGGAGGTGGTAGATACTTTAGGCACTCCTTCCATTGCTGTTATTGTAGCTTTTGGTTTTGATATGTTATATGCCACTTGTGACTTGAACTTGGGAGCTTTATGACTGTCTCACAAAGTCATGCAGCTGTGATTTTAATTATTTCTTGGTCTTCATGATCTCTAGATGTGTTAATGTTTTTGCATAAGGTTTCACGGGTATTTTCAGATCTTGTTGATATTGAAATCTTTCATGGAAGCCTCAACATCCAAAATTGATTGTAACTGTTTCTTCGCAAGTGCGGTAGCTGCTTGGAAGATTCATGTTTTGTGCAAACCCATCTTCTTCTGCAGAAATCTGTGGTTTTTAATTGGGTTGTAAAATATAGTGATTAGCAGTTCCAGATGTTGGCTCTCTCTAGTGGAGATGAAATTGCTTTTGACACCATTTACATCTTCAATTATGAATTATATTGTTCATCTGCTCTGATGCTCGTGTATCACAGACTTACGTAGTATTGTTGAAGGGAATATGTAGGTTAATCCGTAAAATGAACAATACATATAGCTCTCTATGCTAATTGAAAGGAAGCAATAAGATGTGTTTTTTGTGTCATAGTACCAGTATGTGGAATGCTGCTTGTTTGCTAAGTTGCAAGGAAACAGCATGGGAAATGGGACCGAAATGTGGTAGTGCCGATTTTCCATCAACCTTCTGAAATAAAATGGCATGGAAACCTTTGTACTATATATATATATATATATATATATATATATATATTAAGTGCATAATGCTTATTTTTACTCCATAAAAGATAAGATACTTGAAATATATAGTATTCTCAAAAGTTCAAAACATTCAACATGCAATGGTTAGCACTAAGAGGCCGAAATGAAAAATAACAAGTGCTGTGTCAGTGGGTTGCATGCTTAAACACTTTGTAATGTTAAAATATTGTCGTTTTGATTAGGTTTTTAACTTTTGTTTGATTAGGTTTTTAACTTTTGTTTGATTAGGTTTTTAACTTTTGTTTTGTGTTTGACTATGGTTAGAGGGGTGGGTTATGGGTAGGTAAGACTAGCATAAGGATTTTTTTCCATTTTTTAAAATAGAACTTCCGTCCGAAATGCCTGGGCATGTGCTGGAAACAGCTCAGAAATGGCAGTGCTGTTTACAGCATGTGACTGGGTGTTTCTGGGATGTTTGCATGGCATTTTGGGTCAGCATTTTGCTTTCAAAAGCTTCCATTTGGAAATGTCCCCTCCCTTTAGCTGTTTGCTACATCTTAGCTCGTTTGAATGCTAGAATGGCATTCTATGATGAAAAACTAAGTCACAAAAATTGCAATTTTCAGCCAAAAATTCAAAATTTGTGGATTTCAAATAAAAGGGCAAAAATTGTTGGAATTTGGTGGAGAAATCGGATTTTTGAATTTTTATTTGATTTTAATGCAAACCCTTAAAACGCAGATTGGGCGAATAAAATATTAAAATCATTGAAAATTGTTGAAAAGTTTGTTTTTTTGTTACTGCTTTACATGATGCGAGGATTAGGTTTTCAGTTTCTATATAAACGGGTTTCAGGTTTTGTTGCAACGACAAAGCATTTGTTGTCAGTTGCAAATCTTGAAAGTGAGGCAAATATGTTGAAGCCCTTCGCAGTTTGTGGAGGGCCTGAAGGGCATTGACTGTGCAGTGGCAACTGTGAAGGGCTCAAGCCTACCGCCGCTGGTTAAGCAAAAGCCAACAATATAAATTTATGATTATAATTTATATTTGCAGTTTACTATTTTTAATTTACGATAAGGTATTATAAGGTATTTATAAATTATTATTTTTGTATTTAGTATATTATTATTACGTTTAACTAATTATTATTAGGTATTTACAAATTACTATTTAGTGTAGCATTTTAATTTATTAAATAAATTTTATAAGTTAATAAGATTTAATTTATACGTGTTTGGTGTAGGATTTTAATTTATTAGTTAGGTTTACTATTTAGTATTTAGTGTTACTACTTAGTAAATAATCTTTTTAGGATTTTAATGTACAAATTAAAATCCTACATTAAATGATTTATTTATTTATTTAGGTTCTATAAATTTTAATTTTTTAGGTTTCATTTGTTTATTATTTTTAGTATTTTTCAAGTTATAAACATTATTTTTAATATTGATAGTTGAATTAAAAACATAGAATTAGAAATTTATTAATCTCTATATTTAATTTTAGGTTTATTAATATTTTTAATCATTTATTAATAGCTAGAAATTATTTAATAATTAAACGAAGATCAATAACAAATTAGAAGTTTATAAGCATATTTTATTTTTTAATATTTATTAAATAATTTTAGGTTTTTATATATGAACCACGCCATTAAATATTAATGTCAAGGTTCTTATCTTACATTTAATCAATAGATATTACTATTTTGTATTTTCCAATTGACTTTTAATTGGATTATTATCTTTTTTAGAAGGCTTTTATCAATTTAATTAGATTATTATTAATATATTTGGATATATACTTGGTATTAAACTAGGTAGCTGGTACAACGTACGAATGGGTACAACGTGTCGATTTGGGTACGAGTACAAGGATTTGGTATGCTGGTACGACAAATTTTTTTGGGGGCCTGCTACGGCACTTGGGTACTGCCCTCCAATATATATAAAATATCAAAATATTAAAAAAAATAACCAATGTACCCTGCACATGTTCAGATTCTTGTCTACATTATTGAAAGTCCGCTTTCATACACTTATTCATGCTACTAATGTGCATGGTTTTCCCCATATACAAATTGAATGGTGTAACAAAAGTACGCTGATGTTCTAAAATGTGTATGACTGATTTGACTTCTATTCACTGTTGTAAACCAAGAACTATGCTTGAAATCAGCGTATCATAGAATTCATGTGTTTCCTTATGTGCTGGAAATGAAATCAGCCAAGAAGAAATGAACAACTGAGCAAGGAATAAGCAAAGAAACAACACACAAGCATTAATGGCACAAGATATATCGTAGAGAAAGTCACTACAGGTGAAATCTGCAGCAATGTCTGGATGTGCTTTCTTATGTCAATTGAAATCAACAAGATTGAGAGTCAATTGTTGGAAATATTGTCATTGATGTCAAAGGAGTCATTGATGTCAATGGAGAATGCACAACGATCAAAAGAAAAATAATAGTGATCAGATTGATGTGTTACAGTGATCAGATTTAATAACAGTGAATGTAATAATTGTATACCAAAATGTGCAACATTTATTCATGAAGGGATAGCATTTATTTAATGGGCCAGCCGACCTCCATTAAGATTAAATGATTTGTTTTTATGTGGTCGACCTCCCTTGAAGAAGGCTGACCCTATTGGGTGAAGAGTCATGACCATTCAAAAGGGCATTTTTGGGCTATAAAAGGAAGATTTGTTGGATGGAGGAAGGGAAGATTTTGAGCGAATATCATTCGGAAGAAGAGCAGAATTTTATAAGTGTGAAATAAGAGTTATATCTTGAGAAGACAAGCAGATTTGTGAAGAGGAAATAAAAGTCTCCATCATTTGTTGAAACAACAACACTACGAAGGTGGTATTGTCATCGGTTTGGAGGTTGGTGCCTCATAAAACGAAGAGATTGGTCTCTTGCTGAGTTGGTGCTCGGCAGAAAAGATTGGTGTTTGAATTGCTAAGTTGGTGCTTGGCATTGGGGATTGGTGTCTCCAATAGGTTGGTGCCTACACAAATTGTAAAAGAGTTATATATATAAGCAAATATTTTGTCGTGTTTTTTTCCCAAAAGGGTTTCCACGTAAATATTGTGTTCCTCTTGTGTTGCATAATTTTTAGATCTTGTGAGATTGCTGCTGTTCTGACTATTAAAGTTTTGAATTATTAAAAGTTTATCTTATACTGATTCACCCCCTCTTAGTATAAGTGTGTGTTTAACATCAATGTTCTCTTGGAAGCTATCAAGAGCACTGTTGGGCTATAATAACGCCTCTTCAATGCTTTTTTTTTTGCTTGTTCTACTTGTACAACTTAAACAACCTCCATATATCTCGTAAACTCAGCTTATTCCAACCATTGGTGCCATTGCTTTGAGGCCTAATGGGCATATTTATGCATATCTTGGGTCATCAAAATGACACACAAGATCCAAAATGCCAATCCATCTTGACAGTGAGATGGGTAGCCCCATAGATCTTGTTTTGTGATGCAAGTTTTCATGTTTGCTACTTCCAAAAAAATTTGATGACCAACATATCTCGCTTTTGACACATTAGGCGGTTGTTGAATCATCTTGACACATTAGGTAGTTGTTGAATCATCTTGACACATTAGGCGGTTGTTGAATCATCTTGACACATGTGGCATATGTCATATCTGCTTGACACATTTGGGGATTGTCAAATATGCTTGATGGATTTGTCAGCTGACAAACATGCCTCATATTTTTGTTTTCCAAAGTCAGAGATGCTAAAGGGGTTTGTGAGTGTATAGACCGTCCTCAGAGCCTCCATCAACTTCTTCCAACTCTTTTTATTCGCCTACACCATTCGTTTCTCTTGTTTGAGTATCTTGGAGGAGGTAGAATTTGGGAGCATATTTTAGGGTTTAAGAGATTTCTATAATATTAAAAAGCCGGTTTGACCTTTATTGACCCCAAAACAAAAAAAGCAAAAATCACCGCTTTTTGTTGTGGTTATGCCCAAGTACGACCATGGTAATTCCGATAGTGCTCGAGTATGCCCGGGTACGCCCCAAGACATACCCAACCATACTCGGGCACACTCACGAGGTATCCTGGACATACTCCCGACATATTGTATCCGACTTGAATATTAGGTACGGTATTTACCCGTACCCATGCCTCACAGGCACGTATCAATAACATAGGTATTAAAGTTATATATGTATTATAATCTTATATTCTCTAAATGTCATTTCCCCTTTGTGCTCATGTATAATTAACTAAGCTATAAATAGAAACTAATATCTACATAGCTTCAAAAGCAAATGCTAATTAAACAATGAACCATCAAGATAAGAACTTAAAGGAAATGCTTCTTCAATGCATAAATGAAATTACCTGCTAAGCTATTTCCTACTCTCTATGATTGCTAACTTGAACTATGAACCTATGAAGAACATAAGCAATCAAATGTGGTTGGTGCTGATCTCAAGAATTGAGAATGATTTCTCACCAAGAATGGCTACAAGGGCATTTTGGATCTTCCCATGTTAATCGAATTTGAGTGAAAGGATGCAAGATGGAGAAGCTATTTCCAACAATGGAGAATTTCTCAAGATCAAAATGCCTATAGTTTTCACTATCAAAGCATGGTGTGTTTAGAAAGGAAGGAGCTTGGTCCTTTATATAACCTAAATGTTGGAGAGAGATGTGCAACTTGGTGCATGTGGGATAAGGGTAAAACAAGATTAGGAATGGATAAGGTTGCTTTATAAAAGGTAATCTTGATTTACAAGAGTTTAATTTGTCATTAGTAAGTCATGGGAGTTGGGAATGTTTTAATTAATCAAAGGTGATTAATTAATAGGTAGAGGTAAGTTTATAGAAGTTAATTAAAATAAGTATGATTTGGGGATGTAAGAGAGGAATTTGATCCAATAAATGGTGATTTATTGATTTAGAGTTGAGCGTAATTAATTAATAACAATTAATTAACCCAAGTAGAAGCGGATATTAATTAACGAAAGGTCGTTAATCGGCATCTTTAATGATAGGAAGGCTAATTAATTAACAAAAGGTCATTAATTAATGAATATGAAGAGGAATGTTAGCTAATTAGCGGAAAAATGCTAATTATTATGGAAATGACGAGAAAAAGGATAATTAGTGCAATTTTAGTATTAAAACTTCATAAGCGGATTTTAGGTGTTTACACCCTTTTCCAAATTAATCTAATCAGAGGACCCGTAGCCTATTCCTTTTTCTCCTGTTAGGCTAAGGGATAAAGCTAGGGAAATAATTTAATAATAATATCTTAAGTTGTCCTTAGTCAATTCGATTTTTATAACATGGTAAAAGGACACATTATTATTATAAGGTGGACCAAAAGGCAATATTTTATTCAAGTGTTTTAAATGCCTTCAGGGTTGGAATTAAAAGGGATTATTACAAAAGGAGTTGGGCTCAAAAGGATGATTATTCATTTCTCCTTGAAACCAAACCCTATTCCAGAGTTTGAGCCCTTGTGTTCATCTTTTCACCCAAGGATGAAAACCCTTTGGTGTGCAGGATTGGAGGATGAGAACCCTCCAATTCCAATTGTGGTTATTCCATCTAGGGATCATATTTGTGCCAAATATTCAAATTTATCCCATTTTTAGTTCTACAACATTGTTTCAAGGATTTGTACCATTACTACAGTATTTGTACCACTACAACAATGGCCTCAGTATCTTGTTCTATAGTGATCCGTATTGCTGCTACATTGATACATACTACTGCTACCATACTTCCAACCCTTCCATTAGCTGTGTTGATGATCAAATGTTCAACAAAGATCTACAATAAGTGTTTTCTCTTTGTATGTCCATAGTAAACTTGGGTTGAACTCTATATATTATAAACTAGGTTTTTCTGTGTTATTTCAATACCCATCTGTCTTATCATCATTATTCACGACTGTTCAACTTATTACAATAAAGATTTTAGTTGTTTTTGTAGCATTTGTAATGCCAGTATTGTATGGTGCTATCTTGTTAATGTTCCAATATTGTAGAAATCACAAAAAAATGAGAATTAATAAAAATACTAAAAAAATGGACTTGCAGTGGTATCAAATGTAAAGTCCCCAATGGACATTTTTCTAACCGAAACGGATTATCCACATATCCCAACCAACACAAGTTGTAGAAGATATATAGAATTTTTATATTGCAGATCTGAATTATTACTAAAAAGTGCAACTTGCTCTAGGAATGAAAATTCATAAAATATGAGGTAAAACAACTCAATCTCTCTCTCAAATAGATCAACAATTTTTATAAGGATAGAAACATGAGAAAAATACTAGATTGGATCCAAATAGAAGGCTGAAATATTTAATAAAAATATGCAGAATGATAGTTACAGACTTAGCTTAAAATGGAGTTTCCTTAGCCCCAAAAATATGCAAACTAGCTGATTTTGGCCTCTAAAAATATGACAAATGTTGGTGATTAGATTTGAGACAGCCGTTCCCTAGAATGGGTTAAACTCCACTCGCAGGGGTGTAGATAACCCTAGATTTGGCTGAATCTGAAGGTAGAAATCTGCCCCAACACTTGTGTCTTCAAACCCTAGTTGGAAACAACATAAATCTACAGTCTTCTTTTCAAATATTGCTGCAATTCTGAAGTAGAACCTTGAAAATCAGTAAAAACCCCTGAGTAGGGCTTCCTCTCAAAAGAAAGAAGAGTTTTCGTTCTTCTCTCTAAGCTTAAAGAGGGTTTTCGTCCTCTAAAGCCAACTTCAAAGGGTTTTCGTCCTTTGGAGTTTTTATGGAAAACATGCAAGCTTACACCACAAATCTGAAAATTATCATAAACAAAAAAGATACTTTCCCTTGCAAGTCGACCTGCTTTTATAACATAACTTGGCCTTTTTGCCACCCAAGACCACCAATCACATTTCTTTTCCCTCATTTAATTTTTTCTTTGGCTTTTTCCCCTTTCCTACATGGGTCGCATTTTCTTTGGGAAAATAAAATAAAATAAAGTGACTTCTTTTTCTAATTTTATTTTGTCACTTTTTTTTTTCACCTTGTCATTAATAAATTAATAGTGCTTATAATAATATTTTAAGATGCACTTTATGATTAATTTACTATGACTTAGTTTCCTTTTTATTCCTTAGCCGTTGGGAAACAAAATTGGGCTAAGGGTCTTCGCCCGAGAAGGGGATGATATTACATAAAGCTATGATCTTGCTAGCCTATAGGAAAAGTTAATTCAGTGATTTCTTATGCAAGCCAATGGGAGAGAAATCATGTATTATCAAAGAAAGAAGAAGGGCTCAGTCACCATAAGTAGAAAAAGAAGTCATGGAGGACAGGGAAAAGAGAGATGAAATGAATTCTTTGCAAGAAACTATCAACCGAGGTCAAGAGGGATTTGGAAAGAACAATCCAAATGACATTGAGAGAATCCATGGTAGGGTTAGTACAAGCTTTGAAAAATATTAATCAGAATAAGGCAAATCAAGGAGAAGGAAGCTCTTTAGCTAATGAGTGGGCCTATATCAATTCCCCTTTCAAGAATTTTTGAGTGAAATTTCTTCAAAAAAAGAATAACACCCAGGATGAGGTAGAGCCCCAACATCATAAAGGTAATGATTTTGCAACATATCATGTAGAATATTAAGGACTTAGTCTTGTAGTAAAACAAGCATTGTATTTTTGAGAGTTCTATGATCTAAGAACGAAGAATAATATAGGAGGGGAAGGAGAACTCAATAGGATCAGCCCCGTAAAGATATCCAACAATGTTTGGGTAAGATTACAATTCCTACATATGATGGATCCAATAAATGTTCTGCCAGGTCTTGGTTGCAAAATCGGAGCCTACTTATCATTGAATCCGATGTATGAAGAAGAGGCAATCAAATTTGTTACCCTTCATTTGGAAGGAGTGGCACATGAGTGGTGGTATCATGGTATGGTCACCCAAGGGCACAATTCCATTACCACACTGGAAGAATTCAGCCAAAGGTTGATAGAAAAGATCCAAAGATCCACTTTAGAGAGTTAGCTCAACTCAAACAATATTTGGGACAATGGACAACTATATTGCTGAATTCCAAAGATTATCATGTAATGGTTCTTGATGTGACCGAAAGGAGACTTATTGTTCTATTTGTAGAGTGACTAATGGAACCACTCAAGGGTTTGGTAAAAGCGTTTGATCCTCTATCTTTGCAAGAAGCTATTAAGAGGGCTTTGAACTTAGAAACTTCAGCACCCAAGAATAAATATTTTACAAAGACACCACTTGTTGGGCAGCAAAAGACATCACCTTTTGGGCAGCAAAAGAAACCATTTCAGCAAGGAGTTTCTCAACAGAAAGAGCTGCCATAAAAACCAAGTAAGGAGGTAGAGACCAGAAACGAGCTTGGGAGAAAGAAATTGTGTTTTACTTGCAAGGACCCATGGGAGCCTGGACATAAATGTCTTGGGCGAGGACAAGTGCATTACATAGAAATGATATCAGATGTAGAATCGAAACCAGAGGAACCTGAATTAGAAATTGAAGAGAAAAAACTAGAATCTAAAAGAAAGGAAGAAGAGGATATTTGGTACACTTTCCGGCTCTCCTAAATATCACCCTTTCGAGTTCGTGGCACATGGGCAAGAAATCACAGTGTTGATTGATAGTGGGGCAACCCACAACTTTATAGATGAAGGGTTGGTAGCCAAAGAGGTTTGAAGACAGAGGAATTTGATGGGTTCAATGTTATTGTGGTTGATGGCTATACTATCCCTTGCACCAAGAGAATTCAACAATTGGATATCACACTTGGCAGGCACAGGGTGTGTGATGACTTCTATGTTGTGGGCATAAGAGAGACAAATATGGTATTAGGATGCAATGGTTACATTCCCTTGGGGAATTCACTCAAAATTATCAAACTATGGAGCTGAAATTCAAATTAGATGGGAAAGAAGTGGTGCTTCAAGGCATTGCCAATGGAGCCCCTAGAGTTGTCACAGCCAAGAGGATGAAGAGATCAATTCATAGAGGACAAGTAGCTTGGGAAGCCCATTGTTTGGTGAACACCATAGCTTCACCCACAAATAAGAAATCTTATCACATGGATATCCAGTCTATTTTAGACAAGCATGGCACAATATTCAGTGGTTTACCTCCAGGATTGCCTCTTGATAGAGGATTTCAGCATATAATAGAATTGGAACTGGGTTCTAAGCCCGTGATGATTACACCCTACCACCATCCAAGAGGGTACAAGGAAGAAATTGAAAAGGTTATCGAAGAGCTTTTGAAGTTGGGCCACATCAGGCCTAGTTCTAGTCTCTTTGCATCATCAATAGTCCTTGTGAAGAAGGATGGTACTATGCAGATGTGTATTTACTATAGAGCTTTGAACAAGAAGACAATCAAAATCAGACATCCCATTCCTCGGCTCGATGAGTTGATTGACAAGTTGCATGGATGTAATGTCCCTAATGGGATAATTTCTAACCCCAAAAGGAACACCTGCAAATCTGATTTATAACAAGTAATAGAAGATATATTTGATAAAAAGAATGCAGATCTGAATTTCTTCTAGAAAGTGCGACTTGATCTAGAGATGGTTGACACTCAAAACTGATTTAAAATTACTCAAATCTTTGCCAATACTAATCAAAATTTATCATAGAGGCATGAATACCAAAAATATAAATTTTAGACCCAAGAAGAAGAGCTGTATTTTTATTCAAAGTCTACAGAAAATCAGCTTACAGAATGACTGGGAAAGAGGTTTCCCAAGTCCAAATCACATGTAAACTAGCTGGAAATGACCTCTAAAAATATAGCAATGAAGATAGAAATAAGATCTGGAACAACCGTGCCCTAGGTTGCTCAAATACCTCCCACAAGTAGGTCGCTCTAGAAAACAATTGGAAAATGTATGTCAAAATCAGCCACAACACTTCTTTAAACCCTAGCTAGAGATTACATAAATCTACAATTTAGAGCCTTCAATTACCTCTAGAATTCAAAATTTATCCTTGAAACTCAATGGAAACCCTTGAATAGAGCTTCCTCTCACAAAGGATGAAGAGTTTTTCGTTCTTCAACTTTAACAATAGAGGGTTTTGATCCTCTAATGCAAACAAATCAAAGGATTTTCGTCCTTAAATGTAAAATTGGAAAGCAATCAACTCAACCAAAGTTTAGATATAAAAGTATGCAAAAAGATATCTCAATAGAGACTGGCGACCTCCTTTTATAATTGTAGATGACACATGAGCCCAAACAAAAGCCCAATCAAGTCGCTCCACTTGGGGAAAGTCACTTTATTTTAATATTTTTATTTCCCTTGCTTTATTCCCCCATATGGGTCGCATTTTCTCCTTAGGGAAAATAAAAATAAAGTGAACTTTTATTTTATTACTTTATCACTAATAAATAATTAAAGTGCTTATAATAAAATCACTATGCACTAAAATTAATTTATTAGGATTAGTTTCCCTTATTTTCTACCTCTTTAGCCGTTGAGAAACAAAGAATAGGCTAAGGGTCTTCGACCTGTTATTTTAGAGAAGGATAGTATTATGTGAATGTATATTGACTATAGAGCTTTGAACAAGAAGACCATCAAAATCAGGTATCCCATTCCTAGGATCGATGAGTTAATTGACGAGTTGCATGGAGTTGTGTATTTTTCAAAGATTGATTTGAGATCAGGATATCATCGATTCGTGTAAGGGATGAGGATGTGTAGAAAACAACTTTTAGATGCCACTTTGGGCACTTTGAATTCTTGGTCATGCCTTTTGGCTTGACAAATGCTCCAACCACTTTCTAGTCATGTATGAATCATATTTTCAGTAAGCAGTTGAGAAAATTTGTTTTAGTCTTTTTGATGACATTTTGATTTATAGCAAGACTTGGGAAGATCATTTGAGGCATTTGGATACAATTCTAGGAATTTTAGAACAATAGACTCTCTTTGCTAAGGAGTCTAAATGTGAGTTTGGGATGACTGAAATTTTGTACTTGGGCATGTCATTAACGCTCAAGGAGTTTAGGTGGATCAACAAAAGATCCAAGCTATTTTGGATTGGCCTCCTCCTACCACATTGACATAGTTGAGAGGTTTCCTTGGCCTTTGTAGTTATTACAGGAGGTTTGTTAAGAGCTTCCCATAGTTGTCGGCCCATTAACAAAACTAACAAAGAAGTGAGCTTTCAGCGGTTAGAATCGACACAACCAGCTTTTGACAAGCTCAAATAGGTAATGCGTTAATGTCTTGTCATAGTTGTTTCGGATTTTTCACTTCCATTTGTATTAGAGTGTGATTCATCGAGAGAAGGAATTGGGTAGTTTTAATCCAGCAAGGGCATCCCATTGGTTTTGAGAGCCGGAAATTTAGAGAGATAGAAAAAGGATTCTCTATCTATGACAAGGAGATGTTGGCCATACTGCAATCTTTGGTAAAATTCAAGAAATACCTAGTGTGTGGCACATTCACGGTTAAGATTGACCACAATAACCTGAAATTATTCTTCAGCCAAAGAGATTTGAGTGATAGGCAACAAAAATGGGTGAGTAAGCTTCAAGCTTATGATTTTGATATAGAGTATGTTAAGGGTAAAAATAATGTTGTAGCTGATATCTTATCCAAAAAACCTTCTCTATGTGTAATGTCCCCAATGGACATATTATACCCCAAATGGATTATCTGCAAATCCCAACAAAAATGCAAGTAGTAGGAGTTATACAAAACTAAATAAGTGCAGATCTGAATTTTACTAATGAATGGCAAGTTGCATGAAGGAAGGAAATCGACTAAAATTGGAGTAAATCAACTAAATTCCCTTCCCAAACTGATCTACAATTTTTATAAGGACAAGAACATGAGAAAAATACTAGATTGGATCAAAATACGAGGCTGAACCTAAGGGCCAAAATCTAGTCTTAGCCTTGGTCATACCCAGGGGCTAAAGACTTTAGAGGCTATTGGGTGTTCCACCTTGCTTATTTGTTATATTTTTGTGTTGGCATGGGGGCAAATGTTATGTTTTGTCCTTAAGGTGGGTGACTAATAACACTTTAATGTTATATTCTTTAGTTGGGGTCACTTATGTTCCTATGGTGACTAGGGGGAAGAAAAGTAACTTAAGTTACTTTATTATTTGGTGGTCCTCCTTAGTAGAGGTCGACTTAGGGTTTTTGGGCCTCTTGTTGCTTGGGGGAAATTATAAAAGGATATTTGGAGGAGAAAGAGAGGGATTCTTGCATACATACTTATGATTTCCATTGAGCAACTGTTGATTGCTTTTTCTAGCTTATGGAGTAAGATCCCACAGAACCCTAGCTTTGGTGGTGAGAGATCCATTCCTAGCTAGCAGGGCATTCTTTGGTGGTGGAAGATCCACCCTAGCTTGTCAATTTGGAACTAATTTAGGGCTGATTTTCAGAGATCAATTTCAAAGTTTTCAGAGAAGGGTTTTGGAGGAATTTTGGGCTTTTTGTGGAGAAAAATCGAGGGTTTCCAGATCTGTTTTATTGCAGCGATTAGAGCAGGTTTTGGCGCCATTTTTGGAGGGTTTCTGGTATCTTTTCAAGTGGAGTGACCCATTTTGGGATTTTATAGTGGTTTTGGAGGGTTTTCGAGTGTTTTTTTGAGGTTTGGCTATTGGGATTTCATTTATATTATTAATAGATGTTATTTCCAAAATTTCAGAATTTTATCATAAGTATTTGAGAAGATATGAATTTTTGAGGTTTTCTAGTTGTCTAGGGTTTCCTGTAATTTTCTGGCAGTCATATATGATTTGAAAAATTCCAAAAATATTGTTCTAGTGTTCTTTATTATCATAACAAGCTTCCTGCAAATTTTCATGTGTTTTGGGCAAGTATTTTGAGAAATATAAATAAAAATCAGTTCGTTGTTGCCCTAGCTGGGTATTTACTGCAGAAAATCAGATTTTCTATTTGCTGCAATTTATCTATATTTTGTGTACTTTTGCGTGGTATCCCACAAGGGATATTTCAAATTATTTATTATAAATCTGCAAATGATAGTCCTTAGACACAGCTGAAAAATAGAAATTCCTTGGCCCAAAATTTATGCAAAACAACTAATCTTGTCTCCAAAAATATGATTTATGAACAGTAATTCAGATTTGATCAGAAACAACTCTAAAACACTACAAAACAACTCTCTATATGGGTTTCTCCACCCTGAATAAGCTGGAAATAAAGATGAATCACAACAACACATATTTTTCTTCAAACCCTTGCCCAAATCTACAAAATACAGCCCTCATACATTGCTGGAAAACACAAATAGAACCTTGATTTTCAAAGGAAACCCCTGAATGGAGAATCCTCTCAAAAGAAAGAAGAGTTTTTGTTCTTCTTTCTAAGCTTAAAGAGGGTTTTCTTCCTCTAAAGCCAACTTCAAAGGGTTTTCATCCTTTGGAGTTTTTATGGAAAGCATGCAAGCTTACACCACAAATCTGAAAATTATCATAAACAAAAAGAGATGCTTTCCTTTGCAAGTCGACTTGCTTTTATAGCAATTCTTGGCCTTTTTGCCACCCAAGACCACCAATCTCATTTCTTTTCTTGCATTTAATTTTTTTCTTGGGCCCTTTTCCCCTCTTTACATGGGTCGCCATTTTCATTACGAAAAATAATAAAATAAAGTGAATTTATCATTTTATTTCTTTTTATTTTATCACTTAATCTTTTTATTTTATTTTATTTTTTCTTATTTTGACTTTATCATTAATAAATTAATATAAAGTGCTTATAATAATATTTTATATTGCACTTTATAATTAATTCATTATGACTAGGTTTCCTTTTATTTTTCCCTTAGCCGTTGGGAAACAATGAATTGGCTAAGGATCTTAGATTAGTTGCTTCGAGAAAGGGGATATTACAATCCTCTCTTCCCCAAATTGCTTGCCCTCAAGCAATTATAACTCATATATCCAATAGCCATATGCAAGAGACAAAACATGCTATAGTGTTCTAAGATTCAAGATCCCGTACTGTCCAAGTGAGAGAGCTCTTCTTGCTACAATACGTAGATCTCATGGTGATCATACACACAAATTTGCATCACGGGTATCACATACTTTGTATTGCAGATTTGATCCTCTAACTCATTTGATGCAGAGCATCATTCATTTGTATGAAGAACATTCATTTGTGTTTTGAGGTCATGAGAGAGTTGTAAGAGTGTTTCCCTCCATTTCTCTTATTGTTCAAATTCAAAATTGTGTGTAAATTGTAATAGTGAAAGTGAAAAGTCTTGTAATGAGTTGTCAATTGTCAAATTGACTAAGTAAAGGGGTTAAAAGGCTAAATAAGGTCATGAAGACCATGTAACCGGGTGAAAGTTGTTGTATGAGTTGTTTTAGGATGATATTTATCATCTTTACATGTTTAGTAGGTTGTTGAGTCAAAGTAGGTATGGTTGAGCAACTTTAGGAGCTAGTTGAGCAACTCTAGGACTTGGAATAGGAGTTGAATTGGTCTTAAATCCATTCTTGTATCAAGAATTCTTGAAATAAGGATTTTTAATATGAATGTAAACGTGAATGAAAGAGGTATGCAGTTTGGTGGCAAAGAATGGTCTGGTCTTTGAATATGTGAATTTGCATGTTTTAGTTAGGACTGTGCATAGGATTCTACCAGGGCAGCAAGGGGGAAAATGACAGTCCATGTAGGAGGCTTCACACTTTTTGTTGGTAAAAAACAGAGATAGAGGGGGCGATTTCAAGCTCAACACAATTTTTTAGAATTCTCGAAAGTCATTCTAAAGATTTTTATAGCTGATTTTCTCTCCTAGGGCCTGAACTAGGGCAAGCCACAAAATTTTTTCTACCCGACCAAATTGGCAGAAATTTTCAGGAAATTTCTGCCCCAACTAGAAGAACAAGCCTACAAAATTTCAATTCATGAAAGCTCCTACAAAGAAAGTTATCGCTGACAGAAATTTTCAGATTTTGGAAGCAAAAACAGTGGGCAGAGTTGAGGGTATTTGATGTAAATCTTTGTAATCCTTCATGTTTCAAAGCGAATAATTGTTTGAATGTTGTATTAGGAACATTATTAAGGTGTTTATCAGGTCTTAAGGGTTACTGAAGCATTTTTGTATCAACTGTCCCTAAGAACAGTCCTAAACTCTGTCCTAAGACAAGCCTATCTAACCTTGTCTCTTCAATTTGTCGTCCAAGAGATATTAAGCAGGGTTATATATGTTCTAAGGCACAATAGGAGGTCCTTGTACTAGTTTTTGAGATCCCTTTATCACAATCCAAGGGAAAGATCAAGAATCAAGAGTTGAATCTAAGAATTACTAGAACAGGGAAAAGAAGATCATAAGGATCTAGCAATGAATACACAAGAAATGGTGCTTATAGGGTTAGAACATGATGAATTTATCATCTACAAGTTGAAGACATGATAATACTCCCTTATTCCTAGCTTGAGTGCATAGACCAAGGTTAGAACAAAGTTGTATAAGTGACTTACTATATAACAGTCTTGAAAGGTGGATCTATACACAAGTTTTTGCATAGTATGAAATGATAGATGTATGAATCTAAATTGGTGTCTTGAGAGGTTGATGACAGGGTTAGGATCTTCATTAAATCAATGATCATATCTTCTTGAGAGGACAGGTTGAGAGTGAAATCTCTTGAATTCTAGTAAGCTAACATCAACTATCATCCCAAGGTGAATCAGGTAAGGAACTGCCCTGCCAAGAACATATACTTCATAAATTCCTATTGTCATATCATGATTAATGAAGGATGACAGGACTGTATCATGCAATAGGACTGTGGATATAAATTATAGAGATATCTGTCCTTGAACACTATTGAGTCAGAATGTGTGAGAATGTTGTCATGGTGAAGGTTGAGTGTATAGATCAGGCCCAAACAATGATTTGAAACTCCTTAAATATTAGAATGCATGTAGGTATATGTTTTCAGTATGACCTTTGCCATTTCATCTCAAGAATACACAAAGTAGTAGGACTGTGGGTACTCTAGTGAAACATAGCATGATTTGCATGGGATGAGCTAATAGTGGCGCCATCATCATTCTTCTCATGAGAAAAATAAATCTCAATATGCAACAATAAATATGGCATTATCTCACTTATTCCATACCTTGCAATGTGATCATGATGTATAATGGGCTGAATATCCTCATGATATAACTGCTGCAATAAACAAGAGGATGTACCTCTTTCCACACAATCCACATCCCGTGCAATCTGCTTTATTTGGAAGGAATTTCCCATGCTTTTGGCTGTCACAACTTGAGGATTGCCATTCCTCATACCTTGCAAAACAACTTCCTTGTCTTGCACTTTGAACTTCAACTCCATAGTCTGATAATTTTGGATGAACTCATTCAAAGATTGTAGCCACAGTACACCAAGTACTAAATCCGATTTGTAATATCCCCAAATGGACCTCTAGACACTTACAATGGATTTACCCCAAATTTGAATTTAGAATGCAAAATATAAATTTTTTAAAGTTGCAGATCTGAAATTATACCAGAAAATGTGACTTGGGTAGAGAATGGAACTTATCCAAAACTGAAGTAAAAGCAATATATTTCTACCAAAAACAGACCAACTGATTTTATTATTGCAAAAACACAGAAAATACCATATTGGTCCTTCAAATGAAGGCTAAATTATTTTATTAAAATCTGCAGATTGCTCCGTCAGACACACAGTTGAAAACACCAGTTCTTTGACTCTAAAACTTCACACAATGGATGTCTAAATATTGGAAGATGGACCAACAACCCATATCTGAATTTTAATAGCTCCAAAACACTCCAAACTGGCTCTCAGTATGGGTCGCTCCACCTAGAATAATTGGGAAATAAAGGGGAATCAAAACAACCAATATTCTCCTTCAAACCCTTGTTTAGATCTGCAAAATAAAGCCTTCAACACTACTGGAAACAAAAATAGGAAAGTTTTTGTTCTCCTTCTAATCCTCAAGAGGGTTTTTGTCCTCAAGAGATAACTCCTAAGGGTTTTCGTCCTTAGAAGTTGCTATGCAAAGCTCACAAGCTCACACCAAAATCTGAATGTTCATAAAATGAAAGGGATGCTTTTTCAAGCAAGTCGACTTGCTTTTATAATAAGTCTTGGCTTTGTAGCCACCCACAACCACCAATCACTTACCTCTTCCTGCATTTAATTCTTTTTTACATTTAATCCCTCTCCTACATGGGTTGCATTTTCCCTGGGGAGAAATAACAAATATTAAGTGACTTTTCCCTTTTTTTTTATTTAGTCATTAATAAATTAATATAAGTGCTTTTGATAAAATTTCTTTTTATGCACTTTATAATTAATTCATTAAGACCAAGTTTCCTTTTATTCACCCCTTAGCTGTCGGGAAACAAAATTGGGCTAAGGGTCTTCGATTTGTTATTTTGGAGAAAGGGACATTTCACAATTCACCAATACCAACAACATAAAAATCATCTCTTACCTCATGATCTCCTATGGTGAACTTGAGTTGTGGAATCTTCTTTGTGCATGAGATTGAATGTCCATCTGCCACGATCACGTTGAACCCTTGGAAATCTTCCACTTGCAATCCCATCTTGGCAACCAAGTCTTCATCAATGAAGTTGTGTGTAGCCCCACTATCTATCAATACGGTGATCTTTTGCCCATGAAGATCTCCTCTAACTTGGAATGCATAGAAACTAGGTGGTACAAATAGTGTAGCAAGTGTGGCACCTGTGATAACCACTTCCCCTTCTTTTGCTTGGTCTTCAATCTTCTTTGGATCAGCATTATCTCCATCATCTTCATCATCTGAAACTACCTCAATGTAGTGGATTGACCCCTTACCTTGGCAACGATGGTTGGGTGTCCATGGGTCCCTACAATTGAAGCATAATTTTTTCCTTCTTAACTCATTCCTTGCCTCTATTTCTTGGTTGTTTCTTTCCCATTCCTTTGCCTTACCTTGCTGCCCACTAACTGTTGTCCCTTGCTTATCATGTTGAGTTGTTATTGGCTGTTCAAATGAGTTCTTTTGCTGCCCCAAAGGTGTTGTTCGCTGCTGTCCAAACTGCAGATTTTTACTCTTCACTGTTGTAGTTTCCAGATTCAGCGATCTCTTGATTGCATCTTGAAGAGAGGGAGGCTCAAAAGCCTTCACTAAGCCTCTAAGAGGTTCGGTCAAGCCCTCCATGAATAAAACAACTAACCTTCTTTCACTTATATCTGAAACCATGACTGCAAGTTTCTGAAAATCAGCAACATACCTTTCTACTGAAGCCTCTTGTTTGAGTTGTGCCAACTCTCTGAAATGTACTTCTAGATCCTTCCTGTCAAACCTTTCCACTAGCCTTTGACTAAACTCATCAAGAGTGGCAATGGATCCATGTCCTTGTGTAACTATCCCATGATACCACCATTCGTGAGCCACACCTTCTAAATGCAAGGTAACAAATTTGAGGGCCTCTTCTTCATACATAGGATTTAGTGACAAATAAGTATCCAATTTTTGCAACCAGGCCCTAGCAGAACATTTATCCGTACCATCATATGTAGGAAGAGTAATCTTACCCAATCTATGTTGGATATCTTTTCTTGGCTCTTGTTGATGACTCACCTTATTCTTCCTTGGTCCTTCGCTTCTCCTTAGTTGGCAAAAGTCCTTGAATGAAAGCAACTCCCTTGTGTTGTGATTCAATGATGCATATTCTTCTCCATATAGGTCCATTTCTTCAGCAAACCCATGTGCTTGTGGCTGTTCTCTCTCCACTTGTGGTTCTGCTCTTTGTAGAAAATTGGCATGGAAGAATTTAGAGGGGGTCTTGCTTGAGACCCTTTCTCCATGATAAGTAGAAGAGCTTCCTTCACCTTGATTGCCTTGATTTCCTTGAGAGTTTTGTCTGGTAGTGCTTAGCCCATGTATGGATCTACTCAAATCAGCAATGGCTCCTACAAAGGAGTCTCTTAGATCTCTGTGAGCTTCCATCAAACGGTTTTGCAACTCTTTGTTACCTCTAGTGAATATTTCATTCACATAGCTCAACTCATCTGATGGTGGAGGTCTTTCTCTATCACCCATATCTTCCTTTCCTATCACCCATATCTTCCTTTCCTGGAGTTTTTCTTGAATAGTGATATCTGAAATGCTCTTCACCTCTGTCCATGAACTATTGGTTTCTTCTTCACAAGTTGGGAGAATCCTGCTCCGAGACCACTGTAATGTCCCCAATGGACAAATTATACCCCCAAACGGATTATCCACAAATCCCAACCAAAAATGCAAGTAGTAGCAATTATACAAAATTAAATAAGTGCAGATCTGAATTTTACTAGTGAATGGCGACTTGCATGAAGGAAGAAAATCAACCAAAACTGAAGTAAATCAACTAAATTCCTTTCCCAAACTGATCAACAATTTTTATAAGGACAAGAACATGAGAAAAATACTAGATTGGATCAAAATAGAAGGCTGAATTATTTATTATAAATCTGCAGATGATAGTCCTAAGACACAACTGAAAAATAGAAATTCCATGGCCCAAAATTTATTCAAAATAGTTGAGCTTGTCTCCAAAATTATGTTTTATGAACATCAATTCAGATATGATCATAAACAACTTTAAAACACTCCAGAACAATTCTCTATGTGGGTCGCTCCACCTTGAATAAATTAGAAATGAAGAGGAATCACATCAACAAATATTTGCAGCAATTTGCAGTTGTGTATGAAGAAAGCAACAAAAGACTCATCTACTTTGTCTTCACAACTCCAACCCATTTCAGAAGACATAGCAGATGCAGATGATCCTGACTTGCTTTCACAAGATGAATTCAGTGGTGAATCCGATGATGATGATATTGAACCATCTCAGCCAAGTGCTCTTGATGATTTTGAGCTTATATGATGTAAAAGCAGGGAGAAATCTGAAAGTTTGAAAACAGTCTTAGAACTTAGATGCTTTAGAATCTAGATTAACTTTTTGAAAACAAAAACCCTCTTTAAAATTGTGATTTCATGTGTAATGTTCTATCTTGATCAACTTATCATGATGCATATGTTTCAGTTTGGACATCTTTTTCAAAGTTTTTAAGGCTATTTAATAATATTTATATATTTTGATATTATTGTACATTTATTATTTATTTTCAAAATAAAATAATAAAAATGCACATTTAAAAAATTTGAACTTATGGACGATTTTATTTTTCTGAATTTTATCGGCTGACAAACTTGTTTCAATTTCATCTTCGCCGAACATGAACACGGACATGAATTTTGTGGCTTAGATGAAACGTATCCAGTACATGGAAGCTTTCTTGTTTGAATCCTAGAATGAAATTCTCTGATGAAGTTAGATGTTTTTAAGTGATCTATTTACCATGCTTAGCTTCAAATTAATGTTTTGGTTGTATGGTGTACGATCTAATCTGGTCTCATACATACTGTTTAATGAATATGCATACAGATACTCCAAAGTTGAGCATGGATATGTTCTTAGCATCCAGGAATGGAATTGATATACATTTGGGTGATGATGCGCCTTGTGTTAATTCAAGCATATCAGAACTTACACAAGGTGAGAACATGGAACACAACCATCCTGCATCATAGATTGAGGCATGTGATCATGCTTTGTATTTAAAATATCAGGAGCTTTAGTGATTTGAAGAAAGATCATGAATTGTGATATTAGTAAAGCTTTATATATTATGAGTTATAACCATTCAAGTAACTGTTGTGCATACTGTAATTGGACTATCAGTATTCTGAAACTAGGATTAAATCACCTTTGTTGTTGCTTTCTTAGGCTGGAAATGCTATAGGGATACATTCCGCTGCTGTTATTGAAGGATTTTGTTTTGTGCCTGATTGGCTTCATTTTGTCATTAGTGGTTGAAATTCCTGTGTGTCCAGCCATTGGTTTATGGGGGCATTTTCTACTGAAGTTTAGTTGTGCTCTTGAGGTAGTTTTCCCAGAAGCTGTAGTGAACTTAGAGTCTCTATCGCTTACAATGCTTTTGGGCAAGCTTTATTTTGGTAATACTTAAAGAAAAAGGACATTGCATATATTTTGCTTCATGGGTCATGCAACAAAGCATGAGTTTGGCCATTTTATTTACCACTTAAGAGATTTGGTCATAAACTTGGCTGTTTTGGATAGACTGGTCATGAAATGATGGAGATGTATTCCCATTTATTTTGCAGAGTTGTTTATGGCATGAGATTTATAGTTGGTGTGGTTCACCTTGCTATTTTACTTTGTTCTTCTCGCAATAGTCTGTTTACTTGTCCATGTCTTTCCTCATGGTTCTCCAGTAAAGACAGTGTCTTGTAGATATAGCTTGCTAAGGGACTTTTATGGAGTTCATATGTTTTAGGGGTTTAGATCGTTATTATCTTGATGTGAAGCGGTGTGGCATTTTCTAGCTATAATTGCGTAGTGATTCATTCCACTTTAGCAGTGCAATATTTTTGACAGTACGTATTTTTTGCCCTGGATTTTATTTCTCAAGTTTGTTTGCATTTTTGAGATAGAGTATGCAAGGGAAAGGGCAATCTGCTCTGTATTCTTTTCCTGGCTTGTACTTGAGTTACTGGTTTCTATCTGTCAATGGCGAGTTTACAAATACTTCAAATTCATTGCTCTTAAGGCAATGGCTCCGTACTTGGATTGTGTTGATTACTGCCAGGTGTTTGTGATTGAAATTTGGGCCTCTTTGTTTGGTGTGATTTATGTCTTTTGTGAGCTATTACTTTTCCGTCTTGTCATTATATTGTGCCATCTTCTGTTCCGTTGACATCCATGTAGATTGTGAATGGTTTCAATGTAATGTTCGTCTTGTTGCTAGGATTAAAATTTTGTTTTGAGTATTGAATGCATCATATTGTTTTTGTGGTGGTTCTAGTCTTCTTAGTTTCCATGGGATTTATCGTAGGTCTTTATCTGTATGAGAGAACCTATATACGAGTCTTCTTAAACATCCAATAAGTCCTAGGAAGTTTCTTTATACTTGAGCACTCGATAGTGTCTTGCAGTCTCTAATGAGTCGCATTTGCTGATGGCCTACTGATATACCTTTGTTTTCTAAGAAGTTGAATTTGGAGGCTTTGGGGTACGGCTTCTTTTGCCTCGGAATTTTCAGTACAATTAATAATTTTCTAATGCTATTCCTCATTCTTCTTGAATATTGGTGTATAATTTGTGATACCTTTTTTTATCTAGCTAGCTTAGATTCTTACATGGTTTAGAGAATTTCAGTCTCATATGCAGCATGCCCTGCATCTGTTACTTCATTACAGTTTTTCTAAGCTCATTTGCATCTAATATTCCCTATTTCAGTTGCATTTTCTTTATTGGTCATCTTCTGATCAATTGTCATAGCCCCAATTATTAGGCTTTATATTCCACTGGAGTTAATAATTTTGATTAGGTTCATATTATGCTAGACACTTATTATCAATATATGGTATATGCTATGTGCATCATCATTCATGACCTGAGTACTCTTCTGTTTTATTTGATCTTTTAAATGAATTGTATCCAGGTTTGGGAAGTAGTAGACTGGCTAACCAGCACATTAACGATACAGGAATATTTGGACGAAAAACTACAGCACCTCTGGTAATGTGCTATATTTGATACATTGACACCTTTTATGTAGCTTGTTATGATTTTCCTTTCTTTACTTTACTCAAATCCAATTGGGATGTATCTAATGTTATATTTTATGAACTCCATTTGTTGGGCCAGTTTTTTTCGAGTCAGATCTCTCCAGTGGCGGGATTGTCCAGGCCTCAAAAATCATTGTCCTCCATTCTTGCAGCTGGGCGAGGGAAATCATTGTCTTCTCCTCTGACTATTGATGCAATAACTCCTGCGAATCGTGCTATAGGTTGTGCTGATGGAAAAATTCCCATGGTACAAAGCAAAGAACCCAGGTTTCCTCCCATTATCAAAAACAATAAATCCAGTGTTGGTGGTAAGGTTGCAGTGCCGGAAAATGAAGACTGTCAAATGATAGAGCTATCTGAGAAGTCGAGTCTTTCTGTCAAAATGGACCATGGGTCATCTGCCAAAAGGTTTAAAACAACTCCTAACCTTGAAGCTGGAGAAGCTTCTGGCATTATCAATATAGATGTTGCTTCTGGAAAGGGTTCGCAAAGGATGATTGCTAATACACAGATTAATTTGAGCTCAAAGATTTCCACTGCTACCATTGATGTCAGTAGTGATTCAGAAAATATTGATGCCGATTGCTCCATAACAGATCCAATCAAGCACACTTATGGAGAGCTAAAGCAGAAAACTCATGGGAACAAAATAAACTTCTCTAAAAAGGAGGAATCGAGAGAACAGCATATGATACCATCTGGCAAAGGGGGCACTGATGGAAGGATAAATTGTGAAGATGACAAGAAAAACAACGCATCTAGCTTTTTGAGACAGGTAATGCTTTTTGCTTTTTTGAATGTTTTTATGAGCCATATGTAATAGGAGTGACTGCAATTGTTGCTTAGCTAAGATAAAACAAAGATTGACTGCAATTGTTGCTTTAGCTAAAATAAAACAAACCTTCAGTAATAAAACCCCTTCACCAATGCATTGTTTGGCGGCTGGCTTAACCATGGCCTCTCGTATAGTGTGCAAAGGACCAAGAAGAATATGGATAGAAATCACTACCGATATGTGAAAGTAGTCAATAAGATGAAATATAAAATGAGTTCTCAATACATGCATTCTAACTTGTCTGTGTAGAATGTATGATTCTAACAATAAGGAATATGAAGGCACAGCAAAAGCATTGAAGAATGTGACAAACTAGTAAGAAGGTGTATAGTACTCTCTACCCAGATCGTTATTTAGGTGTCACTCTGTAAATTTAGTGTCTACATTTGCTTGTCCATTGAGATGACATAAGAACAGTTCTTTTTGTTGTTGTTGTTAAAGGTACCTAGAGCCAAGCCACCCTAGACATAGAAATATTGTTCGCTGAGATGCCAACTCCCAGTTGATGTCAACTAACTAAACTGGAAGGATAAGAATTTGACATTAATTTTGAAAATCAAAGTTAAGCATTTGCTTTTCAGCCTATAGAATATATCTTTTCTTCAGCTCCAAGCATATTCCAACTGTAAGAAAATTTGTAAAAATAACAGCTAGCATCTTTCATCATTTATCCATCACTCTTTCTTCTTTTATCATTCTTTGTTTGATTTGAACATGAGAAAGGACTGCAAAGTGCTCATAAAGATAATGTTTTATCCACAGCAGTCTTTCCTCCTTTTGATCCCAAATTTTATAATCTTTTATGAAAGAAAGCTCTTCCTTTTCGAAAAGTCTTCTGATTTGGGATTTAAAGCCATGGCAGGGGAAAAGATGGTATAAGCCATCTTGCCCAAAATTTCTGCCTCTCAAATGGCCACTAGATCTGTCACCATATTTCCTGTTCTGATATATTGGTATGAAATCTCAATATTCTCAGTTTCCAATGTCCATCTTAATTTTATGGAATGATATTGTTTATTTGCATGTTATTACACTGCCCCTCTTTGATTACTTCAATTCCATTCTGTCCTCAATCTCTGAGTCTTTTGCAACACCTCGGGTTCACCCATTTCGTTAGGTCCTGACCCCCCCGCCATGATCTCCCCGGTGGTTTATACAGGAGCTATTGCCGTTTCATCCTTACCCGTGGTTATGATGTCGAATATTCAAATAGCGGAGATTCTCAGTTTTCATTTTAACATGCTTCAATAACTAGCATTGAGTCTCCTTCCACATATTTACACCATCCATTTTCCTTACCTTGTAATGTCCCTTTTTGGGACTGAAACTGGAAAAGTAGGAAACCACACAAACCCCAAGTGAAGCAAAATCCAATTTTTAAAAATAGCGGCTGAATATTCTTTAAAACCCTAGGGCGAACTGTATATGAGCTTAAATTCACGAAATAACCATGCACAACAGCTGAAAAATGGTTTTAAATGATTATAAAATCAGCAGCTGAATATTCTTTAAAACCCTAGGGCAAACTGTATAGGAGCTTAAATTCACCAAATAACCATGCACAACAGCTGAAAAATGCTTTTAAATAATTATTTCAACCACGACAATCAATATCCATCCAATTGGCAACAAATAAATGGAGAAAATCAGTGAATATATACTGCTGTAATTAAATTTAGGACAACAACAAAACAGCCACAAACCAAGGCTGAAAATGATAGATAAACTCCACCAAAAATCACAAAATATAGATTCTGACCTTATAAATTATGGAGATTCAGAATATAAAATCAGATATGAAATTTGTGTAGTAGAAAGCACTAAACCAGCTTCAAACCCTAGTCACTCCCCTAGGGAAGAGCTCCAAAAATGATGTAAAGCCTTTGCAATCCTTCTTCTTGATGTCTCCAACTCAAAATGGAGGGTTTCTGTCCTCCACCAAGCCACAAGGAAGGTTTCCGTCTTCCTTGGATGCCACACAAGAGGGTTTTTGTCCTCAAGTGGAAAGGTAGTGAGCAACTAGCCCAACAAACCAATTGTATATGAAAAATGCGCCAAAGATTGCAAATGAAGTCCTTAAGTCCCTTTTATATCCTTCCCTTGGCGCCAAAAGCCAATTAGAAGAGGACTGACCTCTTAAGCCTTACTTTATCTTCTATTTGCTTCTTTATTTTCTCCAAACCCAGCCGACTTGTCTCCTAAAGGAAAAACACTGAAAGAAAGCATTAAATTAAATAAAAGAAAACTGAAATGAAATGCAATTCCTTCCTTGTTCATTCATACTTCTTTGCCATGGAAAGGGGATGGCAAGAAGTCCACTTTTAGGCCCTCAATTCGAAAAAGGGACATTACAGTCCTCCCTTCCCGAAATTGCTTGTCCCCAAGCAATTGCAAACTCGGCTGATCCAAAACCATATTCTCCTTCGTCTTCTCACTATGTAGGGCAATATCATCCCGAGAGAGATGAAGTGGCTTCCTTGACAAATCATTTGTCACCTTATTGTTTTAATACACCCTTTTGAAGGACAATTCGTTTCCATATGGGCTAAAAGCAAAAAGATGTGCATATTTATTTATATCATATGTACAATCCTCCCATCTTGGAACCAAGAATGTGAGCAAGCATTTCAAATGCCTTTCTTTCCAAGGTTTAAACATTTCCATAACACATACATTCTCAAGATGATCTTCATTAATGATGTTGTAATTTGTTCCTTCCAAGAAAATACACAATTCATCTTGTGTGTAGATAGAAAACAAAGTATGGCAGTCATGAATCACCTGATTTTCCACCCAACTTGGAGCTATGTTGGTTGAAGTAGTTGTTTCCTTCAGCTGAAACCATCTACCACCATTTTCCCATGATTTAATGACTTCAAAATGGACACTCTTATAGCTGTTCAGATTTGGAAACAACTCATAATCTGATTGTATCAAAATCAACAATTTAAATTCTCTTATAAACTTATTGGGTGGCTGAATTTGTGCATGCCCAACTATAATTATGTTCTTCCAAGGAGCTGATTTATAAAGAAGAGAACCATAATGATTTTTCCCAAAAACTGAAACCATTGCATCCCACAAACAACATTAACTTCAGCTGGCTTAATTTCAAGGAAAACATTACATACCTTGCACCTTCTCATGAAATTTGACAACATGAAAATACTATTGACATTGGTGACCTTGAAGCCTCCAAAGTTACTTATGCTCAGCCCATGCTTAACGGTAAGTTTTCCTCTAATTAATTTATGAGTGGTGCCAATATCTATGAGCATTACTATTCCATGGCCAAATAAGAAACCAATTACCTGGGAAAGTTGGTATGTATGAGAGCTGAACCAAAATGCAAAGGTGTGAGTCATTACCGGACACTCAAAGATGAGATTATCAATCAAATTGATCTTGCAATCAGACCTTCTTCCCCTTTTGAGGTTTGCAATGGTACCAACCCCACATATGCTAAAACAAATTTGGTATTGCACCCAAGCATCCTTGCACCCTTTGCTACACCATTCACTTCTTACCTTCTTTCCACTTGGCACAAGCTGATCATGAGAGTAAAAACACAACAATATCATGGAGCGGAGCAATGCAACATAGTCATCATACCTCTTTGTTTGTGCATGCTGAAAACCTAATTGTTTTGGCATGTTGGTAAGCAATGAATCTGAAAAGACCATTACAGTGGTATCAAAGTGGTGATTCTTGTTAGCATGTGAAAGGAAATTAGATCTTGATGCACAAGGAGAAACAAGCTCAGGTTTATCAGAGAAGAAATCAGACTCCAAGGAAAGAAACCATGGAAGATTTAGAGCAAAGAGCTCCTCCTACGGATGACATGAGTTTTCTGCAAGAAGTAATCACATGGAGTCAGAGAGATTTGCAATCCTTGCAACAAGCTTTTCAACATGCTTTGAGGGAATCTCAAAGGGAAATGCGTGATGCATTGATGAGATCTATCATGGACTTGGCTAAGGCTTTCCATGGTCCCAATGCAAACAGATCAGCCAACCAAGGAGCAACAAATAATGGTGAAGGAAGCTCTTCCGGTCAAGCAAGGACCTCCATTAAACCTCTTCAAATATTCAGAGCCAAATTCCTTCAAAGAGAAGAACATCTAGTTAAGTTAGATCCACCAAGTGACACGAAAGACCTAGAGGCATGGGGTGAAGAATATGCAGCCTTCAGCTACATGGTGCGAGATATGTTGTCCTTTAGAGATTTTTGCCAGTTGAAGAGTTGTAAGGGCACCGGAAAGAATAGAAGATTTCAACAAGAGCAACCACATGTAGTAGAAGACATGGACACTTATGGTGAAGAATATGCAGCCCTAAATTTTGCAACACGTGAGATGCTTGTCATTCAGGGAATTCTATCACTTGAAAAGAAGTAGAAAAAAGGAATCACTCACAAGCTTCCCACATATGATAAAAAGTCTGATTTTACTTTTGAAGATTTTTATGAAGAGGTTGGTGGGAGAAGGTTGGAGAAGAAGGAAGAGCAGCCAAAGCCAAAGCCTCAAGAAGTTGCTAAGGAAGAAATTTTGATGGTGGAGCATAAGAAAGAAGAAAAATCCGATTTGCAAGGTTGTGGAGAGAATTTGGTGGTTAAAGCCAAATTTTCGGATGATAAGGTTGATGTTCAACTTGCTGGAATTTTCATAGCAACAACTAATGGTAAGCAATTTGATTATCTCCATAGCAAGGATTTATTGTATCACCCTCATACTATGTCCTTACAATGTTTTGATCATCATGAGAATTATTCTAACAATGAGGATAAGATGAAAGGTACCAAATGGAAAGAGGATCTTTTCCAAGAAGCCTTTATCCATCTTCCGAGCATTCCAAAGATTGAGCCATGGCCATATGAGATGGATTTTCAAGATAGCTATGGAAGGGCACTTGAAAAGAATGGTTGTGATAAGGAAAATCTAACAAAAGCTTCTACTTTAATCAAGGGAGATGAGCATTCTAATGACAGCCCAAGGAATGATGGTCATGTCCCATATTCAGTCCTCCATACTATGGCAGTTCCAGATTGTTGTCAAGACGGTAAGCACCCTTATAATTTCAGTTCGAGTTATGGTGAGGACATCAAAGAACTATTCCAGCCTTGCCATCACTCAGAAAATGGAAAAAGGATGAAGGTAGAACCTTGGGTTCTAAATTGTCCTAAGAAGCCACTATGGGTTGTCCAACGAATCAAAGCAAGCAGCAATGGAACAATTCAAAAATTAGGTAAACCAACTCATACAATCTTTGCTAGCTTCAGATTTGATATTCAAAATGGGATTGCATGGGCCAATACATATGTTATGAGAAGTGGAGATAAATGGATAAATGGCTTCCTTCTAGACAAGGTCCAAGGCATGCTAGATAGGGCAGCAACATTCTCCTTTCATATTGTTTGTGACTCAGCTGGTAAGCATGCATTTGAGGAGAAAATTGTGGGTCACAAGGATGGAAGTGTCAAGGGTATCTCAACAATTCCTATTTTGGCAAAGGAAGAAAGAAAACTCATGAAGAATCATACAAGATATGTTGTGAATCCTAACAAAGGGGTGAAGGACCAATTCATAAGTCACTCCTTGGAGCAAAATTCTAAGCTTGAAGACTTGGTTAAGAAGACAATCACTGTTGCGGGGACAACAAGTTGCTTAGGAGAGTTCAAGAAGGGTGAGACATGGGTAAAATGGGATCTTTTAGTCATATGTTATCAACTTAACATGGTATAGTTATGGGTAACAAGAAACATAACCTATGGTTCTTGAAGAGTGCTGTCACAAAATTTTGGACTGTTGTCTTCCACATTTCCAGCTTTGCCCCTATACCTTTTGCAGCGATAGAAGAAGGTTTTGTCACCAGTAAGATGCATACTCCGTCCACGGACATTGAAGAGGCTTTTGTTGCCAGTACAAGATGGTTTCCAGCCACCACAAACCCAAGGTTGAATGAGAAAATACAATGCTACAACCATGGTATGATGTTCTTTCTAAATTCATGTTTTGGAAGGATAGTACTCTCCTTGGACAGTTGTAGGTTGACAAATATGATGAAGTTCTTTTGGTCTAACATGATGTGTGAAAGGGATCACTTGAGGGGATCATTAAGTGCAAAAATTCCAACACCCTTCCAGCTGTTTGGGAAGGAATTAAGAGCGAGGGTTGATGATCTCCTACCACCCAAGGAAAGGAGGAACATAATGGGGACAACCATGTTCCGAACTTCCAACTTGAAGGCTGATGTCATCACCAATTCCAGCAGCTACCCCGCCTCATTGACAACCATACAAATGTGTTTAGTCATAAGATTGAATGATGCTGCTGCCCATAAAGTGTTTTCAGTCATAGCTGGGTTGTTTCCAGTCCCTATACTACTGTCATTACTAATTGGTGTGAAGGATTTCCAGTATTGCAGCTGTTGCACCTTTCTTATGTTACTGATATCCAAGGATTTTGAGTTGAGATTGCTGCTAACAATCACATACAGCCACAAGTTGACTGATTTGAAGAATTCCAAAGCTATATATGACTGTTACACTCATCCACCAACACTCATAGGGTCTGATCCGAGCCAATTTTTGAAGAAAATTCAGTGGGGCAGCATGGAGGCAGCATTTGGAACCCAAAATAAGCAAGGTAACAACAATAAAAAAGAGGTGAGCATAAGTATTGGCATACATTGGTTGAGATTGTTTGATAGAATGGAATTCAAAGATGTAGAAAAGAAAGCAATATTTCAAGGTATAGTGGATAAAGTTCCAAGCATGACTACCACTAAGGAAAGAGATATATATTTTCAAAGCACTCAATGCACTGAGATACTCCATTGTGGCAATTGTTGGTTGGTTTTGGACACACTCACTAATACTGCCCCATGGTGGACACTTGAAGAATTATGTGCAAAATGGAGCTTTCCTGTTGAAAGCCATCTTCTACACAAAGTTGGGATAAGTATGGACTGCAAGAGTTTCAAACTAAGGGCCAATATGTCTACTGTTTTCAATTGTAGATCTGCTTTTCTCAATTTTTCAGTTCTTGTAAGGCGATTTTCAGTTTCTACACTGCTCATGATTTTTTTTTCAATAAGATTTCAGTTTGGTAGCTGTTATACCATTGTCATATGGCTGAGTTTGAAAAACTCAGGCTTGGGACTGTTGTTAGCAGTCATGGACAGCTGTGAGCTTGCACATTTAAAAAGGATTCCATCATTGGATGATGTGGACAAAAGGTTACAATGGAAGAAGACAAACAAATCAGATCCGATAGCCCTGATTTGGATAAAATTCCAAGTGATTTATGGCTGTTGTAACTTGTTTCCAGCCTATCCTCAGTCTGATTTGCATCATATATTGAGAGGGACAACTTGCCAAATCAGGGAAGGATCCATGGGGACTCAAGGTTATGATATTTCAGATTTTTCATTACATCGAATTGCTCTAGTTGAACTTACCCATGTTATTTTGCATTGCTGGCTAAAGATGCAAGGGGACAATTGCATAGTATTAGGACAACATGAAGAGTGGTCTAGTCAAGGAACTGATTTCCTAGTTGAAGATGGGGATGGTTTTCAAAAACTTTCTAGATCCCAGCTAACTCATGATTCAACGATCATAGATTCACTCAATGAGACTGTTAGAGAAGCATTACCTGGTACCGGGCCTCAAGTTCCTCATTATATCAGAGAAGTGCAGCAAAAGCCAACTACATCACAAGGAGGAATGGAAGGCAAAAAAGATTGATTTGGGATCCTGGGATTACAACAATGGCCAGTTGGGAAGAGTCGAACACTTGAGTTGAGCTAACAATTGCTTGAGGACAAGCAATTTTGGGAAGGGCGGACTATCATGTCCCCTTTTTCAAATAAAGAAAAATAATAAAGTTAATGTTTTTAAGTTGTCCAACAACTCATTTTTATTAAAAAGGTGACAAGTTAATATAATTTTATTATTAAAATAAAAATAAAGGTGAATTTTCAAATAAAGTAAAAGCCAACAATAAATTAGAAGATGGAAAGTCGCTTTAGTAATGCCACATGGAGTGTCCAACTTGGGAAAAAGTAATGGAAAATTACTATGTTACTGTGGTTTGCCCTTGCACAACGTACCCTTCCCGATATTATCCGATACGTATACATGAGGTTTGGGCTTGTGCATACGTAAACTATATGTCTCGATAAAAACCTTATTTACGCTTTGACGAAAACCCTTATCCAAGCCTAAAAATGTCTTTTAAGGCATTTAAAACATTTTTTTTGACTTAGTCAATGCAAAAAAACGAACCCTAACACTTAAATGAATAAAATATTAAACCCTAAACACCTCAAAAAGCTATAAAAAGCACTCACCCATTCATTTGAAATCACACAAACAATTCATTCAAATTTTCCAATGAGTTCCTGGTAGAAGTTTTCCAAATTTTGGATCACTGTGAAAGACAATCTTCTTGTGACCATAAACAAATCTCAAAGTTCAAGACATACTAACAGATTTAAACAAAACCTCCCTTGTCCTACATCCAAACACAGTAGAAGTGATAAGTTTTTATGGTTTTGGCCTATTTCTCTATGTAATTAAACATACAAGATTATAACTAAGTTTACGGTTGATGCCTATCCTTCAGAAATGTTTGAATAAATTACAATAGCACAAGAGATAATTCATACTATGAATGCGGGAAGAAAGTCAAAATTGATGAATTAGGTCTTGCCAAATCTTATAAAAGAGTAAATTGGAATTTTCTGTATAAGGTGCTTATAGGTTTTTGGTTTTGATAAAAATAGGCAGAGGGTGTAAGAAAATAAAATACACACAAATGTTAGAAAATAAAAATATCTGGGCACTATCTGAATACAGCTAGGATACACACTAAGACTGGCCCAACTATGACCAAGACACATCATGGCATACTCTTAAGTATATTGAATGTTTTGAACATTGATCCTACTATAATTTTCAAGTTTTGTATTTCTTATGGACTAAAAATGAGTAAAATGAGTATATGTATATAAAAATACTTATATAGATTTTAATTTTTTTAATATATATCTACAAACATATCCAAGATGTATCGTACTCCAAGGGATTTTTAAGATTGACGATCCGTGTATCGAATCCGCACTAGTACCCGTACCCGTATCTTGGCAACATAGGAAAATTATAAAAGGAGGGGTTGGGGTTTCATTTGACACACTTTTTGGCATTTCTACATTTCATTTTGGAGAGTTTGGGCTTGTTGCTCCTACTTTCAGCTATTGGGGACGAAAACCCTCATTGGCTAGTTGTTGAGGACGAAAAACCTCATTAGCATTCAGATTTTGGGGATGAAAACCCTCAATTTCTCCTTGGTGGTTTCATACGGAGATCACACTTGAGCTTATATCAGATTCTCAGAGGAAAAGATTAGATTTTCAGAGCTAGGGCACACTTTCCAATCACATTTTCTACATTTCCCACTCCAGATGTGCATTTCAAAAAAGAAATTCAGCCAGTGGAGAGATATCTACCAAGAATTCAAGCAAGGACAGCTAGGGCACAATTTGCAACCATATCTAGGGCTATCTACACCCTTTGGGATTTCAGACTGACATTTAGGGCATCATCCGTGGGCAGATTTCTTTGATTCTGGGTTGCATATTCATCATTTGGCCTCTTCATGCCACCTAGGGTGTCATTTATCAGAAAATTGCTGTAATCATACATGGGTATTTTCTTGGTTTTTGGGTGTGAAAAATAAATAAGATAAATTCAAAACCTTGCTAGAAAAATTATTTTCTTTCATGATTATGTTCCTAGAGGCTTCTTGGATGTTTTAAGCCTTCTGGGTATTCTAGATTACGAATATTTTGATCAATAAATAGAAATTTCAGAAGTCTACATTTTTTTGGTATCAAGGGTTTGAAATAAAAATCAGGTCATTATCTTATTCTTGGCATTAACAACTGATTGCTGTCATAAATTTCAGTCTACTGTTATATTTTTGCAAAAGGTTTTGTGGGTGTTTCCAAATTTCTCTTATTTGTGCCCTAAGGGGCCATTACATGGTTTGTGATCGGTATATTGGCTAGTAACATGTTTACATTCCTGTTTTCTTTATTACATTCAATTAGGGCTTATTATTGTCTTAAAAGTAGTTGTGAGAGATGTGCCAAAGAAAATTCCATCAGTTTTTTGGTCACCTTAACATGGATAATATGACTCCTGACTAAAATATCAAAATATTATGCCATTTGTTTTTTATCTGAATGAGTATTCATCAATGATTTTTCAAAAAGCCTATAGAAGCAAGTCAGTAAACTCTGTTTTATTTCATTGTTATATTGTATTTCCTTTTTTAAAATTGTAATGTTCCTCAATCGATTATAAAACTTCAGAGGGAGAGAGAGAGATCTGCTTTCATGATTCATCTTACTGCGAAATAAATCTACAGGTACGGGCGAAATTGAGCGACCCGGAGTATAGTATATTTATGAAATGTATGAAGGGTTTAAAGCAAAAGACAATGATGATGAGCAATGTTTTGGAGACAGTCTCAAACTTATTTTCTGCACCAGAAAGGATTTTCCTTCTGAAAAGGTTCTACCCAAATGTTTTGCATGCTTTTGCTTTCTTCAGTGAAACAAACATTTCTGAATCAAAAAATCAACTGCATAATTACTGTCATCAGTTTTGATGGTTCGTCCCTTGCTTCTTTGAAATAGGAATTTCAAGTGAACCTGTGTTTGTTTAAATAGTAATTTTTGTATATGTCGGCATACCTAAAATTCCTCTTAAGTTCTACTTGTAAGAAGAATTTGACTTGGATAAAATATATTTCTTATGGGTTATATATTTGCTTTTAATTTCCATCTATTTTCCAGGCATTACATTTTTATTGACAATTATCAAGTGCAGTCATGTCTTGGTTGTTACGATTATGTTTATTTAGTAGTTAATGTATAGTTGTTTTTTGAAAACGTGTGGAAACTATCTATTAATTATGACAAAAACATAAAGTATTGGTGTCAGATTTCCAGCTAGTGTCAGAATAAATCCTTGTAATACAGCAAGATTAATTAGTTAGCCTTCGAGGGGACAATACCCATCCTGGTGTTAGTAGTCCTAATAAAATCAATAAATCAGTTTTAATGTAGTAACCATAACGACAATAACAACTTACTATCACAATATTGGCAAACATTATTAATGAGTCAATTAATCATCCACATAGCTAAAATGCAAAAAAACTGCACAAGAACCAACATCAAAATTGAAATGCATAACAAAACATTCGAATTCGAGCATGAAAATTAGGAATACCCAAGGGTATTCATCTTCCATTTCCATGTGGCATCATGCACACTGTGTGACAGCCAAAATCAGTCAATCAACGGTCTTTCCTCACAAACCAGCTCTTGCACCAAGCGATTTAGGAAGAGGCATTATCTGAAGTTAGAGGTCTTATTGGAGTGTATGCCACTACTAAAAATTTCACGAAGATTGCAAAACAACTTGGGGAGGGATGCGAAATCTCAAGCCCACGCTTCTTTCTGAACAGATCCGCATCATTCACAAAGCTTTGTAACATATCCTAATCCAAGTCCTCTTGCTGATGACCACATTCTGCATTGTATTTTTTTTGGAATATAAGGGCCTCACTCTATTCATTTTGGCCATCAACCTGCTTCTTTATCTCTTCTATTTCTTTCTTGAATTTATCGAAACATTTATTGAATTCACAACCGTGTCAGAACCCTCCTCAACCTGAAAATGGACTAAAGTTAGGCCCTCATAAGAGTTAGGGATATCCTTGCGCAGAGAGGTAGCTACTCTGTTAATCGGTTCCAAAATTTCGTTAATAGCTTTCTTGACAGATAGGCATTGTCAATAAATACCCCAGTAAGCCACACTTTTGTGAAATCGTTAAAAATGACAACACAAATTGTTGTAAGTGGAGTAATGAGGGCATGTTTGGTCAGCATTAGGTGGGAGAGGAACTTTAATAAAGAGGGCAAGTCTCCCAGGTGTTGACTATTGGCTTAAAGCCTTCATTTTTCCTGGTTATTCAATGTCCTGAGGAGAAGAGCTAGAGTGTAGCTTATTAAACCAACAAATGTGAGATTTTTAGCAGTATATCTAGGTTTTTTTAATAGGCTTCACAGAGGGGCAACCATGTCCCACAAAAGCATTTCAATTAGCCACAGAAAGCTGGGGGTAAATGGATGTCAAAGCCAAAATAAAGGACATAGAAAAACAAAAACGAATCCCAAAAAGTAGAGGTTCCTCAAGAAACTAGAAGGTAGGGACCGAAAGAAACAAACTTGTGGCTATTTTTTGCCCTACTTGTGCGCTTGACCTTATAACCAAACATTAAGTAGACACTTGAATGCATCAACGTAACTCTATTGCAGGAAGAGACCATACTTTTTAGGAAGTCTCACTTGAAGCCATTAGAGAGTTGAGGCGGTGATTAGGTTTGTCATTTGAGAAAGCAAAAAGATGTAACTTCTAACTACATATATTCAAATAACATAACTGCTATGTTACACCAAGTTTCGGGATAGGGACGGCAAGGGGTGGGGATGCATTTTGGGGACAATTTTTTTGGGACCATTTTTAGCGGATGTCTAGGAACTGCTATTAAAAATAAGGGGGAATCTTAAAACATAGGAAATTGCATTCATCATATACGTTATAGAACCTTAATACATAACTTTAGATCTAAATAGAAATTTCACATAAGAGTTAACACACAAATTAACAAAATTGAAATTTTCTTTTCTTTCATTGTCAATGTGCATATATATTATATAGAAATTACAGCAAAACCTCCAAAGCAAGAAGAACATGCAGGAAATGCCCCTCCGGCTTTGGTGCTCTCTTCCTTTGTGCCTTGCCTTGAAATATCCCTGAAATATCCCTTTTCCGGATTTATTTTATATTGAAGATTTCCAATCAAAATTTCACAAATAACAATCTGATTTTTATGACAGCAGTATATAGAAAAATATGACAGCAAAGTACAGTTATGGCAGCAAGGTATAAAATTAGAAAATAACCAATATCTTCACTTTTATTGCAATTAAACTAACATGCAACAACATGCAAGTAACATGCATCAACATGCATCAACATGCAATGACATGCAATAACAAGAAGTTTCCACTGATAAAATAGATTATCTCTCTTACTGAATATGGTTGTCTTCTCTTTCTGGACTTGAAACTAGATCAACAAGCCTCTGAAACTCTGAATTTGACAACCCGATCTGAATAAACTCCAAAATAACAAACTAGGGAGGATCTTTCACCACCGAAGAGTGCTCTGCTAGCTAGGTGTGGATCTTTCACCACCGAAGCTAGGGTTCCTGTGGGATCTTACTCCACAAGCAAAGAAAGTGCAAACAACAGTTGCTCCAATATCAAAATAGGTGAGTGTATGAATGAATGCCTATTCTCCCCCAAGCACTTCCTTTTATAACTTCTCATTGCAACAAAAGGCCCAAAAGAACCCTAATCACCCCCTTGGGTCTTTTCTTTAATTAATTAAAATAACTTAAGTCACTTTATTCCCCACATGCCAAAAAGTGCACTTAAGTCACCCCAACGAAGAATTAGAACATAAAGTACCATATATTCACCCATTACTTAAGTCATCGACTAAATATAACATAAAGTACCTTAGGGGAGCATCTCACAACCTTATTTCACTTAAGTCACCTCAAAGTACGTGTCCAACGTCGAAACATAACCTATAAGTGAAATGAAGGTGCAAACCATACTCAACCATCATGGTCATTAGCCCCTCGGGCATGACCAAGGCTAAGACGGATGAAAGGCCTCCTAGGCCACTTGCTTGGAAATGGGGACATTACATGCCCATTGCTACCTCTTTCCTTATAAATGCCAACCTATCCTTTCACCCCAACATTTGTGCCTTAGTGCTTCATACCTAGGTCCAAATAGCTCAAAATTTGCAATGGCAACTTTTTGGCTGAAAATTCCCTTAATACTAACCTCCTTGCCCTACCTCGGGAATGTTCTACTTTGCTAAATTTGTTGGAAACTTGGTCAAAAGCACATTCGTCAAAACCTCCTCCCAATCCTCGATAACATCTTTCATGTTGGAAAGAAGACACTCGAGGTTAGAAATTTGTGTCTTCATTTCAAATATATCACGACCAATGTTCTTGCCTAACTCTTCATCCTATTAACTCGCTTAGACCAAATTTACACAATGACACTTGAACTTCACATGGACTACACCAAGTTTGTCTACAAAAAAATTGATTTCTTTCCCAAGTGTCTCCTTGTCTTTGAGAGGATTTTGAATTCATTTTGCATTATAGAAGAGGAGGATCTTCTTTTCAAGATCTATTCCCCATCCGTTTCCTTATCTTTGAGGGGATCCCAAACTCATTTTGCAATGCGGAGAAGGGGATCTTCTTTTCAAGATCCTTTGCCTCTTATGCAGTCTCAAGGGTCAGTATCCAAGGCTTGGTGGTTTGCTTTCATTTTTGTAAAATCAATGCAATGAGCTCCATGATGCAGATTTATACTTTTTAAGTTGTATTCATTTCCTATTGGAAGCCATTGTATTCCTTGTCCATTAACTTGCTTCTCCTAGGCTTTTGCTTTTAGTTCGTTCATCTCTTGTGTAACCAACTCTACAATTGGTCCTAAAGAAGGTGTTGTTATTGTCTATGTTCACGGTGGTTCTTCATCAAGTTTTAGGAAAGTCATGCGGATATAAGAAGAAAGCTGCCAAAGCCTAGAGGAAGCCGCAGAGGATTAGAGAAAGCCGTGGTAAAAGAATGAAGCCATGGGTAAAAGGACAAAGCCGCAGAAGACTAAAGGAACCCGCGGGTAAAGAAGGAAAGCCGTGGTACACAAGTTAAAGCCGCGATGCAAAGGAGAAAGCCACATAAGCTGATACAAAAGTTGCAAAGCAAAGACAAAACAAGATAGAAGACGAAAGAGGCATAACAAAGTTGTTTTATGATGTTTCATGAGATCTATATGAGCATTATAATATACCACAAGGCTAAAAATATATTAGAATGATAATAATGAAGAATATATAATATTTTACACAAGGAAAATGTATAAATACCATGATATATGTGTAAATATCCACTAATTACTAGTTAATAATGTAAATAAGTGTTAACCAATGGTTACCACGGGTCATTATGAGTGAAAAGACATATTTTAAAGGCTATATAATGATGTAAAATGAGGGGAGATGAGGATATCACGAAAATGAGTGAGAAGAGATGATATAAACATGAAGAATAAAGAGAGGAATCAATGTAAGAAGTGAGAGATGTGAATATAATCGATATAAACATGTATTTTTGAATTATATGAAATTATGATCAATATATATGTGATGTGTGTGGTTTGAAGCATTAATGTGTGGAGTGTTATGTTTATTCATGTTTAATAAAAGATAAATACTTATTTTATAAGAGATATCTACCCTTTTGTGAGATGTTAGCTCTAGCTGGGGAAAACGAACTACTTAACCCTCACGCTATTGTCGAGGCTTAAGGTCAACATATATGGTGGCTTAAGGTTACCGTTGTTAGTCGGATGTTAGGAAAAATATCATCGCCAGGATATTGGAAACCCGCACCGGCAGCAAAATTGAGGATTGGTGGGAAACTCAAATTCAGTAATTTGTTAAAGGAGAAGCCAAAAAACTGAAAGCCTCATATAAAGCGACAAAGCGTAAGTACTTGGGTAATACGGAGAAGAATTTTGGTCCCAATTTCCACATTTGTTGTGGCCTTGCATATTAGCACATGCCAAGAGAACAAAGTGGTCACGATTACATTTGAGAGAACCTTTTGAGTGGATTGCGGTAAAATTAACTATACTTAATCACCTCGACGAACCTTTGACGAGAGCAATTGACTACTGGTACGAAACTACACTCAATTCATACATAATCACTTGGGCCATATAGGGTTGGACTAGTTTTGACCACAAGAAAGGAGAAGTCTTAAGTGGAGCAAGAGGCCGTTTTCTTAAATTAGTTCCATTCTTAATTAAGGTTTTGATGGTAGAAAAGGTTTAATCGTAAGCGCGAAAAAGCTCCTTTAGGGACAAAGCACCACAAGATGGCATATGTGAAGGGGGCAACCCAAGAGACATAACTTATCAGAATTAATGGGGTGATGGTTGGGATAGCAAAAATAGGACGACATGAAGAAAAGTAAAATAAAAAAATTACATAGTTGGCAAAAATAAGATTAGGAGAATTAAGGAGAAGTTAGTATCTTAACAAAACCAATGAGAATGAGGATGGAACAGAGAACTAGAATAGTTGCAGAAAAGGATTTAGAGAAGAAGATAGAGAAACAAAGATTAGCAAGAGAGGAAAGAGCAAAGAAATTGAATGAGAGAAAAGAAAAATCAAATAAAGTTAAGAAGGTAGAGAAGAAAGAAACACCCATTTCGAGTGGAGGCCAGCAAGTGGCTAACCCAAAAACAGAGGCAAACACAAAGTCTTGCTATAGTACTCGTACTAAGCGGAGACCAACCTATTTTGGTTACCCCACGGAACCCCGTGGGTCAATATTCCATATATAATCCAATTCAACAATCTATAACAAGGCAAGCTATTCTAATGAGAGATTTACAACAGTTAGTAGGAGGCTTAGAACTAGCTTTTAAGAAGGTACTAGAAGCAGAATTTTGGGAAGAGGAGGAAAGAAAAACACCTTTACTTGATTAAAGAAAAGGGTGAGGAAGAAGAAGTTACTGGCATGAAAGAATTGATTGAAGAATTTGGAGAGAAAATAAAAATAGTAGATGAGGAAAATGAAGAAAAGGATATTGTTGAGAAATGAGGAGAGAAGGAAAAACAAAATAAGAAGAGAAGAAGTGATGAAGGATTAAAGGATAATTATAGATTAAGGAATAGTAAAGGAAGGAAGTTATTCGTAGAAGAGGAGAATTACGAAAAGTCGCCAACTAAGGATGCATCCCCCAACCACCACACAATCCCAAAGGAGATGACCCCCGGATCGGTTGCCATTCTAAGTGCCGCTTTGAAACACCAATTCGAAAGATAGAAAAAGGAGAAAGCTTGGAAGAAAGATATCATCAATTGCAAGAAGAGAGTCAGAAGAGATAGGAAATTGTAAGAGAATTCAGAGAATTATTAGGAGAGTTGTATTTTGACATTGAATTAGCAAGAGACAAAGGAAGAAAGAGTAATTTGACAAAGATTTATAATCAATTAAAGAAGGTGAAATCAGTAAAGCAATAGACAACTAGCCAACCTCAAGTACATCCTCAACCAGTGAGAAAAATGGCACCAAAAATTAAATTACTAGTGTTTGACAAAGATATCAGTGATATGGTAGAACATTTTTTCTATCGGATTCATATTGGAAGAGTAACAACATCATAGACAACAACACATAATTACATGACTTTATAGGCACTCTGAGAGATGATGCACTATGATGGTATATGAAGACAAATGCCCAAGGAACTAAGGATTGGGATACCATTGAAAAAGAATTCAGGACAAACTTCCATTTTCCTGAAGCACCATTAGAAGGGGTGAGTAAGATGAGAGAATTGGTTCAAAGATAAAATGAGATAGTCAAGGAGTTCAAAGGATGATTCAAAACGGTAACGAGGAAATTGGAAGAGCCCCTTACAGACAAACAACATATTGAATGGTTCACTTGAGCTCCTCCGTATATTAGAGCAAGCTTGGATGGATAACCCTTTAATACACTCTCAGAGGCTATAGAGATGGCTATTAGACTAGAGGCCCAACCATGGCACAAAGAAGGAGAAACCTCACTAAAAACAGAATTGGAGAGAGTACAATTGGAGCTAGCAAAGTTGAAACTCCAACAAGAAATTCAGAGGAATGAAGACCTTAAGAACAATTCACCTCCAAGAAATAACGTAAGGCCTAAGATTTGGTGTGTAGTATGTTGTGCAGAAGGTCACAGTAAGATTGATTGTCCTTACTTAGAGAAGGCAAAGAGAGTTGCAGCTGTAAGACAACACTCATCACAAAAAGCCTCTTCTAGTACTATATCCCTAGTAGAGAGAGAACATGGTGTGGAATTTGTAGATTATGGGACCAACACACTTAGGATACTTGTCTTTTATTAGAGGTAGCACCACCTACTAATCAGTTGATGTACTGCATAGCCTGTGGATCCTATAACCATTATCACCATACATGCCCCTCTATAGAGGCACTTGAAGATTTAAAACATTATAACACTCGCAAAGTTATGGCAGAAAGACAGAATACAACACCTCCCCATCCCCCTCCCTCACAACCAACAACTACATTGAACCCACCTCTTTCCCAATCAGCAATTATTGCCCCTCAATATCTAAATCAACAAGGTGTACAACCTCAATTCGGAGGCGTCTATCAGGGGAATAACTACAATCCTAATTATCAAGGATACAACGATGGAGGATACCGCGGAGATTACAGAGGAGGTTATAGAGGAGGTTATAGAGGAGGATATCGGGAGGATATGATAATTATCAAGGAGGAAGAGGATACCAAGGATATAATGGATATCAAGGAAGAGATAACCAAGGAGGTGGCTATCAAGATAGAAGACCCATGAATTGTTATAAGTGTGGACAAGATGGGCACTTAGCTAGAAATTGCACAGAGCCCGACCCTCATGCGGTTTCGTCTTGAAAGAGGTCATGATTCTTACAATGGTTGTCCCAAAGCAACTCAATTCTATAGAAATGGAGGCACAAAAACAGAGGCATTAGGAAGAGATGCACAAAAGAATGTCCAACACATTACAAAGATACCATGGGATGATGAGGCAATAGAAAAAGACAAGGAGAGAGCATCTAGCTCAAGGAGCAGACCAGAAAATGAGGATAAGGAGGAAGCTAAAGAAAGCTATCTTAGAGAAGGAAAGTAGCCAAATCAGGCAAAAGTGTTGAAGAACCAAGATATAGGGCCACAATTACTACTAGAAGTGCCGCAAGGAAGGAATTTACACATGGAAAGAAGAAAATAATCAGATTACCTCATGAAGAAAGCTCCTCTAGTGGAGAAGAATGGGATTTTAAAGAAATTAGACCGGAGCTTCATGAGAAAGAAGTGGAGAAAAGTAGAGAAGTAATAAAAGGCACAAATCCAAGAAGTAACACAAAAGAATTGTTTTATGGAAGATGAGATCACTGCCCTAAAGGAGATCGCCGGATTAACAAACAATCACGGGCTTATAGATAAATTGAAACAATTCAGTAAATATTGGAACAAGGAGAATAAAAGTTTTAATGGTTGAGGAATTGAAGTAGGACATCACAAGAAGAAAAGAAATGTCCTCCGCAAACAACGAACATGGCGGAAATCTGCCATCTAACTTGCATGTAGACATATTCGACATCACTATTACCAAAGTCCTACTTGATCTTGGTGGAGATGTTAGTATGCTGTCAAAAACTACTTGGGAGAGACTAGGCAGGCCTCCCTTGGAACCCGCCAGATATCTTATCGATTAGCGAGAGGGTCGTTGAGACAACCCTTAGGAGCACTAAAGAATGTTGAAGTTAATTGTATGGGCATCAAAAAGTTAGTAAACTTTGAAGTTGTTGAGAATGTGGCTCTAAAGCCATCTTACAATGCCATTCTAGCTTTAGAATGGTTTGTAGATTGTAATGGAACATTAAATTCGGAAGAGGAGGAAGTAACATTATAACTCTGATGGAATCCGCATACATGTAGCATTGCGTACGGGATGAATATGCATGGGTAGAGAGGTATGGCATGATACAAAAGGAGATGATTTTGATGATATCCAAGGAGTATATGCCTTGAACAATTTTTCTAATATTGAGAAGGATTTTGAACCAAACTCAGATGGGGATATCTCGGTCAAAATTGAGTCTATAACTCGAAAGTTTAGACAAGGTTATCATAAAGCATGGATACATGGATTCCCAGAATCTCGAACAAGAAAATTGCATTATGCAAGAAGGGTGCCGCCTCGAGTAATCACATTAGATGATGATGATTCCGATGCCACGGATGATATTTTTGGCCTGCAAGAGATAAATTTGAGGAAGAAGACAGATACTACCCGCCAAAGAAGAAATCGAAGATTGACCGATTAAAAGAGTATATAGATTGAGCCACAGGGCATCTTGCCAAACTTTACCTAAGTACTCAGGGTTTGGAGACTTAGAGGGTTATTTGCAGTGTTACGCGGGGATGTGTCTTGAAGGTTTACATCACGTCCCGGATGTTTGAGATGTCTCGAGAACTTGGGGACGGGGACGGACGTTTCCCTGCTGTCCCCATTTTCCAAAAAATAAGGGGGACGTCCCCTAAAAACAAGGAACGCACCCGGGACGTCCCGGTGCAAACAAGGTTTAGGGACTTCGTTGGGGACGTCTGGGGACTCACGACGTCCCCAACGACTTTCACGCCAAGCAAAAGCTAAAACAACTCGTAATATATCATTTTTATGTTTTTTTATTTTTTTAACTTTTAATGCTTTCTAATTAAAAGCAACATGACCTAACCCTAAAAGCAACAATTATAAAAAGAGCATTTCACACTCATTCTAATCACACCAAGCAAGAGCAAAAAAAAGAGAAGGAAAGAGCAAGAGTAAAAAAAAGAAGGCAAGAGCAAGGAGCAAGGTGCAAAGAGCAAGAGCAAGGAGGAAGAGGAAGAGCAAGAGCAAGAGCAAGAGGTATGTACATACATTACTAATTTACTACCATTCTTTGTTTTTTTAAATTTCCAAATGCAAAGTTGAAAGTGAAGGCATTGCATTTGCTTGTATTTTTTTCTATTTGGATTAGCAAGTGATGGATTGAGATAAAGCATAGTTGGAAAACTCGCAGGTTACTCGCCGAGTCCTCGAGTAATCGCCAAACTTTCATGCAAACGAGTAAATCGCCAAAAACTACCTATTCTCCTGTGCTCGGACTAACCGTCCCACTTGCCAAAGTTGGTCGCAACTCCGCTTATTCAAATGTTGACTTCACATATTAACAGATGTGTAGATTTTTTTTTGTGTTTACACTCCAATTTGCATCCTCACACACAAGATCAAGGATATCGTAAAGGTCCCAACAAAAAGAAAGCATTAATAAGAATGAAAGAAAACGCTGCAAATACACGGTTTTGCTGCAAATTTATGTTTTTTAAAGAAATTTGAGTATTTTTTAAGTTGAGTATTCTCGAGTATTGGCCAAATATTGTCGAGTTTTAGCTAAGTTTTTTTGGGGTCTCACCGAGTATTTCTTGAGTGCGAGTATTCCAACTATGAGATAAAGCATAAAAGGAGGGCATTTTTATTGCTTTTTAAAAAAATGTATTCATCGCTTTTTAAAAAAATTGCATTCATTGTTTTATTGTATTGTATAGTTATATTGTTTTGTATTTTAATTATCAGTAGCTTCAAAATGAGTTTCGATAGTGAATATCAAGCTGAATATGAGGTTGAAATGGGTGTGCAAGGAGAAGGAACACAATCGAAACACCTAATACCTACTACTAGTTCACAAGGGAGTGTTGACAAGTTTAGTTGCCCCTCCAAAATGGTGAAAAAGTATGCTAGGGGCCTTTTGATAAGAAAAACCTTTGAAACAATTTGGTCAAATTATGTAGGGTCCTAGATCAAACATTTCAGGGGCACTAAAATATGGAAATGCAACATATGCTCATTATCTTGGTGGGTGCAACATTACTAGGTTGAATGCACATTTATTGCACATTGCATGGGGAAAGGTGTAGACATGTGTGGACAACTATCACTCAAGAGAGGTCAGAAATGGTGAGGTCAGATAATGGAGATATGGTGGAAAAGGTTGCAGAAGTTCGTGGCCGTCATGTTAGTGGTATTGACACCCCTTCTAGTTCTATGAGAATTAATACTAGCGATTGCTACGAGTGCATCTTATGGGGTGTCCGAATTGGATGCTTTTGTAGTAGTTGGGGAAGAGTAAGGTTGTGGCCTCCAATCCAGCTTGTTGAAATGTATGATACAAAGGCTAGAGAAGAGGTTGATGATGCCATTGGAAAATTCTTTTTCACATCGGCATTCCATTTCATGGTACTTGCTCTCCTTATTTCAAGGAGGCTATGGCTAAGGTAGCCAAAGCAGTGTGAGTTATGTGGCCCCGAAGACACGAAGGTGAGAACCACAATCTTGGATAGGAAGTATTCCAAGGTTAATTTACTGATGGAGAAAATGAGGTGCACATGGGTCTCTCACGGTTGCAACATCATCATGAATGGGTGGACAGATATCAGACACCACCCACTCATAAATATCATTGTTTCATGCGAGAGATGGTGCTTACTTTTTGAGGGCGCTTGATTGTTCAGGGAAGAAGAAGGATGCAGAGTTCCAATTCACCATTTTGCGAGATGCTATTGAGGAGGTTGGCCTTGCCAACGTTGTGTAGCTTATTACAGATGCAACTTATGTGTGCAGGGCAACAGGTAAACTTGTCGAGGCTCATTACCGACATATATATTGGACCCCATGTTGTGTGCATGCCATGAACAATGCACTAAAAGATATTGGAAAAATTGATTGGATCAAAAATGTAGTGGCTAATGCTAGAGATGTGCGAGATGTTCATCTGCGCAACTACCATACGTCATCGCACTCTTCGTAGCTTTTCGAGAAAGGAATTCCTCAAGTCAATGGACACACGTTTTGCATCATATTTTATTTTGTTGATAGGATGGCTGAGTTGCAGAATCATTACAAAGTGTATGGTCATGACATCAGAGTGGTCTAAGTGGGATGGGTCTAAGACAAAGTAGGGGAAGAAGGTGAAAGCAATTGTGGTGAATGAAACATTTTGGATAGATGTGAGATATATCACATCCATAATATCTCCGTTTTTTAGTGTGATAAAATATGGGGATTTTGAGAGCCCTAACCTTGGTGAGATGTACGAATGTATTGATAGTATGCTTGGCCAGATGAAGGCTGCTTGCTTTGAGCAAGGACCCCACCTTGGAGTTCTACCATCACCATATTCAGCCTATCATTGAGCGGAGATGGGAGAAGTTGAAAAATTCTTTACACATGGCTGCATATGCACTAAATCCGAAGTGGTATATTGAGAGGCTGGAAGAGTTCTCCCAAAGAGATGATGAGGAAATGAGGAAGGGTTTCTGAAAGCCCTAAAAATGTATAATGCGAGAGGATGGTTCATGAGTCGAATTGATTGGCTCAAGTTCGTTTATCCGGATGGCTACAAAAATAATCAAAGATAGACAAGACCACATTGGCATAGGTGAGTCCAGTTAGTCGGTGGCGATCAGTATGGACATGCAGGATTGCTACGCACACACTTCTATTTGTCTTCTTTCTCGTGTTTCTAGTTCCTTTGCTTCTGAGAGGAATTGGTCAACATATGGGTGGATCCACTCTCTTAAGAGGAATAGACTTACCTCTAAGAGAGCAGAAAACTTGTTGCTATACATAGTGCCTCGCATCTCATGGATCGTAAGACACCTACGTCAAGGAGAGCCCAACATTGCAGTGGGATGTGGATCCTGAGGATGCAAGGCAAATTGATGAAGATCAGGAGCAGTGAGGACTGGTTGATATCTCCTTTCAAAAATGCAAATGACGCGATACAGATACTCTAGTGAGGAGGAGCAGCTCAGAATTGTTCCTTCGAGAGGGCTCTCGATAGCGATTGTTGAGTTGTACTTGTCACTTTGGTTATGTAATGCCATTTTGGTTATGAGACATGACATAATATTTCATAACATATGTAATGTGGGTGTAGTTGTACTCTTCTCATGTTGATTATTGAAGAATAAGACTAAGACTTGTTTTTAATTTTCAGCTTTACTATTTAGTCTTTCATTGTCATGTTGAAGTTTTGAACATTGAATATAATATATATAGCTGTAGTATTTTGGGCCTTGGCTTATGTGATGAATAATTGGATTAATCTTTAATGGTTTAAATTTTCAAACTTTCAATTTTAGGTCTTAGGTTATTGAATTATTCATGTTATATTTATAAAATTAATAAACTATATATATTTTTATTATTAGCCGTGCCCTTGCCATCCACCCGCCTCCCGAAATTTTCAAAAACATTTGTTGTCCCGGAAACCCTGTCCCTATGTCTCGACGTCCCGAAGTCTTAGGTAACTATGGTTATTCGAGAGAAAATGGAGCGGATATTTCCAAATGAGAAAGCAAGAATGGAAGCTTTGACGACACCCGACAATTAATGCCACAGGGATGGTGGGAAACTCACAAACCTAACATCTCTCATTGGAATTCGTTAACCACATTGCTCAAAAAATATACTAGTGAAAGTGATCCTCAAAGGGACATACAAATCATGAAAGACATTGACAAATCTGCGGAGAACATTCTCCTTGGTATGGACAACTATTCATATGGACACTAGGACCCATACCACGGTCTTGGTATATGCATCAAGAACTCAGGCGAGAGACAAGAAGTTGGGACCAAATCGTGAAAGAGTTTTGCCACACATTCAACTTCCGGGATGCGATCCGAACACCTTTCGGGCACTACACAAGAGTAGGACTTTTCTATTCGTAACCTCATAAGAGGCCACAAAATAATGGTCACAGAAGGCACCAAATATTAAAGAACCACTGGGCAAGAAAATCTAAGCAAAAATCTAGAAATGGCATATTGCTTTGTGCAATGGAGAAGCAAGAGAGAGATGAAAGGCCTGAGAATCTAAGATATAAAACAATTGAAGGAGAAAGGGAAGTAGTGGAGACCAAGGTAGAAGAAGACAAGTATTATTACCAGCCTTTAAAGATAAGAACTGAAAATATTGGCACCAATGGAGATGAAAAACTTGCCAAGATAGGAGACTACTGGTCAGAAGAAGTGGCCAAAGTAATAGAACTTCAAGAATTCCAAGACATATTTCCCAAGGATTTCAAGGAGTTAAGGGGTATAAAATAAGTTGGCACAATGAAGATTCAGATCAAGGAAGGGTTCAAACCCTTGAAAAAGAGGCCATATAGGTTAAATCCTAACCTAAAAGTGAAAGTGAAGACCGAAATAGATAAAATGTTGAATTGGAATCATAAAACCCGTTGAAGATTCAGAGTGGATAAGTCCAATGGTGATTCAAAACAAGAAGACTGGAGAAATAAGAATATGTGTGGACTATAGAGAGCTTAATAAAGCTTGTGTACATGACCCATTCCCGATGCCATTTACAAAAGAAGTGTTGGAAAATGTTGTAGGTAGAGAAGTCTATTCTTTCACTGATGGTTTCTTTGGTTACCATCAGGTTAGGATTGCCCTAGAAGACCAACCGAAGACTACTTTTGCTATAGAATGGGGTTCATTCATGTATACTTTGTTATGCCATTTGGACTTAAGAACACACCAACAATTTTTAGTAGAATCATGATTAATGCATTCAAAGAATTCATCCATGACTTCTTGGAGGTATACCGATGATTGGACAGTCTATAGACTGCTGAAAAACCATATTCAAGTGTTGAGATTAATGTTTCAGAGATGCAGAGTGTTGTAGATATCTCTTAATTTGAAGAAATGTATATTTTTAACCCCATTTGGCACACTGTTGGGGCATATAATTTGTAAAGAAGGATTATTAATCGATCCAATAAAGACTCAATGATTGTTAATTTACCTCCACCTAAAACACAAAAAGATGTTCAAACAATTCTTGGATATACTGGATATCACAGAAAATTCATAAGGAATTACGTAGAGATAAGTGCACCTCTGGAGGAGCTACTAAAGAAAAGAACAAACAAGCAAATACAATGGACTACACAATGCGCGGATGCCTTTGAAGTTTTGAAGGATAAGATCTTGCATGCACCAATCTTGATATTTCCAGACTGGAAAATTCCATTCCATGTCCATGTAGATGCATCCGACATTGCCATTGGAGCAGTCTTGACACAACCCAGAGAAAAAATGGATCATCCAATGGCATTTGCAAGCAGGAAGTTAGCCAAAGTGTAATAACCCCTTTTTGAGGGTTTATATGAATTTTACATAATTCTGGAAATTATTGCAGCAGACTGTAATTTAATTACAGCGAGTTGTATTCCTCGAAATAAGAGCCAAAAATCTCTAATAGTCATCCACAAACAATTATCAAATGATTATTAATTGATTTGACAAATTTATAGGCCAAATCGAATTGATTTATGCAAATATATACTGCTGGAAAATACTATTTAATCTGGAAATCGCAGCAGCTTGAAATAATTCGATTTCACCCTCAAATGTGCATGGAAATTCATGCAAATCAGTTATTAGACCTTTCTAATGCAAGTCGACTTGAAATATCAATTTTATTTGATGTTATCTTCACCCAATAATTCAGAAATCACTCTAGGGCAAGTCACACTCTAGGTATAAAGAAATAAATCTGAAAATGCACAGTTTGATATTCAATTTAATATTAATCTGCAAATACAAATTGTTTTAAGTCAATATGAAGGGTTTTCGTCCTCCATATGGACCTCACAAGGGGGTTTCGTCCCAAGTGGAGAGAATTGAGAGTTCACTCTCAAAATCTGATTTTACAAATGAAAGTCCATATCCCAAATGACTCCTCTAACCCCTATTTATACTTTTTCAAAGGTTGGCGCCAAAATAGAAAAGACATGGCCGCTTCCTTATGACCATTCATTATGCCTTAATAAACAAGGCCGACCCATATAGTCTTCACTAATACACTTTAAAATATTCATAAAATAATAAAAGACATATTATCTGCTTCCTCTTTATCTTCTTCAATTCGACCAAGGAGGAATATCCGGAAGATCCAATTATGCCTTCGAATTTGGGAAAAAGGGACATTACAGTCCTCCCTCCCCAAGATTGCTTGTCCCCAAGCAATCGCAATCACCTGGATCCCATGTGATCCTTGTAATCTTCATTTTTGTATCTACACAAGAAGCAAACTCCTTAGAAAAAACATGAGTGTCTAACAATACTCCTTTAGGTCCTGCAATTGTCTTCTTGTTTGTGGAAGCCCCATAATCTTCATGTATTTGATGGCTGCCCTGTACAAAGCTGTAATCAAGCATTCTTCTTTCAAAAATCAGAAAATTGGCTGGTTTCCATTCCCACGTTTTCACCCATGGACCCAAATCAATCTTCAACAATACATTCATCAATGACATGGCTAAAGATTGAGCTATTGAAATGATAGGAAGGCTGATCATGGTGATGTCAATTGTAGAAGTGATGGGACAGCAGTTTGAAATTGCTTTCCCAATATGAAAAGACTTCCATGAAACCTTATTCCCAATAGCAGCAAACTGAAAATGACTCATATATTCAGCTGAAAATGGAATGTTTTGTGGAGAATTCATACCATATCCTTGCTTCCTTTCCAAATCTTTCCAAAAGTTTGTGGTTATGCCAACATCAACAATCAAATATACCCAACGCATACCCTTCTTTGGAAGCACATCAATCAAACGCCACAACTGCTGCTCAAAATCTGAAAATGAGCTTCTTATCATGCAAAGGGTAATCCATGTATCCAGGTAGAGCTTGCAAAATTCTATTCCTTTTAGTCTCTCATCACGTAAAGCAACATATGCAAGAGTACATCCCAAAGTTCTTCTTCTTCTTCTATGTTCACAAAGAAAGGATAAAGCTGAAATATAATGCATATCAACATAGAGAAGCCAAAGAACCTTGTACCTTACTTGGTGCCAATGATGTTTCCTTATGAGAAGGAACAAAGTACATGAGGCCAACATACCCATGTGCCTTCTAATGAGGTACGGATCAGCAAACTTATGGTCTCCTTTTCTTTCTCCCACACGAGGTTCCCTACCTCGGGCATGTCTCGGGGCCCCTCCACATAGACAAAGATCTACTAGGCCTACAGAGGGGAACTACCTTTCCCTCGGACACCGGCTTCGCAGGCATTCTACGGTCTCGGCTCTATCGGTCATTAGCGCATTGCGAGATACCACCATCCGGGCTCGGGTTTTAGGTGATGTTGCTTTGAGAGTGTTGCTCCTTCTCGCTCCACCCCACACACCGTCATCCTATTCTTCTTTTCCTCTGGTTTCTTAGCCTTTGCTTCTTCCTTCTCCTCCTCTTCTTCTCTCATCGTATTTCGGCGACTGTTTGGGTCCTCTTGCTAGGTTTGTTTGTTTTGTACTTTGCGCAGTCCCATTGGCCTAATTTTGTGGTCATGCATTGGACATTAATATTACTATCTTATCTTATCTCCCTTTCCGGTATGTTCCTTAGGCACCCAAATGTTAAGAGCAAATGTACCAACCAAGATGTGACCATTATACATCATATTCATCTCCCTATCATCCTCAAAATCATACCCATCAATGCTTAGTATGGAAGGAGAAATGAAATATGAAAATTCATACCTTGGGCTGCTCTCATTCGGAGTATAACTTAGCTGAATTACTAGCCTCTGAATTCCATGAAAACACTAGAAAGATCAAAGAAGGAAAACACACATTTTGTTATGGGTCGGTTTTATTGTGTTTAGCAATGTACTTCACAAAAACCCTACCTCACAAATCTGAATTAGTTGAATGGTGGACCGACACACCTGTAGCTGAAAAAATTTGGGAACATATGAATACATTAGATGGGGTCACCCAGATCACTTCTTTAATAGGGTGGACAAATAGAATCAGGCAGATAGTTGCAAACATGGCTAGAGTATCAGAACAGATAGTAGCAAAATATGAACAAGATATTATTTTTATTGTGGACATTGATTACACTTTCCTTCGACCGCAATTTTGCAAATTTCACACATACCGCTATTATCATATGAGGCTTTAGATGAGCTAATAGATACTTTAGTTTAGGCAATCATGAAATTGCCCATGGACCCTAGGAAGCTAGCCTTGCCTAAATTTGATCGAGTCATTGAATAAACTTGAGAGGAGTATAGAATAAATACCCAGATCAATATGGCAAAGCGTAGCGAAGCCCGATGCAGGCCCTAAAACATACAAAAGAAGGCCGGGCAAAGGTCATAGTGCTTTAGAACTTACTACCAAATGCTAGAAAGCCCTAACATCCAAAGCAAAACGAAAGAAGCTCAAGTTTGCATTGAAGAAGTAGAAGAAAACCCCAAGAAGTAGAAGAAATCTCTGAATCAAAAAAGAAGAAATTCCCTATACCCCATCACCAATAACTCGAATAGGAGCGATCAGACCTCGGTTTTCAGCGGAAGCAAAGCCTTGGGTGGAGACACACCTCACCAAGCTAGCATATAAATATTACAAGAAATGTTTACTTCAGGGGCGCTTCCCAAGTAGCGCAAGAATATGAAGCCAATACAGAAGGGAACAAATGGCCATAGCAGAAGCCATAAACTACTACTTGGAAAAATTTGGTTTGGTAATAGGAGATATCATTCGCTTACTTCCACCTGAATTAGTCAAGGAAATCTAAGAACAAGTAGAAGTGGAAGAAACAAGTTGCAATCTCTGCAACAAGCTGCTTGCAATCTCTCGAACAAGCTGCTTGCAATCTCTTCAACAAGAATGCACAGAGCTTAAACACAAGAAGAAGAAGACAACTACAGATCAAAACCACATAAAGGAAGTAGAGGAACTAATTGGCTTGCTTATTAAAGCAAGGAAAGAAAGAGAAGAGGAAGCCACAAAGGCCATAGTTCACAAATCAGAAGATACAAAGGCAAAGGTGGAGGAAAAGAAGAGGAAATATCTAGAAAAAGAACAACAGAAGCCGTGGAAGAGGCTAGACAAAAGAAGATAAAACAACAGAAATAGAAAGAACAAGAAGAGAAACATAAGGAAATTGAGAAAGCTAAAAAGTTAGCTGAAGAAGAACAAAAGAAAAAGGAGGTAGAAAGGAAACAAAAAGAAAAAGAAAAGAAGGAAAAGGAAGAGCAAACCAAGGAGGAGAAAAAAAAGGAGAAGGAAGAGAAAGAAAAGGAGGGGAAAGCCAAGAAAGAGGAGGAAGAGAAAGCAAAAAGGAGAAGGAAGAGAAAGAAAAGAAGGAAAAGGAGGAGAAAGCCAAGAAAGAGAAGGAAGAGAAAGAAAAGAAGAAGAAAGAGGATGAAAACAAGGTGAAGGCGGAACACGAAAAAAAAAAGAGAAGGAAGCAAAAGAAAAGAAGGAAAAAGAAGAAAAAGAAAAGAAAGAAAAACAAGAAGAAGAAAAGAAACAAAAAGAGGCACAAGAACAAAAGAAGAAATATGAACAAGAAGAACTAAAAAGACACGAACAAAAAATATGCTACCATCAACCCCATCCACAAATACATCCACAAGTATGGTACCAACACAAACACCTAGAGACTCTTTGGCTAAAATCAAACAAGCACTGCAACAAAGGAAAAATGATCAATTTATCTAGCTGTAACAAGGAGTAGTAGAACAAACAAAAGAAGGATACAAAGTACATTGAATAAACTCCCCTTAGAAAACAACTTGTAGCTAGGTGTTAGAACAAAGTGCCAAACAAGATTGGATGTAGTGGTGTATTGAGATAGAAGAGGCAATGCAGAAAATATTATCCTCTATTCAAACAACAAAGCCACATATTATTACCACATCCAATCTACAAATAGAGGTGCAAACAGAAAAGATTGTGGAAGAAATATTGAAAGAAGATACAATTAGTTTGGAAGTAGAAAAGAAGAAAATCCACGAGAACGCTGTGGTAGAATACAAACAACAAATCCTCAAACTATAGATTATGGAAAATCAAAAAAGGAGAACAAAAATGCAAGCCGCAGTCCACAAGTTGGAAACAAAATTGAATAATTTAATGGCCTACTACACTTATACAATAGGATGGCCTAGTGTGACCCAAAAAGAAAAAGCAGAACTGGACAAGCTAGAGCAACAAATTCATTTGGCATCAACAGAGTATGACATCAGTAAGGACAATGATGGAGCTCAGAGACGAAAGATTATCGAGTTGATAGAAAAATATCAAATACAACAAAGGGTGTAGAATGAAAAGATAATGGATATGCAAGAGTGTCGTACACCATTGGATAGAGCCCTTATTAGAATGCAACAAGAACTCACAACTGCCCAAAACAGACTGGGTCAAGTGCAAGAAAAGTCACCACCATCAGAGATCCTCTAGTTGATCCAAGAAAATACACAACTACAAGAATGGGTGAAGTGGATAGATACACATTTGGCATTGTGGTATAATTTTGAAAAGAATATTACGCCACAAATCACTAAGTATATCCCCCTAGCTCCACCATAAAGGAGTGTAAGAGGCAGGGCGTCCCACAAACCCAGTCGGGTGAGTCGAGCGAAGGAACTTTTCCTTATGCCAGACGTCTAAGTTTCTGGGGTTGATGCCTTTACCCTCCCAAGTTGGCGTCCCATAATTCCAGTCAAGCGAGTCGAGCGAGGGAACCTTTCCTTACGCCAGATGTCTAAGTTTTGGGGGTTGATGCCTATATAGCATTTTGGGGAAAATTTTGAAGAAGAGGACAAAGTTCTTCATTAGTTGTCTCGAGGACGAGACAAAGTTTAAGTTGGGGGATGATGTTGATAGGTTCTTCATCGAAGTTTGAGATAGCCATGCGGAGATCAAGAGATAACCGCCGAAGACTAAAGGAAGCCACGAAGGAAAAGAGTAAGCCGCAGATAGTAGAGCAAAGCCGCCGAAGGTTAGATGAAGGCCGCGAGTAAACTACAGAGAGCCATGAGATACTTTGGACTAAGCCATTTAAATTAGACAAAGCCACGAAACACCGAAAGAAGTCGCGGAGCCGACAAAAGCCGTGGAATAAAGACTAAAAAGATAGAATAGAACAAGAATCCGGCTTAATCAAAAGAAGTGACTCTTGGAATGTTTTGTATTTTGTATATTTATTATAATTAATCTATTGTATATGGGTGTGCCACAAGAAATGTATGTGAGCATCACCAAAAATATATGAGAGAGTAGAGAGGATTTGTGTGTATGAGAATGAGACTAATGTAATGAATATTGAAATATGAATGAGAATTGATGTTTTGGAGCAAAGTTTGTTATGTGCTTTTACATTCTTTCTGTTCACAAGTTAGAGTAGTTTACTTTTCCCGCGTACATCACTAACAATAGGTCGAACTTCCTAAATCTCACACTTTGCTGTCGAGGTTTAGGGTCAACAATCTACACCGAAGTGCACAACTTCTCCTAATGTGCCAAGCCTTCAAGTCCTTGCTAGTCTCGCAACTTATTGCTTACTCTTAACAACTTGTAGCATTTCTTTGTGTAATGTCTCTTTCTAGGGTCAGTAATCGAAAACTAGGGAAATAACACAAATTCAAATGAGAGTAATCTGATTTTTATAACAGATTTGAAAATATAAGAAACCCTAGTAGCGAATTGTATCTACACTTTTAGGGTATCAAACAACCTCCATATAGGTATACAAATTCTCCTCGAATATTATATTCAACCAAAGTGAAATAAACATCAAGCCAAAGTACTCCAAAACTTGTGCAAATTATGAAGCTATACCCATTGTAAGTAAATAACTCGACAATAATGGCTGGAAATGGAGATTACAATCTCTAAAAATACTATAAAAGTGTGAAATCAGCCTTTAAAATTATGAGGAAGATGAATATCAACTCCAATTGCCAAGATGTGCCCTAGAAGGCACTCATCCTCCTCCAAGCAAGTCGCTACCCTAGGAGAGGGTCCAAAATTGATGTAGAAACCTTAGTAGCTCTTCTTCTATCAAACCCTAGCTGAAAACCAACAACATCACTTTCCTCAAGTAGTTAGGAATCACCATTGAAGAGTTTCCGTTCTTCAATTTGAACAAGGAAGGGTTTCGTCCTCCTTGTGTATGCCACACCAAAGGATTTTCACCCCCTAGTGGAAGGAATTGAGCATTCAGCCCAAAAACCATGCAAGTATAATTTTTATGACAAGATAGATGCCCAAAATGAGTCCAAGCGACCCCTTTTATACCCTTTTGGTGGTCTTCCCTCATGACCGACCTCATAAGGATGTTTGCTTTTAACTTTATCTTTAGCATTCCACCTCTTCAACCTAGCTGACTTGACTTATGAGAGAAACTATGAAAGAAAAATGCAAATGCTCACGAAAATGACTGAAAAATATGACAAACACTTCCCTTGTTCACTTCCTTCTTGCCCACGGGAAGTGGAATGGGCTAGAAGTCTCCAAAATGAACTAGTTTGAAAAAGGGGACATTACAGTCCTCCCTTCCCAAAATTGCTTGCCCTCAAGCAATTGCAAGCTTGGGTGCTCCAATAATTTGGATCTTGTACCTGTCAAATGAAAGAGCTTTTGCCAACAAGCTCATATGCCCAAATACCATCATACCAAAACAACTAAATCCCATAGTTGTCAAGTGGAACAACTTCTGCCAACAATGATCACAATGTCTACTCCTTCCATCACCCATATCTATATGCTGTCTCTCAATGAATCCTTCTACCCAAAACATGAGAAAATCGTTCAACTCAACTTGCATTTAAGCTGAAAATAAGTCATAACGGCCATAAATCATAAATCACTTGGGATTCCATCCAATTCAATACTAGGATGGCTGGGGGGAGTGTCATCACTAACGAAGCCTCTCCACTATCATGACCATGCAAGGAAACCCTCTGAAATTGCACACTTGTACAGTTGTTTTTGATTGAAAATATTGTGACCAGTAATATAAAAATGATACAAATATGACAAACCCATGCAAGCTTCAGTAATGTGATTGATGTAGAGGTGGTAGGTACCCATACAAGGACTAAAAACTCTCCGTCTTCAGCTGCAATCCCATATGCTCCCCCATTTGCTTGGGTGAGAAACAAACTCAACTGCTCTTCTCTTTTAATACCTGTACCTGCACATGGAACAAACTTATTAAAGAAAACAAGAGTTGCCCTCATCATTGTTTCTTCATGCCTCATGGATATGATGGCAAGTTCTCTTTCAATGTTTGCAATCATCTCATATTCTCCCCTCAAGTGATGGATGTTCAAAAGTTCACCCAGGCTGTCCCAAACACAGCTGTAACCATGCATTTTGTTCCCCAAAATTAGAAGGATAGTGGCTGGGATCCTTCTTATGACAGCTGAAAACACATCAACGATGATAGTAGATTGGAAACTCTTCATCCTCATGGCTGGATACTCATCTCCGGCTGTCAAAAAAGTGGATAGGGAGCTGAAATTGTTGCGGATAGTGAATTACAAAAAAGTACAACTGCCATAATGATTACCTTGGCCTCCAAAAGAAGCTTCCCAGTTGCTGCAAACTAATCTCTTCAAAATTTGGTTTGGATCAGAAATTATGAGTGCTGGTATGTAAGTATAACAACCATACTTTGCCTGGAATTTCTTACTAAACAATACCAAATATGTTTGAACATTGGTCTTAATTGATTTCAATGATTGAACTCTCTTATGCACAATTTTAAATAAAAAGAATGTCCTTAAACCTTCCCCTCTATTGCTGTCTAAAGAAGATATGCACAGTTCAACACATGAAATTGGGGAGAACATCCCATCATGGCTGTAGCATTGCATTTCATTACTCAAATTCAGAATTGTAGTGGCCAACAAACATCTTGTGATAGCTACACATACCTTATCAATATCACCAGTGGAAGAGCACCTCTTCCTTGTGATCAATATTCACTTGGTGACTGCATATAGAATGTGAAACCAGCTAGAAATAACAGCCATAAGATTCAAGACAACTTCCATAATAATTCGGGGTTCGTGATTCACATTTTCCAAATTCATGTCATTCATGTTAGAAAGATGACTTACACCACAAAAATCCCATGGAATCGATGTCTTATTAGGCGTTCTTGCTAGGTGTGTTTTAGAGAACCAATCCCAAAAAATAACATGATACATTACTTCACCTTGGTTCATGAAAACTGAATTGTTGCATACGTTGTAGCAAGCTGAATTTATATTTTCAGTGGATGAATTATCCATAACCTTCACATACATCCAAAAGTGGCAATCTTGAAAGTAACTTGAGTCCCATGAAACCATAGCAAGCTGATTCATACAATCTTGATTATAAAAATAACATCTAGCTTGCTTACCATTCTTCCACATCAAGCATCTGGCTGTGGCAATTGTGACTATCTTCATAACCTTGGCTTCAAGTGTAGAACTTGGCTCCAAGGAACAATCTAGGAATGGATACTTCACAACCTTGTTAGAATGCACATCACCTTCTATATGTTTCCTCATAAATTTCCTTTCATTCCAACCATAGTTGCAACTTGTGTCCTTGACCTTAACATTGTTTTTAGCATGTTGTTCATGATGACAAAAATATTGCAGCGACATAGAAGGAATCAACAAATCTGAAATATGATCATCACTATCATACCTTAGGCTGTCCTCAACATGTTCACCTTCCTTTGTTGTATCTTCTACACCTCCATCCTTGTGACTCAAAACTACTGAGTTAGGATCAGCATTCTCCTTCCTCTTAGGCTCTTCATTTTCAACAAGTGAAGCCCTTTCCACTTTGACTTCATTCATACCTTGTGGACACATGTATGGAGCACCTTCATAGCTCTTGCTAGAGCCATAAACACCATTATCTTGCTTCTTATAGGTTGCTGTCCTAAAAATTCCAGCAAGCAGAGTATTCTCATTATCACCTGGAAATTGGGCTTCAACCACCAATTCCCCTCCTTATTTTGGTGCATCATATTTCCCTTTTTTCTTGGGCTCATGCTCCATGGTTTCTTCATGAAACACGTCCCTTCACACTGCTGTCTTGAAAATCAGTCAATGATTCATCCCTAAGAAGAGTGATAGGTATGTAATGCCCCTTTCTAGAGATGAAATTGAGAATAAGGGTTTGGCCACAAACCCAAATGAATCAGATCTGGAAATACACCAACACCCAACAAGCATCAATCTGAAAATGACTGAAAACACAAATCAACCCTGTTAGAATAATTGGTAATCAGTCTTCTAAGGAAGAAAATTGTATTAGGACTTCACATCAACATATAACCATGCAATAAGAGCTGAAAATGCTTCCAATTAAGTAATTCAACCACAACAATATTTATTAATCCAAATCACACCAAAATCATAGAGAAAATAAGTCATCACATCCCGCTGTAATTAATGTTAGGACTATGTTTATTAGATTGGACTTATCTAAAGCATATGACAGGGTTGATTGGGGTTTTATGTGCAAAGTTCAGGCCTAGTTTGGATTCTCTCAAAAATGGATTCAATGGATAAATGCTTGTATCTCTTCGGTATCCTTTGCGTATTACTTAATGGCTCTCCTTCGGAATATTTTGCTGCATCTAGAGGTATAAGACAAGGAGACCCCTTATCACCTTTCTTATTCATCATTTTGGTGGAAGGCTTGGGACGACTAGCAAAGAAGGCCTGTCAGAAAAAAATTCATGGTATTCAGTTGGCTAAAAATATTCCACCTATCTCTCATCTCCAGTTTGTTGATGATTCTACGATGCTTGGAAAAGCTACATCTATAGAAGCGAAACAAATCCATAAAGTTCTACACACCTTTTAGAAGCCAGCCACTGTCACCTGATTAACCAAGGAAAATCTAGCATCTGTTTCTTTCATTGCTCTAGACAACAAGAAAATCAAATTTTAAATATTCTTCAATTCAAGAAGGGAGAGCTTCCTTTGCGACATTTGGGTGTCCCTCTAGCAGCCCAAAAGTTAAAAGACTGGTATTGGTTAATTCACAGGTATGAATTAAAATTTCAAAAGTGGAGTAATAGATGACTTTCTTCAAGATGCAGAATGATATTGGTCAAATCGGTTCTTCAAGCTATGGCTATCTACATTGCTTTTGTGATAAATATTTGTGACAAGACGCAAAACAGTGGACTCTATATGCCGGAAATTCTTATGGAGTGGAATTTAGGATAAAAAGAAATGGGCCTTAGTCAAATGGGCTACTCTATGTTGGCCAAAAAAAGGTGGTATGGGATTTAGATTCTCACCTTGTTATATGCAATCCTTAGCCGCAAAATTGTGCAGGGAGGATGCAAGTACACCCCGACGACCTTTGGGCTTTGGCGAGAGAGCGAAGTATCTTTGGTGCCCCCATAAGAGATTGTGCGTGCTACTCTCCGCAAAAAGGATCACCTATCTTACAGGTTATTAAAATAGGTCGACACATTAAAAAGCAATTGTTTTGGATAGTCAACAGTGGTCCTTTTCCCAATTTCTGGATCGACTCATGGGATGGAGCCCCCTCTTATTGTACAATATCCTTAGCTCATTCTTCTAATGAAGAAAATGCATGATAGTGGATGGAGGAAAGTTTCCCAATATGGAAGATGGTCACCCAATCCTTAGGAAAGTGAAAAGGAATGGATTTCACTTTACGAATGGCAACATGTAATCTAACAGGAACATCAACTTTTATTGCAAAAAGTCTTTTCAATAATCATCTTGTTTCTTCATCTCCATTTCTGACAAAATGGGATGGGAAATGATCCATCGGGCTGTTATATTGTTTCTAAAGGCTATGTGTCCTTGGTGATAGATAATCCTCACCCTCTAAAGTTCCTCTTTAAGAATGTATGGGATTTGGGGATGTGGCCTAGAGTGAGCATTTTCTTGTGGCTTCTTATTCATAAGCGGCTTTTAACAGGGGATCAACTTATTAAGGATTTTATGGACCTTTCAGACGTGTTATGTGCTTGCAAGATGATGAATCTTTAACTCATCTATTTTTCGTATGCCCTTGGGTAGTTCATACTTGGCGACTCTTTTCACACTGAGATGGCAGAACTTTGATTCTCTTGAATAGGTTATCAAAGAATGGCAGAGGATGCTTCCTATAGGGAAAAGGCTGTGTTCGGTATTGTGGAGTGGGATTTCTCTTCTTCTTTGGAATACTTGGAAAGAAAGAAATAACCAACTTTTTCAACAAAGCAACAAAGATGGCTCCTATATCTGGGAAAAAATAAAAATAAATATAGCTGAAACTCTTAAACATAAGATCCCTTTACCTAACACTTTATCTCCGGATTGGGATTATATTTGTAATCAACTTTCGTTGGATCCAAGAGAAGCCACTTTACCCCGGTTTCATATTAGAAAGGCAAGAAAGAGGGACAATCAAGTCACGGCCCCTCCTTTGGGATATGGACAATTGAACACGGATGGAGCTTCTAGAGGTAATCCAGGCAAAGCTGCTATAGGAGGCATTGGTAGAAACCATGAGGGTGATGTGCAATTCTTTTTTGTTGTTAATTTGGGTGTTACTACCAACAATGTAGCTGAGCTGAAAGCTATCTATAAAGGTATGCAAGAGGCGGCAAAGTGTGGTTGGCTGAAAATTCAAGTTAAATTTGATTCCCAATTGGCCATCCAGGTACTATCTAGTTACTGACATACTCCACCAAATTGGTGAATTTCCAAAGAAGTTTGGAAGATCAAGAAACTACAGGAAATTTTTATTGAGGTGTGGTTTGTTCATATTCCTCGGGAGAGAAATAAGATTGTAGATGCTTTGGCTAATTGGGCTCTTGATAATCACGATATCCAGTGCTACGGCTTACCTCCTTTATGGTGGTCTAACAAGCTACAAGATGATATCAAATACATTTTCAACTTGGAAATCTCTCTATGATGAGTGCAAATGCCTTTTTGATGTATAATGCTAAGGCTTGGACCAATAGTTTTCAGGCTTGGCATACCCATATATGTAAATTTGGATTTCATCTAATATAATTTTTAAATTTAAAAATAAAATAAATTTAGGACAACAACAATACAACCTAAACTAAGGGCTGGAAATGATAGATAACTGTAATGTCCCCAAATGGGACACTTTGACCCACACTTGGATTTTAGGCAAATCCAACACCAAAACAACTTATAAAAATATATATTAAATCACTGTTATGCAGATCTGAAATATTAACCAGAAAATGCGACTAGGGCATAGCAATAAACTCATATAAATCAGCCTATAAACTGCAATTCTTCCACTCAAAACTGAAATACAGATTTTATAAGACCAAAATATGAAAGAATACAAAGATCTCTAAGGCAAACAACGCTGAAATAAATTGATCTAAATCTGTAGATAAGCTGCCCATGAACAGATTTGAAAATGGAACTTCAAGTCACGCAAAAATACTGGAATCTAGTTGCTTTAATTCATAAAAATCAGATTATGATATAGCGATACAAATCAGATCTGAAGTACCTCAAAAACCACCCAAATTTGCTAAGTGGGGCGCTCCACCCAGAATAAATGAAAAGAAACCACTGCTGCAATCTTCTCACAAAACCCTTCTGCAAATCCTATTTATTCTCAGCTGAAATAAATTGAAAATATTTGTAATCGCAATGGACAACCTTGAATAGGAAATCCTCCGATGCTCTAAGAGGGTTTTCGTCTTCTAGAGGTAACTTCTAAGGGGTTTCGTCCTTGGAAATAAATTAGGCAAAGTTCCGAGCTTCAGATAAAATTCAGAAATTAGATAATGATCAAGTGCGACTCCAACACAAGTCGACTTGTACTTTTAAAGAAGGAAGTGACCCAAAGTAGCCACACATAAGAGCCAATCACTTTTGCCTTCATTTCCTCCATTTCTCTTTCCTAGAGCAAGTCGCATTTGCCTAGAAAGGATAACTTTTGGCCCATAAACTTTTTGCCTTTTTCTATTTTCTTTTGCCTCCTAGTGCAAGTCGCACTTTTCCATGGATATTACATTTTTGCTAAGTGCTTTTATCCTTTTGTTTACTTTTTCTATTTTTATTTATCATTAAGTCCATTAATTTATTATAAGTGCTTTTTTAATGTTTTATTTTATTTTTTTGCACTTTATAATAAAATAATAAAACTTAAGTCACCCTTGTGTTCTTCCCTTAGCCGTCGGGTAGACAAAATAGGCTAAGGGTCTTCGATTGGGAAGGGGATATTATAGTCCTCCCTTCCCAAAATTGCTTTCCCTCAAGCAATTCCAAACTTGTTTTGTCCAAGTGCCATGCACAAGAGACAAAACATGCTAAAGTGATCCAAGATCCTTGCACTGTACCTGTCAAATGAAACAAATCTTGCCACCATATACCTCTCTCAAGAGAATCATATCCATAGTTGCATCTAGGGTATTACATAGTTTATATGGCATATTTCTTCCTCTAATTCAACATTTTTCTCAAGAGGAAAATAAATCTGAAAAAGCATCAATAAATATGACCTTATCTCACTCATTCCATACCTTCCAATGCCATCAATATGCTCCAAGTGTTCAAGATAGATACATGTTGAGCTTCCCCCAACATTGTTGTCTATGTGGTTGTTAAATGAATCTGAAAGCTGATCAAAGGCTGTTGGTTTAGAAATTACAGCAGGCTGCAATTCACACAAGAGTCCATGGGAGGCTCCTCCTCATGTGCAAGTTGCTCCATAAAGTCTTCTTTGACTTCTTCACTTTGGTGTGGATCTAATTTTTCTTCATGGTCCCCTTGAATTGTTGTCAATAATGAAGAGCTTGTTGCCTTGTACTCTTGTAGGTGTTGGCTCCCTTGAGCGGCTATCAATCTAGCAATCCTAGCTCTTCTTTGCCACTCCTCACTCTTTCTTTGAGTTTCCATTACATCCTCCTTGCTTGCGTATATGAATTTCTTCCCCTATCTAATATCAATATTTGGTTCTTTTAAAGCTGAAATAATTTTTCTAACTTGGCATCCAACAAACAATGTTTCCTCCTCACTAATGCAATTATTTTTTTCAACGGAAATCATACCTTTCTCTCTAGAAGCTTCTTCTTCTTCCCTTGGTTGCAGATCTGATTTGTCCTCCTTCGTGGGTGTAGACTCCATGGTTTCACTTTCTTGCTCATCCTTGCCATCCTGTACATCAAATATTTTTAAAATCTTTGTGAAAAATCAGCAAGTGAAGCAACGGATTCAAGCCCTTGGGGTCTTCAACAAATGACGCCACCATTTATGTGCTATTCCATCCATGTATATAGAGATGAGCATGAGGGCATCATCTTGACACATAGGATTATAACACAAGAATGTCTCAAATTCTTTCAACCAAGATCTCGCAGATATTTCCTCGGTTCCATCAAAGAAATGGACTTTGGTCCACTTCATTTTTTTCTTGGTTGTATTCAGATGTAAGTTTTCTCTTGCTTTCCTCGTAGGATGGAAGGATTTCAAGCTTTGATACCACTGTAATGTCCCCAAATGGGACCATTTGATTGCAAGTTGGATTTAAGGCAAATCCAACATTAAAGCAACTTATAAAAATATATATTAAATCACTGCTATGCAGATCTGAGATATTAATAAGAAAATGCGACTAGGACATAGCAATAAACTCATATAAATCAGCCAACTGCAATTCTTTCTCTCAAAACTGAAATACTAATTTTATAACATCAAAATCTGAAAGAATATGAAGATTTCTAAGGCAAACGAGGCTGAAATAAATTGATTTAAATCTGCAGATAAGCTGCCCATGAACAAATCTGAAAATGGCACTTTAAGTCACCCAAAAATACTGGAAACTGGCTGCTTTAATTCATAAAAATCAGATTATGATATAGCAATACATATCAGATCTGAAGTACCTCAAAAACCACCCAGATTTGCTAAGAAGTGGGTCGCTCCACCTAGGATAAATAAGAAGAAACCACTGCTGCAATTTTCTCACAAAACCCTTCTGCAAATCCTCTTTATTCTCTGCTGAAATAAACTGAAAATCTTTGTAATCACAATGGACAACCTTGGGTAGGAAATCCTCAAATGCTCTAAGAGGGTTTTCGTCCTCTAGAGGTAACTTCTAAGGGGTTTCATCCTTAGAAATAATTTAGACAAAGCTCCAAGCTTCAGAAATTAGATGATGATTAAGTGTGACTCCAACACAAGTCGACTTGTCCTTTTAAAGAAGGAAGTGACCCAAAGTAGCCACACATGAGAGCCAATCACCTTTGCCTTCATTAAATGTTTTCTTCCCTCCATTTCTCTTTCCTAGAGCAAGTCGCATTTTCTTAGAAAGAATAACTTTTGGCCCATAAACTTTTTGCCTTTTTCTATTTTCTTTTGCCTCCTAGTGCAAGTCGCACTTTTCCATGGATATTACATTTTTGCTAAGTGCTTTTATCCTTTTGTTTACTTTTTCTATTTTTATTTATCATTAAGTCCATTAATTTATTATAAGTGTTTTTAATGTTTTTCTTTTGCTTTTATAATAAAATAATAAAATGTAAGTCATCCTTGTGTTCTTCCCTTAGCCGCGGGTAGACAAAATAGGCTAAGGGTCTTCGATTGTGAAGGGGATATTACAATAACCCTCTTCAAAATCACCTAAAGTGTAGTTTTAACATTGTAAATTATGAAATTAAGAGTATCAACTCAAAAAGCCAAATTGTGCCCTAGAAGGCACTCAATCCTTCCTCTACCCAAGTCGCTACCCTAGGAGAGGGTGCCTGATAAATGTGAGAAACCTTGACAACTCTTTCTCCTTAAAACCCTAGCTGCAAATCAACAACATCATCTTCTTTGAAGCCCTTAGGAACCACCAATTAGAGAGTTTTCGTTCTCCAACTTGAACAAGGAAGGGTTTCATCCTCCTTGTGCGCCACACCAAAGCATTTTCGCCCTCTAGTGGAAACAAATTGAGCAACTGACCTAAAAACCAAGTATAAAATTATAATAATATGCATGCCTAAAATGAATCCAAAGAACTCCTTTTATATCCTTTGGGTGGCGCCAAAGATGAATTAGGGAGTCTTTCCCATGACTGACCTCATAAGGATGTTTGCTTTCATCTTTTAACTTGGCTTTTCTTCTCTTAAACCCAACCGACCTGCCTCATAAGAGAAATCATGAAAGAAAAATATAAATGCACACAAAAAAGTGAAAAATGTGACAAGTACTTCCCTTGCTTAGTTTCTTTTGGCCCACGGGAAGTGCAAAGGGCTAGAAGTCCTCAAACAAACCAGCTTTAAAAGGGGACATTCTGACAAGGTACTTCTAGGGCTTCCATGGGCTGCTCCTCTCAATGCCCAACAACTTTGAGTGTTCTTCTTCCTTGATCACAATGGAGGGATTCTTTTAAATGCAGGGTTGGAACATCTTTCCCATTTTCCTTGGGCATAGCTTAGGGGTTTAGACCTTGGTCCATTCAACTCTACCTTTCTTGACCCGTTGACCTCAACGAGTGATATGGCATCATGAATCTTCTTTCAAAAGTGCTATACTCATTGATGTCTCTGCAATGTTGTGACCCACTGAATGTCGTGTTTCAACCACCGGAATAACTTCCTTTCTTGGGAGGAAGGTAGGCCAGAATGACCTAGATGAAGAATCACTCACGATTCTTGGTGGTTGAATATTATTGCTTGCCCTTGAAGAGCTTCCTTCACCATTTAGGTTTTGCATGGCATGGATCAACTATGCCATCTTATTCGCCAATCTTTCTTGCCCTAGGGCAAACCTCTCAACCCTAACATCATCAAAATGTATGTTTGCCATTTATTTACTCAATGAAACCCTCCAAGATGGGAGGATCGATGCTCTAATACCACCGAAATGCCCCTTTCTAGGGCTCTAATTGAAAAATAGGGAAATAACACAAACCCAAATGAGAGTAATCTGATTTTTATAACAGAGATATGAAAATATAAGAAACCCTAACAATGTTTTGTATCTTCAATTTTAGGGCTTCAAACAACCTCCAAATAAGATGAAAATAGGTATTTAAATTCTTCTAAATATTATATTCAACTAATAGAATAAAAATCAAGCCAAAGTACTCCAAAACATGTGCAAATTATGAAGTTATACACAAGCGTGATTAAATAAATGACAACATAAATAGAACTCACAATAATTTACGAAATGGAAATTCCAATTCCCAAAAATATCATTAAAGTGTGAAATCATCCTCTAAAGTTACGACGAAGAAGAATATCAACTCCAATTGCCAAGATGTGTCTTTGAAGGCACTCAACTCCTCCAACCAAGTCGTTACCCTAGTAGAGGGTCCAAAATTGATGTAGAAACCTTAATAGCTCGTGTTCTATCAAACCCTAGCTGAAAACTAACAACTTCACTTTCCTTGAAGCACTTAGGAACCACCAATTGAAGCGTTTTTGTTTTTCAATTTGAACAAGGGTTTCGTACTCCTTGTATGCCACACCAAAGAATTTTCTCCCCTATTGGAAGGAGTTGAGACTTTAGCCCAAAACCCTTGTGAGTATAATATTTATGACAAGATAGCACGATCATGAGGAGATGTGTCTTTGGACACTTGGCCTGCATTTTGGGTACTTGACACACATTTTGGGTATAGGAGACGCGTACGGAGACGCCTCCCGTACGCGAGACTTTTGCTCAACGACTCCTCTCCCATTGAAAAACATGCGTCTCTTTTCAGGAAACCCTAAAAACATTTTTTGAAACCCTAAAACGCGGCATTTTAATGTTAAATACATTGCACAGGCTTGCTCAAATTATTCATTCACTGCCAAGTCTGCGTTTGCCATTGGAGGAGGTTTGTGTTTGCTGGAGGAGGTCTGTGTTTGCCATTGGAGGGGGTCGATTTGTTGCTGCTGCTGCGAGGTATTTAATAATTTATCTTTGCTCTGCAAAATCGTTTTTTCCCATATTTATGCCCTATGGCCGCACCATCTGTAAACCTGCGTTTTTGAGTGTTTGTGCCTTGCCTTTCCGCCGTTGTTTTTTGCTTTGCCGCACCTGTATGCACCGTCATATCTTCGTTCGTTGTTTGCAAAGGAAGGGCTTTTTATTTAGAATAAATTCGTAACTTCTAACTCAGGTTTAGGTTTTACTTTTTATTTCATTTTAAAATTTTAGCTTTACGTGATTTTATTTTAATTGTTTACTTTTAAAAATTGAGGCAGTTTTAGTTTCATTTTTTATTATTTAATGAATATGAAATCGTATAGGTTAGTATTACCTTTTAAGTTTTTAACTTTTCATTATTATAAGTTTTAAATTTTAACTTTTTATTATTATTTAAGTTTCGACTTTTAACATTTTATAATTTAAGATATTTTTTAACTTTTAACTTTTTATTATTATATGTTTTACTTTTAATTTTTAAAAATTTAACATTTTATTATTTAAGTGTTTATTTTTTAAGTTTAATGTTTTAACTTTTACGTTTATTTTTTAAGTTTTAATTTTTTATATGTGTAAATTATAATCATTTTATTGAAAAGTTTTATTATTTTAATGTTTAAAGTTCAAAGTTTAAATTTTAATTATATAACTATGATATTTATTTTATTTTGTATTGTTAAATTTTTAATTTTTAAAATTTTTTAATAAAAAAATTAATAAATTGATTTTACTTAATTTTAAAATAGTTTAAAGTTTTTTTTTAAATTTAAAATATCATTTCAATTTGATTTGCATTTTTAATTTTTTTCTTTGATATGTATTTTAATTATAAATTAATAAATTGATATATTTAATTTTAAAATAATTAAAAAATAATTTAAAATATCATTTTAATGTTAATTTGATTTCTAATTGTTTAATTTTGTTTTCATTCAGGATGTCAGGGGGAGGAAAGAAGGACTAAAACCACTTTGGAATTATTGCGCAATGTTCGTAAAGGGAATGGTGGTACTGCAGATATCACTTGTAACATTTGTGGAAAGTGCTTTCAAGGCACTTACACAAGGGTGAAGGCCCATTTTTTCCATATACCAGGGAAAGGGGTTGAACCTTGTAATAATGAGGTAGAGCGGTATGAAGCTATGAGGGCACAAGAACGTGTTGAAGGAAAAGTGGCGTCCTTAAGCTCTCACGCTTCGACCACAGATCGCACATAGAGTGGTCCTATCAGAAGTTCCGGGCCAGAAACAAAATCAGAGATAGGTTTGTCTTCTGGACATGTCGCAGAGGGTGAGGGCTCTTCTCGTAAGAGACCACACATGGGCGGTTCAAACCCCATTGGAAACATGTTCGATGTGCATGGTCGAGATGAGATGCAATTGATGCAGCGATTGCACGCTTTTTCTATGCGAATGGAATACCATTCAATGTTGCTCACTCACCCTATTATGAGGAGATGGTTCATGCAATCAACAAAGGGCCAAGGGTATAAACCACTTGGATATGAGAAGCTTCGCACGAATCTTATTGACAAAGAGAAAACAAGGATAGAGCAACAAACCACACCAATCAAAAGAGTGTGGTCTTCAAAAGGATGCAACATAGTGATGGACGGTTGGATTGATACTAGAAACCGTCCACTTTTGAACATTATGGTAACTTGCTCTAAAGGCCCTTATTTTTTGAAGGCAATCGATTGTTCGGGTCAAGAGAAAAATGCAGAGTTCCTTGAGAAGCAACTATGTGATGCAATCGAGGAGGTGGGGGCATCACATGTTGTCCAAGTTATTACAGATGCTGCCCCGGTCTGCAAAGCAGCTGGTTTGTTGGTACAAAAAAAATACAAACATGTATTTTGGACACCATGTTGTGTGCATGCATTGAACAATGCGCTCAAAGACATTGGCAGGTTTCAGTGGATATCTGAGCTTATTGAAAAGGGTAGAAAAATACAAATGTTCATTTGCAATCATCACCAAACGCAAGCTATTTATCGGAGATATGCGAAGGTTGAGCTTCTCAAACCTGCAGACACACGATTTGCATCTTTCTTCATACTTCTTGATCGCCTTTATGCTTGTCAAAGGGGCCTTATGTTCTATTGTTGTTAGTGATGCATGGGCAGCTTGGAGACAATCTACATCAGAGACTGCAGTTGAGGTGAGGAAGATGGTCCTTGATAACCTTTTTTGGGTTGATGTGAAATTTGTTGTTGACTTCATTCAACCCATTTGTGAGGTAATCCGCTTTGTTGATTCAGACAAGCCATGTTTGGGTGAAGTTTATGAAGAAATTGACTCTATGTGCGAAAGAATAAGAAAAATCACAGATTCAAAGGATCCTTCTTTATATCCTTTGATTAAGGAAAAGGTACATGGAAGATGGAATAAGCTTAACACACCTCTACATTGTGTGCTTATGCCTTAAATCCAAAGTGGTATGATATAGAAGTCACCAATAAAAGGGCTCCATATGAGGACAGGGAAGTGATGAAAGAATTTTGGGTTGCAGTGAAAAAGATTTATGGTCGAGGAGAGGAAGCTTCTACTATCAGGACTCAGTGGAATATGTTTTCACATGGTCGCGGTCAGTTTTCTACAGTGGAAGCTCTTTATGATATGCGTGCGAAGAAGGACCCAATAGAGTGGTGGTGGAACCATGGCAGTGAAGCACCTGAATTGCAATCATTTGCAATAAGATTACTCTCACAAGTAGCTAGTTCTTCATCTTGTGAGAGGAATTGGAGTACTTACGGTTTCATTCATTCATTGAAGAGGAACCGACTAGGGTCAAAGAAGGCAGAGAACCTAGTCTACATTCATAGCACACTTTGTCTTCTTACTCGTGTAGACCCAGGGTATAAAGAAGGTCCTTCAACAAAATGGGACCAAATTCCACTTGATGCAGCAGTAGATGTAGAGGATGATGTGCTTGAGGCAAATGGCCTCAATGATTTGCCCCCTATTATATTGCTTGTAGAGGAGCCACAACTTGAGAGTGATGAGTATCTAGAGAGCATCTTAGCAGAGGATCTAGAGGACATAATTAATGTGACAATTGACCCCTTTGTATCAGATGAGATATGATTCCGGTTCACATTAGTGATTTTTGTTTTTAGTCTTTGTTTGTCAGCATTTTGGTGTTACAATGTACTCTTTCCTCAATATGTGAGATATCTAATATCAATATAATATCTCATCTTTTGTCAATATTTGATTTCCTTACTTCAAAAAGTATAGTTATTTTTAAATTTATGTATTTTAATTCTAAATATATATATATATATATATATATATATATATATATATATATATTGTCGTCTCCCGTACCCATCTCCACATACCCATACTATATATGTCTCCTGGCAACTATGAAGATAAATGCCCATAATGAGTCCAAACGACCCCTTTTATATTCTTTAGGTGGCGCCAAAACCAATAAGGGAGTCTTACCTCATGACCGACCTCATAAGTATGTTTACTTTTAACTTTATCTTTGGCTTTTCACCTCTTCATCCCAACCGACTTGTCTTATGAGAGAAAGTATGAAAGAAAAATACAAATGCTCATGAAAATGACTGAAAAAAGATGACAAACACTTCCCTTGTTCACTTCTTGCCCATGGGAAGTGGAATTGGCTAGAGGTCTCCAAAACGAACTAGTTTGGGAAAGGGGACATTACACTTTGGTAGGTTGAACTAATTTGTGAACCTCCATAGCCCTAGTTTTGCTCCCCTCTATTAAAGGGTACCGTGTCCTCATGCAACTTAGAAGAAATGAGCGGGTTCTCCAACATCCTTTCGCATTCCGCCTAACTCCCATCATTCATTGCCTCTACTTGTCCATTTAAAAGCTTCTTTGGTTGTAATGCCCCTTTTTGGGACAAAATGATCTCAGTAAACTCGTCACTTTAGCAACTACAAATCACTATGCTCGTGAATATGAAAGGAAAATTGCTTAAGTTCTTTTTAACCAAACTAACATATAAATTATTCACACTATCGATTAAAGCAAAAAGCAGAGAACAAAGACAAGATTGAGACATGATTTATCTTGGAGAAACCCGATGTGGGAAAATTCCAGATGAGTGAGCAAATTAGCTCCCCTTCCACTATGTAATCTCAAACTGATACAAAATACTACCAATTGGCCTTCAAGAAAGTTGAATAAACTTCCTAAATTGTATCTACTTGCTCAATATTCTCTAGCACCTAAGAATTATGCACCATGAACATATGCAAGAAGAACAACACTCCTCAAACTCTTCCCACAACTGAATTCCTTCAAAGTCACTTGCTTGAAACCTTACAAAGGCTCAAATTTATAGATGTACAACCCCAGGGAGGCGTGGAAAGTTGAAATGAACCGCCTGGAAGCCCAAACATTTCAGAATGTTGAGATTCCCGCGTTTAGACCATTATTTGCAAAACCGCCGCTTTACGTGATTAGGCGGTTCTGAAACCGCTACCTTGCACTTGGGGGCAATTGTCATCATACAAAAGTCCGCTACCTTCCGGAGGTCATAACTTTTGCATCTGAAACTCGAAATTGGGTGCCATTTTTTTAACTTACACAATTTTTCGAGAGGAACACAAATATGCAATCAGATTTGGATTTTGATGACATCTCCATCCTAAAACAAAACATATATGGCCCAAAGTGTCATTCGGAGGTGTCTGGATCACCCCCATCCTGACTAGACCATCTTGTGAAGATATAAAGGTGTCGAGAACCTGTAGAGCAAGTACATGATATAAAGATTACATAGAATTGGGCTATTCTGATCCATTTTTGGATCATACCTCCCAATTTGAGGCTTTTAAGTCCCTAAAAGCTTCAAGGACTGATGAGGTGAGGAAATTTCTTCCTCACATCTTCTCTGGAATACCACTCCTGCATCTGGAGGTGTATTTGTTGGATTGTTCCAATGAACATATCCTCTTTGTGGACTTCCAGTCCCACTTTTCCGTTGTCTCTATATGGTAATCGGAAAACAACATCAACTGCACTCCTAGGAAAATAACCATAACATGTCTCAAAACCCCTGACAAGGTTAGCAACTACTATCTGCATGTTCGGCCAAAAATCATACCTGTATAAGTGCTCAATAGTCTCTGTCACACCAGAGTGACCAGCCACCCCTGAAGTGTGTGCTTTCTCAAACAAAGACTGTAATGGTTGTTTCTTTTCATAGGCATCCTCCATGGACTGCCTGTGGAATCCCAAGTCGGAAGTGGACCATCGGGTAACAAACTGTATCACATGCTCAATTGGCCTATTTGGGGGCAGCCCCATAGGCTCTTCCTTGAATTGTTGAATAAACTCTCCCATCTGTTTCTGCTCTTTTTTAGTAATCATGCTATGAGTGGTTTTGTGACAAATTCCTCAACTTGTCTATCCCTTAGAAGAAGTAAAGAAAATCTTCCACTAGCATTAAGTTTCCGGACTTCAGTGGAACTTACCAACGAAATCTTTGAGTCTCCTGCAAAGGATGAAATGACATAGCTCTTACCATCCTTCACCAAATGGTATTGGTTGGATCTTCTTGTGAATATGGCATCTTTGATATACAAATACGGACTGCCAAACACCATGCCACACACATCAAGGGGAACAACATCCACAGTGACTTCATCAATTTTTTTTTATCAATACCAAAAGTAATCTTACACTATTTAGTAACCTTGACGTCTACGCCTTTCTTTACCCAACCCAATGAGTAAGGACTTGGATGATTGTAAGTTTCCAACATCAGTCTGTTAACTAGCTCTTTACTAACCAAATTAGCTTGTGAACAAGAATCAAAAAGAGCATCCACTTTGGTCTTCTTCAACTAAATTTTTATGTGAAAGAGCTTAGTAAGTTCATTCTCTTGAGCATTACTACTATTACCCAAACATACCTCTCTGCGGATGGAGGCACAACACATGGTCTCATCCACCTCTTCGTTGCAAAACACTTCCTCTCCCTGGAGGGCAGCCATAGCCTTCTTATTTTTCTTATTCTTGAAGGGATGTAGTTCCGGGTGGAGCTTCCAACATTTTTCCTCGGAATGAGTGTCAACATCACAATGCCCACAGTGAATTTTAGTATCCTTTTTAGAAATAGAAGTAGCATTCTACTTACCTTCCCTTTTTCCTTTCCCTTTTGCTTGGTGTCATCTTCTTTGTCTGAAGCATATTGAGAGGTAGATGAACTCTTCTTATTGTCCATCTCTAAATAGTGAGCTTGTGTACAAGCCTCATCTACATCCACCGGCTTGGCCAAAAGGATGGGTCTCCTTAAGTGGCTATGAAGTCCACCAACATATTTCATCAACAAGTCCTGGTCCGCTATATCCTTTCCCATCTGAATAGCTTTCTTCTGGAACTCACTAGTGTACTCCTGCAGTTGGCCTTGCTTTTGCCTGAGATATTGCCAATACATGGACCTCTCTTCCTCATAACAAATAGGATAGAATTGCTTTTTGATTAGCTTTTTAAATTCATCCCACTTAGTAATAGGAGGACGCTTCTTAATAACCAAAGAATGAACATAACTTTCAAACCAAGTTAAAGCATGATTGGTCAATTTTAACCGAGCAAAGGAAATCATTGACTTTCATTAATTCAATGCAAACTGAAATATACCTCAAGTTGAGCTAGCCAATGGTCTAGCTTCTCGGCGTTCACATCTCCATCATAAGGCTCAATCTTGATCTTTGCCTCTGCTTTGAACGGAGGAGGTGCGGGAATGGCATGGGATGGTTCTTCTTCATGAACCTCTTCTTCATGGTCTTCCGGTGTCTCTTTTGAAACACCAAGCTTCTCCATGAGCAGTCCCATGATGGACTCCAATTTCCCCAAGGACGCTGAAATACTGCCCACATCTTTGGACAGATTTGCCACATTCTCCTCCAACTTGTAGAAACGTTCTTCACCGTTATCATCTACATCATCTCTTCGAGCCATCTCACGAATTCCTTGCTTCCACTTTCTTGTAGAAATCTCTACTTCAAAGGGAATCAAGCTACCTTCACCGCTTTCTTTTCCCTTTCGGGTAAGGGGCATCTAACTGCAATCTTAACACAAGTTAAACCACACAAAAGACTGAAATCTTAACTGCTTTGATACCAATCTGATCCGTAAACTTGTCACTTTAACAACTACAGATCACTATGCTCGTGAATACGAAAGGAAAATTTCTTAAGTTCTTTGTAACCAAACTAACGTGCAGATTATTCACACTATTAGATTGCAAAAACAAAGAACAAAGACAAGATTGAGACATAATTTATCCTGGAGAAACCTAATGTGGGAAAACTCCAACCGAGTGAGCTAATTTGCTCACCCATGCTAGGTGTTTTTCCCACCTTGGGTTTTCTCCAGGATAAATGTGGTCTCATACTTGTTTATTTCCTTTCAATTTGCAGTTTACTTGTGGTTATATTGCACAATAATTGGTTAATAAAGAACTCATGCATGTTTCATTCATATTCACGAGCATAGTGGTCTGTGAATTGCTTAAGTTGGGTAGTTTACGGATCACAAAAACTGAAGAACAAGGAATTAACACAAATCCCAATAATATTAAATCTGATTTTTAGACCAGCAAACTGAAAATTAACCCAGTTCAGATCAATGATCAGATTTTTAGAACAATAGTACAAAAATGAATGAAAAACACTTGAAACTCCTCAAATAACTTTGCCAAAATATAAATAAGTATTTTAGGAATCAACCAAGCCACTTTCCAATATGAAATTTGATAGAAAACACTGCTGGAAATTAATTATAATCAGAAAAGTACAGCTCCAATGAAAATTATGAAATGAGGGTTTACAAACCCCAAACTCCACAAAAAATTATTGATTCCGGCCTTATAAATAATGACAAATCTGATTATGAAAGAAAATATTAAATATGTGCCCTAGAAGGCACCAAATGACACACTAGTGCAAGTCGCTCCAACTAGGAGAGGCTTATCAATGCATGTAAAAATCTGAAAATGACTTCTTTTCTCCTTTAATGCCCAAATCTGCAATATGACTTCAAATCAATCAAGGAGGGTTTTCGTCCCCCAACCAGCCACAAGAAGGGTTTTCGTCCTTCTTGGAAAGAGCCACACACTTGGATTTTTGCCCAAGAGTGGAGAGAACTAAGAGCTCACAGCCCAAAGATCACTTTAGAGTAAATTCGCCAAAAGTAGATGCGTGCAAATGAAGTCCTTAATCTTCTTTTATAACCCAATCTTGGTGCCAAAGTCCAAACATGCATGATGACCTCCTTTAGGCTTAATTTAATCTTTTATTTGGCCTTTAAACATCACCAAGCCAACCGACCTGCTAAAAAGAAGAAAACACTAAAAAGAAACATTAAAAATTAGAAAAGAAAGATGCAATGAGAGTTCAATTCCTTCCCCAACTCATTCCACTTTGTTGCCATGGAAAGGGAATGGCAAGAAGTCCAAAATTAGGCTCTCAAGTTGGAAAAGGGGACATTACATTGGCGAAACAAAATGGCTTTCAACTATTCGTAATAAGATCTTCTCCAGGTTAGGCTCAATAATTACACGAGGGGATCTTGAGCTCCTTTTTGGTTCTTTTTGTCAACAACTCAAAAAATTTGATCTTCTATTTGTCGCTCAATGTTTATAATATGGGGCTAGGTTTTTCCATTCTATCGGTGCTTTCATCCACTGTCCATTTTTCTTCTTACTTTGGGCCATCGATACCCCTTGCGTGGGTGCTTGGTGCTTGGTTTTACTCTTCTAAAACTTTTGTTTTCAAGCCCACATTCATCTATCTTGACGAATCTTCACTTGTGATCTTTCAACAATCTTGGGTACTTTTCCCGCATTGAACTTCTCTCCCTCTATTTTTCCCATAGGATAAGAAAAAGTTGAAAAGGAAAATCCAAAAGTCCAAAAAGAGGGAAGATCTTTTCATTGGCATGGTGGAAAATGATAGTCATTGAATGGTTATTGTTATCACCGAATCACATGAGATATACTTGAACTCACAATGTGATTGATAACATGGGTACTATCTCCAAGTCAGTGGACTTGCTACTTGAGATAGACCTCCGAGAAAGGCGGTTCTTGCTCCTAAACTACCCGCCACAATCTACTCTAATGCAGATAAGCTAACAATCTAAATTTCCAAGGGACCAGGGGAGAGAGAATGCATAAAATGAAAGCCTACACTAAAGCGGTGATACACCGTTGGAGGATGTGAGAGTAGTCTCCAAATGTGTGAAATACAGAGGCAAAGTGCACACTAGAAGAGGTGATAACAGCATCTCCATAATCTAGCAAAATGCATTCACAAAGAATATTCCAAGCACACACAATGATAATGAATTCTGCAGAACATAATAATAGACACAATATTCTTGTAGAAAGATAAAAGGGGCAAGAAGAATGCAAGAAAACACAAAGCAGGGGAAGATACATCCACAAACTTGTATTTTATTGCTTCCCGGTATGCATTCAGTCTACTTACTACAAGATAAGGGCCTGGATCACCACGCAAGGAGTCCACTACTGAGGGCTCAACACACTTGGCGGCTTCACAAAGCAATTTTGGCAGAGCTTTGCTTACCCAAAAACTCTCTCCTTTACAATGAACCCAACACTCCAATTTATAGAAAAATGAGAAGGAAAAGAGAAGGAAAATAGAAATCCCGAAATCTGTCCTTCAACCACTGTAAGAGGCATTAAATTGAGTGAAATGGTTATACATTACTTGCAAAAAGGCTCCCCATCTTGTCCCATGTGTCATGCGGCGCAGAGAAAGAATGATGACAATGCCTCTTAATCAAGCACTCCCAAATACCAAATAAAACACCATTCAACCCGGCCACGTTTCCTTAAAAATCTCAATCAATTTCGATCAAATCCGAGTTTCTTGATTTTGCATCGGGCTCGGAACCACGATTCCAACGGTACCAATTTTGTGCGATTTCGTTGAAATGCAAAAGTTATGGCCTCTCGAGTGCGGGCAGCTATTTTGGGTCCGGGCGTTTTACATTCATTTGACGGGAATGAGCATCTGATACTTTGGAGCCGAATATGTTTCTTTTATTTAAATATATCTACCCTCATTAAAATTAAGAAATCCATTTTTTGTGGCGTAGAGGACGTCGTGCTCGTTCCAGAAAGTCCAATTTTGTGAAAATCGGAGCTCGGAGTCAAAAGTTATGGCCGTTTGAAGTTCCACGGGCCAAACGTTGACTTTTCTTCTCTGCCTTCGGCCGCTTGCTTTTCGTGTCCCACGCGTCCCTTTGTCCCGAATGTTCCAAAGTTGCGCGGGACAAATTCTTTGGGCTTCATGTCCCTTTTGCCGGTGACACGTGGCGTGATCTGATTGGCTTTCGGCTCCTTCGGCTATCCGCGTCCCGCGCGTCCCTCTGTCCCACTTGGCACAGTGCTGAAATTTCCCATTTCGGCCGAACCGGCCGGTTCGCGTACTCTTGTCCCACATGTCCCGCAAAAGTTCTCATTTCGGCCGATCCGGCCGGTTCACGTACTTCGCGTACCTTCGGCCCAACTGTTCTGGGCTGCCTTAAGTCTTTTCGGCCGACTTGCATCCTCTGCGTACTAATTTCTCCCATCGCTGTTTATTGATTAGTCAAATTTTTCCATTTTTCGCTGGGCTTGGATTTCCCGCGTCCGCGCGTCCCTTTGTTCCAAATGTCCCAAATGTCCAAATTTCGGCCGTTTTGTCCCAACTGTCCCATTGTTGGACTAGACTTAGCCATTTTCATGATTTTTCAGCCTGTTTTTGCAATTTTCTTACCTTTCCTCGAACTTGCTCTCTTCTACTTGGACAGGGAGTTAGAAAAATATGAGGGGACCCTAGAAACATGAAATTTTTGCCCTGACTCAATCTATTTGCCTGGGACTTGAGAATTTGATGCATGTTATCAAATTTACCTTGAGGGGTGAATTTTGGATAACAGCTTATAACAGCAGAAATAAATAGTACATGCTAGAGTAACAAGAAATGATTACCAAATTGACAAATGTCATTCATAAGCTCATAGGAAAATGAGGCAGTAGAAATGACATCCATGAAATTGTCCGTTGTCTGGGTATACTAATAAAAAGGTTACAGTGGGATGGTGATATCCAATCTCTGGTAGAGTTAGGTTCGGAAAAGGCAATGGGTGCTACACACCTATCAATTGCTAAATGATTCAGACATAACTAGACATTGCAAATGTGCAGGGTGAAAGCTTCCAGTATATCTTTGGATATTAACGTTACACCCTTCCAACATTCAGAAAAGGAAGCAGAGCAAATATAAGGGAGCAATAAACAAATGACAAATAGATAATCTTGTGGAACAGAACAGCCAGAAATCAAAATGCCATGATATTATGAGAAGATAGAAATGTGTAACCCTTGGGGCAGATAAAGGACTAAACATAGCAAAGTGAAATTGTTTCAGTATTCATTTGGCTATGGAGAGAGAAGGTAGTTCAAGGATGAAAATTTGATGAGAAACATATAAGCATATTAAATACAGGATTATTGATTTCAAGAACTATCTAACATTTTCATATGGAGATAAATACAAGATTGTAAAGATTAATGAGTGACAACAATATGCTTGGTTAGGATGTAATTAAATTGTGAAGCTGGTAGACCCAAATAAAACAATACATGTGGTTATAAATAAATGAGATAACAGAGTATTTGTGGCTACCTGCAATTTTGTGTTGCACAAAGTATAGTTTAGATGAGATGTGATTAAAATATGGAGAACTTTCTACCAAACTTAGCAGTATTATGTTGCAATTCTTTGATGGAGAGAGAATCATGGCATGCATATGCCGAGAATCGTAGAAATCTTCATTTCATCTTGGAATCCTTGTTTACATGCCTGGGGCTCATTTCAGATACAGTTAAGGTAGCTGCAAGATAAACAAAATTAAAGATATGCAAAATATTATTTATTTTTATGAAAAAGAGGGTTTTTCATTCAAGAGAAAATAAGTTCGTAGACATTGACACACAAATGATGTCAAATTAAGCAGGAAATAAAAAAATGTACATTGAGACTAAACGCCGAGCCACTATTTTCAGATCTTCCTAATGGTGTGAAGGAAATTGGGATAAATTATGTTCTTTTTCATGTTCAAGCTACCTCTCTTCATTGATAACAAATGCAACTATTTTTTTATCTTGTATGATGCTAGGTTTGATATTCATTCCCTAGTTCGTTATTTTCTATTGGAGGCATTTGTGCCAATCTTTGCATTGCCTTATTCTAAGCTTTTGCAATATCTTGAATTGCTTCATTGACAGATATATTTTTATCTGAAAAATAAGCAGTCAATTGCTTTATATTTGATGAAAAATTTCAACTAGTTGAAGTTCAAGGTATCGATTGTATTTTATAGTGGATCATTAAAAGCTTGTTCATGTCAAAGCATCCTTAACTACTTTGTTTGTGCTTTTGAGGAATCCATCTATTGGTATTTATTCTTTGTAAGAATGTTAATACAAATGGGTTTTGGGTAGTTTCCAAATATAAATTGTAGAGATCAATTTCTTAAGTAGGAATATAAAGAGTTTGTGGATCTGCGGTTCTTTCCTAATGAATAGTGAAAATAAACGTCTCAAGTTAAAAGCCATCTTTGTTTTCTGTCTAATTTTACATTAAAGTAAAAAATTACATATTAAGTTTTGCATGGCCTATGTACAGATTTGGAGATTTCGTTCCATCTCAATACCAGGAATTGTATGAGAAGTATCTTCATACAAGGTGTGCTGAAATATGTTCTGAAGGTAAGGAATGCAAAGAGAATATATATTTTTGTACTTTACCCCGTTTTCCCTTCAATTTTTGGGAATGATATAAATTAATTCTGTCCTTTTCTTTTGGAATTATCTAGTTAGTCTTTTTAAAAATTTGGTGCATGTTTGGTTGTCAATGTTGATATTTGCAATGTGATCTCAAGTCATCTGAACTAGGGCTAGTGCACTTGGTGAATATCTCTTCTTTGCCACCTTTACATGCTCGTGGAGAACTATTAACATGCAACATCCTAAATGTTTTGGTCAAAGGTTGCTTTCTACATTGCAGGGAAACACCTCACGACCCCTTTGTTTCTGTGTTAGGATGTTTCTAGTACAAAAACGGTTTGGAAATGCATCTAAAATGCATGTTTGTCCCGAGTCCATATTGGAAACGACTTTTCTGTTTCCATAATGTTTTGTGTAGTACTTGGGATGTTTTTGTCCTTTTTTGGTGGCACATGTCGGAAAGTGAAAAAAAAACTAAAAACAAAGTCAAAGCCTAAAAGCATACCCGAAACTTGCTAAACACACTTCCTAAAGGCTAAAATTTATATAAGCATGTTGAATGTTTTGAGCTTTCGTGAATAGTATATTTTTAAGTACTTTATCTTTTGTTTACTAAAAATGAGTATTATTCCTTTTTTGTAATATGTTGTATGGGTGTTTTTGTGCTATTTTGTACCTCAACTTTAAAAAAAAAAAAAAATCAGCATTTCCATTTCTGTACCCGTTTTGCCTTTCCTAGCAACCTAGGTTGCATTCATAACTTACTGTGTTTTTGGTTTATATTTTACAAACTCTTGAGTTGTTAGAAATCAGGGCACATCGCCCATGGGCCCCATGTCCGTATCCAATGTATTGGACATGAGACACGTTAGTACATGTGTCCTAAAATAGAACACATGTCAAACACATGTCTGACACTCCTCCAATGAAAACAATGTCTCGCGTTTATAAAAAGCAGCTAATTTTTTTCATTTGCACATTATCATATAGGAAAAAGATGAACTTTCATTTCATAGTGCAGGTGAAGGATGTAATGTCCCCTTTTTTAGATTAAAATAATTAATAATATTATTGAAGTTGGTCCTGGTCATTTCTAATCTTTGGGAAACTTAATAATAATATTTTATTAAAATAAAAAAGTATTTTTAAAAACTTTTAAGTAAAATTAATGATTTAACTAAGTCAGCCAAATGTAACTTTATGTTATATTATAAGGCAACTTATGTTTTAAAAATAAAAGTGACTTTTAAATAAAGTAAGTCGGCACCAAAATTGAAGAAAAGAGGAAAAGGTATAAAAGGAGGTGTGGGGGTTCATTTCAAGCATTCTTTTGGACATTTGATAATTTCTAATTTGAGAGTTGGAGCAATTTGCTTCCTCTTCATCCATTGAGGACAGAAACCCTCCATGGAGGTCTATTGAGGACAAAATCCCTCAATAGCAATCAGATTTGAGGATAAAAACCCTCCAAATCTGCATGGGTGGTCTCATTTTAGAGATCACATTGGGCTACAATCAGATTTCCTTCATGCATTTTCAGTTTTCATGCATTTTCAGCTAGGGTTTCTACTGCAGATCTGATTTTTAGCAATTTTGAGTGTGGAACAACCACAAGGGTCAGTGTTTGGATCAGCCAAGGGTTGTGATCAGTAATTCATCCATTTTCAGAGGTAGCGCCAAGTATTTGAGGGTTTATTGATAAATTTCAGACCCTCTCCTAGGGTAGCGACCCCTCCTTGGGAGGAGTTCACTGGTTTCTAGGGCACAACACTTCATTCTTTGTTGATATTTGGATTGCTCATAATTTCTAAGGCTGGTTGCATTTGTCGGATTGAATTTTGGGCCTTGGAATCTCAACTTCCGGCCATTTTTGTAAGTGGATTCATTGCTGTTGCAAATTTAATTAAATATACTCCAGTTGAGGGTTTTAAAGCTCATTTCTTGGCTTGTACTTGTTCTAAAATATTTATAAAATTTCCTACATGCTTTGGATGTTGTAAAAGTGGTTTTGGTGGTGAATTATTGCAATTTTCCTCTTGCTGTCATAAGATTTCAGACTGTTGTACCTTGTTGTCCAAAAATTCAGTTGACTGTTATAAATTTCAGTTTGCTTTGAGTTGGGTTTGTGCCATTTCCCTTCCTTTTCAGTTTCAGCCCAGAAAGGGATAATACAAAGGAGAATATTCAGATTTGAAGGGCTTCCAGGGGATTTGAAGGCATTTTAGCAACCACATTTGGCATTTCTCCAACAGCAGTGGTTTTCATCATTCATACCACAGAAATCATGGCTCAACCATCAAGGGCAGCTGGTAAAGGTCAAAGGAAAGGGAAGAATCTGAGTTTTGGTGCTGCCCCCCCTTCTCCAAGTTCATCTATCTCTGTTAGTGCTCCATCAGTTGGAAGTGGAGCTGCCAGTGATGCATATAACCCTGCTGTAGCAAGACAACAAGCTCAAGAAAAAAAAATCTTCACTGTGGAAGTATGTAACAAGAAAACAAGGGCCTGGGGCAAAGCTTGTTGGGGGAGGAAATATTGTTTGGACATGTAAGTACTACCATGACGTGGAGCATGTAAATCAGTGAATGCTACCCAAAGAAAAAATATGTCAAGAGAGGATGCTATTGGCTTGGGGACGGTGGCAGCAACAAGTAGGACACACAAAGATGAGGATCCTCTTCCATTCTTGAGGAAGCCATCCAACAGAAGTGGGAGTGGGACTGCATTTCAGCCAACAAAAAAGAGGGCAGCTCCTAGTGGTGGTCCAATGGACAAGATCTTTCAACAAGAGCGGCGAGAGGAGGTTGATCTTACCATTGGGTTCTTCTATCTCAACTTCATTTCATTTAATGTTGCACGGTCTCCTTTGTTTTTGGAGATGTGTTGAGCTCTAGTTGAACAAGCTCCAATTGGGTATGTGCCTCTCAGTTTAAAGAAGCTTAGAACCACATTGTTGGTTAAGGCAAAGAAGGTGGATAAAATTCTAGCACCTATTAAATCATCATGGCCCTCATCCAGTGTTAGTATTGTATTTGATGGATGGATAGATGCAGCACACCATTCACTTATCAATTTCATGGTGTCGTCCCTAGAATGGACAAGTCTTCTTGAAAGCGGTGGATGCTCTTGGAAAATACAAGGATGCACAATATATGGGTGAGTTGTTCATTAAAGTCATTGAAGATGTAGGTGTTGATTCTTGTGTGCAAATTATCACAGATAATGCACCTATTTGCAAGGCTCGGGCATGATTGTGGAAACTAAATATCCACAGATATTTTGGACACCTTGCATTGTTCATTCTTTGAATTTAGCACTTAAATCTATTGCTTTAGATGTGACATGGATGGGAACTCTCATTGATGATGCACACCATATCTGCAATTTTGTACAAAACCATACCAATGCCCTCACAATCTATAAAGAGTACACAAATCTATCATTGTTGAAGATTGTAGATACTCGGTTTGCCTCATTCATCATGCTTAGGAGGTTGAGGGAGGTCAAGACTCTATTGGGGCTATCACCATTTCATAGTTTTGGTATTTTTGGAGAAAGACAAATCAAATTGCTTCAGAAAAGGTCAAGGATATAGTGTTAGATGATGGCTGGTGGGAGAGGGTTGATCTTACCATTAAGATCATGGACCCTATCATTTATTTTTTGCGGTTTGCAGACACTAACCGGCCCATCTTAGGAGAAGTTTATGAGGGGGGACTCCATGATTGAGTAGTGAAGACCATTGTTGTAGCATTTAGAAGGATATATCAGGACAAAGCATCCCTTGATGACGTGGAGTAGGGATTTGTAGAGTTTTCCACTAGCATTGGGATATTTAGAGGCTATGATGTGATCGGAGATAGGGGTTAAGAAGCCCTATGCTTGGTGGGAACTCATGGGGTAGTGTGCCCTATTCTACAATTAACCATAGTGTCCTTGGTTAGGTTACTTCATCCTTATGTTGTGAGAGGAATTAGAGCACATACGGGAATTTGCATAGTTTGAAAAAGAGTAGGCTTGAGCAATCTAGAGCAGAGACAATGGTGTATGTGCACTCCAACCTTTGTCTTATTTACAGGATGAGGGATGAGTGGTTGAAGGGAAGGACAAAGATGTGGGATGTATTTCTTGATGACATGGGTTTGGACAACACCGTTGAGTTGGCATTAGCCAACTTGGATCTTAATGAACCAATGCTAGAGCTGGTCACTTTTGATGATGGTGATCCTCTTGAGGGGTCATCCTCCACACCAACAAATGCAAAGCTTGGATTGGATATGGAGGAGGATGGAGGAGAGAGCAGTGGCACTAGTGGTGATTTTGATGATTTTGACATGGAGGAAGATGACTAATGACTACAAGCTATGAGATTCTTCCATCTATGGTTCTAGTATCTAATATCTACCCTATTTTGTATTTTCCATTGGCATGGCACCCTATATTATCAATAATTCAATATCTATGTAATACATTTTGATTTTGATGACATCAAATGACTTAATGAGAAAACTACAGTTTATGGTTCTAACTTCTATTTTATGTGTATTGAATATTCTAATTTCTTGTGTGTTTGATCATCATTCATCAATGATCATTGATGTAGTAACTAGTTGTATCAATATTTTGTAAATGTTCTAATTTATATTTTATATATATAAAGTGTCCTCCGTGTCCTATTTCGGGGGTCGATGCGTCCCGTGTCGGATACTTGTATCTTTGTGTCCTGCGTGTCCCGTCTCCCAATGTCATGTGACTTAGTAATGAGTTGTATATTTTTATTATGAAAGGATGATTCATATATTCGTAGAAAATATTTACAAAAAACCTGTACCAAAAATAAAAAGAATTGTACAACGGGAAAATAGTATTATTACAATCTCTTCCTTAATGCAATAGGGACAAAGATAAAATCAATTTAGGCCTCGGTGTTCTAGCTTTTTGGCATCTTTAATCAATAAAAATCCTTTGGCTAACAAATGCATATGTACTTCGCCTTTCCACATGTGATAGAAATCAGACACAGAGCAACCCTTGTTCATAAAAACATACTTGCACCTAAGTGTAATGTCCCCTTAGGGCACAAATAAGAGAAATCCGGATTTCCTAGGAAACCCTTAGGGCATAACTAATACAATCTGGAAGTCCACACAAATCTTTATCCAAAATATAACAACCTGATTTATATTTAGAAACCCTTATCATAAAATACAACAATCTGAAATTATATTTTATCTCATCAAATATTCACACACAAACATACCCAAAAGGTTCAAAACACTTAGAAACCCTCTTAGAACATTAAGGAGGTGAATAATAATTTTTCTGATCAAATTCTGAATTTATTTTTATTAATTCAGCAACTGAAATTGAAAGATAAATACAACTGACCGTTTGGTACAAAATCTGATCAATAAAATGCTGGACATGATACCCTAGGGTAGAATTAGGGTCTGAGCAAACCCTAGCACCACAAACACTTCAGAAATCAACTGGAAATGCTCCCAAAGTGGTTTGCCCCACCTCCAAAGGAAGTCGCCAGCTTGGAAAGTGCTCAAAACCACCCAAATAAATCATAGAAATTAGTGGCTGATCCACAAACACTGAAATTCTGATCTGCAATTGAAACCCTAGCTGAAAAATTGATCTTTTCCTCTAAAAATCTTGTATGAGCTCAAGTGTGATCTTTGTATGAAACCACCAAGGAGATATTGAGGGTTTTCGTCCCCAAAATCTGATCACAATGAGGGTTTTTGTCCTCAAGTGATGGATGCTAAGAGGGTTTCAATCCTCAATATCCGAAAGTAGAAGCACAAGGGCTTGACTTCATAAAATCAAGATGATGTCTACAAACTAAGCCCTCCACCTTCTTTTATATCCTTCCATTTCTTTTAATTTCTAATCAAGTGTCGGCCCGCTTTAAATTACAAAAGTACTCTTTTAAAAAAAAACAACAAAGATTTTATATTAGATGGTAATCAAATTTACATATTTGGCTATGCCAAGCCTAAAAACTATTGGTCCAAGCAATAGCATTATACAAAAGTAAAGCAGTTGTAATCATCATAGTGAGGATTCAAGGTTGAGAATGTATCTGATGTCTTCTTGTAGCTGGTTGGACCACCATGTAGGAGGCAAGCCATAGCACAGGAGATCCTTATTATCAAGAGCCCAATTAGCCAAACCATCTGCAATTTTATTTCTATCTCGGGAATGTGTACAAATTGCACTTCTAGAAAATTTTCCTGCAATTTTTAATCTTCCAGACTTCTTTGGCGATTCGCCAATTTGGAGGAGGATTGGCTCTTCTATCGAGATAATACCTTGATAGCAATTTGAGAGTCGACCTAATTTGAATTTTCAGCCAGCCACTCTTTACAACCTCTTGCATACCTTTATAGACCGCTTTCATCTTTGCGATATTATTGGTAGTAACACCCAAATTTACAGCAAAAAGAATTGCACGTCACCCTCATGGTTTCTACCAATGCCTCCCATAGTAGCCCTACTTGGATTACCTCTAGAAGCACCATCCGTGTTCAATTGTCCATAACCCAAGGAGGGGCCGTGGCTTGAGTGTCTCTCTTTCTTTCCTTGTTAATATGAAAACGGGGTAAAGTGGCTTCACTTGGTTCAAGAGATAGCTGATTACAAATATGTTTCCATTCCATAGAAAGGGTGTTGGGTAAAGGTATCTTATGTTTGAGAGTTTCAACTATATTTATTTTTGTTTTTTCCAAACATAAGAGCCATCTTTGCTACTTTGCTGAAAAAGTTGATTGTTTCTTTCTTTCCAGGTGTTCCAAAGAAGAAGAGAAATCCCACTCCATAGTACAGGAAGAAGCTTTTGTCCTGTAGGAAGCATCCTCTGCCACTCTTTGATAACCTGTTCAAGGGAGTCAAAATTATTCCACCTCAGATTGAAGAGAGTCGCAAATTGTCTCCAAATATGAACAACCCAGGGCATAGGAAAAAAAGGTGAGTAAAAGATTCCTCATCTGTAAGCACAGAGCACATCTGAAAGGTCCATAATTTCTTAATAAGTTGGTCTCTTGTTAAAACCCTTCTATGAATAAGTAGCCGAGAAAAAAATACTAATTTTCGGCCACATCCCCGAGTGCCATTTCTTGAAGAGGAATCAGTAGAGGATGAGGATTGTCTATCACCAAAGAGGCATAACCTGTAGATACAATATAATAGCGAGAGGATCTTGTCGCCATCCCACTTGTTAAGGAATGGGGATGAGGAAAGAGGATGAGTGTTCAAAACATTTCGCAACAAAATTTAATCAAATTAAAAAAGTACTCTTATTAAAACATAAGTGGCTGACATAAAGTTACTTTTTGGTTCACTTAGTTTTAATCTTACCATGTTCCCCTTTTGTTCATCTCATTAGCTGGGGGAAACAACAAAATAGGTTAAGGATCTTTGTTACGCTTTAATTTCAAAAAAGGGACATTACACTAAGTATCCACGGAAAAACAATGCGAGAGACTCGTAAGCAATGCCAATTACCCTTCAAAGAAAGTCTCTAATAATAAATCTAGAATCACTAAAGAATGTTGCTTGCTAGTGCAAACTCTTTTGAAGAATGGCCGTCAACTCGTTCTAAATAACCTTCCAACATGCTCTTGTAAAAGAACAATCCAAGAAGAGGTGCTTCGTTGGCTAAAACATGTGGCAAAAAGAGAAAAGACTATTAGATAAGCCACTTTTTAGAAGCCGAGCCTTGAAAGGAAGTCCTTGATAAATCACCAATCAAGTGTAAACCTAAAATTTGTAGGAAACCTTCACTGACCACACACAATACAATGGATGAATCCACAAAATTTCAACATTAGAAGGCACTCATCCAGCATTAAGTACAGGACTAAAAGGATTGCGCGATGAAGGATGGAGTAAATATGGTGAGTGTCATATTGAGCTAAGGGGCGACCATAACTGTAACATCCCTTTTTGGGGGACTCAAGAAATGGCCCAAAGCTGAAGATAAACAATACTTCTCAGATTTTTAGTGAGCTGTTAGTGACTGAAATAAATGTATAAAAACCCAAACTGCTGCCAGCCAACACCCTTCTAGGAAGCAACCTGTTTTTGGGTTTCACACCAACTTTTATGCCTTCAAACCCCTTCAAATCAGCTTCACTTGAATTTCTAAAATTATGATATATCCTCAATAATCATATAATGTGAGAAATCTGATTTTGAATGCCCTAGATAGGGGTGATATGAATTTCAACAAACCCTTGTGTGCAGCGTTTTTTAAAATTCATAAGTGAATTTAGGAAGCACCAAAATCACGAAACTTAAGATATCGGCTTTATAAATTATGAAGAATAAGTTGGTAATTTTAGATTTATCAAATTAGTATCACACATACCAAAACACCACTTCAATATAGGTCACTCCACTTGAAATAAATATAATTTTGCACCAAAGAAGACCACAAATGCAAGAGAGATCTTTTATTGCTTTTCCAACCAGCTTGCACAATCAAAACCTCATGAAGGGTTTTCGTCCTTCACAAGTTTCCCAACCAAGGGTTTTCGTCCTTGGAAGAGATCCTCAACCCAAGGGGTTTCGTCCTTGAGAGAGAGAGTAAAAGGGATACACTAGCCAACTTTCACCAAAATAAGAATAATCACCAAAACATGAATCATTAATGCCCAAGTGACCTCCTTAAATAGCCATAAAGAGTGCTTAAACAATCATAAACATCATTGCCAACCCCTTAAGTAAGTGCTTTTAATATTATAAAAGCTCATAATGCCTTAATTACTAAACTACTTAAATTCCTCTATTGGAGCAAAAGGCTTGAATAGGATAAATGATAATAAATGACAATGACCTTCTAATTAATAATAAAAATATAATCCAGATTTTCACTTGCTCTTCTTCTTAGACCCACGGGGCAGGAATGGGTTAAGGTCTTTAGAATTTAGCCTCCAAAAAGGGACATGACAATAACTATCTTAATCTGATTGTCCAACAGAATGAGGCTCCAAATCTCCAATATAGTGAACTGATCAATAGAAGAAAGGGAAAATTCACAGGCCAAGAAATGCCACTCCTTCCAAGAATGAGAGTTGGTACTCCACAAGTTCCCCAAATAAAATCCTCTTCTTACTAAGCCTTTGAGCTAGAAAATGAGGGAACTCAGCAGTACACATGTCTTGAAGCTTCCAGCTCCAAATAGGCCTTCTTTCCAAATTCCACTCGGAATGACTTCCTTACATTCCCCACTTAATTAATCTAGCAACTTTTCTCTGAGTTGTCCAAATACTTTTGTGAATAAAAGACCCTATTATCTGAAACTTATGGGGACAAGAAATAATATCACATAACCCAAAAGGTCCTTCAATCTTTTTGTATGTAGCGCACTGAGAAGTCTGTCTCATCAAAAATTTCCAGGGAAAGGAGGCATTTAAACAGCAGATCACTCATTTGGCTGCAAGAATACACCCATGAGTCGCCACATCAATCAACCCAAGCCCACCATCCCCCTTGGGCATAATACAAACATCCCATGGAATAATAGGAAGGCCCTAAGTACCACCAAACTTGGCCCATAAATAGGACTTCAGCAACTGCTCAAGCTGGTGGAACTGAGTTTGGAGGGCAACTAGCAAGAGACATAATAAACATGAGAGGCCTGGAGGATTTTGGTCAACAGTGTCAACTTTTTTGCAAAAGGGATATAGTTATTTTGGCACGAGAAGTTTAATTTTGCAAAATGTTGTAGGACTTAATCCCTCATCACCACTGGTGAGAGACAAAACTCAAAAGGGATACCAAGATACCTCATAATCACTCTAGGATGGACAAAAGACCACTTAGTCGGAATCCAATGTAGAGAATTGTCCAAACCAATCAACTAGTAGTCAGTTTTGTGATTGCTGACAAGAGGTCCTGAAGCCTTGCAAAAATGAACAAGCAATTCCTTGCTCCTTCCTCTGAGTCCTGATCTGCTCGGATTAGAAAGAAGGAGTCATCAGCAATCTGGTCATTGAGCATCTCAAAACCATTAGGCATATACACACCTTTAATCCTGTTATCAAAACTATTAGCTTCCAACAAATATCTTAATGCATTAGCTGTTAAATTATAGAGATAGGTGCCAAAGGGATACCTATTTAATAGAATGGTGAAGATCAATACAGGGGAGAGTGTATTATTAATAGAGACAAATGATGAGGCAAAAAGAAAAGTGTATTCGCCGTCAGCACAAAGCGATGTCCAAACTCTAGGCAAGCAAGCATCTCAGTGATGAAGGGCCAATCAATCCGATCATAAGCGTTGTCAAATCTATATTCAGGAAGAGAGCCTATTGACTGGTCTCACTAACACAATCCACGGCCTCCCAAGCAGAGAGAATTGTATCCAAAATGAATCGCCTTTAAACAAAGCTAGTTTGCTCCCTTTGAACAATCCTACTATCAAATCCTCCGAGTTGAAGTGCAACTTCCCTAGCAAGGATCTTGTAGGCAACATCAGTAAAGTAATTGGATGCCATCCTCCTAAAGAATCCCTGGCTGCTGATTTAGGTACCAACTTTATCAAACCATGATTAAGAATGCGATCAAACAACCAAAAGAAAAGGCTTCAGCCGCTAAACAACAAAAGTATTCTCCAACCTTATCCCACATCTCTTTATAGAACTCACATGGCAAACCATCAATCTCAGGGGATTTCCCATTATCCATTGATGAGGGCAGCAACCAACTCTTCTTTGGAAAAGTTAATCTAGTATAATTCGATCACCACCAGAAACTTTATGAGGTACTACCCGATAGCAAGCATTCCTAATGGCCACCACAAAGCCTGAAGCATAGTAGTGAGAGAAGATGTTCTGAAAGTGAAGTCTAAACATATTTCTAATATCTTCTGGGTTCTCTTCCATCGATCCATTAGGTTGATGTAGACTATGGACCCTCTCTGCGATCACTTTCCTCTTTAAGTTATCAAAAAGAACTTGGACCCCTCATCTCACTCTTGGAAACATTGTAAACACGTTCAAATCCAAGCACCTATGGAAATATACTCCTTTCTGTGCACCACAACTTCGAGAGAAGCTGCGTCATATGTAGAGAAATGGGAGGATATGTGAAATAGCTTCTCGCCACTACTAAGTCCGAGTTTGACAGAGCTGAAATGCATTCTACAAAGTCAGGGTGATCTCCACTTATCAGACCATTGTCAAGCTATGTTTGCATATATCCTCACATGAAACACCAAAGCAATTCAGAATTGGAATTGATCAGCTGAAGAAAACCTCCAAATTATTAATGGAATTGATTAACCACCCTTTGTTTCCCTCTGCTGGACATGATGTGTTTGGCCAGATGCAAATATGATGAATGTATGGTTTCTTCAACCTGTCAAATGCTCAGCCTAAAAACTGAAACGGACTAAGTTATGGACTCCAAATTTGACCCAAAACCTGGACATTCTTGTGGCTAGTCCTTCATGAAAATATCTTAACAACCAATTTCATGCAAAAAAAGGATGGACTGAGCCCATCATTATGCCCAAACTATCATATAGATTTTAATAACATTCGCCATCTCTTCTGCCAATATCCACTTAGCAAATTAGTATGGTAGGAAATGACTATTGTATTTGGTCATCAAGTTCCAACAAATTAACATTTGTTAGAAACTAGACAGCCTGGATACGAGTATGCAGTACGGTATGCCGATACGGCAAATTTTTAAAAATCTTGGGTATAGTACGCTTTTGGGTACGTTATATATATATATTTATATATACATGTATATAAATATATAAATATGTATATAAATTATAAATTTAAAGAAGCATTTGCATACTTATTGAAATTTAATTCTCATACATTGCATACTTATTGAAATTTAATACTCATAGAGTTATACAACTTAAAATCATTCATAGAACATGAAAACAAAATTGAAATTTCCAATACTTTGAGAATTGAGACTTGAGTTTGTATTGATAATTGATTCAGAATGACATAATGTTCAAAGAATCAAAACATGATAGTACATTCAAGTTCTCAACTTCTAGAGCATATCATCTAGATGATCGTCAAAATCATCTTCATGGATGCCACTTGCAGCTCCACTCCCACTAGCTCCACTTTCGAACACTTGTGAAGGGCTCCCTGGAAGTTCCTCATCAATGCCAAGAAGTGAAACATTGGCTAAACAAGCAGCTGAAGCTTCAAAGTCTGTGTTTTCAGGTTGGAGGTCCCAAAGCTTGTTAGGACCACTAGTATACTCTTGCGTCTTGTGGGTTAAGAGGCGCAAGTTGGAATGAACGTATACTAGATCTTCAGCCTTCTTCGATGCCAACATGGTGCGTTTGGCTGAGTGGATGAAGCCATAAGTACTCCAGTTGCGCTCTGCAGAAGAATTACTAGCCACCTGTCACAAAAAACAAAGTATTAATATTATAAATTATTAATTAAAAAAAGAATGATATCATTTTGAATTTTAATTCGTAATTGGTAATTAAAATATCAAATAACAAGTTACAAACTTTATACCTGTGAGAGCAATTTGATCGCAACTGGTCGTAAGAACTTGGCATCATGGCCATGACAAGTCCACCACGTGATTGGATCCGTGGTGGGTTTGTCACAAATAGCCTCTACCTCTCCCATGCTACCTTGTCCATTTACAAACATCGACATCTCTTGGCGGACTGCAAGTGATGTAGCTGGATCAGGAAACAACCTCCTGAATGCTTGCCCTCGTCCCATTTGCAACCTCGTGGTCATCATATGGTCGTTGTCTACCAGCTCTCCCAACTATTTCACTGCTGTAATATTTGGGATTTAAAGCATAAGCAAGGAGATGCAATGGGGTGGTCATTTTGTTCCACCTTTTCACGATCACATTTTTAACTTCACTATAAAAATTTTCCTCAGGGTCCTGCTCTTTGGCCTGTATGACATCATGGATTTTTTCAAGCATGGAGTCAATGCCATCATATATATCTCCAATGCAAGCATTATCTTTGTCAACAAATCGTATCATACTCAAAATAGGCTCTGTGAAACTCAACAAATATTCAACTTTTCCCCACCAATGCTCATCAAGGATCCATGATTTTATTTTTGGGCTCTTTCTGTGTTAGATTGCCTCCAGATGGTCCAAACATTATCAATCACCATCATGCTCAAAGCACGTCTCACCTTCACAAGTCGTCTCAAGACGAGTGTGTGAGAGGCAAACCTAGTCTCAACAACCTATTAAAAAAGAATGGAAACAATTCAATAACAACACAATTTGAAATTGATTTAAAAATTTAAAATCAAATATTAAATTTAAAATGAATTGTTCCTTTACCTTCAACAGCTCCAACTTTGAAAATCTTTTGAATATGGCTTGAGACATGTGATGGTTGGTGACAAACATCTGAATCTCGTTTGCCTCCATGTATATTTGCTCAATCCATGCAATTTTCCCAATCTTCTGCATCATTAGATTCAGGGAGTGTATTGCACATGGTGTCCAAAATATGTGCTCATACCTACCCTCTACTATCAATCCCGTTGCCTTGCAATTTTTGGCGTTGTCCGTGATGACTTGGACAACCCTCTGCGGACCCACTGACTCAATAGCCTCAATGAGAATATTTGCAATGAATTGGGCATCTTTTACTTCCCCCTCACAATCAACAGCCTTCAGAAACATTGGCCCTTTAGGGCATACTGCAATAATGTTGATGAGAGGTCTATTTCTGGCGTCTTTCCATCCATCTGATATAATAGAGACTCCTGAATCAGTCCAAGAATCTCTAATTGGTTGTAGAGATGTCTGAATGTGTTGCACTTCTTTTGCCAAAAGAGAAGTGCGAACCTTATTATAGCTAGGGCTTGTATACCCCTGTGGTGCCTCATTAATGCCTCTCACCATCTGCTGCCAATAAGGTGATCTCAAGATATTGAATGGCAGTCCACATGCAAATATACACCGAGACACCAATTCATCTGCAATATCCCTCTTCTCGATGTTAAATGCTTTTTCTAATGGGCCTTTTGTTCTCTTGTTTGATGGCCCTGAGGTATCTGCATCAAAAGGGTCATCAACTGGAATAGTTTCAGCACGAGTCTCAATGAAAGGATGAAATGATGGTGTTGATGTTGGTGGTTTTCCCATGGACCTCTGCTGTAAAGAAACAGTTCTAGAGCGAGCTCTTGCTGCTTCAATGTTTGCATCCTCTTGCTCTTTTAGGTACGTGGCTATGGTTTTCTTTTCCACCTTCCTACATGGTCTAATACCCGTCCCCGATACCCCAGTCAAATGAGCTCTCAAACGGGTATATGAGGATTTAAATGAGGCGGCACAATGGGGACACGTCCAAACACGGACACCACCACCGGCAACAAACTCTGTCACTTCCACATGTCTCCATAAAGGATAATTCGGATCCATTTTCACTGCTATACCACCCGAAACATTTTCCCCCTCTTGCCCCACTGAAGCTGAACTGGATGCCATGATTGTAGGATTAATTCAATAACCTACAATAAGAGATATTTTTTAAAACATTGCTAAATATTAAAATAATTTGTTGACCCATACACGTCATTCTCTGATTCTGATCACCAAGTTCGCCATAAATGGTGCGAGGTGAGAGCATACACAAAGGGTAGACATTTAAATTTTTAACAAATTCAATTTAAAACTTTAAAATAAAAAAAAAGCGAACACATAACTAACTAAAAAAATTAAACAGTTAGTCCTACATGTCAATCTCTCGATTTCGCCATAAATGGTGCGAGGTGAGAGCATACACAGAGGGTAGACGTTTAAATTTTTAACAAATTCAATTTAAAACTTAAAAAAAAACACATAACTAACTAAAAAAATTAAACAGTTAGTCCTACACGTCAATCTCTGATTCTGATCACCAAGTTCGCCATAAATGGTGCGAGGTGAGAGCATACACAGAGGGTAGACGTTTAATTAAATAAAACTTCACTATTAAACTTAAAATACGGAAAAATTAATTAATATATTATATTTTAATAACCGTAAAATAAATAAATTATTAAATATTAAAAATAAATTTAGATCATGATCAATAATCATGAATGATGTGTTTGAAACACATCATTCATGATATTGATCATATTCATATACAAAACATTGCTCAAAAGATTAAATTTAAAAAAAAAAAAATGCCTGAATGCATGTAAAATACCTGGAAAAATTCTCTTTGATGTTTGTAAACTTGCTTCTCCTTCTTTCTTTCTCCTTCAAGCTCGATCACTCTCTCCTCCAAGCTCTTTCTTTCTCCTTCAACCTCTCTTTCTCTCTCTCCTTCAAGCTCAAGCAAAATATCAAATATTGAGTGTGAGAAAAAAGTAGAGGGATTGGGTGTTTATATAAGTGTTTGGGGGGGTAGTTTAGGGTTAGGTTAGATATAGATATCTTTAAAATAAAAAAATGCTTTATTTTTAAGTTTTAATGAGGTTCGGTTTTTAAAAAACATTTTTAAACGCACGCTGGTATGTACGTGAAACGTACCCACACCATACCCAATCCGTGCGATTGCACGTTTCGTGTTACGGGACCCTCTAGGGCGTTTCCAGTGTCTAGGTTAGAAATAATACGTAGGTGGATAGGGTTGCATCTTTGAGATGAAATTATTTCAATACATGCACAAAATGAGCCTAATATTTATTTGTGGCAATTGTGGAAATAACATAATGCTCGAATATATGATAACATGTGTTAGACTGTGCTAGATTATCTTGCATATTAAAGCACAACTAAGGAGTACAACTATGTTGCACGGAAATGGAAACGAATACGAAACACGAAATGGCAATTTTCAAAAACCTTGATACGAAACTCATCATGTTAATGATGAGTTATGACTCTTTAAATTTCATTTCACAATATATATATATATATATTTATATATATATTTCATATATATATATATATATATATATATATATATATTTGTAAATTCGTAGACCATAAGAGATAATTGATAAAAACTCAAAATATTTTGTATTAATTGAAATTTGAAATTCTAAAGAGTCATAACTCATCATTCAACATGATTACAACTTTAATGATTCACATATACATGATAATAATCTAGATTCTAGAATATATCATCCAGATCTTCCTCATCATCTCCATGAACACAATTGGCAGCTCCACTCCCACTAGCTCCACTTTCCATCCCTTGTGCAATGGATCCCGATTCTTCTTCATCAATACCAAGCAATGAAAGTTGGCTAAGAGTAGACGTAGAAGCATCAAAGTCACTACTCTTAGGATCAATATCCCAAAGTTTGTTGGGACCTTTATGATAGCCTTTAGTCTTGTGTGTGAGGATGCACAAATTGGAGTGTACATACACTAAATCCTCAGCCTTCTTGGATCCTAACTTGTTCCGTTTGGCTGAGTGGATGAAGCTATATGTACTCCAATTCCGCTTTGTTGAAGAATTGTTAGAAATTTTCAATTAGAAATAAAATTAATTTACTAAGAAGTAAGAACTTCGAACATACAATTTTAATTTTTAATTAATTAATAATAAACAAACTTTTGATTTCATTTTAATATTTTATACTTGTGAGAGGACTTTAATGGCAACAGGTCGTATGTACTTGGCATCATGGCCATGTACATACCACCACATGAATGGGGTCAACTTGTACTTGTCAACTGTTGCATCCATTTCACCCATGCTACCATTAGATGAAGAGACAAAGAGCGCCATTTCATAGCGGACCGTACTAGCTATATCTGGATCAGGAAAAAGCCTCGGAATGCTGCCTTAGCTCCAATTGCAACTTCGTGGTCATCATATGGTTTTTGCCTACCAGGTAGCGAAATTATTTCACTGCTATAAAATTTGGGATTCAGGGCATAGGCTAGGAGATGTAATGGGGTGGTCATTTTATTCCACCTTCTCATGATCACACTCCTAACTTCATTGTAGAAGGTTTTTTAGGGTTCTTTTTTGTTGTATGATGTCTCTAATTTTTTCAAGCATAGAGTCAATGCCATCATAGATCTCCCCTATGCAAGCGTCATTTGTGTTTGTATATCTAATCATAGATAAAATAGGCTCAGTAAAACTAAGCAAGTATGCAACCTTTGCCCACCAACTATCATCAAGTATAATTGATTTTACTTTGATGGCTCTTTCTGTGTTTGCTTGCTTCCACACAGACCAAACATCATCAATCACCATAAGCCTTAAGGCTTGTTTTACCTTCACAAGTCGTCTTAAGATGAGCGTGTGAGAGACAAATCTTGTTTCAACAACCTATTAAAATAAATTAAAACAAGTTAATAAAATATAAAATTAAATTTAAAAGAAATTCAATTGATAATTTCATATTTCATAGAAAGTTAGCAAATAAATATTAAAAATTAAAAACTAGGAAATTGTTTTGTTACCTTCAGCAACTCCAACGTTGAGAACTTCCTAAAGATAGCCTGAGACATATGATGATTTGTGACAAACATTTGAATCTTATTTGCCTTTGTATAAGTTTCTTCTATCCATGGAATTTTTCCAATCTTCTGCAACATCAAATTCAAGGAGTGTACTGCACAAGGTGTCCAAAAAATGTGCTCATATCTCCCCTCAACAATCATCCTGCTGCTCTACAATTTTTGGCATTGTCCGTGATGACTTGGACAACGTTTTGAGGGCCCACTGACTCAATAGCCTCAATCAAAATATTAGCAATAAATTGAGCATCTTTCACTTCACCCTCACAATCAACAACCCTTAAGAACATTGCCCCTTTAGGGCACACTGCAACAATGTTGATTAGGGGTCTATTTCGGGCATCTTTCCATCCATCTGAAATGATAGATACCCCTGAGTCCTTCCATGAATCCCTAATTGGCTGCAAAGAAGTATGTACATGGGCCACTTCTTTCGCCAACAATGATGTTCTCACCTTCTGATAACCAGGGCTTGTATACCCTTGTGGTGCATCATTAATTCCTCTCACCATTTGTTGCCAATAAGGTGACCGCAACACATTGAAGGGAAACCCACATGCATAAACGCATCGAGCAACCAACTCATCAAACATCCCTTTTCTCATTTGCAAATGCTTGCTCTAATGGCCTTTAGTACTCTTTTGTGACAAGCACTCTCCCTTTGATGGAGTTTCAACTGCAACTTGGATAAATGGATGGTTTGATGGGGTGGGTGGTTTTACAGAACCCCTATTTTGCGAAGGAGCGGTTTTAAATCTAGCTCTTGAAGCTGCCAAATCGATTGCTCTTCATATTTCATATATGCCAATATATGTTTCCTTCAACCTTGGCACATTTTCTAATCCCGTTCCCCTTTCCCCATTAAATGAGCTTTGAGGCGGGTGTGAGGATTTGAATTGTATATCGCAATGATTGCATACCCAAACATGAGAGCCACCACCTAACAAGGTTCTCCACAGTTTGCACATGTCTCTAAAGAGGGGCTCTAGGATCCACACCCCCACTTTGACTTGCTTCCCCTTCCCATGCCCTCCCACGTACGCCGAACTAGATGCCATTTATGTTTTTATATCTCAAGAGTCAAAGAATCAAACCTACATTGAATTTTTAAAAACGTAAACTTAGGTAACAATAAATTAATATTATTAAATAGAAGTTAGAACTACACCCTACATATCCTATTCTATTTTTTGATCACCAAGGTCACCGTATAAAGATGCGCGAGGTGAGAGCATACACAGGGTTTGGATTTTTTTAATTTAATAAACACAAAAATTTGAAAATAGCAAAAAAAAAAAAAAAACACTAATCCTATTCTGCTTTTGATCACCAAGTTCACCGTATAGGCGCGAGGTGAGAGCATACACAAAGTTTAGATTTTTTAATTTAATAAATACAAAAAGAACTCTTAAAATAGCTAAAAAAACCTACGCATCCTATTCTGCTTTTGATCACCAAGGTCACCGTATAGGTGCGAGGTGAGAGCATACACAGAGTTTGGATGATATTTATAATTTTAAAAAAACAACATATGATTTTTATTTAAAAACCGCAAAGGAAATGTTACAATTTTTTTTTTAGCATAGAGTTTAAAAATTACTAAATTAAAACTACATATTGATATTGTGATCAATGATCATGAATGATGTGTGCATTATGCACACATCATTCGTGATCATTGATCACATTAACATTTTCTTTATAAAAAAACTTGAAAAATACCTGGTTTTTCCTTCTTGAAGCTTCCAAATTTGCTTTGAAATTCCTCCTTGATGCTCTTTGCCCTTAGCACCACCTCCTAAACTCTTCCTTCAAGCTGCTCCTTGATGTCTCTTTGCTCTTCACAATGCTAAATGTTAGTTTAGTGAAAACTGAATTTAGCAAGAGAGAAAATGAGAGTGTGATTTAGAATGGACCCAAGAGGTCATTATATAGCTTTTAGGAAGTGTCTTTAGCAAGTCTAGGTAGGTAGATTAGGGTTAGGTGTATTAAATGCTTTAATTTTTAGTTTTTAAAAAATTTTGATGCTTATAACTTTGAAAAACCGGCGGAAACATGCCAAACGTTTCTAGAAACGTCTGGCACATTTCAAATACGTTTCGCGTTTCGGAAATGTTTCTCCATGGATACGGGACCCTCAGGGATGTTTCGGTGCTTCGAGGAGTACACCACTCATCTACAATTCAGCCTCAATTGGTATATTTGACGTTCATAGTATGATGGATTTTTATTAGTACAGCTGCATGGGTATGGCATATCCCATTCGGATACCAACTTTATTGGTTTTAAGTGGACCCATATATACTTGAACCCTACCTCCTGCGAGATACTATAAGCTAAACTTCGATGGGGTATCTAAATATAATATAGGGAATGTAGACATACGTGGCATCAAAAGAAACAAGCCACTGCTGTGTTGCATTAGGGGATTGAAACTTAGTCTAACAGTTTTCGAAGCTCTTGGCACTTCGCATTGGTATCTAAGTGACTACTCAACATGGAATTGTTCAAATATGTATTGAAGGTGATTCCTAAGAAGTTATAAATCTATTAAACAAATCCTACGTTGCACTTATAAATTCGAAGGAGCATTGTGCAGGCTCAAATCTCATAGGATATTGGAAAATGAGTAATGGTGTAGATAAAAATGAATAAATATGGAATATATGCATAACTTTAATTGAATGCCTTGTGTGACTTGATTTGATCCTGTGGATGAGCCATCTGTAATTGTACATCTACAGTTTCTGTGTATTTTATCAACATTGACTTGGTCTTTCAGCCACCTAATAGCCACAAAGGAATTACTTTGTCATAGTCTATTGTGGGTCATTTTCCTTCATACTTGTATTATCTTCCTTCTTATTTCTATTGCAATGTCACTTGTTAGTGTATACTCCTTATTTCACTTTCTATGTGCCCCAACCCTCATAATTGTTTATTGCCCTACCCACTTTATGATTTTTAACATTATACGTATTAATTTTTAAGTTTATTCTCTGTATATCCCCACCTAGGAATGTTTTTCCTGATTCTCTACTCAGTCCCGCCATGATACTTTCACCCTTTACCATGGTCTGCGTTCCTATACTCACTTGAAATTTAATTTCATTCTTTCTCATTATATTTTGTTTCACCACAACATTAATTATGGACTCTAAAATATACTTGCTTGATTAATACCACAACCTTGTTTTACATGGAAAAGAATTTCGGGTTATGCTGCTATAAGGAAAGGCTCACGAAAGATGAAATCGACAAATCCCGCCAACTGCAGTGGCTTTTTCCCTCACCAACTGTGATATTTATGCATTTATAATGTTAGTGCCTTGACCACATGGGTTGGTAATCCTCACCTGTCTTGTTTATTTTTCTTCTTTTTCTTCTTCCCCTTTCCTGGTCCTCTCTAGGTTTCTTGTCCTAGAACTTTGTATTGTAAACTGGTATACGCTTGAGTCCTATTGACCTACTTTTGGTCATCCACAAACATTAATATAATTTCTTTCATTCTTGATAGGTAATTCTTCCCTTTGTTTCACCTACTCTTGCTTGAAAATGTCCACCGATTACCACAACATTCAAGTTGATTGTCTTCCGGTTTGGGGAGAAGGTGATGATGTGTTCTTAGTGTGAGATTGCAGCACTCAAGGAGATCTACTATTTGAGTTATTGTCTACGTTGAATCCGGAAGCACGTATGATCCTCCATTAGTGGTGTGAAGTACTAATAACAACAAGAGATTGAACAATCAAATAGCGGTAGGAGGAATTAAGGCTTATCTACTCGTAGAGATTTGGAATATTTGAAAGTCACATCAGATCAAGTCAATTCAGTGACAAGCAAGTGACCTTGGATAGTTACCAGAGCATGAGGCTGGGAAGAAGTCCAAGATTGATGGCCATATCTATAAACAAAATCAAGGGGTAATGCAAGTGCAATTTCCTATTTAAGAAAATACTAATAAAGTTCTATAAGAGAAGGAAGAGTTCCTTGGGCAATGGGCAATAAAATCTTACAATTATCAACTACATGCAACCAAGACGAATCAAATTAGGGGACACGATCAAGAAACCAAGTGATTGGACAATGATGAAATTAGGAGCCACAATTAGGTAGGGCATCATGAAAGTAATGCCACTATCCAGCTTTATTCCATCTTTCCCGAAGCTACTAAGGCGAGTTCATCATCTAAATGCCACACAATATGAGTTCCACTCCAATGCCCCTAGTTTGACCTGATCGACTCCTTTTATAACCTTATTGGCCTATGAAGGTATTTTCTATAGCTGATTTGCAAGTTCCCAAAATGGATTTATGGAATAACAACCCCTGGAACTACTAAGTAGGACATTCCTTTGCATTTGCCTATGATCCCGGTACATCTACGTTTAGCCCCTATCGCCTATGAATCGTGATCTTGGCAATAATCATGGCAATGGGGATAAGACTTTCTCGCTAATGAGCACTCGAGCAACAAGCCATATTGAATTGCGGTGGGTTATAAGAAACTCTCCTTCTCTTCCTTGCATTACAAGAGTTTACATAGCTCTAGTTAGAGCTTTATATAATGCGAAGGATGCACTCATCAATTGGGACAAAACATTTGGGGGCATGATGCCTAGATCTCTATCTTAGGAGAATTTATTGTCAAGTTAAGAACATACATTGAAAAGCAAAAGGAATCTATTCATAAGTTGATGAGATGAAATGTCCTACTTCCTAGGATAGTCATGACGAAGACCCTTAGCCTATTTTGTCTTCCCGACGGCTAAGGAAATATAAAAAGGAGAGACTTAAGTTCTAATATCTTATTATAAAGTCCAAAAAATAAATAAAATATTATAAAAGCGCTTATAATAAAATATTCGACTTAATATAAATAGAAACGTGAACTAAATGATAAAGCACTTAGCACAAATTGTATTTCTCAAGAAAAAGTGTGACTAGCCTTAGGGGCAATAGAAAAAGGGAAAAATGATAAAAACTCATGGGTCAAGTTTATTCCCTCTAAAAATTGCGACTTGCTCTAGGATAGAAAAATGGAGGGAGAAAAACATTTAATGCTGAAAAGAGCTGATTGGTTTTGTAGAAGGTTACTTTGGGTGACTTTTTCCTTTAACGGACAAGTCGACTTGAGGTAAATAAGATAAGCTAAGATAAATATATTAATGTCCAACGAATGACCACAAAAGTAGGTCAATGGGACTGCAGCCCAAACAATATACAAAGTGCGAGCGGGACAACTCAAAATGAGTTCCCAAAAATAGAAAAAATGAGAAAAGACAAAGCAGAAAAGGAAACTCGAAGCCAATACTTCCACAAAGCGGGGCAATGGAGCAAATGGGGGAAAAACGAGAGAAAGCAAAGAAGGGAATGAAGGGGGGCAAACGAGGACCAATGGTCTACTTAGGAATGGTAGCCACACCCCTCCTAACATTAGAGGCCGACGAAAAGAAGCTCCTGATGGATCGGAACCCGAAGAGGGGGGCGAAAACCTCCTCCCTTGTTGAGATCTGAGACTGACGCGATGACCAGGGGGACGAATGGAGTTGGGCTGCCCTTTGGTACGTGTGTGCATCCGATTCTGCTGGCGGTGATCGAGGGAAGTGTGAAGGTCCAATCGGGGACGAACTGATCTATGCACTGTATTTGGGTCAGAAAGGCTTTGTCGTTTAGTTCCTCCACTGTGGGTAGAATTGGAAAGAAGGCTGTAATTCGTCTCGTGGGGATGACTCTCGGAGGGGGATGAAGAATTTGGTCTCGTAACAACAAAGACTCACGGATGTAGAGGGCAAGACACCGCTGGTCAATATATCTGAAGAAGACTAGGAGAGTCTGAATCCCTCTGAATAGACAGTGAAATCGTCCTCTGATCTCATAGTATATGGGGTAGTGGAAGATGAAATGAGTCTCGGTCTCCACCTCTTGAAGGCTACAAAGCCTACAAAGTCTGTCCTCCCGATCAATGTGGTGATCAGTCTTGCACCGAAGTCTGTGGGAGCCGACTTGAAATTGACCCAGAGGTATACGGAGGGCATGCACCCAGTGACGAGAGGTGTACTGAGGGCGGATGATGAGTCCATCTCTGATTTCAAGAAAGTGCTCTGCATAAAAGGACATCTTAGGGCGCAAACCCCTGGAGGGTTCACCCAAGTAGTCTGAATGAAGCTCCTGTAGATATCCTCCCGGATGGACCTGTTCAACACTTGCTTGGTGGGCAAGAGATGACTGGGAGCATTCAGGAATACTGGAAAGGGGGGAGACGATCAATTTGGATACCAATCTGAGTCCAACAAGGCAGAAGCCTTGGCAAACCAACAACGGCCCACAACCTGGGCAATACTCACAAAGGAACAATGAGCGAGATACGGATACCTGTCCTGCTCATCGGAGAGATCACCAAACCTCCTGATACGGTGAAGAAAGGTTGATATGTCAAATATAGTCTCTAGACAAAAAGGTCGGGCTCCGAACTCTGCCAAAATAATATGCTGGGGGACCGTCTGTTTGCATTTGATGAAGCAGCGAAGGAGGAGAGTTTGAATCCTCTCAGCAGAAGCCCAATCTGTGTCCAAAAGGGAGGCCCCCAGACAATAGACCCATAGAGAACAGTGGGGCGGATGAGGGAGTTCATAAGAAACATCTTGGAGGAGATGTCCTAGAAGTGGTGCTTAAAAAACACTGTCTCTCGAGAATGGCAAGAGACCCATACCCTTTATTCACCCTCGGTTGAAGAGCATGCCTCATATTGAATCTAGGCCCTGAGAACTGGACTCCTAGGTAGGTGTATGTATTAGTAATTTCAACCTCTTGCCCCTTGAAGAAGAAATGGAGGTGTGATGTCCTCAACCCATTGAAGACCATGACCTTGGTCTTACCCAGATTGACCGTCAAATGCCAAAGATCACAGAATAAAGCAAGTGCATCAAGTTGTCTCTGAAGCCCCTCAGGAGAAGAGGCGAGTAAAACAATATCGTCGGCAAATAGGAGAATAGAAATCAAGACGTGGTGAAGAAGGCAACCATCCCCTTCTTGAATGTGATCCCAAAGAAAAGATTCTAGCTCATCAATATAAATGCCAAAGAGGGTAGGAGACAGGGGCACCCCTGTTTAACCCCAATGGTGCTCCTGATAAAATTAGACAGTCTGTGTGCAGTACGAAGACGACCAAGGATGGACTCATAGAGGCGCATGATGGCGATAATAAGAATCTCAGAAATACCAATGTCCCGGAGCCGCTGGAAGAGGGCCATGCGAGGTACGGAGTCAAAAGCTTTTCGAAAGTCTACAAAACAACAATAAACTTTCAAGAGCGGTGACGAGCCTCCTCAATAATAGCCCGAAGGGTGAAGATGTGGTTGATGGTGTGGTAACTAGGGTGAAAACCAGCCTAACCTTTGGCTCTGAGCTGCTTCTGCTCCAAAATCTCGGACAACAACCTATGGAGAACTGTAGCATAGAGTTTGGAGAAAGAATGGCCCACCATGATAGTCCTGTAGTTATTCGGATCAGAAATGGACCCAACTTTGTGAATCGGGTGAATGATATGATGAGACCAAGTAGGAGGGAAGCCCATGGTAACCACCTGATTGAAAAGATCTGTCAAATATTTACCAAAGACCTCAAAACCCTGCTTGAAGAACTCAGCCTGGAAACCTTCCACATCCGCTGCCTTGCTACAATTCAAAATCCTTATTGCCTCTTTGATATTGCGGTGAGTGAAGGGATTACCAGGCGGCGGGATGCCAATCTGGGTAAGTTGTTGCCTGGAACATCGTAAAGGGTAGAGGTGTGGGAAAAATGGAGATAGGATCGATTGCCGTGGAGGAGGGGGAGTGGCGGGGAAAGACAGTACGCCAGAAGGACCGAGGGTTAGTCCTAAGGGAGGTGGAAAGCATATATCTGCAGTGGGAAATGAAGGATCGCTTCTTACGATGGAGAAGGCACCGGTAGGCAACCTTAAGAGTGGGGAAGGAGGGGAGGGCATGGGTAAAAGCTTTGGCGAAGGGATTTGCACTCTACATCATACCATTGGTTCATGGGGCAAGATTTAGTAATACTAGTGGTCGAGGGATGGGTGGTGGAGTGGGGAAAGATCTTAGGGCAGCCTCCCACATGGTAGAGGAAAGGCATGTGTACTTGGCCTCCGCACTAGGCAGGTTAGAGAAGTGGGGCTCAAAGGGGAGAAGGTCGCGGATGTGGGATGAGTAAGATCTGTAGTCCCCTTTATCAAACTGAAAGGAGATGCGAGGGGGGTAGTGGGGAGGGGGAGGAGGGGTGGTGGTGGTAGGAGGACTGGCGACCAAAGAGAAAGATAGGACTGCATGGTCGGCAAGGGGAATGGGGAAATAGAGAAGGAGCAGAAGAGGGGTGAGATATTTGGGCTGGCGAGGACATAGTCCACCACGCTAGTGCCCCCGCCATGGGGATGACATGTGAAGAAGTGTGAATCCGGGAAGTGCTCGATCCCGTTAAAGATCACCAACGCCTGTGACTCCTCGAGCTGGAGGAGGAACCATCCATAAGCTATGAAAGGGCCATCTGTATCCTCAGAAATCCTATGCAGACCAACTGACACAGGGTCTGTCCTCTGTGTGCAGAGCGTATCCTCTGATCATCATGGAGGGGGACCTGAAAGTGTCTGGTACGGGCATTAAAGTCACCTAAAATGATAACCTCCCCTACGATAGAGTATTGACCAATATTGTCGTATAAGTCAAAGAAAGGATCACCATCTGGGCCATTGTGGATGGCATAAGGGGAAGCAGCCGGAGGAAAGTAACAAACTGCTATATAGAAATCCCTAGAGAATCGAGCGGCCCCACTAATACGAATCCACATGTACCTGGTAGACTCATCGAACCGACCATCGAGATCCTATTCTGGAGGGAGTCTCTATAGAGACAGGCAACCCCACCAGAGCCTCTGACACCACCTGAAGCCCGAGTCTCTTGTCTGCAAGTTGATAACCAAAGAAATCCAGTAATACCTGGGAGAGGACGAACCGGGCTCTCGTGTGTCTTTGTGATGAAGAGAATGTCGACAGCCCCGAGAGCATCTAACATAAGGCTAGGGGAAGACCAAAGGGAACCATTCCCATTCCAACAACTGATAGATAAGCCTCTGGCCTGACTCCTCTCCCACTTGGCCTGTCATTGGGGAGCCCCTTGGCGGGGCTCCCAACCAGGAGGAGGAGAGTCTCTAATAACACCCTGAGATTCCTGATAACCACCCATTTACCTGCTTTCCTTGCTGCCATAACTTGCTCCCTAGAGCGTTTGAGCTCCCCAACTTGTGTCCTGGTGAGATCTTCATCAAGGAAGACCTTGTCTGGGCGTGAAAACAGAACCCTCTTAGCCCTGAGAGCCCGCAGCCTGTCAAAAGTTGTCCTGAAATGGATGAAAAGTGTGGAATCATAGCCAACCCAAGCTCTTTCTAGTGTAATGTCAGGGATCCCCAAAGTATCTGTGATAAAGGAGTTACCAACCGTTAATGGGTCTTGTGTCGGAGTGGGGGGTGGGAGACCCCTCACCTTGAGGTTTAATTCCCTGTCACGCCTCGTACGTTCCTCAATTAACTTGGCTTGCATAACGGCCTCAACCGCAGCCAAAGGTGGGGGAACACTGCCTTTCCCACTAACAACCTTGGTCCATGATTCTGTTTCCAGTTTTAAGGAAGCCTGGTTATTTTTGATTTCCTCCTGTTGAGACCGGAGGTCTACAATTTTACTTGTGAGGGCATCATTATGGGAGTTGCTGATTGGCATTTTCAACCTTCTGGATTCAATTAAGGAGTTCCAATAAAATGTTCGTTGTGTTGTTAGAGGTGTTACCCAGGGGATTCCCGATCATGTCGCTGCCAGTAGGGGTTTCTGGGGCCATGATTGAAGCTAAACTAGGGTAAACCACCTAAGAGGAGAGGCTGAGAGGTGAATCGAGAGAGCATACCGCATAACAAAGACGACCTCACGCTTAACCGCAACAATTAATCTCCTCACATTAAAACGACTAAAAACAAAGGCCCCCAAAGTTTTGTGTTTGTGAGCCCAGACAGTGAGCCAAGATTGTGCATGCACGAGTAGGCAGTCCCGTAAATTCAAGCAGTCACAAGTTTGGAGGAACCTCGAGCAGTGGTTTGCGAGCAATAAATGTGAGTCACGGCTGTGCAGCACAACAAAGAAAGAAATCGAGCCACGAAACAGTTAACGTGATCGTATTCACAAAAACATGAGACTATATCTCATGACAGCACCACGAGCAAAAATCGTGGAAGCCCTGTGAAAATCGCGACCAGGAAAGATCACGAAAATGCTAGGAAAACACAAGCCACGAAGTGCCCTATTCGTGTCTGTAATTCATGCCTGAAGATAACAATGAAAATTGTGGAAGGATCTACGTTGGAAGGAGGCACGACACACGTTGGAGAGAAGGAACGACACAGGCAGGGAGCTCAACGCAAGTGGGAGGGAAACACGATACAGGCAAAGGGAGCTCGACTATGGACACAGGCAGGGAGCTCGATGGTGGACGCAAGATAGAAAACGAGCCACGAACTGTAGAAATGATCCACGACTGTAGAAACAAGCCACGATCTCAACCGTAGAAACGAACCACTATCTCCACAGTGCCCTCGAAAAACACGAATGCACAATTAAGAGAAGTGGAGAAAATTCAAAGGCTGAAAGATAAGCTCCAAGTGGTATTCTATGATCATTATCTAATTTTTGAATTGTGTTTGAAGCCTTAAGCTTTTGTCTATATTATTCTAAGGACGAAAAGCCTTAGAATTTCCCTCTAGAGGATGAAAACCCTTAGAATTTACCTCTAGAGGATGAAAACCCTCTTAGAGCATTTGAGGATTTCCTACCCAAGGTTATCCATTGTGATTACAAAGAGTTTTAAGTTTTCTTCAGCAGTGAATAAAGTGGGTTTGCAGCAGAGTTTGTGGAAAAGATTGCAGCAGTGGAGTTTCTTAATTATCTAAGGCTGAGCGACCCACCTTTTGGCCAATCTGAGTTGCTTTGGAAATGTCACAGGTCTGATTTGTATTGTTCTATCCCAAACTGATTTTTGTGAATCAAAGTAATCAGTTATTTATCATTTTTAAGGGTTGGAAGTGTTATTTTCAGTCACCATTGTTCGCAGATTTCTGAACTGTATTTCAGTCAATATTTGCCCCTAAAAATCAGCTTTTATCCATGTCTGGGCTGTTAAAAATTCAGAGATCAGTTTAGAATAAAAATATATAGAATGGGTTGCTGCTTTGTATGGGTTTCTTCAATAACCCTAGTCGCCATTTTTGGTAGTTACTTGCAGAAGTTAAAAATTGAGTCTTGTAAGGTCTCATACATCAGCTTAGGGCTTGATTTGGGCTTCATAAAATCTGCAAATCATATTGGAGTGGAAAATAATAAATTGTTGACTGATTGGTGTGAGTTTCATGCAATATCCTAATCACATTTTTCAAGATAAAATACGGATCTGCAGGATAAAAATCTGATATGCATGTTTTAAGTTTGCATTTGGTTTTGGGATTGGCGTAGAAACCAAGTGAGGGTCTAAGTGTCCCAAAAGGGGACATTACAGTGGTATCAGAGCTTGAAATCCTCCCATCTTGTGAGGATAGAAAAGGAAAAAAATCAGATCTGAATGCAATTAAGGAAAAGATGAAGTGGACCCAAGTCCCTTTCTTTGATGGAACTGAGGAAATCTCTGCTAGATGTTGGTTGAATGAATTTAAGAACTTTTTGTGTTGTAATCCTATGTGTCAAGATGATGCCCTCATGCTCATCTCTAGATACATGGATGGAGTAGCACACACATGGTGGTACCAAACGTTGAAGACCCAAGGAGTTGAATCCTTTGCTTCACTTGCTGATTTCTCACAAAGGTTTCTAGAAAGATTTGATGTGCAAGATGGCAAGGATGAGCAAGAAAGTGAAACCATGGAGTCTACACCCACGAAGGAGGACAAATCAGATCTGCAGGCAAGGGAAGAAGAAGAAGCTTCTAGAGAGAAAGGTATGGTTTCCATTGAACAAAATAATTGCATTAGTGAGGAGAAAACATTGCTTGTTGGATGCCAAGTTAGAGAGATTATTTCAGCTCCAAAGGAACCAAATATTGATATTAGACAGTGTTAGCATATGGATTTGCACGCATGCAAATGACATGCAATAGTGTGGGAACGAATTCCCTCCTCAATGAAGGTGAGGCTGCCTTTATTGAAAACCAAAATTGTATTTACATCTGTACATTCAAAATTATATGTGGGGGTGTTTTGGAACATCAATGGAAAGAAAAGTGAATGAAGGAGATGGAATGGAAAGAAGGAAAGGAGTGAAAAGGAATGAATTGAAAGAACATGCAAGAGTTAGGTAAAAACAGAGCCTAATATTGCATGAAGAGGAAAGATGAATAACTAACACAAATAAAACGGAGTTTGAGTTAGCCAAAGAAGAACATGTAAAGGGAACACACATGAGCAAGTAGATAGTCGAGCTTGATCACCGTGAACTAGAACAACCGATTAATATCGTTGACAATAAGATCAAAGATAATATTTGCATGCAAGATTCAACACCTAACATCTAATGAACATAAGAACACTAAATGTTACAAGAGACAATGAATGAGACACAAAGTTCGTATTTCATTAACTCCAAAATGTCTTTCACAAAGAACACAAAGTTTCTTCCTGAAACAAAGCTTGCACACAAAAGTATTTTCTTCTCCTCTCTCAAAGTCACCCTTACAAATGAGCCCCTCACTTCCTTTTATAACCCAAAAGTTGGTTACAAAGTAGTTAGGGTTTTAAATGCACATTAAATAGGGCACTTAAGTGACTTTGACTTTTTCAACCAACTTTATTAAAGACAACCCAAAAATAGAAATTACTTAAAATAACCATTGTTTCCCAAAAAAACACCTTTTAAAATATACAATAATAACCAGTGCCTTATCCATTGAAACGGGGTCCGCCTATCTCAAACGTATGAGAAATGGACTCTCCCACTTCGCTAGATACCAAGAAAATCAACTCCCTGCACCGCCGGTGAAATTAGGATCCGCTGCTTTTGCTAGTTGAAAGGATCTAAACCTTCCCAAAGTTTCAAACATCTTTTCTTCTTCTAGAGGTTCACTTGGCCAAAGAATAGCCTCACAAAATACCTGCAATTCAAGAATTCTACTTGGCATATCATTTAAATTAACAATTTTAGATTGAGCATTTTCAAATGAGTTCTTCAATTTGATACACCGCTCCATGGAAACTGACAAGAAATTGTTGGCGGGAGTGTACATGTCCTTAAACAATTTTGAAAATTGTTCTTCCACCTGCTCCGATGAACACCTTTGATTATGCTCATTTACGAGGTTACAAGGAATCTCAGCCATGAATTCCTGGATCAAGGAGAGTGAAGTGAAAGCTTCATTGCACATACTGTCATAATGAATCATAGAATCCTCGAGAAGCGTTTTTCTTGATTTAAGATGCAGACACCAAAGAAAACGTGTCCCTCGATGTTCAAATTCGAGAATTCCTTCAATAGCCAAAACTGAAGATTCCATACTCGTTATCTCCTGTAGACTGGGCAATATCTCATCCAAATTTGATATAGCAAAAACAAAAGTTTCTTTGAAAGAAAGAATTGGATCCAGATATGCACTGATATCTTCATGAAGCTTAACTGCAGTCTTGATCGTCCCCTGGCCTAAAACAAGAATCTCTGAAAGCCAAGTTTTAGTGACATGGCCCAATGTGTTTATTTCCTTTGACAAATTAAGAGTCTCTTCATCTGGGGCAGCCATTGCATCAGGTACTGGGAAGGTGGATGATATGGGATTTATCAAATGTTGAACATACTCCACCAATTGATTCTTTTCGGCCTTGAGCTGAGAATTTTGAGACTTGTATTTCTCCACCTTTTTAACACGATATCAATTGAGTCTCGAGCCATCGCCACGTCACTTTCTAATGTAGATCTTCCAAGTCCCAGTCTGGAAACTTCATAGTCGGCAGGCGTCATAGCATCGCGCTCTTTATCCACTTGTGGAATGGCAAGGTCTGCAAACTTGTTTCCATCATCATCTACCATTATTCGAGAAAGTACCTTAGGCTTCTTAGGAATGGCGTCATTCGAAAGTTTGAAAAGGGCATCAAAATCAATGTCAATTGGCTTGACAACTCTCTTCCTTTTCTTCACTTCGGAATCAACCCAAGGAGTATCATTTACTATTTCAGCATACAGAATCCTGGAGCTTGAATCGATATTCTCATTATTTCCGACCTCATGAGATCCTTCTTGAATCCTATCTACGACCTCGATTTGAGGAGACACAACCTCAATATCCACTTCCTGATTATTTGGGAGATTTTGGGAAATCCCTTCATGAACTGCATGCTCCGAAGTGTTTGATATTTGAATTACCTGTACTTGAGTGGGTGTTGGTTCGAAGCATGGCTGAGGATCATTTCTTCTTTGCGCTTCGAGCACTATTAACGATGTGGGTAGAAGAATCTCTACTCGAGGTAGAAAATCCAGACACACGCTCTTTTCCTTCTTCGGGGTTTGGATCTTTGGATCTCTCTCTTCGTGACACGTTGCTTGGCGAAGTGGATTTTGGCAACCATTCTTTTCTTTCCTGTTGTGTATGATTGGATGTTAACGAAGTTGATCGAGAAGAAACCTTGGTCGAATGGAGACCCCCTCGTATAGGCAATTTTTGTGATCCCGAAACGTGATCTGAATTGATTGAAATTTGGCAAGTTCCCTGTCATACCAAGATATGCTTCTTTCAATAATTGGTTGGTTCTTGCCATCGAGAGAAAATTCATCTCTCTTGGTCCAGTCGATTCGAGGCAATGGGGTAAAGGCAACAACATCATATGAGGGATCGACGACATCCTCATCATCATCTATGAATGAATCGGGAGGACTCCTGATGTGGAAGGCCTTGATCTGAGCAAGTGTTAGGCGAGAGTACTCCCGTCTCCTTACCTCATGTTCATCCGAACAAGCAGCCCGAAATCTTCCATGGTAGGGTTATGTTGGTACTTTGCTCCCAGAATCTTTTGCATATATCCATTGATATCGAACTGGGCTCTCTTCACATATGGATGGATGGTTATGAGAGCAAACTCCTTCTCCATGAGTTATGCACTGAATAGATTTGGGCATTGGTATTCCCCGATTTGGATCGGGAAATGAATTCCTGGATGGTGCTTGTCACTAAGAAGGCGGTGAACTTGGAATAATTGTCGCGCCAACTCCATTAACGCCCATCATCACCGACGTGCTTGGGAAGTTTCCACGGAGTACCAAAGAAAGCCACTCACACGAATGTAGGAAAAAGATGAAAATTGAATAAACCAGTTCCCCATTGAGAAATGACACTCATGGCTTTTTGGAAAACCTTTCCTCGATATTCCGATCCGGGTTCCGGATCATGCGGAAGGTGAATGCATCGTTGACTCTTCTAAAATGGTGAGAACTATTTTTGAAGTGAAATTGAGGGTAATAGTGAAAACACTATTCGATGACCCCATGATCTCTCTTGTTTCAAGTCCCGAAAATAGCTTTCTTCGTGCTACTGCATAGGTCAGATATGAAGTCATGTAGAAGCATCCAGTCATCTTGACTTCTATCAATTACTTGTGAATGGTGTTACTGCGATGATGGTGGCCCAATTCACAAACTCTTTCTTGGCTAGGATGATACGGATAAACCGGTACATCCATGGGTGGAAAACCCTAGCGGAAGGTAGATCGAAAACTCGACTTAGAGAGTGATCATGTCTCTGATTTCTTCCACGAACTCAATGCGGTACAGTTCTTTGGGAGCCTATCAATTCAGGTCTCTTGGTTACCAGCCGGTTGTTGTTGATCATTTTGCTCCATCTCGGGGGTTCTTCATCCCAAAACTCTTGCAACTGATTGACGAGTGATATCTCGTGCATTCTCGGAAAGTCGGGAATTCCGAGCAAGTTCTCAATGTGTTTTGGTGTGATCAAGAGGAAAGGCTCGCGATTATCTTTATAAATTCCTCGTCTCTCAAGGTCATAATGCTCCTCGCAAGCAATCACCAATTCCGGACACTACACCAAGACAGGGAATGTTGTTGCTTGGGGTAGGCCACTATGGTAAAGCCTATATGAGAAAATGGTTTTGCCTTCGATTTTCACTCGCTCGCAAAACTGTTGCACGTTGATGTGACCCAGATTTGTATCGGTGATGTTGTCATATGCCGACTTAATGGAGCTAGGAGGGATAATTCCTTGGAATTCATATTTCAGGGTGGATTTGTTAGATTTCTCCACCGGCTTCCTCGATCTCCCTGCAGATTTGGATCTTTCGGTCATTATGAATTTAACAAAAACAGTGACTTAGGCACGCCAGACAACGCAAACGGGGCTGGGTCTCAGTCTCCAACGCCCCGTCGATACAAGAAAGATATTTTTCACTTTAATATTAATATTATTTTAAAAATAATAATAACCAACCCGAATTACAATTTTTTTAAAAATATATCAATACAACCAAATCGAGACTAAGCTCGAATTCTAGATCGAGCGATACAATGACAAATATTTTTTAATTAAAATCTCCCGATTTTAATATATATTTGTCAGAACAAATTCTCCTTGCTATGCGTGAATGACTTGTCAATGGATGTGTGGTCTCTCCTCTTTGGCGCGGCCTGCTAATTAATTTTTTGTTTTTAAACAAACTGCTCTTCCTTTATCCTGCGCATGGAATCCTTTTGTTTTGTTTTATATATTCAAAAACTGTTCTTATTTATGGCAATGCGTGGAAAGCTCCTTCAAATCAATGTGTAAACAGCTACTTCCTCCAGCACGTGGGCAATATGTTTTGCATTGAAATATTTATCTTTTCCTGGCTTAGTGATTACTCAAAGACTCCTGCGTGCTAATTTCTTTCTTTCCTCCTTCCTGGGAGAATTATTCTCTTTGTATTCTGTCTGACCAATACGTGGTCTCAAAACAAATGCCCCTCTTTCCTTATTTTGTTCTGCGTGGGAATTATCTTTGCTGTCCCTTCTTCCTTTGGGCGCGTCCTTTTTATATTCTTCTAACTTTGTTTTATTGAAAACTGGCTTCTTTCCTACAGGCGCATGGAAAGCTCCTGCACATTTTGTATTTCTCCAAGGTGTGGAAAACTGTTCTTTTTAATTCTTTGGAAAATTGTTCTCTTTTCAGCTGGGCGTGGAAAATTTTGATTTCCTTGTTTTAAAACTGTCCCTTTTTTGCCATGCGTGGAAAGAAGATTTTAAATCTTGTTTAATTGAAAACTGCTCCAATCTCTATCAATGTGCAGGCTAAAACAAATGCTTCCTTATTTTATTAAAAACTAACTTATATCTCTCCCTAGGCGCGTCCTTTTGAAACTGTTCTTTGCCAGTGCAATGCGTGCGTGGGTTTTGGATTTATATTATCTCAAAAACTGTTCCTTTCTTTCTTTTCCCTCAGCGCATAGAAAGCTCCTCTTCAGGCTGGTGCCTTTTGAAACTTTTAAAACTTTATTCTGTCTTTTCCATGCGTGGAGAATTCCTTTGCTGGCTGTCCTCTTGTGAATTTGATAAAACCTCCTTGCATGCACAACTGATATTTCTTCCTTCACAATGGCGTGAGTTTCTCTTGCATTATGGGATGTTGACAAAATATTATGTCTTCTTGAAGAAATAAGAAGCAATTGAAAGCTTCGCATGACTTTTTCCAACGGGTTTGATGGAGGAAGTTACGGGAATTAATCTAACTTCCTCTCTTCCCGGGTAGTGGCTTAAGTGCCGGGGGAAATGGGGAAAGCAACGGACAATTGCCAACGGGAATGGCAAAATGGGTTGGAATCCTGTCCAATTTCCCCATGTGGGAAATTGGGGAATTTCCTGCCCGTTAGCCAATCCATGATTTGGCAATTGGCAGAGAAAATCCCACGTGCGGGAAAATTGAAGAGGATTGCCAGGAAAGTGGAAATCCGGGGTCGGGAAGCCAAATTGGCTTCCCGGCAGTTGGAAGCGAAAGCTTACTTCCCCGACATTAAAATTTGTCGAATGATTTTAATTTATATTTATTTAATTAAATACCCCTCAAGTGATTTAAAAATCAATTTAATCAAACAAGGAGCAATTAATTAATTAAATATTAATTAATTACTTTTAATGTATTTGCACGCATTTTAAAGCCTGGCGGGAAGAGTTCTTGCCCGAAAAGGACGAAACGAAGACCGAAACGATCACAAAAATGAGACGATCGCGATGAGTCCGATGAACCATGCAAGGCAACACTTTTCAAAATTTTCAATTTTTTCATTTTTTATTATTTTTAACAATTTTGCGAAGTCAAAATTGGCTGATAACAGACAGAGAAGAAATTCATTTATGCAAGCAAGGAGGATGTAATGGAAACTCAAAGAAAGAGTGAGGAGGGCAAAGAAGAGCTAGGCTGCTAGATTGATAGGCACCAAGGGAAACAACACCTACATAAGTACAAGGCAAAAACTCTTCATTATTGACAACAATTCAAGGGGAGCATAAAGACAAATCAGATCCACTCCAAAGTGTAGAAGTCAAAGAAGAATTTATGGAGCAACTTGCACATGAGGAGGAGCCTCCCATGGACACTTATGTGAAATTGTAGCCTGCTGTAATTTAGAAACCAACAGCGTTTGATCAACTTTTAGATACATTTATGTAATATCCCTTCCCAATCGAAGACCCTTAGCCTATTTTGTCTACCCAACGACTAAGAGAAGAAAATAAGGGTGACTAATTTTTAATTATTATAAAGTGCCTTCGGGAAAATATGTAAGCACTTATAATAATTTAAATAACTTAATATTATGTTAAGTCTAAGTTAGAAAAAGGTGTAATTACATTTTATATTGGTCCTAGGGGGAAAATGCGACTTGGCTTACTAAGTAGAGGGGACTTTTGTAAAGATTAAAAAGTCATTATATATTTATGTCTCCCCAAGGGAAAAATGTGACTTGGCCTAGAGAAGAGAGATGGAGGAAAGAAAATATTTAATGAAGGAGAATGGTGATTGGTTGTGTAGAAGGTCACTATGGGTAACTTCTTCCTTTAAAAAGGACAAGTCGACTTGGGTCTGGGCATGCTATGATCATTTGATAATTTCTGATTTTATGTCTGAAGAGCTTTTGCATAATTTATTCCAAGGACGAAAACCCTTAGGAATTACCTCTAGAGGACGAAAACCCTCTTAGAGAATGTGAGGGATCTCTACTCAGGAGATTCTATGGTGCTTGCAAAGATTTATATTAATTTTCAGAGTTATTTCCAGCAATTGTGAAGGTATTTTGCAGATATTTATATCAAGGGTTTGAAGAATAAAATTGCAGCAGTGATTATATTTTTATTCCCAGCTAGAGCGAACCACACGGAGGTTTGTTTGTAGTTGTTGGAAGGCATTTCAGATCTGTTTTGCATTGCTCTTTCTCCATATCTGATTTTTATGTATTAAAGTAAACATATTTCTGAATTTTTGAAGCATTATAAGTGTCATTTCAACCATAAGATATTGCAGATTTTTGAGCAGTTTTTCAGTTTATTTTTGCCCCTAAAAATTAGATTTTATCCATGCATGGGTTGTTAAAAATATGTGAATGACTTTGGAGTGAGTATGAGTTATATTGCTGATTTAGCAGGGTTTCATACTCAACCCTAGTTGCAATTTCTGAAATAAATTTCAGATCCACATAATAGTGACTAAAAATATATTTTTATGAGTGTCATGGTGTTTGGATTTGCCTAAAATCCATTTAGGGAAAAATATGTCCATTTGGGGACATTACGGTGGTATCAAAGCTTGAAATCTTCCAAACCTGTGAGGAAAGAAAAACCAGATCTGAAAATGACTATGGAAGAAGTTCAGAGGAGCTACATAGATGAAGTATTCACTAGACGCAATAGAGAATTGCTAACTTGTTGGATGGATGCTCAAAGAGATCTAAAAGACTCCATTATAGGAGCCTTTGCTGATTTGAGCAGATCTATTCAGGGAATGAGTACTGCCATACCAAGCTCTCAAGGAAGGCAAGGCAACAATGGTGATGGAAGTTTTACGGGATCAGCTAGGACCTCATCCAAGCCTTCACGGATGTTCAAAGCCAAGTTTCTCCAAAAGGAGGAACAACCAGTTGAGGATGAAGACATGAAGACATGGGAAAAAGAGTATGCAACACTCAATCCCAAGAGAGTGGAAGAAAATCAGCCCATTGTGTATTCCACCATGCAAGAAGAAGAAGCTTCAAAAGGTATGATTTTCATTGAGCAAAATAATTGCATTAGTGAAGCTTTGCTTGCTAGGGAAATTGATAATAAACATGAGAAGAAATTCCTATATGCAAGCAAGGAGGATGTAATGGAAATTCTAAAAGGTGTGAGGAATGGAATAACAGAGCTATAGCTACTAGATTGATAGCCGCTCAAGTGAGACAACACTTACAAGAGTTCAAGGCAAAGACTTCTTCTATTTGTGGGCAACAAGGTATGAGGAATGATATTCCTCAAGATATGGCAGCCAAGAGCATGGAAATCTCTTTCCAAGGAGGGCAGATTGCACAGATCAAGATTGTGTGGAACAAGGTATGCCATCTTGTTTATTGCAGCAGCTGACTTACAATAATATTCAGCCCTTTGTGGACAAAAATGCTCGAGGATTTGTTACTAAGTCAAGTCATTTTGGAGACGATTTTGACAAGGATAATCCAAAATATGAAGAGCCTAATAATGTGTCTTACCTATCGTTGCCTATTCCAATTTATTGCCATCACAAGATGCATGATAAGATAGAAGGTGGAGTCTTCATTATGGAGTTTGTTGAACCATTGCTCCAAGTATGTGTATATGAGCATCTTGTGGATGATATATGGTGGCAAGTTTTAGTCCACTTGGACAGTACATGTGTCTAGGCTTCATGGATCAAAAGATGTTTTGTCTATTGTGCATGGCACTTGGACAAAACAAATTTGGAATTGCTTGAGGAAAACAATTTTGGGAAGGGAGGACTGTAATATCCCCTTCCCAATCGAAGACCCTTAGCCTATTTTGTCTACCCGACGGCTAAGGGAAGAAAATAAGGGTGACTTAAGTTATTTTTAATTATTATAAAGTGCTCAGTGAAAGGGAAAAGTTACCGTATCGAAGGAAAATATGTAAGCACTTATATAATTTAAATAACTTAATTTATGTCAAGTCTAAGTTAGAAAAATGTGCAATTACATTTTATATTGGTCCTAGGGAGAAAATGTGACTTGCTTACTAAGTAGAGGGACTTTTGTAAAGATTAAAAGAGTCATTATATATTTATGTCTCCCCAAAGGAAAAATGTGACTTGGTCTAGAAAAGAGAGATGGAAGAAATAAAATATTTAATGAAGGAGAATGGTGATTGGTTGTGTAGAAGGTCACTATGGGTAACTTCTTCCTTTAAAAGGACAAGTCGACTTGGGTTTGGGCATGCTATGATCATTTGATAATTTCGATTATATGTCTAAAGCTTAGAGCTTTTGCATAATTTATTCCAAGGACGAAAACCCTTAGGAATTACCTCTAGAGGATGAAAAAACCTCTTAGAGATGTGAGGGATCTCTACTCGGAGATTTATGGTGCTTACAAAGATTTTTAGAGTTATTTTCCAACAATTGTGAAGGTATTTTGCAGATATTTATATCAAGGTTTGAAGAATAAAATTGCAGCAGTGATTATATTTTTATTCCCAGCTGGAGAACCCACCACACGGAGGTTTGTTTGTAGTTGTTGGAAGGCATTTCAGATCTGTTTTGCATTGCTCTTTCTCCATATTGATTTTTATGTATTAAAGTAAACATATTTCTGAATTTTGAAGCATTATAAGTGTCATTTTCAGCCATAAGATATTGCAGATTTTTGAGCAGTTTTTCAGTTTATTTTTGCCCCTAAAAATTAGATTTTATCCATGCATGGGTTGTTAAAAATATGTGAATGACTTTGGAGTAGTATGAGTTATATTGCTGATTTAGTTCGGGTTTCATACTCAACCCTAGTCGCAATTTCTGAAATAAATTTCAGATCCGCATAATAGTGACTAAAAATATATTTTTATGAGTGTCTATGGTGTTTGGATTTGCCTAAAATCCATTTGGGAAAAAATATGTCCATTTGGGGACATTACGGTGGTATCAAATCTTGAAATCCTCCAAACTGTGAGGAAAGAAAAACTAGATCTGAAAATGACTATGGAAGAAGTTCGGAGGAGCTACATAGATGAAGTATTCACTAGGACGCATAGAGAATTGCTAATTTGTTGGATGGATGCTCAAAGAGATCTAAAAGACTCCACTATATGAGCCTTTGCTGATTTGAGCAGGATCTATTTATGGAATGAGTGCTTTGCCATACCAAGCTCTCAAAGAAGGCAAGGCAACAATGGTGATGAAAGTTTTACGGATCAGCTAGACCTCATCTACGCTTTCACGGATGTTCAAAGCCAAGTTTCTCCAAAAGGAGGAACAACGAGTTGAGGATGAATACATGAAGACATGGGAAAAGAGTATGCAACACTCAATCCCAAGAGAGTGGAAGAAAATCAGCTCATTGTGTATTCCGCCATACAAAAAGAAGCTTCAAAAGGTATGATTTCCATTGAGCAAAATAATTGCATTAGTGAAACTTTGCTTGCTAGGGAAATTGATAATAAACATGAGAAGAAATTCATATATGCAAGCAAGGAGGATGTAATGGAAACTCTAAAAAAGTGTGAGGAATGGAATAACAGAGCTAGAGCTGCTAGATTGATAGCCGCTCAAGTGAGACAACACTTACAAGAGTTCAAAGCAAAAACTTCTTCTATTAGTGGGCAACAAGGTATGAGGAATGATATTCCTCAAGATATGGCAGCCGAGAGCATGGAAATCTCTTTCCAAGGAGGGCAGATTGCATGCAGATCTAAGATTGTGTGGAAGAAGGTATGCCATCTTGTTTATTGCAGCAGTTGACTTACAATAATATTCAGCCCTTTGTGGACAAAAATGCTCAGGATTTGTTGCAACAAAGTCAAGTCATTTTGGAGACCAATTTTGACAAGGATAATCCAAAATATGAAGAGCCTAATAATGTGTCTTACCTATCGTTGCCTATTCCAATTTATTTCCATCACAAGATGCATGATAAGATAGAAGGTGGAGTCTTCATTATGGAGTTTGTTGAACCATTGCTCCAAGTATGTGTATATGAGCATCTTGTGGATGATATATGGTGGCAAGTTTTAGTCCACTTGACAGGTACAGGTGCTAGGCTTGCGGATCACTTCAACATGTTTTGTTTATTGTGCATGGCACTTGGACAAAACAAATTTGGAATTGGTTGAGGAAAACAATTTTGGGAAGGGAGGACTGTAATATCCCCTTCCCAATCGAAGACCCTTAGCCTATTTTGTCTACCCGATGGCTAAGGGAAGAAAATAAGGGTGACTTAAGTTATTTTTAATTATTATAAAGTGCTCGTAGCAAAGGGAAAAGTTACCGTATCGAAGGGAAAATATATAAGCACTTGTAATAATTTAAATAACTTTAATTTATGTCAAGTCTAAGTTAGAAAAATGTGCAATTACATTTTATATTGGTCCTAGGGAGAAAATGTGACTCGCTTACTAAGTAGAGGGACTTTTGTAAAGATTAAAAGAGTCATTATATATTCATGTCTCCCCAAAGGGAAAAATGCGACTTGTTCTAGAAAAGAGAGATGGAAGAAATAAAAATTTAATGAAGGAGAATGGTGATTGGTTGTGTAGAAGGTCACTATGGGTAACTTCTTCCTTTAAAAGGACAAGCCGACTTGGGTTTGGGCATGCTATGATCGATTGATAATTTCTGATTATATGTCTAAAGCTTAGAGCTTTTGCATAATTTATTTCAAGGATGAAAACCCTTAGGAATTACCTTTTAGAGAATGTGAGAGATCTCTACTCGTGAGATTATATGGTGTTTGCAAAGATCTATATTAATTTTTAGAGTTATTTCCTACGGCAAAAGTGAAGGTATTTTGTAGATATTTATATCAAAGGTTTGAAGAATAAAATTGCAGCAGTGATTATATATTTTATTCCCAGCTGGAGTGACCCACTTAGAGGTTTGTTTGTAGTTGTTGGAAGGTGTTTCAGATCTGTTTTGCATTGCTCTCTCTATATTTGATTGTTATGTATTAAAACAAACAAATTTTTGAATTTTTGAAGCATTATAAGTGTCATTTTCAGCCATAATATATTGCAGATTTTTGAGCAGTATTTCAGTTTATTTTTGCCCCTAAAAATCAGATTTTATCCATGTATGGGTTGTTAAAAATATGTGAATGAGTTTGGAGTAAGTGTGTATGAGTTATATTGCTAATTTAGTAGGGTTTCATACTTAACCGTAGTCGCATTTCTGAAATAAATTCTAGATTTGCATAATAGTGATTGAAAATATATGTTGATGAGTGTCTGTGGTGTTTAGATTTGCCTAAAATCCATTTAGGGAAAAATATTTCCATTTGGGGTCATTACAATTTAACAGGCACATAAAGAACAGTGTTGGGACAACTCAACATATGTCTATCTTGAATGCTTGGAGCATATTGATGGCATTGCAAGGTATGGAATGAGTGAGATAAGGTCATATTTGCAGCATATTCATATTTCTTTCGATAAGAGTGATGAGTTGGATGATAAAATCTGTAATGTACATTATGTAATGCCTTGGGAACAACCATGTGAATATGAGCACCTTCTCAAGGGCAAGTGGTGGCAAGATCCATCTCATCTAATAGTTCTGTGTGCTAGAATTTTGAGGCACTTCAGCATGTTTTGTCTATTATGCATGACACTTGGACAAAAGAATTCAAAATTGCTTGAGGTCAAGCAATCTTGGGAAGGGAGGACTGAAATGTCTTGTTTCCTAGGATAGTCATGACGAAGACCCTTAGCCTATTTTGTCTTCCCGATGGCTAAGGAAATGTAGAGAGGGGAGACTTAAGTTCTAATATCTTATTATAATGTGCAAAAAATAAATAAAATATTATAAAAACACTAATAATAAAAATATTATGGACTTAATAAAAATAGAAAAGTGAACCAAATGATAAATCACTTAGCACAAATTGTATTTCTCAAGGAAAAGTGCGACTAGCCTTAGGGGCAATAGAAAAAGGGAAAAATGATAAAAAGCTCATGGGTCAAGTTTATTCTCTCTAAAAATTGTGACTTGCTCTAGGATAGAAAAAAGGAGGGAGAAAAGCATTTAATGCTTCAAGGAGCTGATTGGTTTTGTAGAAGGTTACTTTAGGTCACTTTTTCCTTTAAAAGGACAAGTCGATGTTAAGAATAATTAGTGTGCATATTAGTTTAGCGCTCCACATTATAATATTTAGTGTGTGTGTAAATAATGTGGAGAGAATAATACATGTAAGTGATTATTACATGAGTAATAATCACATAATCGTAGGTTGAGAGAATAAAGGGTGAGATAGATTTTAGGGATGGTTAGTGGTTAGGAGATAATCTAGGTGGTTAGAACAACCATCCTAGATTAGTGTTAGTTGTTAAATTAACTAGCTCTATATATTTGTATCATTTGTAATAGTTTAATGTTGAATTGATTATTTTTGAGCATATGCTCTTTCTCCAAATATGGGGTAAAACCCACATTTGGTATCGAGCGGTCATCTAGGCCTCTCTCGATCATTGTTTTGGCCTTCATGATTATTTGTTTTGCTCCACACAACAAAATGGCAAATGCTTATGTAGACCATGAGCAAATGCCATTGCATTGTTGTTCACCTTGCTTGCATTTTGTCAACAATTGAGCAAAGGCAGACCACGTGCGTGAAAATTGTTGACATTCACCGCTTGACTTGCATTTTCTTCTCTTTCCTTTCCACTTTGTTCATCCTATTCGCAGTTTGAACACCCACTATGTTCTGTGTTTGTTTATGAAAATCGAAAAAAGTTTTAATTTAAAAAAAAAAAAAAAAAAAAAAAATGATTTACAAGTTTCGGATCCACCGCAATCGCCATTGTCCTTGGATAAAGGTTTCTTCCCGGTTATATAAGTTTTGAAGGGTTTGATCTAAAGTTTACAAAGTAAATGGCATTGGATTTGGATTCATGTTTGCCTTGATCCAATACCAAGTTTATCAATTCTTGTTTGGATTGCCTGCATTGGAAGATTCATCGCCTCTCGTGGGACTGAATGTCTTTCACTTAACATCGATCTGCACCATCCATTTGCGTATTCTCGTCATGCTTTGGCTTTGATATCACGTGGTATTTTTTATAGTTCTGCCTTGGCAACATTGTTCAAGGTCATTATATCAAGTTTTTGTAGATCGTCCACTTGACTCGATGTAATTTCCCCTTTTTCGGGACATTATTCATATTTATTTTTCATTTGCATTGTAACCCCTTGGCATGTTTAGCGCTACAAGTGGGAGCCTCTTTAGTTAGTTTAATGTGCACATAGGTTAGTTACTTTTATTTATTTAATTAAAAAATAAATAAAGTTCACATAATCTTAGTATTAAATATTTTAATGAGAGTTCATGTTTTTCCTCCAAAAAGGAAAGGTCGGTCTTTATTGGATATTACACCCCATAGTTCTATAAAAGGGAGGTCACATTTCTTTATAGGGTTATGTTGGATGATCATTTGATTTCACTCCATGCTTGGAGTATTGGGATGTATGCCCTAGTTCTTGCATTTTGCTCTCTCTCATTTGGAAGCCATTGTTGAAGACATTGAAGACTCTTGTTCCATTCATTGTGTTTCATTGTGTTGAAGTGTCTTTGTGCATGATTTATGCTTTCTAGCTTTGGCGACTTGTCTAGAGTATTGGCGCATTTTATTGAGAGTAAAATCTGCATGTTATTGAATATTGTGAAGGGTTTTATGGTGCTTTAGATCTGCTGGTTATTGCTGGTTTTATTCTAACTATGGCGACTTGAATTGAGCATCTTTTGACATGTTTTAAGGGTGAACAAGCTATATTTGTAATCTGATCTGAGTTGGCTTATTTTTCTGAGTGTGAGTAGCCATTTTGGGATGTTTTTGAAGGGTTCTAAGAGCTGGAAATAATTTACATGTTTTATGCTAACCCTAGCGACTGGTTTGGGGATTTTGGGGGCTGTTTTGGAGGGTTTTCGGTGGTCTAAAAATTCAGATTTTAATATCTTTGGAAAACTCTTGAATGTACTTTATTTCACGACAAAAGATGAAGTATTGAGCAAGTTATGAATTTTCCGAGTTTCAATTTATGCACTGTGCACGGTTTTGTCTACATAGTTTCAAATTTCGTGGGTTGATTTGCATGCCTTCTACTTATCCAAAAATTGTGATCTATAGCTTGTTGGAAAGCTAAAAATATGAAGAATCTTTTGGCATTGGTTTGATAGAAAAATACTTGGACGGTGAAGGAGTTATTAATTTTTGAAGTTTGCAGCAGTCTAGTGCATTTATTAATTAATTACTTGTTGTAATTAATTTCAGATTTGAAGTGATTAATTTCCTAACTAGTTCTCCCATCTAATCCACCACCTTGGCTCACTCCAACCCTATTTGGGTTGTATTGAAGCTAACATTGGATTATTTGAGGTCGAACTAGGAGGGTTTGGTCCTTCTAGAGTCGATTCAATAAATTAAATTGTATATTTGGATAATATCCCAAAAGGGGATATTACACTCGAGCCACCCAACTTGGTTAGCATCCAACCATCGAGCTACTTGGCGAGCAGGCCGCTACGGTGAATAGGAAATCTAGATTAAATGATTTTATCACTGCACTCATGAGATCCACACTAGCTTCGAATCTTCACTACGTATCATTGCACAGGCACAAATCATTTCGAGAATTTGTTTCATAGGTTCGAGCTTTATTTGAAAATCATTACAATGAATTTGGATCCAACTTCGGCATTGATTTTGGCATCAAACCACATTCCATAGCACGAGCTCTATTTAGATCTGCAATCTCTTCTGCAGTGAAAGTATGCATGGACCAACTCGCTTTAGGCTATGCAATGAGTGCTTCCCCATCTTGAAGTTAAACAAATCTTACTCGTGTTCAATCTACGTTGGGCGGAGACCCAAATGCTTCAAACAACTTCGACCGTATATAAACTCCTCCATCGACAACAAGAACCAAATGGACCGTTCCTTGATCTTGCACCACCGACATCAAAATTTGATCGACCTTGACTATTGGCATTCGCATCCTCTTTTGAGTTGATTCAACTTGCGGCTTATCTCGCCTCACTTCTCGGCCATGGCGATTACATTGGCAACATATTAAACAAATCTCCCCACATTTGGTATTCATTACAAAATCTTTGGCAGTGGAAGATCCAATGCTAATGGATAAAGCTTTATTATTATTTTGATTGTCATGCCTTAATTTGACATGTAGGATAAATAGACCAGCGGTGGAAATGGATTATTTAAAGCACTCGTGCTTAGAAATAGGTTAAGAGGGGACAACAAAAAAAAAAGTCTCCTTTAAGTATAATTTTATATGAAGGGGGGATATTTTTCTGAAACTTTTGTTTTTGGGTTTATATTTTTCATTTGTAAGTGGATGCAATATCGGTAGAAGCCGACATCCACACTACTTTTGTGAGGTGGGAGAAGTAACACAATGTTCATTTTACGCCACCAAGTTAAATCCCGAGCAAATAACACCAAATATGGAAGCAATGGATCGAACTCATGTCAGCGACTTCGAGTGCGACATTTTCTCCCATATGCACACTAAGGGGGGAATGTTAGGAATAATTAGTGTGCACATTAGTTTAGCGCTCCACATTATATTATTTAGTGTGTAAATAATGTGGAGAGAATAATACATGTAAGTGATTATTACGTGAGTAATAATCACATAGAAATCATAGGTTGAGAGAATAAAGGGTGAGATAGATTTTAGGGATGGTTAGTGGTTAGGAGATAATCTAGGTGGTTGAACAACCATCCTAGATTAGTGTTAGTTGTTAAATTAACTAGCTCTATATATTTGTATCATTTGTAATAGTTTAATGTTGAATTGATTATTTTTGAGTGTATGCTCTTTCTCCAGATATGGGGTAAAACCCACAATTGACTTGAGGTAGAGCATTCTATGATCATTATCTAATTTCTGAATTGTGTCTGAAGCCTTCAACTTTTGTTTACATTATTCCAAGGACAAAAACCCTTAGAATTTACCTCTAGAGGACAAAAACCCTCTTAGAGCATTTGAGGATTTCCTACATAGGGTTATCCATTGTGATTACAAAGAGTTTTCAGTTTTCTTCAGCAGTGAATAAAGTGGGTTTGCAGTAGAGCTCATGAAAAATATTGCAGCAGTGGAGTTTCTTAATTATCTAAGGCTGGGCAACCAACCTTTTGGCCAATTTGAGTTGGTTTGGAAATGTCACAGGTCTGATTTGTATTGTTCTATACGAAACTGATTTTTGTGAATCAAAGTAATCAGTTTTATCATTTTTAAGGGTTGGAAGTGTTATTTTCAGTCACCATTGGTCGCAGATTTTTGATCTGTATTTCGGTCAATATTTGCCCCTAAAAATCAGCTTTTATCCATGTCTGGGCTGTTAAAAATTCAGAGATCAGTTTAGAATAATAATATTTAGTATGGTTTGCTGCTTTGTATGGGTTTCTTCAATATCCCTAGTTGCCATTTCTGGTAGTTACTTGCAGCAGTTAAAAAATGAGTCTTGTAAGGTCTCATACATCAGCTTAAGTTCTGATTGGGCTTCATGAAATCTGCAAATTATATTGGAGTGGAAAATAATAAATTGTTGATTGATTGGTGTGAGTTTTATGCAATATCCTAATCGCATTTTTCAAGATAAAATACAGATCTGCAGGATAAAAATTTGATATGCATGTTTTAAGCTTGCATTTGGTTTTGGGATTGGCGTGGAAACCAAGTGAGGGTCTAAGTGTCCCAAAAGTGGGCATTACATGAGAGAAAATGACCATCAATAGCATAGACTTTAGAAAATTGATTTTTCATGTATGATCCTATCGAAAGAGTGGTAGTTAAAACCATGCTGGAGAATATAGAGCAAAGGGAAGGCAACCTAAGCAGTAAGCTGGGGCAGTATTAAGGCACAGGAAACAATTCGATCTATATGGTGAGAAATGCGACAGTCCATTCAGTTGGACTCATTGAGAATCTGGATAACTATTAGGCTTAGTGAAGAAAATGGCTGATGGAGTTGCCAAGATAAGGCATAATCTGAAATCTGCATAGCAAGCTTGGTATAAGAGCTCTGTGAATGTTTATATGGTACCAAAAAGTTCCAAGTTGGACTCATGCATTCTTGAGGGTGAAAACCTAAGAACATCTCATTGAATCGTGCGAGATGCCAATTGTCTAAAAGTCAAGCCACTTGGTATTGATTAATTGGTCCCTTTGAACAGAAACAACACCTTTCTTTGTATTTCACTTGCATATACAAGCAAAAATATTCGTTACTAGAAATATTTTCTCACTTCCATCTTAATAGGTTATATTGTAACTTGCAAGAGTTACAAGACATTTGTAAAAATATGTGTGGCAAGTTATTAGTTTTATAGTTAAAATCATAGTTCAAAACTCGTACATGGCAATTACTCGGTAACCCATAGTTTAAAGTTAACATAAGGATTTAAGTTGTGTTCTTCGCAAACACATCATCAAAAATGGCCTTTACAAGCCCTTTTCCTTTGGTCTTCCCGAGAATAGGAGACTCCAACAACAAAGGAGTTCTTAAAAGATGTTTGTGAAGCTGCAATGTGATGAAAGTTGTTGCAAATTGTGTGGCTCCCGCCGACATAAGCTCCTTTCCATTAGTGTGAGCTCTCATGCACCCAAGGGTTACTCAGTAGTTGAGTAATTTTTTCTTCAACCACAATTTTCACCCATGCCATTTTTGCCATGTCCTCAATTAAGAGATTGATGCAACTATGCAAGGGGTCCAAAACAATATAGGGTGCCTATCAAGAAGTTCCCGATTGCTACAAATGCTATTGCATTGTTTGTACGACTTAGACGACATCCTCCACACCCACTTCCATAACCACCTCATCCAACGTATCACTCAAATTGGTTGCAATTTTCACCTAGTGCAAGGGACCCATTAATTGTGAGAACACCAATAACCGCTACTTGAAGCCACTAGAAAGTCAAATGCAATTCTTTCCGTCCATCCAACCATTAGACAAAATGCTGCAGCCCTTTTTATGCCATATTCTTTTTTCTTCATCAACTATAATGGACTACACAAATTATGAGTAGGAGTCTTTAACCCCTCTCCGACCATGGTCGATGCGCTTACCAAATTCTCCCAATATTGGCTCTTTGTTACATTGAATAGGTATGTTATTATAACACCAAAAGTTTGCCGCATTTACCCTTGCTTCATTCTATAATTTCCCTTTCTAACCAAGACCTTCGAGTGAAGGTTGTGCCCCAAGAGTATTTCGAGGAACATTAAACCTGTCCAATTCCATTGAGCTTGAAATATCTCTAGTAGATGAGCACCATCCCCAAACCCTTGGAGTTGGGAAATAGAAGATCCTTTAGCATCATACTCATTGGAATCAGTCATGGCCCCTTTATTCTTATGGCTGCAAGTGCTTGAGCTTTCCTCTTTTTATTCACGTAACTCACAAGGTAAGTAACCTTCTTTCTTTGCACCTCAAGCTACACTTTTTGCATAATTGCACATCTTTTCCTAAGTTTTATGTAAGGGAATTTTCGAGGCGATCGACGCCTTCACTCATCTTGAACCCACAATAATTGTATATGATAGAATTGGGCTCTGATTTTGGACCTAGGTCGCAATGCTTCCAAGATGGGTCATCGACTTCTTAGGCTTACTATGGCTACTCGAACTAGATGCCATTCTTATACCTCTGCTGCACTACAAATTGAATACAAACTTCAAGTAGAAACCCTATAAAATAAAGAAAAAAGGTTATATGTTTAAAACTTAAAACCCTAGGTGCTAGTGCCTATCAAAGAAAGAAGTAGAAGAAAATGGGAACTGAAATACAAACAAAAAGAAAAATTTCAGATGTTGGGTAATTTCAAAATGGAAAAAAACTCAAAACAAAATGGAAAAAGTCTAAATTTAAAAATAAGGGTGAAACCTCTTATTTCTTGGAAATCGTAAATTAGTTCAATTAGGCAGGTTGTAGTCTAATAGGTCTACAATGTAACTTGATGTGTACTATTATCTATTTTTAACATCTAAAACCTAAGTAGCCGATACGTTTTGGATACGGGCGAATGCAATGCGGGTGCACGGTACGCAGTATCCGATACATGATTATGACAAAAAAATTCGGCCCCGGATCTGCGTTGGATACAATAGTACAAAAATTATATAAATTGTAGCATCCTAAATAGGAATTAAGTTATTAACCACATATTATGCATATGAAAGACAAGATAAATAGATAACTTATAAGTTATAAGCTAAATAAGTGAATAACCACAACAAACAAGTCATAATTTGTTAAAACTTAGAAACTTAAAAGCTTAAAAGTTAAATACTTAAATCAAACACAATGTGAATGTCATGATATATTAAATTCAATTTATTACACCAAATTCCAATGATCAAAGTTCAAACTATCTTTCAATATTCATCATATTCCTCTTCATCAAGAGGATCAACATCAACATCATCATCATTATGTGGTTCATTAGAACCACATGGACTCGAACCACTCCCACTAGGGCCACTGCCAATTGCACCCCTTGTGCATGTAGGTCTCGTGGTGCCAAAGAAGTCTCCAATCCCTCATCATCTAATGGCAGGTGGGAAATGGAAGCATCCAAGTCAACTATCTCTGGATCAATATCCCAATGTTTTGTTGACCCTTCCTTGTACTCCGATTGCTTGTGTGATAAAAGGCACAAGTTGGAATGGAAGTTACCATCCCGTTGAGTGTCCATCATGCCCTCACAAGTCGTCTCAAGATGATTGTGTGTGATACGAATCGAGTCTCAACAACCTAATAAGAATGAGAAACAAAAATTAAAAAAAAATTGAAAACTTTTGAATACTAATTATACTATATTTTAAAAATAAAAAACTTATATTTAAATTAAAGAAAAAGAAAGGTAGTTTCCCTTACCTTCAACAGCTCCAAATGCGAGAATGATCTAAAGATGCCTTGTGACTGGTGATGGTTGGTCACAAACATTTGGATCTCTTCACCCTCTACATACACTTGTTGAATCCACTCTATTTTGTTGGCCATCTTTTTAGCATTAAATTGAGTGAATGCACAACACATGGTGTCCAAAAAATATGCCCATACCTTGCCTCAACTAACATCCCTGCGGCTTTGCAATTCTTGGCGTTGTCCGTTATGACTTGGACAACATTTTGAGGCCCCACCGCCTCAATGGATTCGAAGAGGATGTTGGCAATGAATTGGGCATCCTTCACTTGCCCCTCACAATCAATTGTTTTCAAAACATTGCCCCTTTAGGGAAAAACGTAATGTCCCCAATTTGGGCTCTTTGAATCCTGAGTGGATTAGAAGCAATTCCAACACTAAAATGCAAGTCAATAGAAAATAATCCAAAGCTTATGTCTGCAGATATGAATTTTATCAGGATCAAGTGACTAGTTTATAGAGAGACCCATATGAATATTCATGACAACAAGGATGCACCCTAACTCCAATGTGACAACAGATTTCTGGGAGTTTAAAACAGCTCTAAACAAGTGATGAGGAGACAATATAACTCAGTTTGGATCTGCTGCAATTAATTGCCAGTAATGGCAACTTGAACCATAGAAATATAACACCAACAGCGATGCCAAACAAGACTGTTTTCAGTTTCTTAAGGCTGCAATAAATCAAGGAGAATAATAGCAAAGAACAGTACCATATTTAAGCTCCACAGGACTGAATATTTATAGATAAAATGCTGCAGATTATCAGGGACTGAAGCAGCTCTGTATTTCCTCCAAAAATTATGAATTGAATACATTTGAAGCCCAAAAATGCAGTATAAATGGAGGCAATTAAGATCAGGTCTGGAATGATCCTTAAACACCACGAACTCACCAAAAGATGGGTTGCTCCACTCAATAAAATTAAGGAAATGCTGCTACAAAATATTCCCTCCAGCCTTCATGCAAAAACTCCACAAAATCAGCTAGAAAATACTGAAATTCTTTGCAAGCTCAATGGAATTACCTGGGTGGAAATTCCTCTCCTATTCTAAGAGGGTTTTCGTCCTCTTGATTATTTTAACAAGCACAAGCTTAGATAAAATTCTGAGTTTGATAAAAGAGTATGAGATGCCCCTCTTCAAGTCGACCTCTCCCTTATAAAGGAGAAATGGCCCAAAAGGAACCTCTTACAACACCAATCAGCAAAAGTTATTATTTCTAAGCAAGAGCCCCAAAATTCTCACCTAAGCTAGTCGCATTTTCCTCACAGGGAGGTTACAAAATTATCATGGACCTAATACTTCCCCAAAGGTTAATATCTTTCTCTAGGCAAGTCGCCAAACTCCCTAGGAAGGATACAAAATGATATTAGACTTTTATAACACCCTATTTGCCCCCCCTTATGCACCTTTCTAGATATTACAATTTTTTATTTAAAAGTGCATACCAATATTAAGCCAAATAAATTAATTATAAGTGCTTTAATAATTTTATTTTATTTTCTTTTTGGCATTTATAAAAATTTATTGTGACGTAAGTCACCCTTGCTCACATCCTTTGGCCGTCGGGTAGACAGAATGGGCCAAAGGTCTTCGATACTATTATTCGAGAAAGAGAGATTTCACAAAGACATTGCCCCTTTAGGGCATACTGCAACCACATTGATCAAAGGGTGGTTTCTTGCATCTTTCCATCCATCAGAAACGATGGACACACCTGTTTTGGCCCATGAGTCTCTAATTGGTTGCAAGGAGGTTTCCACATATTTTTTTTGTTTATCCAATAGGGTGGTGTGGATCTTCTCATAGCTTGGTGATTTGTACCCTTTTGGGGCCTCATTGATGGCTTTCACCATCTCTTGCCAATAAGGTGACCTCACAACATTAAATGAAAGTCCATTTGCATACACACATCTTGCAATGTGTTCATCTGCAATATCCCTTGCTCTCATTTTGAAAGGCCTTTTCCAATGGCCCTTTTGTCTTACTTCTCTTTCGTGAAAGGGGTGAATCCTCATCATCCATGGAGGTAGGCGTCACAAATGGATGTGGCATGGTCACAATTGGGGATCCACTACTTGATGGGGCAACAGGAGGCCTCACTGATCGAGATGAACTTCCTCTTTTGGCCAATGGATGACCCGCTTTCAAAGCCAAAGCTGCCTCTGCATCTTCTTGCTCTTTGATATATGCCAAAACTTGTGCTTTTGGCACCCCAACATTATTTTTCCCTTGCATGTTCTTATACCATGACCGGTATTGCACACAAGTGGCTTTTCACCCGACTATAAGAGCCTTTGAATATTGATTCACACTCGTTGCATTTCCAAACAAAACACCCACCACCTGGAAGTTGTTCAAGTATTGTTACATGCCTCCATAATGGCGAATTTGGGTCAAATTCCTTGATCAAAGATTGCCTAGAAGAGGTGGAACTTGTTGCCATTGTAGAAGTACCTACAAGGTTCAAAACCAACAACATAAGCAAAGAAAACAATGGCTAAAATTTAAAAGTTAAACTCTTTTCCCTAGGGCATAACATGATAGCATGTATTGAAAATTTCAAAAAAAAAAAGAAAAAAACAGTTTAAAAATAAAAATTTCAATTGGGAAAAAATAAAATAATGAACATAAGCAAAAACATGAAGTGTGTGAAAGATTAAATAACAAAAAAAAAAAAAAATGAGAAACAAACTTAGAAGTTAAATAATAAAACTTAAAACCTTACCTTCACTTAATAAACCACAAATCCTCCTCCTTTGCAGCTCCTCAATGGCCTTGACAGCGAATACACACTCCTACCAGCTTAGGAAAATACTTACAATGTTTGTTCTTGAAGTATTGACAAGCAAAATGAAAATTTAGAGAGGCAAAGATAAAATGAGGAAGGAGAGGTAAATTTCTTTGCTTTATGTTTTGTTTTTGTGTTTTACTTTTGTTTTATTGTTTCTAGTTAACTTTTAGGGTTTTAAATTAATGAAACTTATACATTATAATATGTCTTTAAAAGAAAAGCAAAAAAAAAAAAAAAAAGTTGTTTTTGGTGGGGATGTAGACGAACCCGCTGGGGTACCGGATATACCTTGCCCGCTCCCAGCCATGTATCCCCACCGTACACCCGTATCCAATCCGTTTCGTACCGGTTTGTGCCCCCGCCCCCCCTTGCCCTTGCCCTTGGCCCCACCCCGCCCTCGCCCCTGGCGTATCGGTATCCTAGTCTAAAACCTATGCTTATTTGCAAATATGTGGCAATGACAAGTGAGTGAACCATGGTTGTGTTTGACAATCATGTCACATACTAGAAATTGCTTTAGCAGAGAAAAAAACTAATAGAAAAACCCAAATATATGAAACAAATGACATTTTTTCCAATTGTAGGTTATATAAATGTTAGTCGTGTAATGCTTTGAGTAATTGCGAGTAATTACTCAGACTTGATCTCACATTTGGCTTGCACAATAACAGGATGGTTATTAAATCTCGTAAAATGAGTGGCGATTTATTGAGAGGTTTAAAATAGAGGTTACAATTGTTTTGATTTCCAGGTATGATGAACAGAGAAGGATAGTTCGGGGGCTCGAACAGAGAGGTTTATTTCTAGTTGCTTATTGTTAGGCACCCACTTCTTGTCCAGTTTTTTGCAGAGGTAGAGGGCCATCAATAACAGGCAAGAAGCTTTTCTATTAAAGCAGGGTGAAGCTGTCACAGTTTGGGGTTTATACATTCCAAAGGTTATCTCGTAGCAATTGCTTCATGTATTTCCTTTTAATTGTGCATCTCCCTTTTTTGTGCGATATCGGGACCCTGGCTCGAGGAAGTGGGTTATTAGCTCTCACTGGAAGGTAAGTCTTGTAGAGGGCTGGAAGCTTCTCTTTATTTGCCATAATTTGCGTAAAGATGTGTGCTTGTTTATGACTTTCTTGTGAAATGTTTAGGTCATTTCTGTTGCTTCTCTCAAATGAAAGATTGGTTTTCTGTTAATCATGCGAACACAATACATGCATGTTTTACAGCTGATTTTTTTAATGATGAAAATGTGATTGTAGTAATTTTGTTAAATGCCTTGCTTAAGAAGTTGGAAAGGGTAAGTTCACATTTCTGCTGCAACCATTGAGAATCTTAGTTCCCTGATTTTCTAATTGGTCCCTTGGTGCTTGACAAATCTAAACACGGTTCTGTTTATAGTTTCAAAGATTTTGGATCTTTTGTTCATCTATAAGAAAAACTAAAGTAATGTAAGCTTTGGCTCTTACTCAAATGGAGATAGACTTATTCCACGGAATTTATTCAAAGATGTACAGAAACAAAATCCAACTGTTCCATATATTTACTAAAATGGAGCCAAAACTAATTCTGTAAAATTCAGTTAAGTTTTGAGAAACAAGGGTTCAGTTATTGACATTAGCACGAACATATGTTGCAACTAGTTGATCTTATAATTGAATGCAAACTCGGTACAATCTCATTGTTGTGAGCAACAACTCATTCTTATTCTAAAACTTTTCTTGCCAATTTAACATAAAAATGAAAATATTCATCATGCAACATGTTTGTGGCCGAACATCAGTCATCACGCATTACAGTATTCAACTTATTTTCAGCCATTTACATTAAGTTCATATGAAGGTCATCACAAATTCACCTCTCCAAATGAGAGCATAACATCAATTTGTTTAAATCCATCTTTAGTCCATAATACTCTTTTAGTTTCTTTTTGACCAACTACCCCTAGCACAGGGACTGCTGAACCCGATCACATCTAATTCTATAACATCAATTTGTTTAAAATCCATCCTTAGTCCAGAATACTCTTTAGTTTCCTTTTGATTGACTACCCCTAGCACAGGGACTGTCACTAATTATGATATCTAACTCTAGTTCCCTACCTTCTTTGCATTAAGAAGAGGGCATTCATTGTACATACAAATGAATGTGCTTTCAGCTTATGGCTGGATATTCTGCCTCTAATGTTATGTTTAACTTTAAAGACTTGCACATTTTGCAGAAGAAGAGGAATGAAAACGTTCCTAATGTAGACATGATGCAGCAATCTTGGTTTCTAGGCAAAAATATTTATGTGTGAGAAAAGCACAGCTGAAGACCTTTACCTTTGAGCAAAATCAAAATAGAGATCTTCCAGCCATGTATACAATGGAAGACACATGAAGTGTTACAGGCCTCAAGGTATCTCCAACTTGCTTCTTTCATTTGCTATTGTCATTATTTCTTCAAATTCAGATTAGTGATCATTGCTACTGCTTATAAGTTTCTTATAAATTCTTGTATTTTTTAAATTGAAATCTAAAAGCAGATAATTTATATTTAATTCGGAGTACACTGTATCAATGTTGTGTATAGCATTTATTCTTAATCTGGCATAGGGCATGTGAGTAGATGCTTTAGTTAATGGAGGATGCATTTTGAAGTAATTTTGTTGTATTAATATTAATAAACCCTCATTCGTGTGCATGATATACTTCAGATTATTATGCTCAAGGAAAGCCCAGCGTCGATTAGAGACATCTGGTCTTGATTCAACATCTGGTTAATACAACATAAGTGTTCTATGCTAATGTTTACAGGATTTATGAAGATAATAACTAACTGTAAACATTGTGCATTGTGAATATAACAGGAAAATATTTATTATGATAATTTGGTGAGAGATCATAACCAAGTGGTGTACATGATGTTGGTCACTTCATTTCCATAATAGTTCGCATACTCATATTTCGTGAATATTTGGCAAACCCAAAAAAATTGACTTTGCAAAAATTCAGCAAGACTTGGCGAATATTCAGAAATATTGGGCAACTTAAAAAATACATAAATTTCCTTAAAACCAGATTTTTAATGCAAAATATAGCTCCAAAGTGTATCAAATGAGTCTATAAAATGTCGGGAAGTGTTTTATATTAGATTCGAATACAAATAAAATACAAAATCACATCATGCAAATACAACCAATTGATAAGTGTTATGAATTTATGATGACCGTCTTTGAAAATTATCATCATAAATTGCATATCTATGCAAGTTACCATTCACAATAATTTACATTTTCATCTTTCATGTTCTAGAGAAATATTGGGGAGAGGGTCTAGTGTCTTTACTAGTCCCTACACCGAATTGTGATTGCTCGCTCTTGAAAGACTACGATTGTGGCTTCACCTGGTGGTAGATGGCAGTGACTTTGTAATGTCCCTTTTTGTGACTGCAACTGAAAAATGAGGAAAGCACACAAGCCCCAAAATTATTAAATTCAGATATTAGACCAGCAAACCAAATTTTATGACAGTTGGAAATTAGGAGTTTAAAATAAAAGGAAAATCACTCAAATCTCATCAAATAAACCAAAATATAGATAAATATTTTAGGAAGAATTTAAGCCACTTTCCACCATGAAACTTGATCAAACACTCAGTTGGAAAATTAATTAAGTACAACAGAAGTACAACTCAAAGAAATTATGAAATGAAGGGTTTCCAAACCCCAATGTCCACAAAATATGATAGATTCCAGCCTTAGAAATTATGAGGAGTCCAAATATCAAAGAAAATCTGAATTATGTGCCCTAGAAGGCACCCAACAACCACTTAACCCAAGTCACTCCCTTTAGGGAGAGCTCCAAAATGCATGCAAAACCTTTGTAGATGTCTTCCTTGATGTTCTAAGTCCAAATCTGCAAGAGGTCTTCAAAAGATGTCTTCACTTCACCAAAAATGGAGGGTTTTCGTCCTCCACCAAGCCACAAGGAAGGTTTTCGTCTTCCTTGGAAATGCCACACTAATGGATTGTCGCCCAATAGTGGAATGACAATGAGCAATCAGCCCAAAGATCAAATGTAGAGTAAATGCGCCAAAGATAGATGATGAAAATGAAGTCATAAGTCTCCTTTTATAGCCCTTGCTTGGCGCCAAAGGCCAATTAGAAAGGACCGACCTCCTTGGGCTTCTTTTTATCTTTTAATTTGTTTTTAAGACGACTCCAACCCAACTGACCTACCTTATTAAAGAAACATTAAAATTAATAAAAGAAAAATGAAATGGAATGCAATTCCTTTCTTTGCTCATTCATGCTTCATTGCCACGGAAAGGGAATGGCAAGAAGTCCATTATTAGGCTCTCAAGTCGAAAATGGGGACATTACAGACTTCTCTGTTATATGTTTGACATTCCCTCCAAAGATATCATCTAATCCAATATCTCATGCTAGTGCTAATCCCTTTATACTTTCTTTCTCAAAAACAATAATTTTGTCATCTGTGAATGCAAGGATCTCCTCTTCTTGCCCAGTCTAGTTGTTGTATAGATTAATTTCATCCAAATCAATAAGTTCCTATGATGTGGCCTCCACCTTTCTTGCGTGAAGTCAAAGATTGTATTGCACAATAACCAAGTCATGAGGCATTTTTGAGTCAACTTGTCGTGTTTCTTTGTGTGAATGACTGAACAAACTTTAGATGCACTCACATCCGAAACACTACACAATTGAAATAAAATTATGAGGGCTAGCTTTTGAAGATGAGAGGTACTTCCTCTTGAATCCTCCCACCAAGAACTTACAAACAAAATATTCAAAAATTTATAAGTAAATAAAATTAAATTTGTAACTTGTAACATATAAGTAAACATTCTAATTTTTATTACTTGGTGCCTGCGTGGTTCTCACTCAAACAACTAACATCGAAGAAAAAATCCTCCCCTAGCATGCTTCTTGTAATACTGCACCCTAAAATAATGAGGTCTCTCGCCTTAATCACTGGTATCATTCTCTCAATGCATGTTTAGAGGCCCGCCATAACCCCGCCTTCGATCTATAAAGCCATATGAAAAGAAAAAGTTTGGATTGAGGTAGTATCCCACTGCATGAATATGTTGGTGGAGTTGATTGTTCCACCTCTGATCAATTATCTCTAAAACATAATCAAATTTGGTGATATCCCCCTATAATAGTTTTGGATGGCCTTTTTGGTCCTATCTATGGTCTCAAATGTATCCCATCAAGTTTTGCTCCTCATCAACCAAGTGTAAAAATCACACCAACGACTATGACACCTACACACAAATTAAACTTTAAATTTACAAACATACATATAAAGTAAATAAATACCCATACATTTAACAAATTAAAATAAGAAATCAATTTGAAATTCAAATGAAGTTTGAAGTTACCTTGATAGCTCTCTTTGCAAATACATGATCAAAAACTATCTTTGGAGTCCTCTCTCTATCAACTTTCTTTAAATATTATTTGTCTAGTCATGCTTGCCTCACAAACATTTGATTCAATGATAACAACAAACTAGAAATACTTTTTAACGTCAAGAAATTAGTTGTAAACCTTGTGACAACGACTTGCACAAACTCTTTATCCATGGTGTGTTCTCTTATCAAGTTGAGAACCTAAGGGTGAATGTATATGTACTTATATTTCTTGCATCTTCTATAATCAACTTCAACGAATCAATTTTACTTGTCTTGTAAAGGTCAATACAATGGGCCGCACAAAGAGTCCAAAAGATTAAAGAATGTCTCTCTTGTAGTAGTCTCCCAATTGTCATATGTGTTGTTTCGATTGACTTTAAAAATCAATCTCACCATTTGAAGCCACTAAAAATGTTGAAGGTGTGGTTTCTTCCATCTATGCACCCATATAAAAACATGGTGCATCTGTATTTATGCGATTGTTTTTTTTTTTTTTCTAGGATTGCCATTGCATCAGATTCGTAATTGTACCCTTGAGTAATTTTCCACTCAAGTCTATTGGAGAGGGTGTCTTGTAAGATTTTCTTGTAAATGTTAATATTGTCACCAAGTACTCTCAATATGAGTTTTTCTACGCATTGAAAGGAAGGTTGTTGTAGTACGAAAAATTGTACATGCTTTATCTGCTTTCTCGTGCATGTTTGTTTTAGCTCGTACTCTTGCACTAAAAGTTGTGCCCCATGTATGTTTCTTGTTAATTATGAATCCCTTTGCTAGATGTCTTTCTTTTGCTTTGTATGTGTAGATCACCAATAGAGCCCACAATTGTTATAACATCACTCTTTGAATCTTCTACCATTCCAGTCTAATGGCTTCATTATGGTTGCATGCATGTTTGCCCTCTCTATTTTCTTCTCCTCCAACTTTGTCTTCATACTTTGTTTTGCCTTTTTGTAACATTGGACATACCGACAAACAATGCATGCAAGTTGATATTTTAGGGATTGATGCCTCCAGAAAATGTTTTCCATAGAAATTGCAACCTAGAGTCCTCTCAATTGTTACTTGTACAACATACCTCCAAACAAAAATACATGCATTTGCAGGAATGGTTCCTGCTAGTAATGTTGACCCGATGCCATTGCTAAACTCTAATGTGTAGCAAAATGTGCACTTGCAAAGTTAAAAATTGTAAATTTAATTAAAAATAACTTTATAAAACCATTTTAAAAGTTAAAAATTGTAAATTTAATTTTAAAAACAACATTATAAAATCAATTTTTTTTTTTTAAATGACTTTATAACTCCATGTAACCATAATTCACATTTAAAAAAATAACATTTACAACAATACATTATGATAATTTCGTTTATTGACAATGATAAACAAACATAAATAAGTTAATAATAATTAAAATCAGGTTTGAATTTTTAATTGAATGCATTCAAAATTGTAAATCATATTTGGATATAATATAGAATGAATTTATATTCTTGAAAGAAGGAAAATAAAACTAAACTTACCTCTAAATGAAATGTTTCAAATTTGCTCTTCAAATTCACTATAAGATCTCTTCAAATCATACAAAGAATGATCAATGGCCGTGTGATTAGAAGTGATGGAGTGTGTTGCCTTAAAAGATAAGTTTCAATGTTTTTAGAGCATTTTTTCTACATTTATGACGCATTTCTTGTTTTTTTAGTGTGTGGCGAGTATTTGGCTTGTAATCGACTAGTATTGGCGAATATTTACCAATACTCGATGAACTGAGTGGCGAGTTATACTTGGCGAATATTTGCCTTTGTGCGTAGAATAGATAAGTACTCTCCACGTTCTCTTACTATGATTTCCATGATTACATTCTCGCCAAACTGAAATATTTTTACACGAAATGCTTATTCATTTATGCATATGAAATGTTAATGTGGGTTTTTGGTACCTCAATCTTGAACAACATAGATTCCAACCAAATAAATTCATCAATGAAATTTACATGCCTAAAAATTAGTTTCCAACTATAATCTTGCATTTGCATTTGTTGGCACCACACAACTAAATACTTATAATAGCATCAATCTTTTGTTGGTGGCAAGGGAAATTTGCATTTATTTTTGAAAGTTGGCGATGGAAATGATAAAAGTCTCATGTTAATAGTGGCAATTGTTTTAATTTTGATCAAGTTGTTCGTAGTTATACGTTTGTATTTGTAGAAGACTATTACAAGAGGGCGAGTTAAGATTTAAGATTTCATTTTTAGATGAAATTTGTGTAATATTGGCAATCTAAATGTATTGTAATCAAAGCATTTTGGGTGAAGCATGATAGAATTGCATGAGAGAGAGAGCATGTTGGTTATCCTTAATGTGTGATGCAAGATGATTATTGATAATGAAAGAAATGTTCCAAGACCAAGATAGTGACAACTATTTTGGTTCACCATGTAGTTTGCGATGTGTATGGCTTTCTATTGGTATAATTATGAACTTTCTCCTTTCTTTTAATTTGATATTAATAGAAAAAATGTAAACAAATATTGGCATATGATGCATCATTGTAGATGGGAACAATGAAAACTTTACAACTAGGATGAGAGTGGAAGTATTTAGTGAAAAAGTAAACCATTAGGACCCTTATGCTTATGTATTTTAACTTTTCCTAGATATATGGGTGCTCAATGCAGTACGATAATCATTCCATAAGTATTATGCCACACAACCAAGTTGCATGTTTCGGACATTTTGAGGGTCGATAAATGGATTTATGGATGAAGTATTAGTCTTACATTGTAACAATACAATAGTAATTACATGTTTTGGATATATCAAGTGGCAATAAATGGATTTATGTATGAAAATTTGCTTCTATGTTGCGAGAGTAATAAAAATAATTACATGTTTTTGGATAGATCAAGTGGCAATCAATGGATTTATAGATGAAATAATACGTAGATTGCATGAATAATGAAAAGGAAACTAAAGAAGCCTCGTTGGCTTGAAATACATTTATTTACAAAACCATGTTTCATCATTGTTGGCTAGGAATACAATGGTTTTCATTTTATGGAATCACTTTGAAAGTAAGACTAACAAAAAGTTCTACTTGTTCAAAATGAGATAAAAAGAGTATTAACATTATTTTGCTTGTATATTAAATCCATATAAAGCTCATCTCCTCGGAAGAAACCCATTTCAAACTAAAGATGAAAAAGACATGTATGACCGCAAGCAAACAAATCATTAGATTGATGATTAGATCAAAAATGGTAGCATGAGATCGCATCATTATGGATAGGAAAAAGGAAACATTTACAACCAAAACAAGATTGGAAGCATTTAGTGAAAAATTAAGCCATCATGGCCATTATGCTTCTATTTTTATTTTTTATTTTTTCACTTTGTTTAGATAAATGGATGCTTACTACCGTACAATAATTAAAGCAAAAGTACAATGCTTCACACCTTGTATGTTTTGGATAAATTGAGTGGTGATAAATGGACGAATTGTTAAGTATCACTCTTACATTGTAAGAATAGTACACAATCAATTACATGTTTTGGATACATCGATTGCCAATAAATGAAATTATGTGTGAAAAATTACTTTTATGTTAAGAGTAATATAAAAGAATTACATGTTTTTGGATATATCACGGTGGATGCCTTATCTCAAACTACTTCACCTTCATGAATATGTCATCATGTTTCTCATACTCAACCAAATGATGTTCTTGGTTCAAGATACTAGACTACCCTTTTCTAGTTCTTTGATACAACAATCAATTGCTAGGATTTTGAGAGGCCTACCTTGAATTGTATACTCCTTTACTTGTATCTATACACCTTCCTTCAATGTTGGTACAATCATGTAATGACTCATCAATCACCCAACCAAAAGATAGTAATCTTTCAACTAATCCTCACCTTATGTGCACTTGGCTTTCGTTCTAAATCTCTAATACTAGCATACATGCCTTGGCTTTTTGATCTCAACTAAATACACACTCGTCCTAGAGTATTCTTCATTCACTTCACCAGGATGATTTCCTCATACACCATCTAGATGACACAATCTTCATAATACCAAATCAAAGTTGAACTTGTTTATGTATCTTCACTCCCCGCACTTCATTTCCCAAGACCATCAAATAAAGGTCTAGAGTCTTCAATACACCAACTACTCCATGTTCTCATGCATAGATTGCATTATCATTCACTAAGTATGCCAATACTGCCCTATCTCAATCCACAACTCTTTTTCTTATGAAATCGGGATCCCTTCATAGGATGTGTTTTTGGAAAGTGTATACCATGCCAACTTTGAAGGATACCCTCCTCTCTTTAGAACATATTACTAGAAAATTCACCCCGAGCTATAGACATGCAATCCAATCACCCTTGTCAAGTGATTCAAGGATAGAAGTGTATCTCACGGTCCCTCAACAATCAAGATTGCATGATATAATTTCATGTATTCATATCCTTGAAGGTTCTTGATCTAGTTTAGCTTCCTTCAACCATTAGAGTCCTCTAGTCTTGAAGTTTCATAACTATCATATCATTTTATGTAGCTTCAACACCCCAAGAGGGTTGAATCCACTAGCTCTTCAACTTGACGACATTCACCTAATCGGTTTCTTGCCAATAAATGTTCTTTGTGCCTCCTCTTATGAATTGTCTACCAATAAGGGTATATGATCATTAGATCATTGGAGCATTCATATATCCGTTCTCATGTTATAGCTATTATCTTGAATGGTCGACTCACCCAATAGTGGTCAAGCACTTGTTTTACCATACCTTTCTTAATACTCGCCTCTAAGCTTCATATGCTTCATGTACACCAATTGAAAGCTTCAAATACAATTAGAAGGTAATTATTTCATGTTCTACAAACTCTATTTAGCATGTTGTAGATGTCCAAGACCTTTCATAAGTTGTTCTTGTGATAAATTGCTAATTTACCTTTCTTGTAACTCCCACACTATGAATTATACGGGCTTAACCACTCCTACAATCATGTTTTGACAAAATGAAGGCAATCTTATTAAAGGATTTTACATAGAATCGTGAAAACATATCAAACATACCTGGATAGGCATCTTTCAACTTTTATGCATTGGTTTATCGTCATATCATGCTCAACTCTCTTCATTTGTAGACCAAAATGGCTTGATACATCTAAAAGCTTTGTACGAGTCAAGAGATACTCAAATTTAAGGCAATCAACTAATGTATTTACCTTTGAGATCCGTCAAACACATCAATTATACATGATATCATTTTCATATAGAATCTAGGATCATGATCTATTTAATTATGATGGGGAAACTTGACTTTTCCTCCGTTTTTGTGCACTTGTATTCTTGCTAGTCTTGTCTCGAGATTTTTGCTACTAATAACTCCTATTGTGATCTACCATTTGCATGAAATTTGAAGGTTAGATAGAGCTTATCAAAACAAAGATAATGTCTAGTTTCAACCAATTTCACCCATACAATCACAAGATGATTGAGGCCCTAATTTGAGCTCGAGAAGAGACAAATAGCTATAAAATTCCAATAATGCAATTTCAAGAGACACAAAAATTATTACTATGATCCTTGGCATGTCTAAGACTATATATCATAACAAATCGGAGATGCATCATGAATAAACATCATTGAGGGTTTGTATGTCATTGCCCTATCGGGGTTCTTAACACAACACATAAAGAAACATGTAATTTCATTCAAACAGAGGCAAAATTCTTCATTTCCAACATCATGCATGCATTATTCACTCTCCTCCACCTATCCATACACTCTCCATCGAATTCTCTCCTTTATTGTTGTTTTACATCCTTATTCTAGCTCCATAAGTAGCTCAACTAGCTTCTATTTTGACCTAGCACTTCTAGAAAACTCAACTATAGCTTGACATAGAAAATTTTGGATGATATTCATCCAAGAACACCTGACAACTCATTGCCAACCTCCTATTATGGTCTTCATGACCTTATCAATCTCTTGACAACTCATTCACACCTATTTAACCCCTCTTACTTAGTCCATTTGACCTATTATCACTACTACAAGGCTTTTTACCTTCACAATTACAATGTAGACACACACATTTGAATTTGAACAATACAAACATGGAGAGAAGATACTTTGACAACTCTTTGTAAATGCTAAGTTCCTTTCATAGGCTTATTCAGACTTTATTTCACTCTCCTAGCCATGAGAATTATGCTCCTACATCATATCAAGTGACAATCAATGGATTTAAGGATGAAAAATTATTTAAATTGCATGAGTAATAAAAAAGAAATTAAAGCAGCCATATTTGCTTGAAATACAATTATTTACCAAACCACATTTCAACATTGTAGGCTAGGAATACAAAATATTTTCATTTTTAAAAATCATTTTAAATGTAAGACTTGTAGAAAAGTTCTAATTGTTTACAACAAGATAGAAAGAGTATTGATATTATTTTACTTTATTAAATCCGTATAAAGTTTATCTCCCTCAAAAGAAACCCATTTCAAAATAAAGATAAAAATACATGTATGGGTGCTAGGAAGGCATCATTCTATTGATAAATAGAGTCAAAAGATGGTAGAATGAGATCTAGTTAGTACCTATTTGTGACGCCCATACATGAAGGACCAACACACAAGACACAAAAAACCCTGGATACTTTTTTTTGTCTTTCATTACTTGTTATACGACAACACTTGGGCTCACTTAAATAACTCAATATCACATGAGATGCTTACACAAACATGGACCCACATATACATCGTGATAACACCGAATCACACTACGCCAAAATTACTCAAAATAATGAGCTTAATACAATGATTCAACCCCACATGAGAACTTAAGGATAGACATGTTCTATAAGCACATTATTTCTTGGTTACCTCTTTATTACCAAGGAAATTACTTTATTTTACAACATTGAATTGGAAACACATTATCATATAAGGACCTAAGTTCTCATTAACAAGAGTACATAATTGTCATTTCATTCAACGTTTATCTTATACATAGTATATCTTATTGGTTATCATTCTTTATTGCAATTATTTATCGTGACTCCATTATCAGTTAGATTCAGTTTTAAACACATACGAGTCTCCTAGAACTTGTTCTTAAACTAGGGCTCATGTTCCCAAAGCATATTTTTGACATTTTGTTCTACTTTTACCTCATAAGGGAAAAATTACCATGGAGTTAAAAGAGAAATAATCTTAAGTTTAAATAGGGCAACATTCAATTTTCCTTCTTCATTTAAACTTTCACTCACTCGAGTACGCTTCATTTATTCCTCATGTAATTAACTTTTATAGTCAATAATTGGTTAGAGCCATTATTAATATTTACTGTCATAAGTTTTTTTCCCATAAAAATTATGTTCTCTCAAATTCTTAAACTCACATGGAGAAAATTTATATTCATTTCCAACCTAATAAGATGGCTTAGTTATGTTAGAAGAACACTCCAAGTTTTACTTTATTTTTATACCGACATCTCATTACAGTTGAAATTAAATGTAAATTTCATACACAACCAAACATCTTAAGAGATCTTTCAATAAAACCTCTCTTATTTGTGTCACCATAAACCCTCCAGATTACTCATGTACTAGTGCCATACAGTTTGCATTTGATTTGATTTAGGATTCTCTTGATGTACTACGTGAGGCACCGCCATACTTCATGGTTCACCAAAGCTTGTTTGATCATCTTTCAAGGTTGCACAAATTACACTTCCTAATTGCCCCTATAATCCCAATCACTTACATTGTTAATTCCTTCCATTGTAACTTAGTTTCTAAGAAAACCATATAATTACGTTGTATTAGACATCACGTCCCTCATGTCACAAAAAAGACATTATACCTTTTTAACTATTCATTTTGCATCATTCGTGAAGTGCATGTGAATCACACTCCACTTGTTCCCAAATAGGATTCTTGTTTTCAAAAGCTATGTTACACATGGAACAACTTGTTTTACTTGTATTAACATAATGAGTGCTCACAAAGAGTAAGGGGGATGAGCACGGTTTCCACTTGACATTACACTAAAGGGGAAATATCTCAAGATTAACATTATACTTGTGGTACACATCTTGTAGATATAATTGATTGGAAACATTTATAAGCTACACATGAGTCACATATGATTTGTGTTCAAGGCAAGAGATCATGTTTTTGAATTACATGTTTCGCATGGGACATTTCATTTTACCTTTAATGTTAGAAAAAAAGACTTAGCAAGGAGTTAAGGGAATAAGTTTCAATTCTCACTTTTCTCTTAGGCCAACATCTTACAAAAACAATTTTGATTGCTAATAGTCAGCTACAAATTTTTGTCCACAAGTTAACCTCTTAATGGTCCTAGGTTTAATTCTTTCCCCTTTTACCCCAAGGGATCTATACCCTACTACAAGTCAATACTAGAGTGTTCAAACATCTTTATCTCACAAGACCTTCATAAAAGCCCAAGGTATTCCATTATTACTAGCCAAGGTAACACTTTTATTCCTAAGGCTTAGTAATGTCCCAAAGGGGTTCTTTCACAATGTGAGCTTGGCATCATTAACAAGTCTTTTAGTTCCTTACTTGTGAAGAAGACAAATTGGCCATGAGGGAAAAGAAGGGACATTCCCATGGGTCATGTGCGAAGGATGGACAAGGTACAATGTTCACCTTTTACAAGATGGTCAAGAAAACACAAGTAAGGCCCATTTTTTTGGCATAAGGCAAAATCTAGTCTCAAATAGCAATCGGGGTAACAAGATTAGAAATTGACTAATGTGTTTGGTCTCGCTATGGAAACAAGGGAACAAGGACAAACTCAAGGGACCTATCCATAACACAAGAGTTTTTACTAGGTTAGAGTCATCCCGATATCTTATAAAAATAACACCCCTATAATGTTAAACTACTTATCTTACAACAACAAGATTATTTCATTTGATGTTTTTCACAACTAACATACAAACTACAAAACACACATACACAAATATAACTCAACTACATATCCATACGAGTAAGGTTATCATTTCATTACAAAAACAATAATAATTTCTCTTTCCTAATACAACAATGTCATTCTATAAAACCTCATCAATAGTGTTATTATTTACAATATACAATGTATTCATCTCAATGGTACATGTCATCACAACATATTGAGCATGCTATTGATTTCTCTTATCCATGGTACCTACAACCACAACATGGTCAACACAAAAGCTGGCATGGTACCTTCCTACAATCTAGCACAATTTAAGATTTTCTAATTTTCCATTCATAATGAATACAACACTTTACACACATATGGAGAGAGTTAGAAGTATATATGTAATTTCATTTCATTTTCAAAACTAGAGAAAGAGATAGAGAGAGAAAAGAGAAAACACCATTTTTCCCACAATCAATTTTCTCAAAAGAAACAAACCAAGGAGGTTCCATATAGGCATATGTTAGTGTCTACAAGTTTTCTAGATAGTTATCTGACTTGAAGAGGATCCTACGACAATTTTCCCATTTTTGCTACGAGTTAAAAAAGGTCAATTTAGCTTGGGTGGCTATGGAATTGAGTTCAAAGACCAATGCACAAGACTAAAAACATGATTTGTCAATTCCCATCTATTGCCCTATATAAAAGGAAACCTTTGAAGCTAACATAACTAAAAATTGGCAAACAAGGTTCAATTGATTTACTATCTTTTAGGAGCTACTTATTGTAATTACATCAATTTGTCCTTGTTGAAGAAAATTTGGAGGTCTAAAAGCTAGCCATTGATGTGTTTTTCTCAAAACTAAAGGTTAATTATAATTTTAATTGAGAAATTCTAGAGGTATGCAGAGACATAATCTCGTTTCTTGACACGAGGCCTAAACCGTGAGCCAAAACCAAATTGAATTTTCCACTTTCATAGATGCTCCAAAGTTGCAAACTAGTGAACTGGGATTTTAGACATGTGATGTTAAATGACCAAGCGATCATTGGAAGTTGTTTCACACGTTAATGTGACGTATCATGTTACTAAGTGACGTGAGGGAACAAGGTCAAACCTCAACTTTCCCATTATAGGGTTCGGATAGGTGTTTTGCGTGTCATTGAAAATCGTGTTTTATTAATTATTGCAAGGTGATCAAGTGGTAGGTTTTAAATACAATGCAAATTTAACTCGCCAACTAGGATGATTCGATTATACAATATTGTTATCTTAGTTTTGCGAACATTTTAAGAGGTAATTTAAGAGATGGGTTTACATTCATAATAGTCTTTCTAGTTATGTAGAAAAAGAGGCAAATTTTACTAGTTGGTACCATATCTCACTTTAATTTACTAAAAAAACATATTTTTGTTGATTTGATTTTCATAAACATTGAGAAAGGAAAACTAGAACTACTAGAATCATGCAAGATATAGGTAAGATAACTATGTCGATAATAAAAATGAGAGATACGACGCTCTGGCGATCTGCATGTTCTCCAAATGCATTTTCTTGAAACCTCCAAATCCTTTCCGGAAGACCCATTTTGGCATAAGCTTAGATGATGTTCAAAAGGGTAAATTGATCAGTTTGACTCTTGTTGTTATATTTTGGTAACAAAGTTAATGCCTCTTGAGAAAACCCTTGGCTTTGGTAAGCTATAATGATCAATTTCCATGTGAAACAATTTCATTTTGTCATTTTGTCAAAAAATTTGAGAGCATCAACCATATAGCCACTTCGAGTTTACCCAAGAAAAAATGCATTCCATGAAACCACATCTTGTTGTGGCATTATGCCAAACACATTCTCGGTATCTTCTAGTCTACCACATTTTGGCAAACATGTGTAAGAGAAGAGTACTAACTAAAACATTATAGTCCACTTATATATATAGCTTGATGGAGTTCCATACCCTGTTATAGTGTGACACAATATGGTAGAACAATAGTGTAGGTAAAGTATTTTCCAAAGCACCAAACACTTCTCCACATCAACCAAAATATTCCTTTGTCCAAATTTGATGAAAGATTTCCACTAAATCTCCCATAAATCCTGCCCTAACTACCTCCATGTCTTTATAAATCGATTTAAAAGCATGTTTGATTTGTCTTTAACTTTGAAATAGCCCCCATAGGTTATATCGGAGGTAGAGGACAACCTAAAACTTGTAAGTTCTCCTTTCCCTCGTCACCAAAATTAAAAGGGATCTTGCTAAGAAAAATTCAATGGCCATGGCTTGTAGGAGAAATCCTCCATTTCTTTATAAGTGTATGTTGGACATGATCATCAAAATCTCCCAAAGCATTAGTAGGCCGAGTAGTTGAATTACAAAGAAAACAAAAGTTAAGAATGACGATGAATGTGGATGAAGAGGAGTGTCATAAGGATGTCACACCCATAATTTTGACACACATATATAACAAAATACCAGCAATTTTTGTTTTGTTCTTTCATTACTTGATAAATAACACCACATGGGATCACTTAGGATAGCACACAACACATGAGATGTTTTCACACCATGATCCCACATATATAACATCAAAATACATGATGCACATCAAAGCCACATTTCCCCAAATGAAAAAGTACAAAAACAATCCCACTACAATATACACTTACAGATAGGCACTTTCCGAACACAACGTTTTCATGGTTACATATTTATTACAATCCTATTTTCATTATTTAACCTTAATTATTTGAAGAAAACTTAACATGTAAACCTTCATTCCTGTTAAAACTAAGTTTTTTTTTTTTTCTTTTCCTTTATTTCATTTAACATTTCTCCTATAGTGGTTCCATTATAAATTTTCTCGTTTCTCTTATCGCAATTAATTTATATAAATTGATGGTCATTAGGAACATTTACACACCCATGAGTCTACCAATACTTGTCCTAAGAATTCATTTCTAAGAATCATGTTTACTTGGTTTGGCATTATACTTTCATTACAAGGAGGAAAAATTCACGGGAAGTAAAAGGAAGGCTATTAGGTCAAGAGTGGATTGATTCCGAGTTCTTTTCATAGTATTGTTTAAACACTAAGGATGCACTCTTTTCATCTTCAAGTTATTAAAACCAACTATGTAAGTTAACTAATTAGTTTGCATCATTCGTGATGTGATTCACAATCCATTTGCTCCAATTAGGACTCCTTGTTTTCACAAATCATGTTGCACATGGAAGGGTACATTTCACCTATGTTAACATTATAGAGGTTTTGCATTGAATTTAAGTGACAAATCTCACATTTCACTTTACTTCTAATTCATCATCTTAAGAATTCATTCTTGATAGTTACGGGTTAATTACAGGTATAAATTCTACTTCTTGAGTGATCCTAGGTTTAATGTATTCCCATCTACGCCCAAGGGTTCTACTCACTTTTACAAGTCAAACTAGAGTGCAATATCCTTAACTCACAAGACCTTGGTAACAACCCAAGGTATTCCATTATCAAGGCTACATGTTCATTATTTCATTTAGCATCGTTGTTTAACCACATTTATGTGTACAAAGTATGTGTTCATCCTCTCGAGGTTGTTTGAAATCATTCGAGGGAACACAAATTTTAACTCACTTTCTATAAGTCATGCGAACTCATTTTAGAACAGTTGTAATTCATATGACACTTACTCTACACTTATTCCTAGATTTTCTGCATAGCATCAAACCTAGGCAGTCATGAGATAAATCTCCCTCATTTAACCGGTGAGGCTCCCGTGTTCATTATTTCAATATAAATGTGTTTTTATCTATCATTTTACTTTAACAACTTAGTTCATGAACCATAGCTAAGAAGTTTTTGCAAATAAGCATTTTAAGAAAGGAAAATTATAGAAGAAGGAAGTAGAGGAATTACGAGAGAAGAATAAGGAAGATGTGCATCCCAATCTCTATCTAGATAATTGCATGCACATATAAGAAACTTAATAGATTTGAACACACGAGAATTCTAAAGCAAAGGCAGGTTAGATCCGATCTCATATGACGACTTCCTCTCGGGCAAAAACAACAACTATCTTTGCAGATCAAAGCTTTTCTATTGAAGATCGAGTGTTTTCCATACAAATCTCAACTCTTGGTGAACGTCCATTCACCCAATCTATGAAGGCGCGAGGAAGGACTGATCATTTCTTCCGATCATAGGAGCAATTCACCCCCAATCATCCTCCTCTAGTTAGAAGCCACATCTAGCCTTTCACCAGAAGGAGAGTACACACCATCCGTATCCGGATCGTATTCAGGCATAATCCGTGGCCGGAATTACTAGCCTAAGGAAGATGTGCATCTGATCGGGAATGGAGAGCTAATTGCACACATCCATCAAGTCTATCAAGTCTACACAAGGAGGAGACATGCTCAAGCTAACATGGCGCATCAAATTGTACTGCTCCATGGGAGCGGTTTTGGACCTCTCAACTTGGCTCCACTTATGCACGAGCTGCCAAAGGGATCCGTAGAAGAATTTTCCAAAATTCTTTGGAGATGGAAAGCAAAACCTGGATGATCATTTGGCGGCATTCTTCATATCTTGTGGTGTGCTTGCAATGGAGCATGAAGATGTCTCGGTCAAACTTTTCATTGAGACTCTACACGACTTGGTGGAGAATGGTTCTATCCATCGGCTCCCAACACTTGTAACCAACCGGACGACTATGCGTGAGAAATTTCGAAAAGATTCAAGCTTCTGCAGAGGACGCAAGCACGATGATCACCCAACTGACGCAGTTGAAGAAAGAGCCAAACGAGAACATGCGGGACTTTATTGCAAAGTTCCAAAGGATTTTGTATAAAATCCCCACTTCTTCTGCATTGAGCGATGAAAATCAAAAGACGTTTTTTATAAACGCTCTATTGCCTGAAGTTGGATATCGCCTAAGAAGGGAAAGACTCGCGAAATTTGCTTGGACGCACAAAATGTCTTTGCCGTGGAGGTTGAGGACGACTTGATCATGGCTGGAAAACTCAAACAACTATCTCACAAAGGTGATGGTGCTTCTTCTAGCACTTCCGATCCTTTGTTGCAGAGATTGGCTAATGACATGCTGCAGATCAAGAAGCAAATCTCTCAAGCAGGGAATGCACCCCCCTCAAGAATAGCTCCTACCCGGACCTTCAATGGTCAAAATCAAAATCAAAATCGAATGCAGACTTTCAGCTGCGGGGACCACAAACGTTTGGCAATAGAAGCTGCTCCAAGGAATAACTTGGAAACTAATGAAGAGGATCTCGGCATTGATGAATCATTTGATGATGAAGACTTTATAGATCCCGCTGGCGACTCCAATATTGGTTACCTGGACTACGAATCTGATGAGGGCTATTATGAATCTTTTGAAGATTCTGATGGTCACACTTTTACGGTGTTTACAAGGTCTCGAGTACGCGCCAAAATGCCGAAGCATCCACAAGCGGCCGGAAAGAGAGAGAAGATCCTGGCTCGGATGTTACTATCTTGAAAAGAGGTAGCATTCTTCCTTCTTCATTAGCGCCCAAGGAGAAATATTCAAATTCTTTCAATTCGCAAAGAAAGAACCAACGCACATCCTCTTTGAAGCAAGTCAAGCTTTTGACATAATTGATCACATCAAGAGAAATAAGGTCCAAATGTCAGAAGCTGAGTATTTGAGGGCATTTCCTGATCAGTTGAATAGATTGGTCAAATATGTGCAAAGTAATGGTCCTAGCCCAACGAACAATAATCCACGGGGTATCTTGTCAAGTCCAAAGATTACTTTACCGTCAAATAATGCTGCTGCAAGTTCTTCTCCTTCCACCCCTTCTCCTGCTACATCGGAAAGGATTGAGCCATTCTATGTGTCTTTGCTCATCAACGGACATAAGCTAAGCAATTGCATCCTGGATTCTGGAGCTTCCGACAACGTCATGCCTGCCAAAGTTGCTGATGCCTTGGGTCTTACATTGACAAAAACCATTGGAAGATGTTATTCCATGGAAAGGCAAGTCCCTCTTGTGGGGCAAATCAAAGATGCGCAGGCAGTACTTGCTTCCTTCCCAGACAAAAGACTGAAAATGACTATCCTTGTAGCAGACATTCCAGTCTCTTATGGCATGCTTTTGAGTAGAAATTTTTGCAAGGAGCTGGGTGGAGAAGTGAAGATGGATTGGTCTTGTGCGCACATACCAATCAAAGGAGTAAATCAGAAGCTGGAACCTGAGAAGAAATCCAAGTACACAGTATCAAAATCTGAAGATCCTAGATCTCAGATCTTGTTTCAGGAATCGGATCACGGAGTCTATTACCTAGAAATGGATAAAGAAGAAATTCAACCGGTGATTCGAGAATCACATCAAATTGATAACAAGATTTGGACTCTGGAATTTGATGGTAGCTGCTGTTCATTTGGATCCGGCGCAGGCGTTGTTCTTATCTCTCCTGAAGGGAAAGTGCATGCGCACTCCTTCAAATTGATGTTCGAAAATACTAACAATATAGTGAGTATGAAGCATTGTTGTTAGGCATGGAGCAAAGTAGAACAATGGGAATCAAATTATTACACGCAAGAGGAGATGCTTGCTGATTGTAAAAGCGAGATAAGGGGCCTCTACCAAGTCAAAAAAAGACAAATCTGCGGCACTACAGAGATCGGGTCTACTCGCTATCCTAGATTTTTCAGCTTTCTCAGATCTTACATTCCGAGAGAACAAAATTCAAGAGCTGATTCGCTTGCAATTATTGTAGCCTTGTTGAATCTGGATCAACCCCGCTTTCTTTTGACAGGAGACTACAAGGTGGAAATGGTTTTTCGCCCAAAGGTTCCCGACAACGTCCAAACGATGGCGAGTTTTTCAACGATGATACACGCATTGCTGCATTTCTCCAACAGAAAGACAACTTTGAAGAAATCTACTATGAGGGAAGCAATTCACCTCCTAGGCAGACCACTGTCGGAGAAATGGAGGCTGACGTCTCAGGAGGTCAGGAGATAATCCAACTAAAGGGAAATAAAATTCCCAAAGGCTTGGTATCTCTTGAGGAAATGTTTGATAAGCATGATCAGATGCTTAAGAAAAATGAAGAAAATGAGGAAGGCTCTTCCTCCGACACACAATTACTGAATTTGGGAGCCAGCAATGATCCCAAATTAGTAAATCTGGGTAAGTGTTGTTCGGAAGCTGAAAAGGAAGCTTTCACTAAGCTTCTTAAGAAATACATGGATATTTTTGCCTGGTCCTATCAGGATCTAAAAACATATCAGCCTGCGGAAGTTCAACACTACATCCCACTAAAGTCGAATGTAAGCCTTTCAAGGCTGCGCGCGCACAATCCTACCATTTCAGGAACCATCTTTGCAGAAATCCAGAAGTTGTTAGATGCAAAGATTATCTATCCCATACACCATTCGGAGTGGTTGGCCAACATAGTCCCTGTAAGAAAGAAAAGTGGTGAGATTAGGTTGTGCGTGGATTTCCGCAACCTTAATCAAGCTTCATTGAAGGATAACTACCCTATCCCCATCATGGATCACACTCTGCAGGTGGTCACTGGATCTGAGATGCTTTCCATGCTTGACGGCTTCTCAGGATACAATCAAGTCAAGGTGGCCGAGGAAGATCAATACAAAACGGCGTTCATCACACCTTGGGGAACCTTCGCATACCAGAAGATGCCGTTCGGCCTGATCAATGCTGGTGCTACATTTCAAAGAGCTATGGATCTAGCCTTTGCTCATCTCAAAGATATAAGCATAGTTGTGTACCTGGATGATTTGACAGTCTTTTCCAAAGATAGAAGCACACATATTTCAAACTTAGAAGAGGTCTTCATACAATGCCGCAAGCATGGTATTTCTTTGAATCCTAAGAAATCTATCTTTGCTGTAACCGAAGGAAAGCTGCTTGGGCACATTGTTTCCAAAGAAGGAACAAAGATAGATCCAGAGCATGTCAAATCCATTCAGACGTTACCTTTGCCCACATCCAAAAAAGGAGTTCACTCTTTCTTTGGAAAAGTGAATTTTCTCAGAAGATTCATTCCTGACTTTGCTGAGCTAACCCGTCATATTTCAAATATGATGAAGAAGACACAAGATTTTAAATGGAGCAGCGAAGGGAAGGAAGCTTTCGAGAAAATCAAAGAGGCCCTGTCTAAAGCTCCAGTCTTGGTTTCACCTGACTTCAGTAGAGAATTTATTCTTTATTGTTATTCTTCTGAACATACCATGTCAGCAATTCTTATGCAGAAGAATCAAGAGGATTCAGAAGCTCCTATTGCTTTCATGAGCACGCCCCTTAAAGCCTATGAGTTGAAATACACTCCAATGGAAAAGCACGCATATGCAGTAGTGAAGGCATGCAAGGCATTCAGGTATTATATTCTTTCCTCGCACACTGTGGTTTTGGTTCCAGATACTGCAGTTAAATCTATCCTTACTCAGCAAGAGTTAGGATTATTGAGAGGCACATGGGTGACAAAAGTTCAAGAATATGACCTGGACATTAAACCAACAAAGCTAGTCCGAGGAAGAGGTCTGTGTGAACTAATGACAGAAATAAAAGCATCAGTACCTGAAGCAGATCAGGATGGGGTAGATGAAGATTTACCTGCAGTACTGTTTATAGATCTGGTAGAGGAGTGGTACAGTAACATTGCTTACTTTCTAACGTATGGAGAATGCCCAGATCAACTTTCCAGAAAAGAGAAACGAACAATCAAGCTTAAATCCAAAGATTTTGTTCTTTGGGATAATGGTTTGTACAAAAGGGGAATTGATGGTGTATTTCTCAGATGCGTGGATAAAGCTCAACAGGATCAGCTACTACAATAGTTTCATGACATGGCTTGCGGTGGTCATTTCTCAGCCCAAGTCACTGCACACAAGATCCTTAGAGCAAGGTATTACTGGCCCACCCTTTTTCAAGATACTGCAGAATGGGTAGCTAAGTGTCAAGCATGCCAACATTTTGTTGGGCATGTGAAATTGCCTGCATTACCTCTAAAACCCATTGTGATTGAAGAACCTTTTCAACAGTGGGGTATGGATTTTATTGGAATGCTTAACCCGGCTTCCAGCGCCGGTCATCATTACATTCTAACAGCTACTGATTATTTCAGTAAGTGGGTAGAAGCTATTCCTGTGAAGAATGCCACTTCCGCCGAAGTGTGTAATTTTATAAAAGAAAATATTATTGTCAGGTTTGGCGTACCCAGCAAAATTGTAGCAGACAACGCTCCGAATCTTTCTTCTAAGGAGTTAGTGGAATTCTGCTACACTTATGGGATTCAACTTGTTCATTCCTCAAACTACTATCCACAAGGGAATGGTCAAGCTGAATCTAGTAATAAGAACTTGGTAACTATCGTGCGCAAGCTTGTGACAGAAAATCAAAGGACTTGGCATAAAAAGTTGTTTGATGCATTGTGGGCCGATAGGATCACACCAAAGAGGGCGATAGGCATGTCCCCATTTCAGCTGCTATATGGTAGAGACACGAGCCGCCTCACCTTGGAATTGCCTCGCCCTACGAATTTCTAAAGCCCTGGAGGATTCCACATTCACGGATGCTATAGATAAAGGATCATGTACCTGACTGAACTGAGGGAAGTACAAACTCAAGTTGCAGATAGGTTGACAGAGCATCAGAGAAAGGTGAAAGTCATCTTCGATAAAAGAGCCAGGGAAAGAAAGTTTGAAGTTAACGACTGGGTCCTCTTATGGGACAAAAGAAGAGAAACAAAAGGCATGCATGGAAAGTTCGATTCACTATGGAAAGGGCCTTTTGTGATCAAAAAGATCGCCGGAGCGGATAGCTTCATTCTTGCTCATCAGGATGGAGTTGAATTGCCGTTGCCTTTCAATGGGCAACACTTGAAGCTGTTCCGAACATGAGAAGTAGGGTAAAACCTGTATGTACATAAATAAAACCTTTGTTTGTTTTTCCTTGTTTTGTCTTGTTTTGGTGTTGTGTTGTGTTGTGTTTGTCTGCCTGACCCCGTGCCCAAAGGACAAGATACGAAACCAGAGATGCTGGGATCTCATCTTTTCCCTTTTTCATTCTGACAAGAGAAAAAGATGTCCACAGACAGAGCCAACTGGTGTCACTCAGATTTCACCCTGAAATCTGTGACTACCCAATCCGAAAAAATTTCATACTTTTAAAATAATGGGTCATTTGTTGTTTTTGTTGCTCGAAAGTTCTGTATTGCGTCAAGATAATCCCAAAGAGTCATATTAGCCCTTTTTCGCCAAATACCCAGATGCCCAAAATTGTTTTATTTTGTCGTCGGGATTTGTCTCATGGGAAATTTGTATTTAATTATTTTGAGCCCCGTATGGGGCTATTTGCGCTCCGTTTAACTCCATTATAAGCGAATATGTTATTATTCCTATATACCGTAAGGATTTTAACTTATTTTAAGTTTTGGGCGTTATTTGTAACTTTTGGCAATTTTTCGTGTTTTTGTGGTGTCCTGCTCTTTTTCAGTAAATTTATCTCGAACAACTCCTTCACGGTAACCTCGATTTTTGGCCTGGAGCAGTGGAAAACATACACGCACATTTTCCCGGAGGAAGTCGTCATCGGAGGTTTGGATCACTGGGAAAAAGCGAAGTCGTGCACGAAAAGTGCCCTCGCGGATGGGCGCATTTTTGGAAAACAAAGGATTTAAGTGCGATGGGAAAAATATAAGCCGCAGAGCGGGATGGGAATTGTATACCGCCTCGGCAGGTACTTTTCCCGTGTTATAAAAGTCACTTAAGCCGCAGTGGGAAAAATAGAGGTCGCAGTGGTGGGAATTTAATGCCCGCCTTGCAGGTAAAAATTCCCATGATATAATAAAAGAAAAGTGACTTAAGTGAAATCATGGGATTTTAGTGCTTGCCTTTCATAGCAGGTAAAGAATCCCATTGTCAAAGTCAAATCACTTAAGTGGATCATGGATTTTGGTGCACACAGGTAAAGAATCCCATTATGGAAAAATTCTTAAAAATAGAATTACATGTGCAAAAAAGTGCGCCCCCTTTGGTGATGGATTAAAGTGATTAAATTGATTATTTTAAATAATCTTTCTTCCTTCAAAAAGTGCGCCCAAGCTTGAGGAAGTCAAAGAAGTCAAAGGAGGAATAAAAGAAATAAATTAAATTAATTAAATTTAATTTATTTAGTGGCTGCCCCCTTCTCTCAAAAAGTGCGCCCCATTTGGGCATTATTTAATGATTTTTGAAGCATTAAATCATTAAATTAATTTCTATTTTCAGTGGCTATGGTCAAAGCACACTGTGAGACTTGAGTGAAGTACTGTGTGAAGGATTAAATTGGATTAATTTAATTTATTGGATGGCTGTCCTTAAACATGCTATTTTTAAAGGAGAAAAGCATGATTTTTAATTAATTAATTGCCTTTAATTGTTAGGGCAATTATTAATTATAGAATTATGAAGGTTATATAAGCATGGGCAGCCATATGGATGAATTATTTAATTCACAGGTTAAGAATTGCAGCAAGGAGAAAAAGTGCGCCCCCATTAGAGGAAGGATTTTGCACGATAAAGTGCTAACAAAGGCTAAAAGCTTCTAGATTTGGCGCATGCTTTGGAGAAGGTTGATCTTCGTCTCGCATAGTTGTTTTCACAGTGTTACAGAGCTCGTGTGTTGATTGAAAGGATTCATGCTCTCTTTATGTGCAAATTAAACACCAATTTTTGAGGCAAAGAGGCTTGAAAAGTGCAGACTTTTATAATTTAAATTCACTATTCATACTCCGGTGGCCATTTTTGTCTCAATAAATTGCAGGAACTCATTACAGTGCTTTATAAAAGAAAAGGAGTTTTTATCAATGTCCAATACATGCAAATATCCTCCGAATCAAGAATTGTCCAGGATCTCGCACCAAGATTGAAGAAATCAGCCAAATTAGAAGAAAAGAATTATTCGACAAAGATTGATAAAGCCATGGCAAAAGGAGATGAAAAAGAGAGCACGATGGATTCATGCATTGCTTTCAAACTTTCGAGACATAGGAGACACGGATCTAGGCCCGTAACCTCTTTCTCGATTTGATTGTGAGATCCAGTGCCGAAAGACTTCACTCATGCGTGCGGTCAAAAGTAGTGGAATTATTTGAGCTGCAGCTTTCCCGTGTATGCACCCAATTTCGAGTTTGTGATGGAGTGTGCTAGATCTTATCATCCTTCATCCGGATCGGTGCGTGATGTCATGCGGAAAGACAATAATTCGTTTGGATGCGGAATTCTTCGATTATTGTTTGAAGATTCCAAGATCGAAAAGGTGGTGACTTCTATTAGCATTCAGATGCTTTGCGGTAGAGTGGGAAAAGCAACTTGTGGAGTTACACGACCTTCATCGATGCGGCACAAGTCTACGGGCTTCTTCCCACTCACTTTGGGGATATTACATTGCATCGGCATTCACAGAGCTCGAGGAATGGAAGCACGAGATGTTGTCCGAGTATGAGCAAGAGTTCTTCCTCAGCTGCGGCTTAATTTCGATCCATTTGGAATAGCCGGAAGACAATCTCCCGGAGTACGCACATGTGCCTTCGTTAGAAGATTTCCGACGGATGAAGTGCGTAAGTGAGTACGAGGTCGAAAGAAAGATTTCAGCGGTGTCGGCAAAAGCAAGTATTTGACTTTGGACTAGCGCGGATACTCATGATCTTAAAGATGATGGGAACGTGGTACTTGACACTTAACATCAAATGGGAGGAGATAAAGCTCTATTGCAAGATAAAGATATGAGGTTGCATGCCTGAATAGAAGAAAGATCTGGAGCTGTGTTGGTGAGTACTTCGAGCTGGTTGCTAACGAAGGGATACTGCCTTGATGAAGTATTGATGAACCAAATCACAGGCAACTTCGGCACAGGAGATTCCCTCAAGCGAAAGCATGAAGGAGAGAGCAGCAGAAGGTCCGAGAAGTTGAAAGTACGTAGAAGATCTCAAGAGAAAGAGAAGACCACTTCTACGACCATAGCTTTGACTCCGACTTCTCCAGTACGTAGTGGATCACCAACTATTGCACCACAGCAGCAGGATGCTTCCATGCCTTCATTAAAACCAGCAACGTTCATCTTCTCTCCGCAGCCACTTCGTTCAGCACCCGTTCCAGAGGAGATGTTGAAGCTGCAGATGACGGAGTTCGAAAGAGCTTTGTCCTTGGATGTTTCAGAGGATGGCAGCCATGATACTGTGACACTTTCTGATGGAGAGGATGCAGAGCGGGAAATGGTAGTGCACTCAGCGACTTCTCACTCTCCGAGAAGTAATTTCTCGGAATGGTTAGCTTTGCAGTTGGTTCCGGAAGCAAGAGTAGAGATGAACTTAGAGGAACATGACTTGCAGCTACTTCAGGATCTGAGCAGAAGAGACAGAAGGCCTAAAGTTGCTAAAGCAACTTCTAGGTTGATCAATGTCATCGAGGATTCGGGAGAGAAGTTTGCTTTGAGATATTAATCCCGTGAGAAGGAAAGGTAGAAGAGGAACTCACGGCAGAAGATGTGACGGTGACCAAAATACCACTCGGTCATTTCTACCACCGAAGGATTGAAGCGGACACGTAGAAGTTCTTGGATGCTTTGTTCCTTAGGCTTGACAAAGAAAAGGCGGAGAAAGAAGAGCTGCGAGAAGCAAATATCTCAATTATGTGAGATCATAGCCAAGGTTGCTAAACCTTCCGTTCAGCCCATTTCAATAGCAGTGAGTGATCATCTTATGCAGAAATGGAAGATGCAAGCAATCAAGTAAAGGCTATTGACGAATGGAAGGATCTCGATTATTCGTCAAGCTTCACGTAACTTGGGAAGTGCCACCCGCCTAAAGGTTATGAACGATGCAACAAATCAACTAAAGCAACTGATAGAAAGCATAGAAGGAATGAATACAGTTGCAGAGAGTAACCTGAGTATTTTGGCTAAGATCAACAAGTCAGGGAGATGTATTGTTGCAGAACAAATTGTGCCGAATGGATCACTCGAGAAGGGGAAGCAAATTAGAGTTTGCAGTATCTTTCGTTTGAGATCTCAGAGTTTTGTTGAAGAGGATGCGGGCGTTTGAGAGTAGAACATCGATTTACCGACACAGATTATTTCTTTCACCGAGGAAAGAGTGGATGGAGGTATTACTTCATACGTGCGGATTGTTTCTAACGAGGTGCATGATTCCCTAGAGGTTCTCTTCGATGGTGCAAAAGAGGATTGATAAAGCCACCAAGCCTTTCACGATGAACTCTATCAAGAGGGTGGTGACACCGCAGCATATCATTGCGAGATTTGGGCCAAGTTTGGAAGAAGTGGAAGCATGCAAAGAAAGTGTCAATGAAGGATTGCTGCAATTCGGGACGAAAAGGAAGCTAAAGAGCTAAAACAGATGGAAAGATGCTTTGAACTATATGTTCGACAAGTATATCGAGATATCGTAACAAGAAGAAGATGTAGATGTTAAATTGGCATGACTTCTTCTATTTCTTTCTTCTTCTACTTTCTATGTTCCCTGATGAAATTGTAAACTTCTAAGTTATTGGTTTTACGGCAACCATTACTTGAAGTCATGTGGAACCTTTCTATTAGTTAAGTGATACATGTGTCACTTAAGAAGAAGTTAGTTGAGGATGATTGCCAAATGTCATCTTTACTTGTTGTTCATACTTTAGTTCAATTTGAGTCTTCTATTTGTACTTTCCTCCTACATTCTATAAGTAGGAGAAGAACCTACAGTTAATCATCGATCGAAATTTGTGAGAAGCAATCTTGTGTTCTAGACTTTGTGTTGAACCCCTGAGAGCCACTTGTTGCAGAGGAATACAAAGAAGTAGGTTTTCTGGAGAACTTTGTGTCACGGCGTATTGTGTTTCTTGCTTTTAAATCTTAGATCTTTAAAGTAAACTTTGTGTTATTTTATATCCGGATCTAGAATTGCCTTTGCTTTAGAATTCTCGTGTGTTCAAATCTATTAAGTTTCTTCTATGTGCGTGCAATTAGCTCTGCTTCTACCGATTGGGATGCACATCTTCCTTATTTCTTCTCTCAGTAATTCCTCTACTTCCTTCTTCTATAATTTTCCTTTCTTAAACAAATGCTTCCTTTGCTTCTTAGTTATGGTTCATGAACTAAGTTGTTAAAGTAAAACCCCGATAGATAAAAACACATTTATATTGACAAATCGACACGGGAGCCTCATCGGTTAAATGAGGGAGATTTATCTCATGATTATGCTAGGTTTGATGCTATGCGAGAAAATCTAGCCAACAAGATTCATGCAGATTACTTTGGTGTTTTTTGGCATCATTTTAGAACAGATTGTAATTCATATGACACTTACTCTACACTTATAGTTTCCATACTCTAGGGAGTGTGATTCCACATTCAAGATTTCTTTTATTGACCTTAGGAAACTCAAGTATTTCACAGATATTATAAGAGAGACTTTTGATACAATTTTATGCGTTCGAAAGCCTTCTAAATCAATATGTCTAGTTGTTGAGTAAACATACATCAAATTTTCTTTCACCAATAACATCATGAAAGATCACATGATCTATTAATTTTATTAGCACTCAAGGGCTTCTACGCCCTACCTACAAGACAATACTAGAGTAGTTGGTTGTCCTTATCTCATAAAAAACATCATGCAACTTGAGGTATTCCAAGAATACATGCCATGGTAATACTGTTATCTGTGAGGGATTAATGAGTTCAAACACATTAGTTTAATGCATACATAAAATGAATCTTAGAGTACACTTGCCTCGCTTAGGTCCCTCAACAAGATAAGACATAGGTGAAAACACCCCAAACTATCCTCACAAGGACTGGGTTACACGCTAAGGTGTTAAGGAAAATTATGCACCTAAGCATAAAAACTTACCCATGAAGTGATTAGATTTACGACACCTAGAAATGACGGTCATTCTCACCCCACGTATGATAGGGTACTCTTAATAGCCATTGCCTCACACAAGGTTATTTAAATTCAGGTAATGGTACTTGTAGGACTTGTCTTAGATGTAAAACAAGAAGGCGATTAATGAGATTAGAGTATTTTCTTAACATGATCGAGTTTTACACACTGGACAAGGCTCGATTGGGAGGAGAGAGTATGATAGGGATTAGGAACTTGTTTTTTTTGATAGTTTGGGTAAGATGAGATTCTACTAAGCATTAAGAGTGTTAAGGAGCTAATTCAATAATTAACATAGTAAAAGATTGTTTTATTACCTCAACAACATAAGTACAACATTTGAGTACAACTTCACATCCATTTTAACACTTACAAAATATAACTAACTTGTTATTTTCCTTTTCAAAATGTACACAAGAATAGTTCTTCAAACAATGCTTCATATCATTATTAGAAGGTAATAAACATATTACAAAATGAGTATAAATTTTTGATGATAACTCATCAAATATAACATATCACATCATGAATCCTTCTTGTTCGGAGTACTTATAACCAACACAAGGTCAGTCCTAGGAATGGTATGGAAATACCCTACACTCAAGCATAAAATCCATGCATCCATCATTTCAAGCAAATCGAAATAGAAATCAGAGAGAGATATATATAGGAGAGAGAGAGAGATGTCATTTCTTCACACATTTACACTTCCACATTTTATTGCATTTTTCTAGAGAGAAGAGTGAGGAAGAGAGAGAAAGTCTAGAATTCATTTTTTATATTCACCATATCATAGTCACATACATCTTGTATCCAATTTTCATTTCATTTCAAACCCATATACATTTTGAAAACCAACAAAAATTTCATAGTTATTTCTAGAGAGAGAAAAGGGAAGAGAGAGAAACATAATAAGTTCTAGAAACCATTCATACAATAAATTGATTAATTCATACTCTATAAAGTATCGATACTATACCTAAAATGTTCCATGAGTAGTGAGAAGTCAAACGAGACCCTCGGAAGATTTTACTAACAAAGGTTGCAAATTTACAAAATTTGGCTAAAATAGCTAAAGTGCTTACAATATGGGTCCTAAAAATACTCATTTTAAGATGAACACGCAAGTTTTGTTGATTCCTACTAACTATATAAAATTCATCACATTCGATGGAAGTTTATTACGACAAATATGAATCAAGTTACTAAGGTGACTTCGGGGTTGATTATCGTATTCGTGTCAAAGACTCTTGTCACACAATCACCAAATGCGAGCCCCAAAACCCATTTACAAAACTAACTTCTGAAAGAGTTTTCATGGAACAGATATTTGGTTCCAATTCTCCTATTGGTATTCTAGAGGTAGGTGGGAGTGCTTATTAATTTTGTGCCATCGAAGTGGTAATCATAAGCCCAAACCGATTGTGTTTGCTTAAATGGAAATGTCACTAAAAGTGACTAAATGTAAAAAGGACTTCAAATCTCGCCTCGTTAATGTATAAGATTGAGTTTGTTAGTGTATTTAAGGAACTCAAATGTATCCTAGGTTAGCAAGGATCGATCAGCCTATCCATCACGCAGTTTGTAGTCAACGTGAACCTGCACAAAAGTTGACTAGTGCGGTCTATCCTTGCACCCAGCCAACCTCAAACCCATGACCCCGTGCCCTATTTCCCGTGCCCCACCATCTTGTTGTGCATTCACGTATGAAAGACTATGGCACCGGTTCTTTTTATAAAATTGCAAATGGAAATTTGACGGAATAGGTAACAACATATTACGTTGTTACCTATATAGGTAACAACGTAATACGTTGTTACCTATTCCATCAAAACTAACGGCGACGTGACAAAACTAACGGCGACGTGATGGAAAATACTTTTTGGCTTTGTGCAAACTTGTGTGAGAGATAGGCCTAGCCAACAAGGATCATTCTAGAGGTTTCGGTTGGTAAGGTAGTTTGGTCTAGCACCCTATGCATGAGGTGTCCGAAGTCAAAAAATTTTATTTTTATTTTATAATATCCCTGGACAAGCTAAAATTCGTATCATTCATTCTTATTGCATTATCTATTATTCGAACATATTGAGAACCAAAACAAGAAATGATGAAGAGCGTATTTTAGTATGAGAGGAAGGGAGATCCGGATACCCATTTTGTGCACATTTTGCCAAAATTGTTGCATTCGAAGAGGGCACAATTATTGGAGGCATTTTGTAAAACGTTTAAAATGTATTGAAAATGATCCTATTCTTTGCATAAATAGCTTCTCCTAACTACAACTTGTGAAACTAATCCCCACTAGAATCCACAATCACGAGCTTTGCTAAGGCTTCCACGAGTCGACATTTCTTTGAGGAATTTCGCCAAACACTTGGAGTGCAAGATCCAATCATCTACATTTAAGATACATGTCTACCAACACACAAACAACTTTCAAATATGCTAAAAACCTTTGTGAATATCCAACAAATGAATGCATTCCATGAGACTACATCTTATTTGAGGCATATTGACAAACACTTGGCTGCCAATACTCATGCCTCCACATTTTTTGCTGACATAAATACCAGGGCGTTAGCAGCCATAATCCCCAGACACATACTGCTCTCTTCAAAGATTAGGATGATGTCCAAACTCTATATCAAGACTCCTATTTTAACACAGGCTAAGGATATGCCAGCAGAGGTGAACCAATCATATGGACACTTGTTGGTTGCATTGCTGAAAGTTTCCAAAGCTTTTTCAACAAAATCCATTTTGTGAAATGCTTGAATTGTTGTTGTCTAAAGGTATACGTCTCATTGAAGCATTTCAAACAAACTGTTCATGTGCCCCATTTTTGCTGCAATCAAAACATATAATACCCACGCCATACGCAATACTGCCTCCCAACTGTCCATACATGTTCCACTTCAAGAAGAGAAAAATAAATCCATTTTATTATTTTTTTTTGATGTCCACGTCCCTGTCTAGAGGTCCTAGGCAGGATAGAGGTACAACAAAATGCAGGGAAAAGAAACTTGTTTTGCAATATGCTAAGATGGATGTCAAAACGTACTTTCGCGCTCCCATTGGCATTCTAACCCTACTTAAAACATGACAGTCACATTTCCTTCAGGAAATTTGTCAAACAAGATGAAGAGACTTTCAAGAGAGAGGGAAGATGGTCGCAGGGAAGCAGCAAAGAGAGAATAGAAGAGGGCTGGTAGATTGTTGACAGATGAGGCAACTAGTCGAAGAAAAAAAGTTTGCAAGAAGTATGCCAACAGACACGAGGATCGTCAGAGGAAGTGAAAAAGAAAAAAAGGGAAGTGACTGGGAGTCATGAGGTCTATAGGCATACATGAAAGAGTTACACACAAGGCAAAATGTGACACATGAGAATGGGTGCGTACGTCATGATAAGGATGAAGGAATAGGCTAGGAGAAGGAGAAGAGGTAAGATGTGCAATAGAAATTTATCCGTGGTGGAAACCAAATACAAGGGGCACAAGGATGCGTGGGAGAGTAGATTATTTGAAGACTACAAGAGAAAAAGTGAGAAAGGAGACATGATACAAGAGATCATGAATATAATGAAGAATGCATGCAGAAGTTTGGGAGAAGAATTAAAGAGAGGACAACACACATAAGTGAAACTTGAGGTGAAAAGATAGGATGACTGTTAGTAGTAAAAGGACAAAGGAAAACCCTGGAGGGTCACATGGATGATAGAGACCGGGATGACAAGAAGGTGGATAAGGGGATACAACCACTAAGAGATGTGGAACGTGGAGATTGGACAAAAAGCGGATTACATGGATAAAGGAAACAAAGATTTCAATTCAAATTTGACGTCCAAGCAAGAAGAATGGAGGAGTTAGCTCGGAGGAGAGAGAAGTTGGAAAGAAAGGTTCACATAGCTATAAAAGTACAAGAGATTGATGAGTTGAAGTTAGTGTATTTGATGGGAAAGTGAGATGGCAAGGTAAGATTCGAATAGGCACTAAAGGGGTCAAGAGGTTAGGATCGTCTTGTGAAGTCGAGGCGAGAGAGTGAGGAAGTTTGGTTGGCCCTAGGAGGAGCCAACATTTTATAACCCCTTAGAGGGATGTGTATGCTCTATTAGAGGGTACAAATGTATTTAGATGCCATATGACCATTGAAAAACTAAGTACTTGGAAAACATAAATAATTTTTGACTCCATTATGTAACTATGGAGGCGTCATCGTGAGAACCCAATAGAGGCCTTGACCTCATTAATTAGTATCAAAGTTGGTTCCATCATACGGGAAGTGAGAGAGTGGAAATAGATAATAGAACATTGAACGTGAGGCGCTTAGCAAAGAATTTGTGTTCTCCGTAATGAAGAGGATGGATAGAGACATGTAAGGACATTGAGAGATGCAAGAGTGATGAGGAAGCAAGGTGAAGATCTAACATATTTCGAACTTGAGGTTGCTTTGGCGTACGAGTTCGTGTTCTCCATTGAGTGAAGGTGGGTATAGGATACATGAGAGAACTTTGATGGCAACAAGGAAGGAAGGTGTTTCACGAACAAAATCCACAAGATGCTCGAAGAAATGATGAAGGAGCTTCAAGGATTCAAGAGGTGTGGGTATGAATGGAACACATAGAAGAAGACCACCTAGTGAAGAAGGGTCTTGCAACCAAGGGTGGTGAGGAGGTGAAGAGTGCAAAGGAATCGTGGGGAGTTTAAGGGTGACAGAGTGAGCACGCATGGTATGCCTTGAAGGTATCACAAGAAGGCTTGCGTAGAATCACAACCGAAGGTTCTACAAGAAGAGAATACAATGCATTTAAGGTCTAGTTTGGGATTACCGTAGAAAGATGTGTATGTGGAGGTGAATTGACCCGCACTTTGTGAGAGTATCAAACATTAGAAGGAGCTTGCTTAGGAAGAAATAAATATGGTCGGTAGAGACCATGAGTGCACAAACATGTGAGAGGAGATTGTGGAAATGCATAGGGGTTCACTTAGTAAAATCATGGTATAGCATGTTCATTGAAAGGGTATTAAAGAATATCCTTAATTCTAGTTTTTACCTCTAATTATTCAACCGATAATACCCCTCCCATTATATTATTAGAATTAAAATACCCCCTATTTTTTCTATGTACATTACTTACCCATTTTTCCTTAAAAATTTTATTTACCCCTTTTTATTTCTACCATAATATATTAAACAAAAAATATATCATAATTCTTACCCATTTTTTTATATGCATTTTCTCTCGAAAGATAGTTTAAATCCATTCAAGACCTATTACCAATTACCTTATAAATGTTAATATTTAATCATTTATTAATAGTTCTTCAAATAATTAAGATGGTGAAATAATATCACTTGTGTTGAAAAGCATACTCAATCCTAGTTTTCTACCATCTTATTATTTCTTGGTTAAGAATATCTTAATTGAGATTTCTTTATTCAAAAAGAGATTATAATTTAACTTTATGAACACACTCCTTAAATTGTAATTTTAAGGTACTTATTTATAAAAACTAGGATTCAAATGCTTTAGTTTTGTTTTGAAAATTAAACCTCCCTTTCCTTTTGCACACCTCTCTAACCAACCCCTAATACATGATTCAAAATATTAATAGATTAAGTCCTTTCACCCCTCATGTCTACCGGTATATTGACTTCACTTTTATTAATTTTAATTACCTCAACATGAACTCACGTGCTAGGATATTGCCTAGCTAATGAACCCCCATGTGGAAATAAAAGAAGAAGAAAAAAGAAGGCATGCACGGGAAAAGATACACAAAGAATACACAGGAGATGAGTGGGAAAACATCTTGAAGGAGCACAAAGATGAGAGCACGCGGGCAATGGGAGCACCATTATAGGAGGAACCAAGCAATCTTGGGATATTGTAAGAATACACATGAAAAAGGGTGTACCTAGTAAGAAGATATAGGGAGATCTTGAGTAGAGGCATGCATAAGAGTGCACAAGACAAGAAGAGCACACGAACCAAAGAAGGTGCAATATTAGTTCAAAGAAACTGCAGAGATATGAAGGAGGAGACAAAGATCGAGAGAGGTCGGGAATGGTCTAATTTGGAAGAAGTTTCCACTGAAGGAAACAAATTCATAACAAGTACAAGAAATTGTTGAAGTGCACATGGAAGGAGGCACACAAGGAGGATAAGAGATTGAGGGAGATCTCAAGGAGTCATCTTGTGGAGAGGCTCAAGAAGTCTTCGGGAAATACTAGGGTTCCAGAGGAAGAGAAAGAACAAAAGGAGAAGATGACACAATGCACATCAAAATTTCCACAACAAGAGGGAGAAAGAGGTCAAGACCATCATCCGGAGTATGGTCTAATAGATCTTGAGGGAGGAGGAAGAGGTAAAGATATATTTGTGCAAAGGGTCATAGTGGGAAGGTTACCAAGGGGATTAGGAGGGGCATGGAATCAAGACATGCTAAATAATCCTAATAGAAGAATGGTTAGAAGGGAAGCATCACACGTAATGAGAGAACATAGAAATAAAGAGTCTCGACGGAAGGGCACCATATGAAGAGAAGGGACTCAACATAAAGGAACACTACAAAAGAGGTTGTGATGCAAATAATGTGCATAGAAAATGGAAGCAAGCGAAGGCTCGTGAGGGATCACGTAGGAGGATCCATTTGGAGGAAAATAAGAGATAAAATAAAAGTCATATAAAGGTGATGAAAGATTGAAGAAGCGCCATAGAAGGATGGCTCGATAAAGGATGGATCCGGGAGTAGTTATCCAAAGAGTGGTTTAACTATTCACTAGAACTTCTTAAGGAGGACCTCAAGTCTTATATACCCTAGATGTTTGATACAGGGGACATCTCCTGAAACTTAGCGAAAACCTACACTAGAAGGGAAATATATGCGCAAAGATCCGAAGGACACACGAGAGAAGATAAAGGAGTAGTGCGAAGGAGGAGGTGCACGGGACAATTGGAATAATGTGTTTTCTAGAGGATAAAAAAGTGGAGTAGCCATAGGAGAAGGGTTGCCAAAGTGTACATGAAACAAGGTACACTTAGAGAGAAATAAAAGGCATATAAGAAAAGAAATGGAGAGCACCAAAGAATGGTAGAATATCAACCAATGAGGTAACTACTAAGGAGAAATGAGCACACAAAAGGTGCATGATGCAAATCTATAAGTGAAAGGATCACGAAAGAACCTAAAAACACTATAGGAGTAGACGTTGAGGATTGGTAGAGCACCGATTGATGAGGCAACCAATTGATGGAAAGACAAAAGAGATGCACAATAGGATGAAGTGATTGCCAAGAGAGAGGGAAAGATGGTCATGGGGAAACAATGATGAGAGAATAAAAGAGGACTAGTAGATGGATGACCGATGAGGCAACTAGTCGAAGAAAGAAGAGGCCACAAGAAGTAGGCCAACACATAGGAGTATCGCCAGAGGAAGCAATAAAGACAAAAAGGGAAGTGACTGGGAATCACGAGGTCTAGACACATGCGAGAGAAGAGTTGCGCACATGGATAAAGTTGGCACAAAAGAATGAGTGCGTAGGTCATGAAAAGTTTGAAGGAATAGGCTAGGAAAAGGAGAAGAGGTAAGATGCACAAGAGAAAGTTGTCCATGGTGGCAATCAAATGCAAGGTGCACAAGGATGCGCATGAGAACATATTGTCCAAAGACTAAAATTTCAAAAGTGAGAAAGGAGACATGATATAAGAGAGCACGAATGTAATGAAGAAAGAACAAAGAAGTTTGGGAGAATAAGATAAGAGCAAACAACACATAGAAGTGAAGCTCGAGATGAAAATATATAACGACTACTGGCAAGAGCAGGACAAAAAATGAACCCGAGAAGGTCACGTGGTTGATAATGACATAAATAACATGAAGGTGGATAAGGGGATACAACCACCAAGAGACATGTCATGCGAGAGATTGAACACAATTAGATTACATGGATAAGGGCAATAAATACGCCCGATACAAATTTGAAGAGCAAGGAGGCTTAATGGAGGAGCCAACTCATAAGAGAGAGAAATGAGAAAGGAAGGTGCACGTGGCTATAAAAGGCCAAAGCGACCATCGAGTTGAAATTAGTTGATTCGATGGGAAAGTGAGTCAACAAGGTGTGATCCAAATAGGCACCAAAGGGGTCGAAGAGAGTCAATTAGCCCGATGGATCGAGCATAGGTCGGGATCAACATGTGAAACCGAGACACGAGAGTGAGGAAGCTTGGTTGGCCCTAAGAGGCACCTTTAACCCCATAGAGGGATGTGTATGTTCTATTAGAGGGCAATAATGGATGTAGATGTCATATGCCCATTAAAGAAACTAAATACCAAGAAAACATAAACAATTTTCCACTCTCGCGTGTAACTCGGAGGCGGCCTCAGAGAGAGCTAAGGACGAAAGTCAATGGAAGCCTCTAGAAGATTTGTGTATTTTTGTAAATGCTCTTCATTTCTTGTCATGACACTTAAAACTCCACACTAAAATAAGATACTAAATGTAGTATTGAAATGTGTATTTAAACAAACTAAATTAAAGCCATTAAAAACCTCAATTATTTATGCAACTTGAATTTTACATTTATTTTTTCAAGTTGTTTACATTCAACTCATAGTCATTGTACTATACAAATAAACGATAATAAATTTTTCAAATCAATCATAAATATGAGAACAAATGTCAAATTTTCAATTTTCCCTTAAAAAATGTAAATAAAAGTATATTTAAAACAATTGTTTTGATTTCTCTATATTTAAAAAAGGTTAACATGTTAGAAGGAAATTTTTATTATTAAGAGTGTGTTTATTAATTGATTGGGGTGAAACATATTAAACAAATCATGTGCCCGTACCAAAATTTCAGAGTTCAAAACACACTCGCAAAAGTGTAACTCTAATTACAAAAAAATAGAATTGTTCCAAGTAAACTTGAGATTTTATTTAAAACTAATAAGACCGTTTAAAAGCATGTTATCCAACGGTCTACTCTATAAGTGCGAGACAGCTGTTAAAACAAAAAGCAATGGGGCGCCGATAAGTGCAAGACAGCTGTTAAACCCTTAGGTGACAGCTGGACAAGAAAGTCGGTGGAGCAGCTGGATAAAGCTCTTGCAAGTGAGCTTTTCACTCAATTTTTCTTCCTCGTTTGTTCTTGAGCTTTTCCTGTTCTGGATTTTTTTCGTATGTCTCACGGCCGTGCTGTGCATTTTGTGGTCACAGATTTGAGTTTTTCAGTGTCTGGTTTACTGTGGTTTGAAGTATATTGTCTGTATTTTTGAGCTTAGTGTGTGTCTTGAGTCCATTATGCCTCTATTTTTGTGCTTCGGGTGTCTTGAATCTCTTATGTCCGATTTTTTGTGGTTTCAGTCTCTTTATATTTTTGATTTGAGTTATTTTGCTCCCTATTTTTGTGATTTGAGATTTTGTTTGGCTTTTATTTTTTATGTTTTTATATGTATGGAAAATGCTCTGTTCGAGGTAAGAATGGCTCTGGGAACGAATAGGACCGGGTGGATAGCCGAAGCGGAGAGTGAGTCGGGCTTAAGCAGTGAGCATTAGCATTTCAAGGTAAGTGTTATTCTATTATTAGTCTTTCTTCGAAAATTGCCTATTATTGATGTGTATTTGAGATTTTTCAGCTCATTTTGCACCATATGATTTACATTAGTTTGTGGCTTTGTTTAATCCAACACAGGGTTTAGGTTTCTTCTCCGTGTGTTCATTGATTTAGGTTACAATACAGAGATAAATTAAAGGGTTTTGAGTAAATGCACAAGGTGTGGGTTATCTCTGTGTATTTATTTATTGAACTGGAAGAGTCCCCTGCCCTAATGCTGTAGAGCCACCATTAGGTTATCCCTCTCTGTGACAACTGCAGTGATATGGATCTCGCCATTAAGGTTAGGATCTCCCAGAAATACCCGTGGTAAAAGGGGTGAAATGTCTTGATCTCCACTCAACCATATTAAAGTCTCATAACAAACTCCCCTGTTTCCAATGGGGACTAACAGGGGAAAAGTGGAGATAAATTTTTCCAGCAGTGTGCTTGACAGTAGGCTTTGCCCTGTGTTAGGCTACGTTTTACAGATCTTTAGGGGTTCAATTTGGCCTGAATTTTTTAGGTTAGGGTTTATACATTTCAGACAAGGTAAAATTTATTAATAATTAATAATATTCTGCATTAGTATAGTATTTTTGATCTCCTATTGTTAGGATCTCCCAGGAATACCCGTGGTAAAAGGGGTGAAATGTCTTGATCTCCACTCAACCATATTAAAGTCTCAAAACAAACTCCCCTATTTCCAAAGGGGAGTAACAGGGGAAAAGTGGAGATAATTTTTTCTAGCAGTGTGCTTGACGAGTAGGCTTTACCCGTGTTAGGCTACGTTTTACAGATCTTTAGGGGTTCAATTTGGCCTTGAATTTTTTAGGTTAGGGTTTATACATTTCAGACAAGGTTAAATTAATTAATAATTAATAATATTCTGCATTAGTATGTCTGTATGTGCAGTATTTTTGATATGCTATTGTTAGAATTTTCGTTTTCTGAAATTATTCACATGTTTGAATTGCCCTTATTTAGAGTTAATATCAAGGGTTCTGAAATAAATGCCCGGGATATAGATTTCCCCTGTTGGGTTTTCCAACTATTTATATATTTCTGGGTGAGTTGTGTAGGTTATTGTTAGGGGTTTGATTTTCCCCGCGACGTTTGGAATTTATGGTTTATAAATTTCATTTAGGATCAGATGGTTTACCAGTAATTTCATATCTGGATGGATTAGGATTTGGTCTTTCATTTGAGATGGCTTACCTTAATTTCAGATGGTTTCTCTTATTAGTGGTTTGAGCTTTATGTGGGCAGATACAAGTTGGTTAATTTTTTTATAGACAGGTAGATTTAAACTTTGAGTTTATAATTTTTGATTTTTTCAATCAAATGTGCGGAGTTTAGTTTGGGATCTCCATCCTTTTAATTTGGGAGTTTAGGGAGTTTAGTTTAGTTTGGGATCTGACATGTTTTAGATCAGGAAACGATTTCTGGGTAGATATAAACTTGATTGAGTTTGTATGTGTCTTTGCATGGGTTTAGTTATATTATTTAAGTTTTGTTTTTGTAAAGTTTAACTCCTGTTTTGTATTTTGCGTTTTTGGCATGGATGGAACTGTTTGAACCAAACCAGTTTTTGGTGGAGTAGCTGGCAGTCATCATCAATGAAGGCTTTGTAGTCTGATGTAAGTGTTGATTCGTACTTATTATCCCTGCTTTACATGCCATTGTTTATTTTATTTTTAAACAATGGTTATCTACGAAGCTTTGTTCGTATATTTTAATTGAAAACTTTTGACTGAAGTACTTCCAGGTGTCAGACCAGAAATCGGATAAAAGTATTTTCGGGAGATTTCACCAGGTGTCATTTGAGTTTAAGAAATTTTTATTTTGAATTTTTAACTTGCTATTTTTATGTTGCATCTCGAGTAATCTAGATTAAGTTTAAACTCTTTTAACTTTTCAGTTTGTTTAAAGTTTTTATTTTTATTTATAAATATTTTATATTTATGTTTATGATTTTTTATTATAAAAATAATTGTTGTTTGCCACCCACTTTATTGATGGTAGTTTGATTTTTTAAAATATAATTATTAAAAGATGAGTGATAAAATATGTTTTTATGTAAATTTATTGTATATAAATCTGTTTTATTAATTTGTAAATTTAGTCAACAACGGTAGTAGTTGAGCGAATTTTACATATATAATGTTATTTTGTATATTTTTAAAAAATGTATTTTGTGAATTTGGCTCTATCTAGGAAAGATAAAAAATGTTGGATTTTTGATATATATATTTTTGAATGTATTTTATAAAAAAATTTGATTTGATGATAATTTTGTATATATTTTTATGAATGTGTGAATTTAGGGTTTTTTTAGGTGAAGGGAAAAAATGTTAAATTTATGATATAATATGTTTTAGGAATGTTAATGTGTTTTCATAATTATAATTTAAATATTGATAGGATCCTTACAATATAATCTTAAGGAAGGCAAGAAAATCTTAAATTTATGATATAAGAATGTGCGAAATTTATATTTAATGGTATTTTGTATATTTAAAAAAATCAATTCTATGAATTTGGTTCTATTTAGGGAATGTTAAGAAAAATGAAAATGTTTAATTTATAACGTGTTTTAATTTTATTTGATGATAGGTTTTGTATATATTTGTATCAATTTGTGAATTTAGGAAAATTGTAAATTTATCACATATACAAGGTAATGTGATTTCATAATTATAATTTAAATATTGATATGATGATTGTTATAATCTAATTTTAGGGAAAGAAAATGTTGAATTTATAACATATATGTATTTTATACCGTGTTTTAAATTTGTTATATAATTTTTGATTTGATGACAGTTTTGTATATATTTTTATCAATTTGTGAATTTAGGGTAGTTTTTAGGGAAGGAAAGAAAATATTAAATTTATGATGTACAACAGTTTTATATGTTTTTATGAGTTTGAGAATTTAAGGTAATTTTTAGGAAGGAAAGAAAATGTTAAAAGGGAAGGAAAAAAATGTTAAATTTATGATGTACAACAGTTTTGTAAATGTTTTTATGAGTTTGAGAATTTAGGGTAATTTTAGGGAAAGGAAGAAAATGTGCCATTATGTTTCTATGTTATAATTTGTTTTGATTGTAATTTATCATAATTATATGATAGGATGATTTTTATAATGTGTTTTTAATTATATTATATTAGAATTATGATGATTATATGATGTGATTATTGTTTTAATAAGTGTTTTATGAATGTTGTGGCTAATTTTAGGGAAAGGAAGAAAATGTGCCATTATGTTTTCATATGTTATAATTATATTTTATTAGAATTATGATGATTATATGATGTGATTATTGTTTTAATAATGTTGTGCCTAATTTTAGGGAAAGGAAGAAAATGTGCCATTATGTTTTCATATGTTATAATTTGCTTTGATTGTATTTTATAGGATGATTTTTATAATGTGTTTTTAATTATATTTTATTAGAATTATGATGATTATATGATGTGATTATTGTTTTAATAAGTGGTTTATGAATGTTGTCCCTAATTTTAGGGAAAGGAAGAATATGTGTCATTGTGTTTTATGGATGTTAATGTGTTTTCATATGTTAAAATGTGCTTTGATCGTATTTTATCATAAATATATGATAGGTTGATTTTTATAATGCGTTTTTAATTATATTTTATTAGAATTATGATGATTATATGATGTGATTATTGTTTTAATAAGTGGTTTATGAATGTTGTGCCTAATTTTAGGAAAAGGAAGAATATGTGCCATTGTGTTTTATGGATGTTAATGTGTTTTCATATCTTAAAATGTGCTTTGGAAGAATATGTATGCCATTGAGTTTTATGGATGTTAATGTGTTTTTGTTTTATATGTTTTAAAATGTGCTTTGATTGTATTTTATCATAAATATATGATAGGTAATTGATTGTATTTTATTATAATTATTAAATATAATGTTGTTTTAATTATATTTTATTATAATTTAAATATGATATGAATTACGATGATTATATGATGTGATTATTGTTTTAATAAGTGTTTTATAAATATTGTTGGTTTTATTAAATTTTATGTGATTATTGTGTTAATGTGTTATATGATTATTGTTTAAATGAGTGTTTTTATTATGGTAATTGATTGTATTTTATTATAATTATTAAATATAATGATTGTTTTATGGATGTAAATATGTTTTTAAATTATAATTTAAATATGATATGAGGATTTTTATGTGTTTGATTGTATTTTATTAAATTTTGTGATTAATGTGTTAATGTGTTATATGATTATTGTTTAAATGAGTGTTTTGTGAATGTCATATATTTTTATTATGATAATTGATTGTATTTTATTATATTTAATATAATATGATGGTTGATTATTGTATTATGTGTTATATGATTATTGTTTAAATGAGTGTTTTTATTATGGTAATTGATTGTATTTTATTATAATTATTAAATATAATGATTGTTTTATGGATGTAAATATGTTTTTATAATTATAATTTAAATATGATATGAGGATTTTTATGTGTTTAATTGTATTTTATTAAATTTTGTGATTAATGTGTTAATGTGTTATATGATTATTGTTTAAATGAGTGTTTTGTGAATGTCATATATTTTTATTATGATAATTGATTGTATTTTATTATATTTAATATAATATGATGGTTGATTATTGTATTATGTGTTATATGATTATTGTTTAAATGAGTGTTTTTATTATGGTAATTGATTGTATTTTATTATAATTATTAAATATAATGATTGTTTTATGGATGTAAATATGTTTTTATAATTATAATTTAAATATGATATGAGGATTTTTATGTGTTTGATTGTATTTTATTAAATTTTGTGATTAATGTGTTAATGTGTTATATGATTATTGTTTAAATGAGTGTTTTGTGAATGTCATATATTTTTATTATGATAATTGATTGTATTTTATTATATTTAATATAATATGATGGTTGATTATTGTATTATGTGTTATATGATTATTGTTTAAATGAGTGTTTTGTGAATGTGATATATTTTTATTATGATAATTGATTATATTTTATTATAATTATTAAATATAATGATTGTTTTATGGATGTAAATATGTTTTTATAATTATAATTTAAATATGATAGGAATGATTATATTTTTTAATTAAATTTTATGATTATTTATGTATGTGATTATTATGTATTTTATCATAATTGTTAAATATGATCTCAGGATTGTTTTAACTGTAATTTAATATTTTTGTTGTTTTGTTTGGTATTTTATTATAATTATTAATTGTGATATAATAATTGTTTTAATACGTTTTAATAATTACCATTTAAATATAATATGATTTGATTGTTTTAATATGTTTTTATTGTAATTTATTATAATTATTAAATTTATGATATAATGATTGTTTTAAATTTTTAATTGATGTTAATATATTTTAGAGTATGTTTGATTATTGATTGTTGTTTTGTTTGTATTTTATCATAATTATTAATTGTGATATAATATTTGTTTAATGTGTTTAGATTGTATTTTTAAGATATTGTTTTAAGCTATTTTTGTAATATTTTTATAATCGATTAATGACATTATATATATTTATGTTAATTTTGTTAGAGTTATATTTCAATTGTTTTATTTCAATTGTTTTAATGTGTGTTTTTAATTTAATTTTATGAATATTGTGTAATAAATATGATATGATGATTGTTTTAATTTGTTTTGAAAGTCGATGTTTTAATATGTGTTTTATGACTGTATTTTTATTTAATTTTGTGAATATGATGAAAATTAAATATGATGATTGTTTTAATGTGGTTTGAAAGTGTTCGATTATATGATTGTTAATTGTGTTTTGATTGTATCATGTTTAATATCATTGTTTAATATGTTATTTCATTATATCATATGAAAAAAATAATTAATGTGTTTTAATATATTTTAGTTTATCATTTCTTAATATGCTATTTGATTATATCATATGAAATAATTAATTAAATATAATTGGACTGGATTTCTAGTAATAAAAAAAAATATAAATATACAATTTATACACTTCTTATTTTCTTATATTTATTTAAAAATTACACATCAAAAATAATCTTTGTATTCTTATTCTTAAAAATAAATTATAAATTCATTGTTTTAATGTTGTTTTGATGTGGTTTGAAAGTGTTCGATTAGATGATTGTTAAATAGGACATGATGATTTGTTTAACGGTGGTTTGATTGTATCTTATCATTGTTTAATATGCTATTTCATATGAAATAATTAATTGGCTTTAATACATTTTAGTGTATATTGATAATTGATGTTTTGTTTGTATTTTTAAAAAATAATAAGAAGTGATAAAAATTAATAAAAAAATTAAATATAATAAGAATTAATAATAAAAATAAAAAAGAATTAGAAGTTCATAAAAATGAAAAAAAAAAAAAAAAACTTAAAAAGTTAAATATTAATAAATATGAATTTGTTTTTTAAAATTTAAAATTAATAAAATATGAAATACAGATTAAAAATTAATAAAAATAAAAAATTTACAAAACGAAATATAAATATAATTTAGGAAATTGGTAAAAATAAAAAGAAGTAGAAGTTTATAAAAATGAAACATTAATAAAAACTACAATTAAAAAAACTTAAAACTAATAAAAATGATAAAAATAATAAATATCGGAAGTTCATAATAAGTAATAATAATTTTAATAAACGGAAAAATGAAAATTACAAAATAAAAATAATAAAAAACAATAAAAGTAGAATTTTAATTAAAAATAATAATACAATGAGAAATAATAAAAACTAGAATTAATAAAAAAATAACGTTAGAAATTAAGAAAAATTAAAATTAATAAAATTTAATAAATAAATTAAAAAACAAGAACTAATAAAAAATGATAAAAACTAATTAACAATTAAAATAAATGAAAATTACAATATCATTTCATTAATAAAATAAGAAACAATTAATAAAAATTAATAAATGAGATTTAATAAACATTGATTAAAAAATAATTAAAAATTTAATAAAAACAAAATATTAATAAAAATTGATAAAAATTAAAAATGAGAATAAAAATAAAAAATTTAATAAAAATAAAACATTGATAAAAATTTAAAAATAGAATAAAAATTAATAAACGAGGATTAATAAAATATGATTATTTTAAAAATGAAATAAGAATAAATAAAATAAAATACAATTTTGAAAACAAAAATTGATAAAAATCAATTTAAAAATAGAATGTAAAGTAAAAAATTAAGAAAAAATTAGAAATTAATAATAATAAAATTAATAAATGAGATTTAATAAAAAAATTGATAAAAATTAATTAAAAATTTAATTAAAAATAAACCATTAATAAAAATTGAAAAAAAAAAATAAAAAAATAAAAAAAATAAAAAAAATGAGAACATTAATAAAAATTTAAAAATAGAATAAAAGTTAAAAAATAGAATTTAGAAATAAAACATTAATAAAAATTAATAAATGAGATTTAATAAAAATTGATAAAAAATTAATTAAACATTTAATAAAAATAAAACATTAATAAAAATAGAATACAAATTAATAAAATGAGAATTAATAAAAATTGATTATTTTTCTAAAAAAATAAGAATAAATAAAATTAAATACAATTATAAATACAAAAATAGATAAACAATTAAAAAATAGAATGTAAATTAAAAAAATTAAGAAAAAATTGATAAAATTTAGAAATTAATTAAAAAATTAATAAAAAACAAAACATTAATAAAACTTGATAAAAATTAAAAATGAAATTTAGAAAATAAAACATTAGTAAAAATTAGAAAATGAGTATAAAAACAAAAATTTAATAAAAATAAACCATTAATAAAAAAGAATAAAAATTAAAAATATAAAATAAAATTCTAAAAACAAAAATTGATTATAATAAAATTTAGAAAATAAAATAAAATAAAATATTAATTAAAAAATGGTAAAAAATAAGAATAAATAACAATTGACAAAAATTCATTAAAAGTAATAAATAAAAAATAGAATAAAATTAGAAACAATTAATAAAAACTAATAAAAATGAGATTTAATAAAAATAAAACATTAATAAAAAAAAATGATAAAAAAAATGATAAAAATGATAAAAAATAAATGAGAATAATAAAAATTGATTTTTAAAAAATAAAATAAGACCAAATAAAATAATTATAAAAAAATTGAAATTTTAAAAACAAAAATTGATGAAATAAGAATAAATAAAATAATTATAAATATTGAAATTTTTAAAAATAAATAAGAATAAATAAAATAAAATAAAGAAAAAATTAGAAATTAATAAAAAAACATTAATAAAAATTAATAAATGAGATTTAATAAAAATTGATTAAAAATGAGAATAAAAACTAAAAATTTAATAAAAAACAAAATATTAATAAAAATTAAAAAAATTAATAAACATTAATTATTAAAAAAAAAAGAACAAATAAAACAAAATACAATTCTAAAAATCAATTAAAAAATAGAAGGAATAGTAAAAATTAAGATTTTTTTATAAAATTTAGAAATTAATAAAAATAAAACATTAATAAAAAATAATAAATGAGATTTAATAAAAATTGATTAAAAAATAATTAAAAATTTAATAAAAAATAAAACATTAATAAAAATTGATAAAAATTAAAAATGAGAATAAAAACTAAAAATTTAATAAAAAACAAAATATTAATAAAAATTAATTAATTTTTTTTATAAAATTTAGAAATTAATAAAAAATAAAACATTAATAAAAAATAATAAATGAGATTTAATAATAAAATAAAATATTAATAAAAATTGATAAAAATTAAAAATGAGAATAAAAACTAAAAATTTAATAAAAACCAAAATATTAATAAAAATTAAAAAAGAGAGTAAAAATTATAAAAATTAATAAATGAGAATCAATTAAAATAAAATAAAATTTTAAATATAAAAAATGATAAAAATCAAGTAAAAATGAAGAAATATTTGGACATTAATAAAAATTAACGAAAAAAAAACATTAATGAAAATTGAAAAAAAATAAAAAGGAAAAAAAAAAAAATAATAATAAATGAGAATTAATAAAAATTGATTATTTAAAATTAAAAAAGAATAAATAAAATAAAATACAATTCTAAAAAGAAAAATTGATAAAAATCAATTTATAGTAAAAATTAAGAAAAATTTAATAAAATTTAGAAATTAATAAAAATAAATATTAACAAAAACTAAAAATTTAATAAAAAACAAAATAAAACATTAATAAAAAAATTGATAAAAATTAAAAATGAATTTTTGAATAAAAAATAAAACATTAATAAAAATCGATAAAAATTAAAAATGAGAATAAAAGTAATTTTTGAATAAAAACAAAACATTAATGAAAATTGAAGGAAATAAATAAATAAATAAATAAATAAATAAATGAGAATTAATAAAAATTGATTATTTAAAATTAAAAAAGAATAAATAAAATAAAATACAATTTAAAAAGAAAAATTGATAAAAATCAATTTATAGTAAAAATTAAGAAAAATTTAATAAAATTTAGAAATTAATAAAAATAAACATTAACAAAAAATAGATAAAAATTAATAATTTTTTTAAAAAAGATAGAATGTATAGTAAAAACTTAAGAAAAATTTAATAAAATTTATAAAATAATAAAAAAGAAAACATCAATAAAATATAATAAACGAGATTTAATAAAAAATTTTTATTTAAAAAAAAAAGAATAAAAATAAAATAAAATACAATTCTATAAACAAAAATTGATAAAAATCAAATTATAGTAAAAATTAAGAAAAATTTAATAAAATTTAGAAATTAATAAAAATTGATCTAAATTAATAATTTAAAAAAATAATTAAAAAAAAAAGGAATAAATAAAATAAAATACAATTCTATAAACAAAAATTGATAAAAATCAAATTATAGTAAAAATAAAGAAAAATTTAATAAAATTTAGAAATTAATAAAAATAAAACATTAATAAAAAATTGATATAAATTAATATTTAAAAAAAAAAAAAAGAATAAATAGAATTTGATAAAAATAGATTAAAAGTAATCAATATTAAAACATGATTATTAAAAATAGAAACAATTAATACAATTTAAAAATTAAAATAGAACTTCATAAAAAATACAATACAAATTAAGAATTAATAAAAATTAGAATTTCATATTAATTAATTAAAAGTAATCAAAATTAAAACATCATTATTAAAAATATAAACAATTAATACAATTTAAAAATTAAAATAGAACTTCATAAAAATACAATAAAAATTAAGAATTAATAAAAATTAAAATTTCATATAAATTAATAAAAACTAATAATAATATTTATTTGAAATTAATAAAAATAAAAATTAATACAATTTACATATTAATAAAATAGAATAAATACAATCAATAAAAAGATATTAATAAAAAAGATACAATTTTAAAAATAGAAATTGATAAAAATTAGAATTTCATATAAATTAATAAAAAATAAAAAGTAAAAAAATTAATACAATTTACATATTAATAAAATAGAATAAATACAATCAATAAAAAGATATAATTTTAAAAATAATAATTGATAAAAATTAGAATTTCATATAAATTAATAAAAAAATAAAAAAACATTAATAAAAATAGTAATAATATTTATTTGAAATTAATAAAAAGTAAAAAATTAATACAATTTACATATTAATAAAATAGAATAAATACAATCAATAAAAAGGTATTAATAAAAAAGATACAATTTTATAAAATAAAAATTTCATATAAATTAATAAAAAAATAAAAACATTAATAAAAATAGATTATAAATTAGAATATATAAAAATTGATTAAAAGTAATAAAAAAGAGAAAACAAAAATACTAAAAATAGTAAAAAAATTAATAAAAAGTCAAGAAAAAATTAATAAAAAGTCAAGAAAAAAATTATTACAATTTAAAAATAAAAATAATTAAAATTAGAAATTAATAATCTAAAAACAAATTCTTAACAAATAAAACATTAATTAAAAAATAGAAATTAATAAAAAAGAAATTAAAATTAGAAATAAATAAAAAAGTAAACAAAAATAAGAATTTCATATAAATTAATTAAAAAAACTCTTAAAAAATAGAAAGTAATAAAAAAATTAAAATTAGAAATAAATTAAAAAAAAAAAAAAAAATAGAATTTCATATAAATTAATTAAAAAATTAATCAAAATAGAAATTTAATATATAAAAAAATTTGAGATTAAAATAAAAATAAAAAATAATAAAAATCCAAAAAATAATAAAAATTGAAAAAATAATAATTAATACCAAATACGCCATGTGTTTTGTATAGTTAATTGACGAGGCTTCTAAAGGGAATCCCGGACTATCAAGGGCGGGGTGTGCATTTTCCGTAATGAGCATGGTGCGTTGGTTAGTGTTGGTTCGTTTCATCTTCAAGATGGATCATGCAACCTAGTTGAAGTCCAAGCCCTCTTAATTGGTGTAAAAAGAGTAGTTGAATGTGGAAGTTCTCACGTTCTTATCAAGGAGATTCACTATCATAATCACCGCCCGAATCATCCCTCCATACTCTCACAAGGCTCAACATAGTCAAAATCACAAAGGATTGTTCGATGGACAACCCAATAGGAAAGAGCAGGGGATGCTAGTCTGCGCATGAGTTGAGCCTAAGGCGGTGTGCATCCACAATAATGAACAAATAGAAGTGGATTTTTAGTCTAAGACTCCACTTCCTCACTCATACTCACCAAGATTATGAAAACTGGTCCATGCATCCTCTCTCCACACATACACTCTTAACGATCACCTCCCTTAGGGTCGTCTAGATTAAGGTTCACAACATAACACATAACTACATCACTCACATAATGGTAATTCACGCACATAACTATAACATCTTACACATGGTATATATATACAGTGGTACAACACAATCATTGCTTTCACAAAGTTACGATACATCACATTTCCACATAATGCACCCAAGGTGCAAGTACTACACAATCATACAATCCCCATATGCTCGTAATTCACAACATGAATGATCTCATATTACACAAATTATGCACAAGTACTACATAGTCATACAATCCCCATATGCCCATAATTCACAATATGAATTATCTCATATTACATAATGAAAAACATTACAACATAAAATCCAATACAATTCACGCACATAACTACACACACACAGCATTACTACATGGTGGCGACATTATGATATAATCCAATCCACTAAACACCAATTATGTTATGCAATACATTAGCACACCAACATATCACAGAATAACAAGAAACTCCAACACTCTGCAATCCACAATAACATTATTTTCATACACAATAAGGCGACATATCACACGTGAACTCCTCATTGAATCCACAAAAAGGAGAGTGAATGCTCTCATCACAAGCACATCAACATGATAACAAATACACACTAAGTGACATGCACAACTTGTGCGTTTTGTAGTGTCCACTCCTCTTTGACACTTATTATATTTTGATTTTGTCTACTATTGATTATAGACATGAATACTATCATATCATTTTGGTTTAACATGATGCTAGATGATAAAGATATTCTAACTATTGTTGGATTTTGATTCATAAATACGATTTGTGTGGATTCTTAGAGACATAGAGAAACATTTTATATTGATGATGATGATGTGTTGTTAGCATGTATATTTATTGACATCTAGAATTCTCGTCATGTTGACTATGATTTAGCATTTGAACTAATCTTGTGATCTTATTGATATTGATGTTGATGAAATAGTAGAATTGAGATATTGAAATTATAAACAAATGATAGTATTGTTAGTTTAGATATTAGTTTATATGAGAATGTTTATTGATGGATGTATGCATATTTTATCTTTGATGTATTTGATGCGACTACGAGGTCGAAGGAGGTATAGTGTGTTTTTGCAGGTAAGTGTATCACAACAATCAAAAAGGGGTTAAGAGATTTAAAGGTCACCATAACAACTTGTGCAATGTGTTATGTTTTGTTATTAGTTTGTTAGGGGGTCCCCATGGGGCGATGACTTCCAAATGTGACCATGGACTGTATAATTCTTTTCCTTTTCTTTTATTACTTTCGAGTAAGTGATTTATTTAATCATTGTTGATTAATGTTCCTTAACTAAGTGAATTAATCATGTTTATTAAGATATTTAGAGATGTGAAAAAATGGGTCATTTATTAGAGTAGTTCGTCCTTTGAATCTTGTCATTTAAGTTGAGTGTATGTGACTTTGAGTGTTGTACACCCTATCTTATTTGAGAAATTCGGATTTGGGCTTAAGGGCCATTTTTTGAGGCTTGTGGGACAAGTTAAGCTTGTCCCACACATCTTAATTTCATATACCAATTATACCTATGGGTCGAGGGGTTAAAAATAGACCCCATTATGTGTTTTGTAAGGAAAAAGATGACATTTATTGCACTTTTATTACATGGGTTTTAAATTAGAATATATAAAAATTGATTAAAAGTAATAAAAATAGAGAAAACTGAAAAACTAAAAATAGTAAAAAAATTAATAAAAAGTCAAGAAAAATTATTACAATTTAAAAATAAAAATAATTAAAATTAGAAATTAATAATCTAAAAAAAAATTCTTAAAAAATAAAACATTAATTAAAAAATAGAAATTAATAAAAAAGTAATTAAAATTAGAAATAAATTAAAAAATAAACAAAAATTAGAATTTCATATAAATTAATTAAAAAACTCTTAAAAAATAAAATATTAATTAAAAAATAGAAATTAATAAAAAAGAAATTAAAATTAGAAATAAATTAAAAAAATAAACAAAAATAGAATTTCATATAAATTAATTAAAAAATTAATCAAAATAGAAATTTAATATATCAAAAATTTGAGATTAATGTAAAATAAAATAAATATAAAAAAATAATAGTTAATACCAGCGCCATGTGTTTCGTATAGTTAATTGACGAGGCTTCCAAAGGGAATCCCGCACTATCAAGGGCATGGTGCATTTTCTGTAATGAGCATGGTGCGTTGGTTAGTGTTGGTTCGTTTCATCTTCAAGATGGATCATGCAACCTAGTTGAAGTCCAAGCCCTCTTAATTGGTGTAAAAAGAGTAGTTGAATGTGGAAGTTCTCACGTTCTTATTAAGGAGATTCACTATCATAATCACCGCCTCGAATCATCCCTCCATACTCTCACAAGGCTCAACATAGTCAAAATCACATAGGATTGTTCGATGGACAACCCAATAGGAAAGAGCAGGGGATGCTAGTCTGCATGAGTTGAGCCTAAGCGGTGCGCATCCACAATAATGAACAAATAGAAGTGGATTTTTAGTCTAAGACTCCACTTCCTCACTCATACTCAGCTCAAGATTATGAAAACCTGGTCCATGCATCCTCTCTCCACACATACACTCTTAACGATCACCTCCCTTAGGGTCGTCTAGATTAAGGTTCACAACATAACACATAACTACATCACTCACATAATGGTAATTCACGCACATAACTATGACATCTTACACATGGTATATATATACAGGGTACAACACAATCATTGCTTTCACAAGTTACGATACATCACATTTCCACATAATGCACCCAAGGTGCAAGTACTACACAATCATACAATCCCCATATGCTCGTAATTCACAACATGAATGATCTCATATTACACAAATTATGCACAAGTACTACATAGTCATACAATCCCCATATGCCCATAATTCACAATATGAATTATCTCATATTACATAATGAAAAACATTACAACATAAAATCGATACAATTCACGCACATAACTACACACACAGTTCATTACTACATGGTGGCGACATTATGATATAATCCAATCCACTAAACACCAATTATGTTATGCAATACATTAGCACACCAACATATCACGTAATAACAAGAAACTCCAACACTCTGCAATCCACAATAACATTATTTTCATACACAATAAGGCGACATATCACACGTGAACTCCTCATTGAATCCACAAAAAGGAGAGTGAATGCTCATCACAAGCACATCAACATGATAACAAATACACACTAAGTGACATGCACAACTTGTGCGTTTTGTAGTGTCCACTCTCTTTGACACTTATTATATTTTGATTTTGTCTACTATTGATTATAGACATGAATACTATCATATCATTTTGGTTTAACATGATGCTAGATGATAAAGATATTCTAACTATTGTTGGATTTTGATTCATAGTATGATTTGTGTGGTTTATTAGAGACATAAAGATACATTTTATATTGATGATGATGATGTGTTGTTAGCATATATATTTACTGACATTTGGGATTCTCGTCATGTTGACTATGATTTAGCATTTGAACTAATCTTGTGATCTTATTGATATTGATGTTGATGAAATAGTAGAATTGAGATATTGAAATTATAAACAAATGATAGTATTGTTAGTTTAGATATTAGTTTATATGAGAATGTTTATTGATGGATGTATGCATATTTTATCTTTGATGTATTTGATGCGACTACGAGGTCGAAGGAGGTATAGTGTGTTTTTGCAGTAAGTGTATCACAACAATCAAAAAGGGGTTAAGAGACGAAGGTCACCATAACAACTTGTGCAATGTGTTATGTTTTGTTATTAGTTTGTTAGGGGTCCCCATGGGGCGATGACTTCCAAATGTGACCATGGACTGTGTGTAATTCTTTTCCTTTTCTTTTATTACTTTCGAGTAAGTGATTTATTTAATCATTGTTGATTAATGTTCCTTAACTAAGTGAATTAATCATGTTTATTAAGATATTTAGAGATGTGAAAAAATGGGTCATTTATTAGAGTAGTTCGTCTTTTGAATATTGTCATTTAAGTTGAGTGTATGTGACTTTGAGTGTTGTACACCCTACCTTACTTGAGAAATTCGGATTTGGGCTTAAGGGCCATTTTTGAGGCTTGTGGGACAAGTTAAACTTGTCCCACACATCTTAATTTCATATACTAATTATACCTATGGGTTGAGGGGTTAAAAATAGACCCCATTATGTGTTTTGTAAGGAAAAAGGTGACATTTATTGCACTTTTATTACATGGGTTTTAAATTATGTCCTTGGGGGTGTGGGTTTGTGTTGAGTGTGTAAGAGGCTTGTCATTTCTCTCAACCACCAATTTATTGTGCCTTGAGGTTGAGATTTGATTTGTGATGTGGAGTTGAAGATAAGTGATGTGGCATCCTACATGGAGCCACCTCACTCTCCTCTCTTTTATATATATGCAAGTTTTCTTTGTTGTGCGTTACTTCATTTTAGTGTGCACTTGTATTTTTGGAGTGGTTGAAATCTTGGAGCTTGTTGGAGTTGGATTGAGCTTGAAGGAGCTTCCTTTGATCACGTTCTTACTATGGAAAGGTACGAACTACACCCTTGTTTTACTTGTTTGTTTTTATATGTGTGTATTGCATGAAAGTGAATGGTTTGTGTTTGTTGGGATCTTGAATAGAATGCATAAGTGTGGTGTAGAAGAAGACTATGGGAATTTTATATTGTAGGGAGGCATATGAGTTTTGTTTCATGTTTTAGGAGGGAGGCATACGAGTAAATCTCCAAGCAATATTTCGTAAAGGAATTATATGTTTTAGTAATGAACATAAAAACAACTCGTGCTTGCCAATTTATGATAGAAATTTAAGAAAAAGAAAAAGAAAGCAGAGATCTTAGCATTGTATAACTTAGGTTATACATCCAATAAATAGTTAATCTAAAGAAAGCATTAAAGAGCTAGTGAACAAAAATGCAAAATTCAATAGAGCCTCAAAGAAGTGCAAGATGTTAAGGAGACAAGGTTGAATGCGAGATAGAGAGCTACAATCAGAATAACGAAGTTTGTTGGAGAATGACACATACATAACCTGAACTAAACAACATGTGAATCATCTTGAATTGGTGAGTTGGTCATATATAATCACCAAGGTTGAGTTTAGAGTTTTGAGTGGCAAACAAAGCTTGACCTATTGAAAAGTCGAGCTAGGAAGATTTTTAATCAAAAGTGTACTCGAGTTTAAGATACATACCAACCATAGTAGACCGAAGATCCAAAATCTAACACATTGTTATCCTACAAAATTGATAAGAGCAATTTACAGTAACTATACCAAATTTTTTTGTTTCGCCCTAGGGAAGTTTGTTGACATTCGAAATAGCCCAAAAACTCCCTTTCAAAAATCAAGTTTTTCATGACTTAGCCATTTTTAGCTAAATCCTTTCAAAAGCCACCTTAAGAAGCGGTGAACTTTATAGAAGGATATCAAACTATTTTGTTTAGAAAATAAATGGAAAGAAATCGAGATAACATTTAGGAAATCAACAAGATAGAGATATTCGATATATGACAAAAAGTGATAAAATGATAGATATAAATATAAATTGATATAATATATTCAAACCATACGAAATGACGAAGGTGACTTAGGTACAATTGACAAAGTGACCAAAGGACAATTGATGATGAATCGCTACCGAAAAGTGAGGTCCCATGGTGTCATACATGAAGGACAAAAATATAGAAATATCTAGATGTTGTAGGGACAAAACAATTGATTGTAAAAGGGACAAAATAAAGGAAAAAGAGCTTATACATATTGGATTGATGACAACCATGGAATATTCAATGGGGAAAGAGCTTGAATTAGGGTTTAATGAGGGTGATAAGTTCCAAAAAACTTTGGAAAGGAAACAATGGTGGTTGATGTGACGAAAAATCTCCAAGACGACGAATGAACCTTTAAACAATTGATAAAGAGATGATGAAACAAGCTAGGTATCCAAACTAACTCCAAGATTCAAATATTACAAGATGATTGATAAGGGTTCCAAGATGGCTTCAAGATGTTGATGGAAGCTCACAAGAAGACAGAAAATCTACAAAATCTTGCTAGAAGTCGACATATAAAGTTTCATCCTCCTAGAAATGGGTGGTGATAGTGTATTTATAGGGTTTTCAATGTTCGATCACCATAAATTGTGGAGAATCGTTGATTTAGATTATGGGGATGATGCACAAATTGAGACATGAGACCCTATTAAGTGTTGATTAGGATTAGGATTTGATTATGTGGGTCGTAGGTTATATATGGATAAGAAATAGTGGTTGGATGGTTGGAAATATTAAATGAGGGTAGCTAGTGAGTCTAGAAAGGGTAAATATAAGGTTTAGGGATGTGATTAGGGTAATATTATTGTGTTTAGGGATGATTAAATATGATTATGGGAAATGAAATAATGATGGGATTAAGATAGGAAAATATAAATTAGGTAAAATAAATTTATTTTAGGAGGGGCAAGGGATTTCAAATAGGATATGGGTGCAAGTGTGTATGATGACAAGGAAGGGATGAGCAAATGTAGGATGGGGAACAAGTGAACCAAATTTTGGTGTCTACATTTACCCCTTTTTGTTAAGTGGGTTGTGTTAGGAAAGTTGTGAGACAAAACCAGGAGTGATAGAATATGATTGAGGTTTCCCCCTTAAAATAGGGATTGATGACATGAAGAAAAATTGATTACTAGGTTGACAGAGATAGATGGAGGAAGGAAGGGTGAACAAAGAGAAAATCTGCCCGAAGTGGAGAGTGATATGACCATTATAAGAAGGATAGGATAAAAATAAAATAAATATGGTAGGCATTATGGAAACACATCGGTAGGGAACATAGCATGGAATCAACGAAGGTGATGTTAATGTCCTATGGACCCATGAGTCAGAAAATATCACTTCGGTATGGAGGGAATCCAATGGGAATCCATTTGGATGGATGCACAATTTTGAGAGAAATGGGTCAAAGGAAAACATCAAAAGTATGTAGAAAAATGTGAGGATGGTCAAGACAATGGTTTGAAAGAAGGTCAAGAAACAAAGCAGGGAAAAAGAGTATACAATGTCCTTCAAATATGAGGAGGTCAGAAATTATGCATCTTGGCAGGATGAAAAATGGAAAAATGGCCACAAAGGTGGACTTAAGATGATATATATTTCCCCAAGAGGGAACATAGAGATTTCCACATAGTGGGTTTCTAGATATGAGGAAGGGTGTGCTAAAGGATTGGTAGATATTCAAAAATAGAAATACATCTAGATGATATGTGTATATATATATGATTTTGTATCATTGTGATATGTGGTTGAGTATTTTAGATGTATGAGATGGACTATGATTATGTTATGTTGAGTAGTTTATGGTGATTGGATGGATATAAATGTTGATTTAGGATTTGATGTGTGATGTTTTGATTAAATTTTAGGATGTATTGATTGGATTAGATGTCGAATTGATGTGATGGATTTTGATGGTAGATGAGACATGAAAATGTTGTGATGGATTTAGATTAGATATGATGTGATGGATTTTAGATTCTATGTGATGGATTTGGATGTTAGACATGATGTAATGGATGTAGATTAGATGTGATGGACTTAGTGTAGATGTAGATGTGTTAATTGGATTGAATATAAGATAAGATGATGTAATTGGATTGGATTGGATGTGATAGATTAGAACATAGATCAAAATGGAAACCCATGTTCAATGTGAATGAGTGCGATACGATTGAAAATGATTAGAGTGAAAGGTATGAATAGAACATGATTTTTTTAGGGTAACCCAAATATAGGAAGTACACTTACATCATAGTAAGGAGTGTGTGTAGAGTATATGCTTTGGGATTGGATTAGAGGTAAAACTTACGAGGTATCACGAACAAAGTAATGCGATTCTGACCATATGGTAGGTGTTAACACATAACTAATGATAGTTAGTCACATGTAAGATCATGAGGGAAATATGGAAGGTGTGCTTACATACCTACTATAGACATGAAAAGGGGTTGAAATGTAACATGTATGGGGGAATAGTTTCTCCTTAGGTGGTTGTCCTAGGTTTATGCCCCAACTCTTATTAGTATTACGAAAACCATCAATGCAGGAAGTTTTCTTTAGAGGGGAAATATGATCAATGCATGAAGATTTCTTAGGATGCTTAATTTTGGATGTATTTTTAATATTTGGAAGGTTTATTAATGCGAAATACTTTACTTGCCATGGTATAATGAAGTAGACATCGTTTGAGGGAGTGGTCTATGATCATGGATTTCTGTTTTGGATTTTAGAATTTTTATTGAAATGACAAGATGATTTATGCGATATTTTTCCTTAGAGGGATGAATCTATATTTTTGATAATATTTTCTTTATTTGAAGATCTTTCCTTCGAGGGAACAATATGTAGTTTGGATAATATAGCTTTGTATGAGCATCCATAAAGTTTTTTGAATTGATGGTTGTGTTATCCATTTTACCCCCTAGGTAAAATGGAAAACAAGGTAGAGCTAGAACTCGTGCACTAGATAGATCCACCATAGGTGATTATGGGTTTACAAGTAAAATTTAATGTTTAGGGAGCACTTGCGGGGTTTCCAAGAAGATATTGGCTCAATCAGGCCATTCGGGTTCAAGAATTCCATCACGGGTGAAAACATGCCTCCCAGGCCCATATCCAAATTAAACAAATGTTAAAAATGGGGAAAATGTCAAAATCAGGCTTCAAGTAATTTCAACGCCCCCTTTTCCCTATGGTTTGAAGAAATTGAGAAAAATCTCAAAAATGCAAAAATTAATAAAAATTCCCTAAAGGGGCTTCTAAGGGAGACCGAACTAAAAAGAGCTCGGCAGCTAGTGCATTCAAAGGGAATTTGAGATCCTATATGGACAAGGAGATATCGTGTTGGTGTGGTTGAGCTAGGTGGATGGTGATCGTGAATCAGTTGCATCGCGGGTGAATGAGTTATGACGGGAGCTCGACGAGAGTTTGAGTAGATGCAATGTGAGGATGTGAATTGGCTAGCCGAGCCAACTCAGTGAGTCCAATGATGTTGTAAAGTCACTGGATCCAAGCATAGCTCGATGTACAGGGTGAAATTTGGTTTGGGATAGTTAGGAAGTAGGCATGGAAGGCATGCAACACGTTGCATGCGAGCACAGGGAGATGTTTTTGTGGTGTGGGAATCAAAACCACAAAGAATGCAACTCAATCGGCGGGTGTGTCGTGGATCCAAGTAGGCAAGAAATATCGAGGTGCATTATCTGAAAATCAAGGAGTTATTGTAGTTTGGGGGATGTTACATGCAACTCAGGTCCCGAACTTGACCAACACATGGCAACTTGATTTTACTGAAGTGGGTTTGGGACCGCATGAACACAATGCATGGTCTCGAGCCATTTCGGTGTAACATAAAACCCGCCCTCTGCAGAATATAAGGTTGTACCCACCAAGCTAAAAAGTGAGGCATTGAGCCCGAGGAGGAAGTGGTAGGTGAGATTTGACAATGGGTAGGTGCCGAGTTTCTCGAGGAAGAGCTCGGTGGGTGAAACACAAAATACAACCCACCTTTAAACCGACATAACTTTCACCGAGAATGTCGGATTATAGAAAACGTATAGTCGTTGGAAAGGTATTTTGAAGACCTAAATCATGAGACTGTTAAACATGAAATTTTTTTGGCGTAGGTGAGTAAAAAATAGGGTTGAATTCAGAGGAAAATGGATGCCATACCAGTGTAGAAATGACACAATGAAGATATGGGTTCACATTCCTTCCTCCAAAAGGAAGGGAACAATGGAGAATGGGCCATGTAGGAAAACCTATCACTAATGTAGGTTCCATTATGATTTTTAGGAGTGGTGGAATCATGATTTTGGATTTCTCTCCCGCTCTCTCATCATTTCTTGTATAAAATGAAAAGGGGATGCATTTTATAGGGGTTAGACATTTTTCTCTCCCCATTCTTCCCTCTTCTCCATAGCGGGATTTTGTGAATTTTGGAGCTTCAAGCCTTCACATTGAATATTATAATGGCATCTCTTTCCTCTCCCTACTATGATGTAATGTGCAAAATCTATGTGGAGCAATAAAATTTTGTTTGTGTTAATCCTTCTAACCTTACATGAGTTTGTTGTTTCATCTTACCTCTCTTCATTAACAGGTGTTTTGTGCATTTTATATTTCCATTGTAGGATTTATGTGTTGTGTTTATTTGGGATGGTGAATTTCATGTGATTTTGTCTATGGTGCATGTCCACCCTCTCTAAGTTCCTCCTTATCCTTTGGCGGGGTGGGAAGATTGTCTTACATTACCTTTTCTTAGTGCTATAACCACGTTGTAGTGTAGGATTTCCCTTTTCATGTAATCTCTCTCTCCCGTCCCCTTAGAATTACTAGGGTAGGTTTAGATAGGTTTCTTTTCTGCATTAGGATTAGTGTTAGTGTTAGGTTTAGGAAGAGGAATCCAGCCTTCTCCCGAAACACCATATCAAGTTCGCAAGTCCCATAGCTTGAGAGATTGTCCCATGTTAACAAAAAGTAGAGATCTATCATGACAAATATATAGGTTCTAATTTTTGTGATAATAGTTTTGTATGCCCTGGTGGGAACAACAAGTGAAATATCTACACTTTATAGGTGCTCCATTGATATACACATCTAGTTTCATCAAGATTATTATGTTCTTAGTGGAGATTCACATCTTTGGAAAAACCTACAAGCTAAATCAGGATTCTAAGGTTGGAAAACACCAAACAGACATGATCCTTATATTTTAGGTTTCGAGAGGTTGTTTTACATGCCCTAATTTCCGACAAGGGCATTTCACGATTTGGAGGTTGCTTTTATGAACAAAGTTCCTCCTGTTTGTTTCGAGGATTGATAATCGCTAGATAAGGTCCAAATCTTGAATCAAGTTTTGGGCCTTTCAAAGGTCACATTTCCTTTTCATAAGTTGTGCTCTTGATAAAATTTCAGCCTTCGAGAGGCACATGCAAAGCTTAATAATCGATGACTCCATTGGTTTAAATAACCCATATTTGAGTTGTATACTTTTCTTTTTCCTCCCATTTCCATCCATTTTCCCCCTCGTTTTTTCTTTCTTCCTCTTTTCATCTTCTTCCACTCATAAAGTTGTGCAATCATGACTTCATTCCCCTTATGGAACTCCCATTTTTAGTAGCAATAATATTACTCAAATCCATATTTAGGCTATTACAATCCACCTGCAGATCCATTCTATGATCAAAATAAGTTTGAATATGCATACCCACATGAGCAAGATGCTAATTAGTTTGGTCATCTACCAAAATTTGGAGTGTTAAAGAGAAAGGATATGTAGATTTTGAAGGCTACTCTACAACCGAAGAGGATCACTTACAAAAAAAGGTTCAAGAGTTGGAATATATCATGGTGTAAATAAGGATTAAAGAAATGAAAAAGGCATCCTAGATTTGTTTTGGAATCCCATACCCCATTTGATAATCGAAACATTACTTGAAATTGGGAAATGGATTAAGAAGAGGGAAGCTTATTTATATAATGTTGGTAAATCCTGTCAATGGGAGACCCTTGCATTACCACCTAAGAACCCTCTCCCCATTCCCAAATCAATGCCATCTCATCTTGAGCCTAAATACCCTAAATTTCTAGCTGCCACCTCCATTGAGAGTTCTATTTCCCCATTCCCTATTCTTCCATATAATCTTGAATTTTCTGCCCCTTTCCCTTCTAAAAATCCTTCACCTCCACAAAAGTAAGAAGTTGCACTTGTTTTTCCACCACCAACATTGAAAGAACTAGTTAAATTCCAACCCATCCCTCCTCCTGTAGTCCCTGAACCTTTTTGGGGAGAACATGAATAGAAAATAAGTCAAGGGAAAAGAATTTGAGGAGCTTAGCTAAGAAGAATTAACATGGAATTTGAGGAATCAGCTTCTAGATTTAATATCAAACAAATTCCATTAATGACTAAGCCTTCTTAAGAGGTTGGAGTTCGAGGACAGGTGATGAGGACTGACCTTTTAGTAGCGAAACAATGAGAGAAAGAGGAAGATGATCCATATTCTAGTTACCTAGAATGCATTGTCCATGATGGTAAAATATTCTCGTAAATTGTAGATCCATCATAGGCCACAAAGTCAATCAAAGAGGGAGAAAGACTAGATCCAAACCCACAAGAGTAGGAGCATGTGCAAACAAATAAATAAAAGACTCCAAACATTCATGATATATCAATGGAATGCAATTATACTCACTACCCCGCATGTATTGAGCTTGTTGCATTATTGGGAGGTTGCATTGAGCCACCAAAACCATCATCATTAGTTGTAACACTCTATGGGGAGCTTCATGCTATGGAGGAAGAAATTTTAGTTTTAGAGGCCTTGAGTAATAAGTAGGCTATGGAGGAGATTACAGTCCCTTCTTTCCCTTCATCCTTCCAAGAGTTAGGTTTTTTAGATAAGTTTGAGCTAACAAACTTCATGTTGGAGGTTACAAATATAGAAACCACCGTGGAAGAAGAATAATCCTTCGCATATTAAGACAACAAGGAGGATGATTATTTGTTAGATTTGGAGGATAACATTGGACAAGAAGGAGCTATGGATCTCATTTATTTTTCTACTCCATTGCATATCCTCAATAATGTGGGCATCTTGCCATGGAAAATAACGTACAAGAATAACCTGCTTCTTAAAAAATTCCTCTTAGATCAAAAGTAGCGGATACTAAATTAGATTTAAAATCTCTTGATGAAAATGAAATCATTGAAGGCTTCTTGCTTTCGGTTGAGGAGTCTAATCTTGCCAATAAATCTACCATGAATGAGGAGGAAGAGAAAAAGGGTGATCCGACACCCATTCCAAATTAGTCACCGAGGTAGAAAATCAATTGTCTATAGATGAGCAACAAAGAGAAGATCAACTCGAGAATGTCACCTTGTCCAGAAGGCTTGCATGAGGAATTCCTCATAGGAACCAAAATTTAGAGTAGTAGGAAAATCCATCAGTCACCCATGCCCGATTAGGTATTTGGATTCAATGGAGCCAAAGGAGGAGCCAAAACAATTCATGTCCACCTGGGCATGAGGATGAGTCTTAAAGTACCAAGGATATACTACAACACCTCAAGGAGCCCATGAAAATCATTCTCGAGGAGGTATTTTGTTTATTTGATGTTGATACTTTAGCTTGTTGGGTGAAATATTGGCTCCATGTTAGTCTCTCATCCATGACCATGCCCATTGCCAAACCAGTTAAATGGTCCCAAATATTGAGAAAGGGAAGATACTTTTTCCCTCCAGTGTCAGGGTTTGTGTGAAGTTGTTTGTTTACCTGGTTAGTATAGGGTAGGTAGGTTTGTTTCTAGTAGTAGAAGTTCTTATACACACTCGTATGTACCATTTTAGGTGCGTATGATTTTATATTTTATATAAAGTTTTTTTAGTAATGTTTTCTCCTACATAGTGCATCAAGTTTTCGAAGAATAACGCCACAAAAAAAATCTCAAACTTACGAGGAATAGTTGAAGATCTTAGAGGATTTCAAATGAAGAGTAACTAAAATCGACAAGGGATAATTTCAAGTGTTCACATACTCTTGTCCCTTCAGTCACTTACAAATTGAGTTTCTCATTCTAATTCCCCATGCAAGGAAATCGGAAAATCAGCTTGCCATGTCATAGGTGTCCCGACCCCACATTAGTGTTTAAAAAAACCTTAAAGAGAAGGAAACCATTTATAATAGGTAATAAATTCTTCCTAGATCAACACATGATCCTATACTCTATAGTATTCAATGATTGCCATGATAATCATTTTTGTGTTTCATGTATTAACAAATATAAAGTTTTGGGGAGTAGGTATAGGTTTCATCATGCATTCTCACATATTAGTTTGTAGAGAATGGAAGGAAGACTCCAGTGTTCAATAAATTTTCCCACTCTCACAAAAATCTTAATTTAAAAATATTGTAAGTGAGATGGTCGAATAGGTCACCCATGGTTCAGTGGCGTCAGTGACTTAGGATCAACTTTCAAAGGTTGGATCAGTTTTAGGCCAATGATAGTGACTCCATGCCTAATGGAGGCCTTAAGGAGATTGGTCAACCCCTAACAAGAAGATGTCCCTTGCGAGTTGTAAGAATTGTTATCCATTTTACCCCCGGGTAAAATGGACATCATGGTATAGCTTGAACTAAGCACTAGATAGAGCCACCATTGGTGATTCTTGGTTTATAGGTCAAATTTCATGTTCAAGGAGAACTTGCAGGGTTTCTGGGAAGATATGGGCTCAATCAAGCCATTCGAGTTCAAGAACTCCATCACGGGTGAAAACATGCCTCTCGAGCTCATATCCGGCTAGAAAAAATGTGTGAAATGGGAAAAATGTCAAAATCAGTCTTCAAGGCATTTCACTTTGCTCCCTATTTTCTCCCTCTAGTTTTAAGAATCGAGAAAAATCTTTAAATAAATTTTTTTGATAAAAATACTCTAAAGGGGCCTCCAAGGGGGACCGAGCTAAAAATATCTCACCGAGTTACTTTGTGAGCTTGCGCATTCAAAGGGGAGTCGGGATCCTATATGGTGGGCGGATGGTGATTGCGGCTTGGTTTCTTCATGGGTGAACGAGTTATGGTGGGAGCTCGGTAGGAGTTTGAGCGAATTCAACGTAAGGAGGTGAATTGGCTCACCGAGACAACTTGGCAAGTTGGGTGATGTTAAAAAGTTAGTGGATTAGAGCATATCTCGGTGTGCGGGGTGAATGTTGTCTAGGAGAGTCGAAAGTGGGTGTAGAAGGCATGCAAAATGTTGCATACAAGTCTAATGAGATTTTTGTGCGATGCGAGATCTACAACCATAAAGCATGCAAATCATTAAGCGGGTGTGTTGGGGATCTAACATGGGAGAATAATGTCGAGGTGAAATTTTGGAAAAGAAATGAGTTGGTGCAACTTGTGGGATGTTAGATGTAGCTTGGGTCCCGAACCCGACCAACACATGATGAGGCAAGTTAGCAGAAGTGGGTTCGGGACCACATGAACACGATGCATGGTCATCGAGCCATGTTGGTGCAACATAAAACCCGCCCGACCGAATATAAGGTTTAACGATCTTGAGATAAAAATTGAGTTGTTGATATCGAGGAGGAAGTAGTAGGTGAGATTTAAAAGTGGGTAGGTGGTGAGTAGCTCGGGGAAGAGATCAGTGGGTGAAGTGATCTAGGGATAAAACACAAAATGTAACCCACCTTCAAACTGGCATATTTTTTTCCTAGAATGTTAGATTGTAGAAAAATTATAGTTGTTGGAAAGGTAATTCTAATCCCTACATCTTGAGACAATTAAAAATGAAAATATTATGGGTTAGGTGAGTGAAAAGTAGGGGTGAAGTCGATGAAAATGGAGGTCATACCCAGGTGCATAAATGACATAATGAAGGTATGGGTTCACATTCCTTCCTCCACAAGGAATGGTACAATGAAACACGGGCCTTGCAGTAACCCCAAAGACTATTGCCGGTTCCATGATGATTTTTGGAGTGGTAGAAGTATGATTTTGGATTTATCTCCATCTCTCTCATCATTTTGTCTATAAAATAAAAATGGGATCCATTTTACAAGGGTTAGACATTTTGTCTCTCCACATGCTCCCCTCTTCTCCACAGTTGGGGAATTTTGGGGCTTCAAGCCTTCACACTAAATACTGTAATGACGTCTCTTGCCTCTCTCTACTATGATGTATTGTGCAAAATCCATAGGGAGCAATAACATTGTGTTTTTTTAATCCTTCTAACCTTGTATGAGTTTGGTATTTCATCTTACCTCTCTTCATTAATAGGTGTTTTGTGTATTTTATCTTTCCAAAGACAATATTTATGTGTTGTTGTGTTTATTTGGGATGGTGAATTGCATGTGATTTGGTCTATGGTGCATGTCCACCCTCTCCAAGTTCATCATTCTCCATTGGCAGGTTACAAAGATTGTCTAGCATTCCCTTTTCTTGGTGTTATCACCACCCCGTAGTGTAGGATTTCCCTTTTCATGCACTTTCTCTCTCCTTTCCCCCTTGGAATTACTAGGAAAGTTTAGATAGGTGTCTTTTCCGCATTAATATAAGTGTTAGTATTAGGATTAGGAAGAGGAATTTGGCCTTCTTCGAAGGACCATCTCAATTTTCCAAGTCCCATATCTTGAGAGATGGTCCCATGTTAGAAAAAAGTAGAGATCTTCCATAAAAAAAAAACTTAGGGTGCTACTTTTGTGTGATAACAAGTTGATCTAAGGATGGCCTAGTAGACCACATGAGGAGGGGAAAATGTGTACAAGTTACACACATTGACACTTAATGTGGTACACATAGACCTATAGATAAGAAGGAGATGGATGTAATGATTGCGGGGATCCCACCTAAAAAGGAGGAAATTTTCCATAAGAAATATGCTACAAGTAGAGTCATGGTGATCATATTCAAGGCCACATAAGATAGTAATGGAAGGCCACATTATTCCAAATCATTATGATGGAAAATAGATAAGGTCATTGATGGGAATGGGATCATTAATACGACTAATGACACGTCGAAGTAGGTGTGTTACCAATAGAAAGGCCATAAGTGTAAGGCATTTAGAGGTTCCGTTTGCGCTTACCATTGAGGCAGGCTAAGCAATAGGACACAAACCCATACTTATGAGTGATAATGTATGGTCCAATCCAGTTTAGAGAAAACTTCCCATGTTGGATCCTTTCTAGAGTAGTGACATTCTGATTCTCTTTTAAGAAAAGGTCACCAATGTTAAAGTCATGTTCTTTGATGTGTTTATTATAGGTGCACTTGATACATTCTTTATAGATGTGATGATGTTGAAGGGTGATCAAGCGATGTTCATCTAACAATTCAATTTTTCTAAACAATCTTGGTGATAGTCCTTGTCAGAGATGAAGTCATGAAGAGAAATGCGCAAAGACGAGATTTTAACTTCACGAGGGAGGAAGAATTGAGACCTATGGAAAAGAGATAAAGGAATAACACCTATAGAGGTGTTAATTCTAGTCCGATAAGCCTAAAGAGTGAAGGGGATTCAAAAGTGCCAATCTTGACCTATGTTATCGATAGTTTTGGAAAGAATGTTACAGAGACTTTTGTTAGTAGATTAGGCTTGGTTGTTAGCTTGTGGATAGTATGGAGAAGAGAAAATAATATTGATATTGAAAGTGTCAAAAATATTTTTAAGGTATTTTCTTTTGAATTACTTTCTATTTTTCGTGATAATATTTTGAGGAATTCAAGTGATAGATATGATGATACACAGAGTCGATGATTTTATTAGCTTTGGTTGATGCGAGTGGAATGGATTCTAGATATTTGGTGAAATATTTGGTAGTGGTGAGGATGGAATGATGATGTTGAGAAGAATGTGGATTAATGAGACCAATGAGGCCAAGTCCACACTGTGATAAAGGCCATAGATCTTGAGCCAACAACAAATCCCGACTAGGGATACAAATAAGATTGGAATGCTGCTCGTAATTTAACACACTTTTTAACATATTCACAACAATATAAATTAAGCGTGGGCCAATATTAGCCCCTCTCGAAGAATGCACTTGGAAATGGAAAAACTATTAAAGTTTCCACCATAGATGTCATTGTGGGCTTCTTGCAGGTTCAAATAGATTCTTGGTATTTAAGGTATCATAGTAAAATATCATCAAACCCACTCTTATAGAGGATGATGCCCAGATAACATAGTGGTCAAAACATTGAAGAAATGACCTCATACTATTTTTGGATAGATCAGAAGGAATTTTGGATTGAGAAAGGTAATCGAAGAACTGGGTATACCAGATATTATACTCGGTTAGTTTCGATGAGGTTGATATGAGGAAGCTTATTGTTATGAGATGGTTGAGAAATGCAATGCAAAACAACAAAAAATTTATATTATAATGTTGTGCAAGGGATGACATGGTGTCTGTGGAAGCGCTTAGATGAATGAGGAACAATTTGGATGGTGTACTAATCGAATGCTTCAAGGAGAAAATTGACGATGTCCTTGTATTTTTGGAGGACTTCGTTTTTTACATTGATAAAATCCCTTGATTTGATTGATGATAAGTTAGGAATCACCATAAATGTCAAGGATTTGGATGCCTAACATGATAGTGGTTTAGAGGCCTAAGATAAGGGCTTCATACTTAGCCATGTTATTGGTAAATTCGAATTTGAGCTTGTAAGCGATGTGGATAGGATTCCGTCAAGGAGGAATAATTATGAGGCCATTGCCTCCCCCTTGTCAACACTTAGAACTGTCAAAGAACATTTATATTTTAAGGGGAGAATATTTATGATTGATGGTGTTGATGGACTTGTCAGGAAATTAATCATGGGGAGTTGATTATTAGGAAGAGGGGCTTTAACAAGTTGATATATGATAGCCTAGCCCTTGATTGATTTTTGGGAGATGAACTCTAAGTTAAAGTTAGTCAAGAGCATGAGCCATCAATTGATGTGATCATTGTTATATGATTTGGAATGTATGGATTCAAGGGGGTTGAATCTATTCAAAATGTATGTCTTGTGATTAATAAGGTAGTGGCAAAGCTTGGAAGTTGTGAAGTAGAGAGTGCAACACAAATTTTTATCTTTGGTGTATTGGGTTTCATAGTAATGAAGAGTGCTGCTAATATAATAAACAATCTTCTCCCCGCCTTACTCATCATGGTGTGCCAACATGAAACCTAGAGCATGGTCTCAGTATAGATGTAGAGATAGAATGTCTCCCCTAAGGTGGAGGGGTGAGCACTGCGGTGATAGCAGATATCACTTAAATTCATCAAACTCCCTTTGAAAATTTCTATCCCACTTAAAGTGGGTGTATTTTTGGAGGAGATGATGGAAAGGTTGGAAAAAATCGTAAAGTTATGAGATGAAGTGGTGAACTAATTGAAGTCACACTTAGAGACTATGAAGTTTCTTTAGATTTGTAGGAGGAGGCATCTCAAGGACGACCTTGATCTTAATGGGGTCAACTTCAATACCTTTGATGGAAATGAAAAAGACAAGGAGTTTTCTAGTTCGAACTCTAAAAATGCTGGATAAGGTGCGTGAAGAGGATTTCAAGGATGGTAAGATGGTCTTATTGATGTTTGGATTCACCCAAGAGGTCATCGACATAATCCTCTATGGTTTTGTGGATGAGATTGTGGAATATACAAGTCATGGTGCGTTGATAGGTAGCCCCCACATTTTTCAAGCCAAAGGGCATAATACGGTAATAGAAGGTTCCCTAAGGGGAGATGAAGGATGTCTTATATTGGTATTCTGGTGCGAAAAGGGTTTGATTGTAACAAAAATAACATCCATAAGAGAAAACATTTCATGGATGACAGGTAAGTCAACAAGCGATCGATGTTAGGAAGAGGTAAATCATCCTTAGGGAAAGTGAGATTTAAATCTCAAAAATCTATGGAGATGTGAAGATTCCTAGAAGCTTTGACAATGGGGATGATGTTAGAAACCCATTAGGTATAATTGATGGGTTGGATGAAATTGGCGGAAAGAAGATGTTGCAATTATTCTTTAACAAGGAGGGCTATGCGAGGATGCATGTGACATAGCTTTTTCTTAACTGGTTTGGCATTAGGGATGGTGACGATATTATGGATAATGATACTAGGATCGAGGCTTGACATGTTGGCATATGACCATGCAAAGGCTTGGATATGCTTGGAGAGGAAATTGGTGAAGGATTCTAGCTCTCATGGATTAAGATATTGGTCGACTTTGAGGATGTGGGGCACTTACGAATTCCCTATGTTGATATCTATGGTGCATTCATTAAGAAGGGTAGATGCATCAGGAGGTAAGGCCTTATGTAGATGAGAATCTTATGCCCCCATATAAGAAAGAATATATTCATTATCATTACATTGAAGAATTTAGATGGTAGGTGAATCCTCCTCTACCATCTTGTGGAATTTAAGAGTTAGGGACCTATTTTCACCTTGAGCTTGATAGGTGACCAGTCATAGAGTGATTGTGGAGATTTAAAAAAGTTAGGAAAAAGGGACATGGTGTCATACGTGTCCATGGGGTTGTTGGATGAAGAAGGAGGTGATGGATCCGTGTACATGGGGGATTCAGAATAAGTGTGCATAAGAGAGTCGGTGGGGTGTTGTTTGAATTTAAATTCATACTTCTCACAGGGTTTATGGGATTGATCAAGGACAAAATCATGTATGCCTTGTTCAAAACATCCCAATCCCTTCCATGCACAATGATGGAAGTAGGTGTAGGTGGAAGATTTTTTTGTAAAGGAAATCAAATTCATTGATGTATATTTGTATGGGGTTGATTGTTGGCGTGGGAAGAAGGGCAATCGACACCAATGCAAACAAGATTAGTATTCATGTGAGGTGGGATGAAGGAAATAATATCCCCAAAGTTAGGTTCATACATGGGAGATTTTTTAGGTCTACCAAATCGATTGGGTGTGGGATAGCATTAAGAGAGAGGATTTCATACTCCCCTAATGAGAGCCGGTGCATCACGGTATCGATAGATTCATCATTGGGAAGCTTGTATGAAGGTACAAATGAACTAATGTGAAGCTTGAGAAGGCGAGTCTTGCTTGGGGATGAGCACATCATTTGGCTTGTAGGTCATATGACATGATTTGAAAGGAGGAAGATTAGAGGGGAGCATGTGCATTTTCCCTTGTGATTTTACTTAGGACAGCGATGAAGGTGGATGGGATGCATCACATAACAAGTATCCATGGGAATCCAAGCAAGATGTTATATTGGAATTTCCCTTTACAACAAAGAAGAATTTATGAAGGATTTTTCACGACGTGGATAGGAAGGATGATCGTTGAAAATGCAGGGGAAATAATGTTGTTAAAGGCCCAAAGGACTATGGGTGATTGGGTGAAAATGGTGTCAAGAAGCTTGAGTTGATTGAATGTGTGGGATGAAATGATGTTAATTCTATCACCGTTATCAATCATGGATTGTCGATGGAAGTGTCATTAATATGAATGATGATAAAGAGTGGAAGGTCATGATCTTTGGGTAGAATCTTGGGGATCTCATAATCATCAAAGGAGATAGTGGTAGAAGTTTCATGAAAGCTCCAAAGAGGGTCATGAAAAGGTTAAGGTTTGTTGGTTGTGATTATGATACATTGTAAAGATTTTATGAGAGCCTGTCGATGGTGAGGGAGATTTGGATAATCTCTCGAAGGGACATTTTGACGGGGGCCTGATACAGTTGTTTTACAATAATTTTCTCTATAGCAATAGGCTTTTGGATTTTTGAGCGGATATTATAGATACCTTATTATTAGATGAAGAGGGAGATGGGATAAATTTTTATGAGGACCAGCGATGACAACTCTTGGTTTTAGGTAAGAGTGAGTGTTAATAGAAATTACATTTATGAAAACAGGGGATCCTCTTTAGAATGAGTAGAATTTAGTTGGGTAATTATGACTGAAAATTTGGATGGTGGGCCAAATTTAAGGGCTTGAGGACCTGCATATTTGATTTGGGGATTGAGTTTTGGTATAGATGAGGTAGTGGATCAAGGTGATGGTCCACTTTGATGATAGGATCATATTAATATATGAGGTTATTGATGTGGATTTGGAGAGCCTTACTATGTTATGTGTTTTCTCTAGGGACATGATGCTAGTCACCGATGATGTTGTAATAAAAGCATGTGGGTTTGCATCCACATGAGTCGAAGGACTTGATGGGAGGAAGGGTAATCAAAGATACTTAGATAAGGTGATAAAGAATTTTTCTCGTAAGAATCAATGGGGTTTTGGGGGATGAAGTATCTTGTAATTTGGGTTCATTAGATTTAGAAGAGGAGGATGAAGGAAAAAGAGGTGCCTTACTCTTATGGGTTTTTATAGAGGTTTCAGATTCTCGCTTGGATTTGGGAAGAGGAGTAGATGATTTCAATTCAAATCGCCATGATGGGAGATCGGGATGGAGGACATGGTCCAAAAATGGATGGCTGAGGTCCTAAGATGTATGGTTGGGTATTAGATTGTTTGGATTGATGGGGCTTTAGAGGGGGAATCTCTAATTTATTGTGCAGATGACTGATGGATATTTGGATGGGGGTACCAAGGTTATTATACATTTTCTCGTGAAGTTTTACCTTTGGTGTGGATCAAAATGATTTTAAAATTAGAGCCATCATTAGGAATAGGATCAGATGGTCTAAACAAGGGTAGTGTTGTAGATGTGGTGGTAAAATATGGGGATGATTCTTAAGTAGGATCATCGATAGAATTAGGAGGACTTGTGGATTATGTGGAATTGAGAACTGTTGATGTAGAAGTTTTATTTTTGGAAGGTAAGGATGGAATCGAGAGATAAATTGTGATAAGATCATGGGGAGATGTTAATTTGGTAGAGGCTTCAAGAGAAAATATATACGTGGTCATGGATGTGGATTCAAATATGAATGTGGATGTGTGTGCAGTTTGGGTATAGATGTAAGTATGGGTGTAGATGTGGATATAGATGTAGGTGTAGAAGTAAATGTAGATATGGGTAGATGTATTGAAGTAGACATTAGTGTAGATGTGGATATAGATATAGGCGTGAGTGTAGATATTCACCATGTAGAACTCGGATTTGAGTGGAGATGTTGAATCTTGACTCAAGGTGTTGATTGCGTTGGCATCCAACATTTGAGATGTGAGAGGATTGGATTGGTTTTTTGGTGGATAATTTGGAATTGGTTGCTTAAATAAATTCAATGGTTAATTATGTCGAGCATTTGGATTTTCTAATTGGAGGTCCCCATGATTGATAAAATCTTGCACTAGGTCCTGAAAGGTACAAAATTTCTCGATATCATGGCCATGGACTTGATGATGTTTACAATAATGTCCCTCAAAATACCATGTAGGTTTGGGACACGAGTCATGAATAGGGAAGATGGGAGGAATTTGGATAAGGCGTATAGACACGAGATTGTCAAAGATAAAGCTATAGGATTCACTAAGAGGAGTATAATTTGGATGTGGTCAAGGAGCTCTTTTCATGGAGGCTCGGTATGAGATGTGGATACATAGAAATATTTGAAGACAATAATTTTTTTGTATTCTTGGATTTTTTTGTTATGGGTGAATGATTTGGTGAATTTAGTCTTGGATTTACTAGATAAAATATTAACATGGCCTTGCTTAAGGGCGTGTAGTTCTAACTTGCAAGACATGGTAAAATCTTCCTCAAAGGTTTGGAAGGACTGAATTCTAAGGGTAGATGAAATGTGTTTGGTGCATGATATAGAGAAGATATCAATTAGTTCGGTTTGAGGTAATGAGAAAGATAATTGGTTAATAATGCCACGGAACCTAGTGATGAAATCAACAATTGACTCGTCCTCAAACTTTTGATGGCATAAAGATCAATGATGGTTATCTTACACGTGATGTTGATAGAGAAGTGTTTGAGGGAAATATGTGAAAGTTGTGTGAAAGAAAAGAGGGAGTGTTGAGGGATGTCATTGTACTAGTCTAGAGCAGCCCTACTAATGACATAGGAAAGGTATAAAACATAAGGTCTTGGTCATGTGCGATGAGGTAACATCACCGCTTAAAGGCACAAAGATGTTGTTGGGGTTCTCCTTTCTATTGAATTTAGAAAATTTAGGAAGCTCCTAATGTAGAGGACATGACTTAATAGGTACATATGGATTGATGGGTTTCTCATAGGTAAAGGTACTCTTGGGCCCTAAGTAGCCACCTCTAGATTATCCAATCTACTCAACAATGCTTGCATAGGATCATTTGATGTATGAGGATGGGGACAGTGTTTGATTTTGTTGTGGATTGTAGAAGGTAAATGGATTAGGTTATGAGTAAGATTGATAATGTTGGGTGTAATTAGGAGTTTGTGGGGGTGGTTGATAGGATGTAAAATAATTGAAAGATTGTGATTGATCGGTTGTGAAATTGGATATTGTGGAGGGATGTAATTGGATGGGTAAGATTTTGATGGTTGTTGTTGAGTGATGGGGGGATTGGATTGGGTTTGTGTTGTATGAGTTGGGATATGTGCATGCAAAGGTGTGAATTTTTGAATGGGTTGATTGGGAAACATATTTCGAAATATGCTTTAGAGTGGAGGTTGATTAGTTTGAGTCAAATCCAAGGGAGAGGTTCTCGAGACAAAAAAATTGGTATGTACATGAGATTTTAAAAGATGCACCGAGATTTGAAAGTATTACTCGGGTGGCGAAGGAGGTATGTTGGTTTCTTGAATATTTTAGGTGGGATTGTTGATAATTATGGTTAATGAGGAAGGAATAAGAATGGAGGATGTGGGGATTATTGCGGTGGTATTGATGTGTAGAAGATTAGGTGGAATAGGCACCACCAATTATGTGGACTGATGCATTTAGGGAACCATGGTAGAATATTGATGAGGGGCATATTCGTTTTGGGCTAATGCTAGCTCATTCATGGTCCTAGGGAAAAAGACGAAAAGCTAGGAAGTGTGAAATTCAAAGGCATTTAAATTGTGGGGGATAAACATAAATTTGTTGAAGAGGGGGTCCATTAGTAATAATATTGGTGGATTTGTGAGCTATATAGTCATGGAGAGTACTAGGGTTAACATCGAGGAGTAAAACTCCAAGAACCCATGAGGGATAGTGGGAGGTATAAATTATCCTAAGTAAGTTTCGTAAGGAGGTGTAGTTAGTCTAGAAGGGATGGAGTGATGGTAGATTGATGGTGGAGCTCATGCGTATTTTAGAGCACAGGACCATGGGCCTTCAAGGCCGAGATATTGATCGTATGAGTCCAAAGTGGGACTGATATGATGGCACCACCGCTTGATGAGAGGATGCTACATTGCTATGAGTCAAGTTTCCACACCTATTTTAGTGTCTCCCATGAGGAAGTCAAGTCTAAGGGGAGGGGATGTATTTCCCACTCCTCTTCGACACTTATTATATTTTTATTTTGGTTATTGTTGACTATAAACATGGATGTTATTGTATCATTTTAGTTTAGCATGATGTTAGATGATAGAGATATTCTTATTATTGATGGATTATGATTCATAATATGATTTGTGTGGATTCTTAGAGACATAGAGATAAATTTTATATTGATGATGATTATGTGTTGTTAGCATATATATTACTGACATTCAAAATTCTCATCATGTTGACTATGATATAGCTTTTGAACTAATCTTGTTGATATTGATAAAAGATAGAATTGAGATGTTGTTGAAATTTTAGACAAATGATAACATTGTTTAGTAGAGATGATGATTTATCTATATAAGAATGGTTATTGATTTATGTGTGTATATTTTATATTTGATGTCTTTGATGTGGCCATGAGGCCAAATGAGGTATTGTATGATTTTTCATGTAATTATATCATAACAATCAAAAGGGGGATTGAGACCAACCACAACAGAATACTTGATGGATACAACGAAGGTCACCATGACAACTGGTGTAATGTTGTTTTTTTTTTTAATTTAGTAGGGGGTCCCTATTGGGGAGGTGACCTCCAATTGTGACCATGGGATTTTTGTGAAATTATTTCCTTTTTCTTTTATTTTGTAGAGTATGTGATTTATTTGGTGATGTAATTTATTTAATCATTATTGATTGATGTGCCTTAATTAAGTGAATTAATCATGTTTATTAAGTTATTTGGGGATGTGACAAATGGATTCATTTATTGGAGTATTTTATCCTTTGGATTTTGTGATTTTGATTGAGTGTAAGTGACTTTGAGTGTTGTACACTCTACCTTGCCTTGGAATTTCGGATTTGGGCTTAAGGGCCATTTTTGAGGCTTGTGGGACAATCTAAGCTTGTCCCACACCTCTTAATTTATTATACCAACCCTACCTATGGATTGGGGGGTCAAAAATAGACCACATTATGTGTTTTGTAAGAAAAAAAGTGATATTTATTGCACTTTTCTTACATGGGTTTTAAATTATGTCCTTAGGAGGTGTGGGTTTGGATTGTGTGTGTAAGAGGATTTTCATTCCTCTCAACCACCAATTTATTGTGCATTGGGGTTGAGGTTTGACTTGTGATGTGGATTTAAGGATAAGTGATGTGGCATCCTACATGGATCCACCTCACCCTCCTCTCTTTTTTTCTATATATGCAAGTTTATTTGTTTGTTTGGGGGTTACTTCATTTCATTTGTGCTCTTGTATTTTTGGAGTTAGAGAGTTTTTGGAGTGCTTGTTGAAGTTTTGGAGCTTGTTGGAGTTGGATTGAGCTTGAAGGAGCTTGGAGGGTGATCCATTGATCAATTTCTACCATGGAAAGGTAGGAACTACACCCTTGTTTTATTTGTTTTCTCTTATATGTGTATATTTGTATGTTATTGAATGTTTTGGTATGCTTGTTGGGTTATTGGGTAGAATTCCTAAGTATGGTGTAGGAGAAGGCTATGGGGATTTTATATGTAGGGAGGCATAAGAGTTTATTTCATGTTTTGGGAGGGAGTTGGGTTGGGTGCCCCACCTTAGATTTTTTACCCGGTTCTTGTCTCACATAAATAAATAAATAAATAAATTGATCCTTAGAGAATGCAAATTGTTGGGCCACATTGTCTCAAGGGAAGGATTAACAATTCATCCTGAAAGAGTTGAGGCAATTCGAAAACTTCCATTGCCACACCACAAGAAAGCTCTCCAAAGCTTCTTGGGAAGGATAAATTTTTTCCGCAGATTTGTGCCTAATTTTACCACTCTCGTGAAGCCCTTAATAGTGATGTTGAAGAAGAGTCTTGCATTCGATGGGGCTGCAAGACAAAGAGAGTTTTGAGAACATCAAGCATGCAATATCACAAGCTCCAACTCTTATCAACCCATACTTTTCAAAAGACTTCATGTTGTATGCTTTTGGAGGATCAGATAAAATCTTAGCTATCTTAACACAGCTGAATAGAGAGGATTCAGAACATCCCATAGCATTCTTCAGTAAAATCCTGGAAGATTACAAAGTAAAGTATTATTTCATTGAAAAGCATGTCCTTGTTGTCATCAAGAGTTTGAAGAAGTTCAAACACTTGGTCTTGAACAATAAGATTCAACTGCTGGTGTCTCATGCTGGTGTCAAGGAATTTCTCCTAAACAAGGATTTGAACGAGAAGAGAGTAGGTTGGATCACTTAGGTAATGGAATATGACATTGAAATCAAAGTGACCAAGCTGGTTTGTGGAAAAGGTTTGTGTGAGCAACTCGCTTCCAAACAACTCGGATGAATCAAAAGGTGAAGAAGATGCTGTCCTGTTACTACAGAATGATCAAGAATAGCCAACTAGATGATGCACCCATTCCATGTTGGACTCAAGACTTGGTGCATTATCTCCAAATAGGTTTTTTCCTCCGAAATGGAACAAAGCTAAGAGGAGATACTTTAGATTACAAGCCATCCTGTATGTACTCATTAATGGCATCTTGTTCAAGAAGGACATCAATGGTGTTCTATTGAGATGCATTGGAACAAGTCAAGTTGAGAGGATAGTACATGAGTTCCATGATGGAGAAGCAGGAGGCCACTTTGCTCCACGAGTAACAACTCTCAAAATCATGAAGGCTGGTTACTATTGGCCTACGGTGTTCAATGATTGTTACTCATGGATCAAAAAGTGCAAGAAATGTGCATTCTTCACAGGAAGGAAAAAGTTAGCAACACTGCCTCTTCGTCCAATTTCAATAAATCAACCATTCATGTAATGGGGATTGGACTTCATTGGGGTTATCAATCCAAATTCAAGTCAAGGCCACAAGTGGATACTTACGGCAATAAACTATTTCACCAAGTGGACTGAAGCAGTGGCACTCAAGGAGGCAAATGAATCCAACATCTTGGATTTCTATGAAGGGATAGTCACAAGGTTTGGTGTCCCTGCCACTATCATATCAGACAATGCATTGGCATTCCTTGGCACAAAGATCACTGAATGGGCTGTCAAGAATGGTGTGTACCTCAACACTTCATCGAATTATTACCCTCAGGGTAATGGTCAAGCATTCTACGAACAAGAACCTACTAAGAATCATAAGGAGAACTCTTGATGAGAATCAGAGAACTTGGCATGCAAAGCTCAAATCAGCTCTATGGGATGATAGGATCACACCCAAGAGGTCTACAGGAAGCTCTCCATACAAGCTTGTATACGAGAAAGAAGTAGTTCTACCTATATCACTCGAGTTGCCAGATTGGACCTCATAAAAAAATTAGAGCTAGCCGAGTTTGAGCCTATGGAAATCAGGTATGCAGAGCTGATGGAATTAGAAGAAACAAGAGAACATGCAATGTAGACCATGGAAAAGGATCAAGCATTGATCAAGAAGATTTTTGACAAGAAAGCTAAGGCCAGGATATTGCAAGTTGGAGATTTGGTACGAAGTGGGATGCTGATCGTGCAAAGCTAGGAAAGCATTCCAAGTTTGATGCCATATGGAGTGGTCCATACATGATCATTGAATGCAAAGGTAGCAATGCCTTCTGGTTGGCTAAGTTGGATGGTGAAGAGTTGCAGATTCCGGTCAATGGAATCTATCTCAAACGTTGCTACTAGAAAGAGAATTTCTCACCCTTGTAAATATTAATTTAGAATTTCCATTCCTCCAAGTGCTTATGCACATTATACTGTTGTTAGAATAGTTTTCATTTCCCTAAGTGCTCATGCACATGTCCTATTGCTTCTAGTGTGTGCATGTTTACAGTTCATCAAGCTCCCGAAAAGAATTTACACCACGAGAGAACTAAATCAAGCGGGTGCTTTAATGGTCAAGGATGCAAGTTTTCAAATTTCAGTTCGATGAGAGATTATCAAACAAACCCCATGCCCAATAAATTGCTACAGAAGCTGGCCATATTTCATCCGACAAGAAGATAACCCCGCTAATTCGCCAAATTTGCTATCCAAAATCCACCCCTCAAGGTAATTTTGATAACATGCATCAGAATTTTCAGTCCCAAGCAAGTAGAATTGATTCAAGGCCCAAAATCATGTTTTTGGGGTCCCTTTGGTTCCTCTCTAACTTCCCCATCCAAGGAAAAATCCAAGAAGTTAGAAAAAATTGAAAAATCCAAAAATGAAGTCGTAAGCTTGTTATTATGCATTGGGTCTGGAGGTTGCGGGTCGTACCAGTGCGGATCGTACCAAGTTTTGTCATACCAAGTTTGTGGCCAAAATACAAAGGAATCAACAAAATCAAACATTTTTGTCCTAGGCGGTCCACAGGATAGTTGGGATGTTGGAACGTGTGGGACGTGATTAGCTGATTTTACCGCAAGACATTCTATTATGGGTGGTGCGAAGATTTTTGTCCTGGGATAGTCGAGACAAAAGTACACGCAGGATGCGCAAAGGTGAAATCCCCGCACAAAGAGCCAAGATAAATGGGATGCAGCCGATGCGAAGTCAATGGTGAATGCATAGGAAAAAGGAAGCCCAAATCAGTTGGTGCGAAAGAATGTGTCCAGACAGTGGGACACGTGGACCCGATTTTGCTGAAATAGCCACAACAAAGAGAAAACTCAAAGTTTGACCTCACGAACTTCAAATGGCCAAAATTTTTGACTTCGAGCTCCGATTTTAATAAAATTGGACTTTTTGGAACGAGAACAACATCTTCTACTCCAATCGCTTAAATACAAGAAACATATTCGGCTCTAGTCGGGCTTAATGTTCATTCCCAAAAATGACAAAAATGCCCTGCAGACCCAAAATAGTCAGTCCGCACTCAGAAGGTCATAAATTTTGCATTTCTCAACGAAATCGCACAAAATTGGTATTGTTGGAATTTATTTTTCCAATCCAAATGTACATAAATCAATAAATTTGGGATTTGAGGAGAAATAGATAGATATTTTTCATAAAACGTGGCCGGATTCATGATAGTGTTTTATTTGGTAGTTGGGAGTGCAATTAAGAGGCATGGTCATCATTCTTTCTTTCTTTGCTGCAAAGACTGGAATAGTATGGGAGCCTTTTGCAAGTAACATACCATCATTTCACTCCATTTAATGCATATTACAAGTGGTTGAAGGACAAATTTCAGGATTTCCATTTTCCCCTTCTCTCTCTCTTCTCAATTTTATATAAATTGGAGTGTTGGTCTCATTGTAAAGGAGGTAGTTTTTTTCGTAGCAAAGCTCTTTCAAAATTGCTTTGCAAAGCCAATGTGCTATAGGCCCTTCTAGTGGACTCCTTGCATGGTGATCCATGCCCTTATCTTGTAATAGACTGAACTGTGCATATCATGAAGGAATAAAATACAAGTTTGTGGATGCATCTTCCTCTCGATGAATTTGTTTGCACTCTTCTTTCCCCTTTCAACCCTTATTACAAGAATATTGTGTCTATTCTTATGCTCTTGCAAGGATCCATTTTTATTGTGCATGTATGAAATATTGTTGTGAATGCATTATTGCTAGATTGTGGAGAACTGTTATCACCCCTTCTAGTGTGCATTTTTCTTCTGTATCACACATTGGAAGACTACTATTATACCCACTACAACAAACTAGACATTTTGCCACAATTTTTCAACAATATTTTTGTGGTTATATGGTATTCCAAAAAATAAAATTGTGGCATTGGAATTGTAGTTAATCCACATTTTGATATTTTATTGTAGTTTTTCTACAATTCATTATACCGTGGATGGTCCACAATTCATAAAATTTATAGCTAACCTCCAATTTTTAATTGTACATTTTCCACATTTCTTGATGTTTGTAACATTTCTACAATTTTTGTTTTTGTTAGTATTCCACATTTTTGACCAAAATGTAGTTTTTCTATAGATTTAATCTTTGTAGAAATTTCACAATTTACAATTTCGTATCTTTCTTCAATTTTTTTGTGGATATTTCAACAATTTTTTTCTACAATTGTCCTTACCACATAAAAATTGTAGGTGGAAGCTACAATTTGATTGCCACAATAATTAATTGTGAAATTATCTTTTAGAAAAATGTAGAAAAGTTACTATTGACAACTAATTTCACATTCACTTAGATAATTCTTTATGTAAATTGTCTACATTTAGAAGACACACAAATCTATAATTTTACTATTAAATGGGAATATCTTTCTAAAAAAATTAATGTTCACTTAAATATATTCTAAAGAACATATTTTAAAGAAATATTTACTATTCATTTTATAGTGATCTAAAAATATAGTTTAACAATCTAAATAATTTTTTTCCTCTATGTATTTACTCATTTTTAAATGCAAAGAAATCTCTAACTACAAAGTAAAATGATAAATTAAAATATCAAAAAAAAATCTTGAACAAGATCATGTGGAGAGAAAATATGTTCGATTTATTATAAAAGGTGCACATCATTATATTTTTAAACTTTCTTAATATTGTCAAGTAAAGGTAACACTTTAAAGCCTTCATATCACTTCTAAAATAGCCCTTATTTCATTTAAATCTATCTTTGCATGGCTATTAGAGAAACCATTTATGAATTTACACTAACAGTAGAAAATTTTGAAGTTTTCTTTAATTTTACTTGCCTACAAGGAATAAGAGTTGATTATTCCACATGGATCCAAAATATTGGCGTAGGAAAATTGATGTGAATATATATATACGTATATATATACGTATATATATAGCTATATATATGTAAATACGTATATATATGTCTATGTATCTATATATATATATGTATATATATATATATGTATATATATATATACATATATATATATATATATATATATATATATACATACATATATATATATATATATATATATATATAGATATATATGTATATATCTATATATATATATATGTATATATAGTATATCTATATATATGTATATATATATATATATATATATATATATATATATATATATGTATATATATGTATATGTATATATATATATGTGTATATGTATATGTATATATATGTATGTAATATATATACATATATGTGTGTGTGTGTGTGTACACACACACACACACACACACACATATATATATGTGTGTGTGTGTGTGTGTGTGTACATATATGTGTGTGTGTGTATATATATATATCTATATCTATATCTATATATTGGATGCGAATAATGCCTAAAATGATGAGCATTCCTTGGTATTGGAACTACAAATATGCATAAACACTCTTATAAGACTATATGAATATAATGAACTACATTTAAATAATCACTATTATTCTTGTAAACTTCTACTTAAAACCCGTTTTCCTTTTTTTTCATTTTTTTGAAAGGAAGAGCCTTCCCATCAAACCTATATAGCACAACGAAAACATTATGAGAAGGTGAGAAGGAAGAATTGAAGTAATGCAAACTAATATGTAGGGAATGGATTTATCAGATTGCCTATTACAATAATCTAGGTCTTTTGCTACAATTCCTCAATCAATATCTGCACACATTGAAACAAAATTATGAGATGATGTCAAACCTGCAAAATATTTTAAAAACAACACACGAACAAAGTATCCCAGTCACTTTTAATAGTGAAGAACTAAATGACTATAAAAAATGTTCTTAGGACCATATTGCAGGAAATATTTAAATTATATCATCATCCTTAAAGAAAACGTCCCCCTTTACCTATTTTTATTCAAGATTTATTTGTGGTCCTGACTTGATTCAAGAAAATCAGGTTGTTTATCTTCGAGTTCGTTGTCTTAATTGACTTCATCAAGACTTTATTATCAGGTATTCTGTCATAGATCTAAAATATTATGCATGGAATTATTACATCTCATGAAGATCAAGATTTCTATCAGTGAAGTCTTTGAGTGCTTCTTCTTTACCATTTAGAACGGTGGAGAATCCAATGCAAGACTCAAGTCTCCAAAAAAAAAAACAGCCATATATCTGTCAAATAGTCATAGCGACTACCAACTACACATAAGTAGCTGGATATTAGAGTCAAATTTAGGAGGAAAGGCACGTTTGAACAACTAAAACTTATAAAATAAATAAAAACAAGATCCAAGGAAAGAGACTCAAACTCCAAGAATATAGATCTAACACGTTGAATAAAAGTAACTCATTTTGATTAAATGCCATCCTCATATCAGATCTAACACGTTGAATCACAATTACTAGCTGTAAATCCATATGAGGAGTAGATCCTTGGAATTTATAATGCAGTGGAATTCAATCATGCTTTATCTAGCACAAGGTCCAACATTGAGTTACTAATAGATTGAGGGAGCAACAATCGTTATTTTTCATATGATTGTCACCTTAAATTTTTCCACATCTAGTTATTGTTCCAGTCGGAAATAAATTGTTGGAAATCATTTGCTTTCGACCTCTTTTGTTATCATTTTTTATCTTTTTCACATATAGTTGAATTTGCATTTGAATCTCTCACTGTTAATAGTTTGCATGTCACCTCTAAATGTCCATTTCCGCATATTTGAAACACTTTTCTAACTAGCAGCAATCAATTTGGATCCACCTTTTTAGCGTAGGTATGAAATGCAACAAGTATTTCGCATCTTAACTTCCACGTGTTGACATGCATGATGAATGTAGTATTTCTTTGAATTTTTCTTACATGACTATATCTTTATTTAAGCCATGGAAGTATTTAGAATATTTGAACACAACTCGAGAACCAATACAAGTGTCTCAAATTATGATGGTTTAACATTTTATTGAATTTAGTAATTAAAAATCTCAACTCGGTATTCTAATTAGGGAAATTTATGAAATTGAACAAAATCCAACCAAGTGATTGATGGTGTTTAATCAGCGACACATGCTAGAGTGGAATCTACATACAAATATTTATTGTTTATAAAATAGCTGAAAAATATATACAATGAAATAAATAATTAAAAAAAGTAAACGTTAATACAAAGAAAAAAATTAATGGTTATGATTTTTTATTAATTATAATAAACATATTTTTACAAATTATGATGTGAGTAATATTTTAGTTTTTTTAACATGTTTTCTTGAGATATTTAAAACTTTTAAATGTTGACGATTTGATATTTTTAAAATTAGTAAATCGATATTAATATAAACTTTTTTATTTCAAATATTCCATATGTACAATTTATGCTAAATTTTAATTTTGTTTTCTAAAAATTGTTGATTTTCTACTAGAAATAGTTGGATATGTGAGTTCTCTACAAATTATTATTATCATATGTAAATTGTAGAACATCCACAATATCAAAAAATGAATAAATCAAATTATCATTGACATGCCACAAGTATTCTACAATTCTTTCAAATTGTAGAATTTTTGTGGAATAATTGTGGTAAAAAGGACTTGTTTGTTGTAGTGACCCCTCCTTTTCTAGTGTATCACCGATGTAGTGTAGGCTTTCATTTTCTATGCATTCTCTCTCCTTGGTCCCTTGGAAAGTTAGATTAGGTTAGATTAGTTTTGCCCCGCATTAGAGTAGATTGTGGCGGGTATTTCGGGAGCAAGAACTAGCTTTCTCTGGAGGTCTATCTCAAGTAGCAAGTCCCCACAACTTGGAGATAGTACCCATGTTATCCAATCACACTGTGAGATCAAGTATACACACTTGTGTAAACATAAGAGTCTTTGTGATTCGATGATAACAGTTATTTTGAGGGAGACATAAGAGGTTGTAGAGAGACATAAGAGAATGTGGTAGGTATAAGAGGATCTTGAGGGAGGCATAAGAGTTGTGTAGGGGTTTTGAGATGTATATTGGAGGGTTTTAAGGTTGAAAACTAATACCACTTGGGAGGCATAAGTGATATCCCCATAGATCCTTGCTCCAATGGATTTTCATTTCAAGCCTTGTGTATTTTGAAAGTTGCATTATTGTGATTGTTTTATTGTGTTCAATGTGTGTTCAATGGTTGTGAAAATTTGTATTGTGATGTGGAAGTATTGTGTTGTTTCCATGAGTTAGATCCATCCTTTATTTCATTTTGGTTAGGGCTCGAAGGCCAATGTGGAGGATAGATTCTTCTCCTCATTGGATTAATTGTTGGGCGGAGAGTGTTGCCTCTCCTCCATTTTTGTTGTTGTAATTAAATTTAAGAAATGGTGGAACTCTTGTGGAAGACTTGGGACTTGGAGTATTTGTTGAAATCAAAATAAATCCTTCATTGTGTATTTTTTTCTGTAATTCCCACTTAAAGTGGAAGACTAGTAGATTGTATTTGAAATAAAAGTTATATTGTATATTTTGTTATTAGGTTGTAATATCATATTTAAAAAAATCTCATTAAGAATGCTTCTTTCCTTCCTCTTAAAATTAGTTTCATGTAAAAGAATGATTTAAATGGATATCATGTTTAAATTTTACCTTGTGTTGAAAGAAAAGAAAGTGCAAATCTGAATGTTTTGATCTAAATGTGAATTGGGAGGTTGTCATAGCCTTATTCAGGTTGAAACAATTAGACACTATTTGGTTTTGATATATTTAAAGTTAAATTTATCCTTTGATATCTATGTTATTTTATACATTCATTTTTAGAGTTTTTGGCCTACACAGTGACTAACACCGGTCACTCTTAACCGGTGTCGGTACTTAGTATCGACATCGGTCACTGTTTCCATATTGTAGTATTTAAAATGTTAACTTCAAGCTTAGTTATCAACTTAATTGATGCCATGACTTGCACAACAACCTTAAATTCAATGAATAATTGTGGAAAAGTCATTTAGATCAGTGTAGATCACAAAATGTTGAAGATATGTTAAAATTTATAAATTAAAATCATCTGACAGTAATCGGTAGTGGTGACTTAACCACCATTGGTATTCCTATGACCGACATCGGTCACTGGATACAACACCAATTTATTTTTTTCAAACTTGAAAATCATTTGTTGTGCCCTTGTTGATATCAGATGCTTTTGAGACTGTTAATCTTTCTTAACATTGAATTAAAAGTTTCTCATGGAGTTAATCTTTTACCCCCTGCATTTAAAAAAATATTCTTAATTTTTTTTTATCAACACAGGAACCGACATCTGTAGTGGAACTGCGTCGCTAGCACAGTGGTTACCATGGTCGGTCAAGTGACCATCGTTGGTCACCTGTGCATGGATTGTTTTAAAAAAACATATTTCCGGCCAAACCATTGGCTCTTATGGATCCAAAATTCATCCAAATGTAGATCCATCCTATGAGGCATGTGCATGATTTTTGGACCCATAATACAACCTGCATATAGGGATTTAAATGCATAATATTCTTGATCTACAAAATGGGGTTTTTCCCTTCCATGAAAAAAAAGAGAACTAATCAACAATAGATCTCAAACCAGATCTAAGATAGATGCTTGTATTGCAATAAATAACTAAGAATGCATGATTAATCTAAGATTCAACTATTCTAAAGGAGGAGCCAAATGGATGGAATCCCCTTCTTCTTGCACATTAATTCCAAGAAGACTCTTTCATGATTTCCCTAGATCCATGGCATCCACTCCTTCAACTTGCAACCAAAGAGAAACAAATGAATGAGCTTAGGGTAAGAAATTCTTAAGAAGAATCCCTTAAGGATGATTAGGGATTCTTTTGGGTAGATCTAATCTTGTGGTCCCTATTGATTTGATCCAAGGGTTAAGAATCAACCCTAAAATTGTTAGGTGAGAATATTCATATTATGGTTGTAAATTTTAAATAAATCAAATGTATGTGTAAATGGGTGAATGGGGCCACTTAGGGATCTAGTGTGTTAAGTTAAAAATGTAACCCTTCTAGTAGGTTTTAGTGAATGATTCAATGGACATTAAAGAAAATAATTTAAGAGAACTAAGGTAACTAAGGATAAGGGTTTATTAAATATGGGTTGAATATTAGTTCCCAAGAGGGAAACTATTTAACCTAGTAAGAGAAATTAATGGACACTTATCTAGTGATGATAATTAAATTGACATTAGAACTAGATTAAGAATATTTAATTAATAATCTAGACCAGATCTATCCTATGAAATGTAACATTGCTAGTAGGAATTAATTAAATGTATATTAGGGTTTGACACTCTTGCAACCCGTTTAAAAAAAAATTTGCAACCTTCTCGGATAATTGTTTAAGGATTAATGTGGTTTTAGAACGTCAATTTTTTGGGTGTTACAGTGTTTTATATATCAAGGCCCACCCTTGAGGAGAGACTCAAACACAATGATATCTCTAACCCAAGTGTCTTGTTTGTGATCATTTTGAGTGTTTCAAATATTTGTTTCATTCTTTCCCATGTTCCCATCATACTTAGTTTTGGATCCTTTTCTCTTCCATCCTTTCCATCCCAAGCCTTTTACTTAGAAAATGGCTTATGTTGGTGACCACTCAAGTTGTTCATTTCATATAGCTTCTATATGGAAATGTTTTAGATCTATAATTCATTTTCAGTTAAGGAAAGATATAAATGCTTAAATTTTTAACAATGATGATATTTCACAACAATTCTCTACTAATGATAAGGTTGTTGTGATATACTCTATGTTTTTTTTTCAGATCTAAGAAAAAGATTAAAATTTTCCTTCCAATTCTTATACCTACACATGTTGCTTGACCACTAGGAAGCTTGCCATGCACTATCGCTAGGTTTCACTCGATCTACCAAAGTTTATCTTTATGTCTTCCTAAGGAGGAATAGATGTATCCCCTCTCACAACCGTTATTCCTCCCTAATTTTTGGTTGATCCTTTCTTCTTCCACCTTAGCTCGGCGACAGCTAAAGACCACCTCCTTGGAAAATTGGATACAATCTACTATAATGCCCACTCCTCTTCAACACTTGTTTTGCTATTATTTTGAGTTTTATTAATTTGAAACATGGAAAACATTATTATATTTTGGTTAGCATATTGATAGACAGTATGGACCTTTTGATTAATGATATGTTGTGACTCATATTGTGGATTATATGGACTCCTAGCGGACATGGATAGATATTTCAGTACTTGATGATGATCTAGTGTTGTTACTTTGTTATATATGAAAAACTTTGGATTCTTGACGTATTGATTATGTTTAGGTGATAAGACTAGTTTTGAGATCTCATTGATGTTGGTGAAAATGGTAGAATTGAAATGTTTAGAAATTACAAATAATTGATAGAAATTCCTAACTTTGATAATGATGATATAGATATGTGTATGATGTTGTTCGATGATATGTATGTGTGTTTAAACTTTGATGTATTTGATGTGACCTTGAGGTCAATGGGGTATTGTTTGATTGGTTTCCGAAAATTAGATCACAATAAACAAGAAGGGGCTAGGAGAATAACCATGGAGGAATATCAGATGTTTGCAACAAGGCCACCTTGGAAACTTTGTGTTCATGTGTATTGTTGTTTCATTGTTGAGTTTGTTAGGATGTCCCATGGGGGGGTGACCTCATATGTTGCCATGGGTTTGTGTGTTGCTTTCCTTCTTTTTATTTTAATTATTTTGTTGTGTATGTGATTTATTTAATTATAATGTATTCTCACTTTATTAATTATTATTAATGTGCTCTTGTTTAGCCAATTAATCATGTTGATTATGCTAAGTTGGGATGTGAAAAAGGGGCATTTAAGGCGGTGGATAATCCTTGTTATCTTATTGATTTTAGATGGATTTATTGATTTTGAGTGGTGTACTCATCCCCACTTTTAAAATCTCAAATTTTGGCTTTGGAGCCACTTTTTGGAGGCTTGTGGGACAAGTTAAACTTGTCCCATGCCTCTTAAAATTTCCTACCAACCATACCTATGAAGTAAGGGCCCAAATTTAGCCCTCATGATGTATTTTGAATGAAAAAGGGGCAATTAATGTCACCTTTTACTTACCCTCTTAATTGTGTCCTTAGAAGCATGGGGTGGAGGTTTGAGTGCAAGTTTGAGTATGTCATAACCTCACCCTACCCATTTATGAGTCTTGGTACTTGTGTTTGACTTAGTGAGTTGGATTGGAAGAGGAGTGATGTGGCATCCTACATGGAGCCACCTCACCATCCTCTCCACATTTTCTATTTATTAGAGTTATTTTGGAGTTTTGGGGGTTACTTGGTTTTATTACACACTTGATTATTTTGGGGGATTTGGCTTGGATTTATTTCTTGGGAGCTTGCATTTGGGAATTTTCTTGGATTTGGAGGAGATTGAAGTTGTTGCTTGAAGATTGTTAAAGCTATTATGGAAAGGTAGAGTCTATGCCTTGCATTCTTGTTCTTATTTTTGCATTGTGATATTATTTTTTTGTAAATTGGTGCATGTTTGTGAATTGTATGGGATGGGTAGTGTTATCTCTCAAAAGTGCAACCTGTAAAGAGATGGATGCAGATTTCTAAGCTTGCACAAATGATCTCTCTTTCGTAAATATAATGGAAAAAAATCAAGTTTGTGGGTATACCTATTTTGAGGTGAGTCTCCAGTATCAAGGCCGGTTCCTTATTGGTGTATCCTAAACAGATTTATGGGAGTTTGAGAGTAAAGTATGACTGTAAAATGATTAAAACTAAGGTGATACACCAAATTTGTATGAGGGCTTTGGTGAGTATATACGCACAACTGATTTGGGAAGAATTCTTGATGCACGAACCAATAGTTTTTCTTCATAATATCTAAGGGCAAAACACTTGATTGTACTGAGGGAGAATCACAATAGTACTAATAAGTTAACATGAACATTAAAATTAAGCAAAAAAAATTAAAATTGCAGCAGGGTAAGGTGATTGATCAGGGAATTTGCATTCACAAGACTAATAGAAACATACACAAGACTGCAAAATAACTTGGAAAGGCAGAAAATACTTCACACTCAGAGGGAAAACTGGAAAAATTTACTTCAGTACTCCTATATCCAAAATTCCTCTAGAGGTCCTCTTGTGCTTTGCAAAGGCACACAATATATAGCAAAAGTAAAATTCACCCTCTTCCTAAAAATAGCCTAAGGCTTGTACTCACCCACACAACCAATTTTTATCCTTTAATTAATAATAGATAAAGGAATAAAATAGAGTATGCAATTACAAATAGGAATTATTAGCCTTAATTACAATACAATCAAACTGAAGTTGACTATTCTATCTTTAAGAAATAAGGGTGAATAATTTTCTAAAAATAAGATTGCTTGCTAGACAAGTCTTTCTCCTTTGAACATGCAACTCTGTCTTTTTATCTATTCTCGTCCTATTGTGAAGGCATGCAAAAAAAAATATTACTCCCTATGATTGAACAAAATAATTAAAATAATTGCAATACTTTGCAAAATAATTCAACCAAATATCTACCCCGATTGGGACCACCTTTGTCTCCGATGTTGACACTTATTTTGTTTTCTAGTGATCACATGGATAACACTTTGCAACTCCACTCCAACCTCCTTGTAGGGACCACCTTTAACTTGCTTGGTTTGGCCACCTTGGTGGACTTAGCAATAATACTATAGTTCTAGATATGCATGGGGCACTTTGTAAAGGTCACCACCATACTCAACCACCTTATAGTTGTTGGCCTTGGCATATTTAAATGATCCATGGTGACTAAGGTTTGAATTTCACCCTTTGATTATTTGAAATGACCATAACATATGGTCTACCACCTTTGATTCTGTCGGCTTTGGTACATTATAAAACTCACCTTTTCGGTGATCATGGTACATGATTGGATTGACGTCCTTTAAATTATTTTAAGCATGCACTAAGGTTTTAGACTTTTGAAAGTCGTTTACAAAGATTTGTTTGGTGGACACATGGGCTGTCCCCATCTCCACGGTGACTCACCACATGGTAAATTAGTGGTGGAATTTGTAACCTAAGTTGGGTTTGTTGGAAATTTGGTGATGCTCCCGAGACATCAATCTTTGGACTCATGGTTAAGGTTTCTTCTTGTGCATTCATTGTGGTCGGTGGGACTCGACCATGGTTAGTTGCTTCGATCATGGAGCTTGATCTTTGGCCCTTGATCTCTATCCTTTTAATTTGATGCCATTGATCCTGAACCATGGTTGAGTCAGGTTGAAACTCACCTCTTGAGTTTGCATGGTAAAGAGTGTCTTCGACCCTCAAGCACATTTCATTTGGTTTTTGGTTCGTGGGCGAAGCCCTAGAAAATTTTTTCCTCGATGCCTTCGTTGAAGTTTTGAAAACTCGATTCAGTCCATTTTGCTGGCATTCGAGCATTTGTATCTGTCATCTTTGATCTGTTGGAGTTTTCTGAGCAATTTTTTGAGAGATTCTACCATTGTTTGAAGCTTTCGAGTAATTTTTATTGATATCTTTGTGAGATCTGGTTAATCTGAGCTTGTGAAGCTTTGTGAGTGGAAGTGTTTGATCTCTCTGTCATTTTCAATCTACGAAGTTCGGATTTCCATGCAGAGGAGGTCTTTGTATTCTTTATTGACCACTTTCTCAACTCAAGCTCTCTCGTAGGTCTTATGACCACCATTATTTGACGATAAGGATAAGTTTTGGTCTCTAAATATAGTAATCTGATTGTTGTTTTGTCATTTTCACTTTGTTCTTTGAGAAATGCTAATAACCTGTTCTCTCTTTGTATTTACTGGGTTTTTGTGGCTCGTCCATGGTTGGTAGCCTTGAAGCTCGGTTCTTCCTTATCGATCTAGCTTTTCATTGGCTATGCTCTATGAGTTGGCCACCACGATTTTTTGTGATTGGTAAGTCCATTTCCTCTCATGGGTATTTGTAAATTAGTGACTTTGAGAAAATATTCAACTTTGTGTATAAATCATCTTTCTCGTTAAAGTATCATTTTTATTTGAAACATTGATACATGCTTTTCCTTAAGGGTTTACTTGAATATCTATGGCTCGGCCTTGGTCATCTTGAGTTGAACCTCTTTCTGAGCTTGCTCTTCTTTATCTAAACTTTAATGATTCCTATTAATGTTTTATCAATTGTCAGGATCTATACACACTCTGATAATGTAACTTGAATATGATTTTAATGGGAATAACAATCTCTAAAATATGGTAATATTTCTTTGACTTGGATATGTGTGAGTTTTCTGATTCAAAGTTCTTCCACCTGAGTTTGTGTTCTGAATAATATGTCAAGCTCTTTTTACTTGCTACTTGGATCCACTCCTTATAAAATTATCCCTTGAATGTAGACTGTGGAACTTTTAGTTTGCAGGAAAAGGCCTCCTTCTGATATGGGTATTTGGATTTTTTCATTCTTTCTTGATTCTACCATTTGTTTTTGAAAAATAGAATGACCTTCTGAAGGATTGAGATTCACTTCTTGTTACTTAAAACTCTGAGTTCCCTAATTCTGATCAGACTTTGTAATTTTAGCATTTCATCCTTGTGTAGATTCCTTTACTTCAATGTTTAGCACCTTGGGTTTTGCACTCTATTTGAGCTTTTGGTGTCTTCTTTTGTTCTGATTCAAACTTAGTCAACTCTGCTCATTAGATTCAGCTTTGTGGTGTTGATCCATGATCAAGGAGATCTCTTTAATTCTTTGTGTGTTTCCCTGGTTCTGTTTAACCATGAATCTTGCATTGAATTTAGTTAAAGTATAATTTAGCATGGTGCGTACTTTGATATGCTTTTGGTTCTGTTTAACCTTTAATCTTGTATGTATTTTCGGAAACACAAGCATTTCATCTGTTTTGAAATCAGAGATAACTTTTATCTTTGTAGCTATAAATCTTGCATTTCAATTTGATCGTGAAGCTTTTTTATTATACTTAGATGCTTTTATTTCCTTAATAGTAGTATTTCTAGCATCCTGGAAAATTTAAAAGTTGATTTTACATGGTGAAGTCCTCGCAAATTTTTTCTAGAATTCTCTTCTTTAATGTATTTCGAGAAGTAGTAGTTGTATTTTTGATCCGAATACATAAAGTAACACTTTTCTTGCTGAACTGATATAGCAATTGAAGACCGAAAATATGTTAGCTGTTTATTTTGATCATGTGATGTTTTTCTACTTCTGTATCACTTATTTGATTTGCATAGTTCCTTTAAAGCATGTAGAAATTGAAAACATCATGATGAAAAGTTGTAAATGTTCATTTTACATGGTAAAGCCCTAGAAAAATTTTCCCAGAATCTTCTCTCTCATCCTGTTTCAGCTATAATCCCTTCTTTCCATTTAGCTTCAACTTCTTGAAATCTGATTCTTCCTCTTCTACTGCAACTAAAACAAGTGTTTCTATCTTCCACTCTCTCTTTTGCACTGAAACTTCTTCCATTTCGAACAGCTTGTTGGAACTTTGAGTTACATTCTTCCTTTTATTGCATGCACTTATGACTTGTCTATTTTTCTTTGGCTACAACCTATACCTGCACACTTAGGAAAATAGTTAGAAAATAATTAGGCTTTTTGGCCTCTCTTGTGTCCATGTTTCTTATTCTCTTTTCTATTTCTGCTTCCTAAGTGAGCTATGCAATCTGATCTTCAAATAAATTACATCTCCTGTTGCTTAGAGATCCATATGCATGAATTAGGACAGTGTAGGAATATGGATTAACCTTGAGCTCTTTATTAATGATTTCCTTATTTTTGATTTTCAGGTACCATGCCTTGAGGATGAAAGGAGCTAGCAAGGAGATGCTCTGCACAATGAAGAATATACAAGGCAATGATGGGTTCACTCATACTCCTTTGCTTTCTATTTCATGCATGTGTACCTCTTACTTCAGTAGATGTTCTTTCCTTTTCAGTCACATCTCATGGCTTGTGTGGGAAACATTTGACTCTCCTTGTGAATAAAACATTGAATTCTGAAAATGAGTTGTGTATTTCTTGTGCATTCTAGCTTTTCTGTATGGATCGTATGATGAACTAAACAACTCAGTAACATAATTGAATGTCTTAATCATGAAGGAAAGAACATTAATAAGGACCTGTAACATTCAGTAATGAACTTTGATTTGTGTAATCTACATTTCTGTTTGCTGCTTCAAAACTTAACACTTCACCTACTCTGTAATTTGGTGTCTTCATCAAGACAACACAGTTGTCCTTCGGGGATTTGTGTTCTTTTGCTGAAGATGGCATGAAATTGCAGACTATGTGATCTGTTCTATTTTGAGACAACACACATAACTACAGATTTCATTTAATCTTGTAACTAATTCAACAGTAATAAATAACATAATGACTTCCTTAGCTTAGGTATACTTCACCCAAGACTTCTCATCATAACGATGAAGTTTCGAGTTGCCCATTTTTGCACAAGTGTAAAAATTGTCAACATTTTTGGTGATCCTATGGGGAAAGCTTCCTGCTAGCTTAAAGACTAGTGCCTTGCTCTTGTCCATTGGGCATGGAGTCTAAACATGTAACCAAAATTTCCTTTTTCAAAAGGTCCAACCCTTACAAAAAAACTAAAGCTAGGAAAGGATCTGGTAAATAGATCACGCACATGAATGCACTTATTGAATTAAAAATGATGCAATGTGTAGAAACTACACTTATTGAATGGAAATCCTACTCTAAAAATCACTGTAAGATTTTCAATAACAGTGTTTGAGAAACATACCATTCACAGGAATGGGAATTTCCTCTCTATTCAGCTTCGAAAGCTGAAAATCATTGTGCTCCTTGCTAGTTGAAATCATGTAAGGACCACTCCAGAGTGTATCAAACTTTGAGTGTCTTCCTGGCTTTGCACAATCAACATCCCATTTTAACACAATATCTCCTTCATTGAAGACTCTGAATTTGGATTTCTTGTCAAAATTCTTCTTAATTTGTTTCTAATTCTTTTCCATATTCAAATGAGCTTGATCTCTCAGCTCTTGTAATTCCATTAATTCTGCATAATGAACCTATGATGGTTCATTCTCAAGAAACTCCATTTGATGTAGCAAATCCAATACATGTAACTCAATTGAAATAGTTATTCTTGCCTCTCTTCCATACCCAAGTTTGTACATTGAATTTCCAATTGATCTCATAGGAGTTACCTAGTCAACCCAAAGTGCTTTGAATTCAACATCGATGCCAATCTCTTTGATTATCTTTGAGCGTTCTTCGATGATCCTTAACAGATTCTTATTAGTACTCTCAGCTAAGCCATTACCTTGTGGGTAATAATTAGATGAAGAACTTAGATATATTCCATGTTTGACAACCCAATTTGTTATCTTTACACCAAGGAATGCTAAAGCATTATTTGATATGATAGTTTCTAGAACACAGAATCTGCAAACTATTCCTTCATAAAAGGATAGTATCGAAGCTTCATTAGCATCCTTCAAGGCTATTGCTTCAGTCCATCATGTAAAATAATCTGTAGTAGTTAAGATCCACTTGTGTCCTTGTGATGATGGTGGATTTATCATGCCAATAAAGTCAAGACCCCACTACATAAAAGGTTGATCAATTGAAATAGGCTGCAAGGGCAGCGAAGCTAGACATTCTTTTCCAACAAAGAAAGCACATTTTTTATAGTTTCTAATCCATTCAAAACAATATTTAAATATGCTAGTCCAATAGTAACCAACTTTCATAATTTTTAAGGCTGTAGTACGTGTTGAATTTTATCATAGTCAACACATCGCAGCAAGATTCCATTTATATCCCTTTTGAACAACACACCATCAATGAAAAGATAAGGAATAGATTAGAATCTGAAATATCTTCATTTATTCTTATCCATACCTTCTGGATAGGTGCCTTGCTGTAAGTAGTTAACCAAATCAGTCATCCACCTTGATTCCTGGATCTTGTGAGTGAGCTCAGGCTGTTGATTTTCTGGTTGAACCATAATTTCTGATTGCTGATATGTGATTTCAGCATACTATTTTGAATCATTTGGTTCTGATGCCTACTATTTTTCCATATGAGCAATTAGATGCTCACATAAACCTTTACCTCAAAGTGTCTTAGCAACCCAGATATCAACATCATACTCCATGACCTTTGTTATCCAGTTTGCTCTTTTCTCATTTAATTCCTTATTTAGTAAGAATAATTTCACACTTAGATGAGAAACAAGAATTTGGATTTTATTGTTTGAAAGCATATACTTGAAATTATTTAGTCCTCTAGACTACTGAAAGTACTTTCTTTTCAAGAAATGTGTACCTTGTTTCATAATCATGCAAGCTCTGTCCAAAGAAAGCAATAGGTTGCTCAATATTTTTGTCGTTGACTTGAGTTAATATAGCTGAGATTGTTTCAACTCATGTAAGTGTAGACATTGTAAAATCTTTATCGAAATTTGGATTTGCAAGAGTAGGAGCCTAAGAGATAGCTGCTTTGATTGATTCAAATCCTTCTCTTCCTTCACTGGTCCAAGAGAAAGTTTTCTCTTTCTTTAGCATAGCTGTGAGTGGTTTAACCAATGCTGCAAAATCTGGAACAAATCTCCTAACAAAGTTGATTTTTCCAAGAAAAATCTGTAATTCCTTCTTATGATGAGGTAATGATAGCTGTGATATGGCTTCAATCCTGAAAGGATCAATTGCCAAACCCTTCTTAGAAATAATATGACCAAGTAGTTTGCCTTGATGTACTGAAAAGATAGACTTCAGTGGATTCAAAGATATTCCAAATTGTCTGCACAACTGAAAAGTCTACCTTAGATGTATCAGGTGTTCTTCTAGATTTTTTGAGAACACGGTAATGTCATCCAAATAAACAAGAATGCATTTATTTAGCAAGCTCCGAAAATCCATGTCCATTGCACATTGAAATGTTGCACCGACATTAGAGAGACCAAAAGGCATTCTTTTGTAAGCATAAGTACCCCACTTGGTGGTAAAAGTTGTTTTGTATCTATCTTCTTCTCGAACTAAAATCTGATTATATCCACTGTAATTGTCTAGAAGAGATAGTCTATCTGAACCTGAGACTGTTCTCAAAATCTGATCCATATTCGGGAGTGGGTAATGAAATTTTTATGATGCTTTGTTAAGATATCTGAAATCCACACATAATCTGATTTCACCGTTCTTCTTCCTAACAGGAACAAGATTGGCTACCCAACTTGAATGCTTAACTGGAAAGATAATACCTGATTCAATCAACTTAGATAATTATTTCCTCATCAGAGGCTCTATCTTGGGATTCACAGGCCTCTGTTTCTGTCTAACAAGTTTAGAATTTGGCTGCAACTCAATTGTATGCTATGCTAAACTGGGATCAAATCCTTTTAAATCTTGGTATTTCCAAGCAAAAATATCTTTAAACTCTTTGCAAAGATTAATAAATGACTACTTTTTAGTTAAGGAACATACCTTTCCAAGAAATAGCTTTTTCCCTTCATCAACTAAGATCTCTTCATAATTATCAACATGAGTTGACATTTTAGTCTTGACCTTTCTTAACTGATCATCAATGCTGAAAATATATTCCAATGTGACCAGGCCTCGAGGTAATTTATTTGTCTTAAACTAAACAATCTAATCATCATATGAATGTCAGTAACTTGTCTTGATTATTGGAGAAAACTCAACTTCTTGTTGCAAAACCTGCAGATTTGATCATCACTTTCAAAGACTTGCCAATTTGAATCTTTATCAGGTACTAAGGGCTTGACAATTGACTTTACATGGGGCTGAATTTTGCTATTTTAAATCTGTTCAAGCACTTCAAAACTAGCCTTGACTTCAAAGTCCTGTCGCATGCTTGTTTTCAACTCTAGGAATAGACTGAATATTAATAGCATCAAAATCTTCCATTAAGTTTGAAACTCTATGTATTTAAGACTTCATTAATGAGTTCTTACAAACATTGAAATTTCTTACTTGATTAGTAACCAACTCAGAGTCACCAAAAATTTGTAGCATGCTGATACCTCTCTTTCTGGTCCAAAGTAAGCCATGAATTAAAGCTTCGTATTCAGCTACATTGCCATTGTCGGTAAATGAAAATTGGAGACTCAAAGTTGAGAAATACCTTTCGTTTTTTTATGGAAGTTAGCATTAGACCTACTCCTGTCCATTTTTGTTCTTAGCTCCATCAAAATAAAGCTTCCAAATCCCTTCTTGATTCTTCTATTTTGGACAAGTAAGGGAAGTGGTGAGTTTTCTTCATGCATACAATACACACCAAACAAGTGTTCTTCAACTTCCTTAAAAGGATAATGAGCATGTTATTCCACCGTCTTATCATCCATAAACATATTAGAAACACCATTCAATGCTGAAACATGAGCTACCTCATCAAAATCAGCCTAATCTAAAGTGAATAATTATCCATTGCATTTGAAGAGTGAGGCTCAATGTGAAATCTGGCCAATGGCTCTAAATTGATAGTAACTTTAGTACCATAATGAGTAGTGAAAAATAAGGACCAATCTGAAGAGAGATAACCTCCTATTTTTACTGTGATATCTCTAGATAGGCATAAGGAAAAGTATGGAGGTAAGTCTATAATAGTAACATCCTACGTAATAGAAACATTTGGACAAGCGTGTAATGTCACTTCTAAATTTTTGACTATACCAACTGTATTAGTTGCAGTTCCATCAAGTTGTAAGATGCTCCTTTTTGTAGGCTCATACTGTAAACCCAATTTTTCTACAATCACTTTTGGCATAACTATGCTACTTGCACCATTGTCCACCATGCAATTATGAACTAGATTTTCTCCAATAATCAGTGATAAATAAAATGGTGGTGGTTTCTTGATGTCATGAGAATTCAGAAATTTTTGAACCATCCACTTAACTTCTTTAATGTGGTCTTTCTCAAATGTTCCAAGGACCATGTCTGTCTTCTAAACTTCCTTTTCTACTGTATTAGTAGAAATTTGTAGTTTAGCTAGTTCATGAGAAAGTAAATCTTGTTGTCTAGGAATACTTAAAGCATCCCACATTGAGATGTTAACATTATGTTTTTTCATTACATCAATAATGTTAAAAGAAGCAATTGTTTTAGAGACAGATTCAACTGTCTTAGAGTAGGCCTTAGAGAAAACTGATTTTTCTTGGATATATGATGTATGAACAATCTTCTTGGATTAGGATGTAGCTGTTTTTGATGGCCTCTATCAATTGGAACACTTACTTTTTTGAGGAAAAATAGGGTTGCTATTTGAATTTGGAGTTGTAGATGTTGTCTTATCAGTGACAGGAGGTAGGATAGGCCTATTTTGTTGCTTTTGACTTTCAACAGCCTTCCCTTGAGCCCTAGTAGTTACTCGCAATGAAATTATTCTCATTAAAACTAGTTAAATTTTGTTCGGGTGATTTCTAAACATGAGTTTCTTACTGCCCACCCTCCATTTGAGGCATGAAAATGCTTCGATTGAGGTTTTGCAACAAGATTTAGATTCGAGAAAATAATTTGAGCAAGTTACAAATGAATGAGGTTGATTGCAAGGCTGACACCATTCTTCTGTAGCCATATTAACTGGGACTAAAGTGTTAGATGAACTAGGAGCCTTTGGGTCGAACTACCTTTGCTGGTAAGGCTACCTATAATTTTGATTCTGTTGATAGGGCTACTTGTTTTGTTAATTCTGTTGGTAGGGTTGATAAGGATCCCGATAGGTCTCGCTAGGTAATTCAATTTTGTTCTCAATCGAAGTCAATTTATTTCCCATAGTCTGCAAAGCTTTAAATACCTCATTTGATGGAGCTACAATGGTAGGCTCTATGATTGTAATGAGCTATGGAATAGGTGCTAAATCTACCAAAAATTTCATTAATGACCTTGGTGCTAATTTTCCACTTGAATAAGACTATTCTCACTCGGATAACAATATCATAAGTTCTTTGGGAGTGTTTCTTCGCCCATTGATGAATCATAGTTGAGATATCACCTGTTTAATGCTCTAAGATAATAAAGAAAAGCATGATCAACTTGAGACTTGAAACTTGCTGGGATTCTTTCCCAAGTTATAGCAAAACAAATATTGAAACTAGACATAAATTCATTGGGAGCTCTTTTAATAGTAGACAACTATTCAATGAGAGACAAATGATTTGAATTATCTGAAATGTTTCAAATTTTTTCTCCTAAGTCATCCCAAGTTCTTATGCTTCCAATTTCTAGGTTTTCATACTATTGCAAAAGCCTGTCATTTAAAATATGCAACTAAAAGCCTTAAAGCTATGTCTTCATGAGTGATATTATGGACTCACATATGGTGTAACATCTTTAATGCTTCAACATGTGTAACTGATTTTCACCGTGAATGATGGTAGACTTTTCATGGCAGCATTGGGAATGTCATGGTAAACTGGGATTACTAATGGGCTGCCATTAGTAAAGGTCACAAAATTCCTTGGTGGTTGGATAGCCATTTGGAAAACTAGGATATTAATAGAAAAATTGATACGTGGTGAAGGAATATTAGGAGGGCTATCAAAACCAGGTCTATTTCTAGTAGAATTCAAAGGTAAAGAAACAAATTCAATAGGAATTCCTCTTACCGATGATCTTGTAGTCACTTTAGGCATGGAATATGCTATAATACTGGTCTGATATCAGCTTAACGGAGTCACCAAAAGATTCTAGAATCTTTAGAATAAATTGTTGCAACTTGCTCCTGAATGTGGCTTTTATAAATACTCTAATTCTACTATGGATCTGATGTAGAATCTATAATCGCATGTAGATATGATTCATACTCCCAATGGGTGTGCCAAAAACTATTATCTCTCAAAAGTGCACCCTGTAGAGGGATGGCTACAAGTTTCTAAGCTTGCACAAATGATCTATCTCTTTCGTAGATATAATGGAAACACCTCAGGTCTGTGGGTATACCTATTTTGAGGTGAGTCTCTCGGTATCAAGTCCGGTTCCTTATTGGTGTATCCTAAACTGATTTCTGGGAGTTTGAGAGTAAAAGATGACTATAAAATGATTAAAACTAAGGTGATACACGAAATTTGTATGAGGGCTTTGACTGAGTATATGTACAACTGATTTTAGAAGAATTCTTGATGTAAGAACCAATATTTTTTCTTCAGAATATCTAAGGGAAAAACACTTGATTGTACTGAGGGAGAATCACAATAGTACTAATAAGTTAACATGCACATTAAAATTCAGCAGAATAGACAGAAATTGCAGCAAGGTAAGGTGATTGATCAAGGAATTTACATTCACAAGACTAATAGAAACATACACAAGATTGCAAAATAACTTGGAAAGGTAGAAAATACTTCACACTCAGAGGGAAAAACTGGTAAAATTTGCTTTAGTACTCCTATATCCAAAATTCCTCCAGAGGTTCTCTTGTGCTTTGCAAAGGCACACAATATATAGCAAAAATAAAATTCACCCTCTTCCTAAAAATAGCCTAAGGCTTGTACTCACCCATGCATCCTATTTTTATCCTTTATTTAATAATAGATAAAGGAATAAAATAGAGTATGCAATTACAAAAAGGCATTATTAGCCTTAATTACAATATAATCAAATTGAAGTTGACTGTCGCTTACTGTCTTTAATAAAGAAGGGTGAATAATTTGCCAAAATAAGATTGCTTGCTAGGCAAGTCTTTCTCCTTTTAACATGCAACTCTGTCTTTTTATCTATTCTATCCTATTGTGAAGGCATGCAAAAAAATATTACTCCTTGTGAGTGAACAAAATAATTACAATAATTCCAATACTTTGTAAAATAATTCATCCAAAAATCTATCCTGATTGGGACCACCTTTGTCTCGATCTGACACTTATTATGTTTTCTAGTGATCACATGGATAACACTTTACAACTCCACTCCAACCTCCTTGTAGGGACCACCTTTAACTTGCTTGGTTTGTCCACATTGGTGGAATTAACAATAATGCTATAGTTCTAGATATGCATGGGGCACTTTGTAAAGGTCACCACCATACTCAACCACCTTATAGTTGTCGGCCTTGTCATATTTAAATGATCCATGGTGACTAAGGTTTGAATTTCACCCTTTCATTATCTTGAAATGACCATAACATATGGTCTACCACCTTTGATTCTCAAGATCGATTGGCACATTATAAGACTCACCTTTTCGGTTATCATGGTACATGATTGGATCATCTTCTTTTAAATTATTTGAATCATGCACTAAGGTTTAGACTTTTGAAAGTCATTTGCAATGATTTGTTTGGTGGACATGTGGGTTGTCTTCTCCACGGTGACTCACCCCTTGGTAAATTGGTGGTGACATTTGTAACCTAGAGTTGAGTTTGTTGGAAATTTGGTGATGCTCCTGAGCCATTGATCTCTACCTTTATTTTGATACCGTTGATCTTTGGACTCACGGTTAGGGTTTCTTACTGTGCATTGATGGTGATCGGTGGGAGATTGACCATGGTTAGTTGCTTTGATCATGGAGCTTGATCTTTGGCCCTTAATATCTATCCTTTTAATTTGATGCCATTGATCTTGAACCATGGTTAGTCCAGTTGAAACTCACCTCTTGAGTTTGCATGATAAAGAGTGTCTTCGACCCTCAAGCACATTTCATTTGGTTTTTGGTTCGTGGGTGAAGCCCTAGAATTTTTTTCCTCAATGCCTTCGTTGAAGTTTTGAAAACTCGATTCAGTCCATTTTGCTTTGGCATTCGAGCATTTGAATATGTCATCTTTGATTTCTTGGAGTTTTCAGGCAATTTTTTGAGAGATTCTACTATTTTTCAAGCTTTCTGAGAAATTTTTAATGGTATCTTTATGAGATCTAGTTAATCTGAGCTTGAGAAACTTTGTGAGTAGAAGTGTTTGATCTGTCTATCATTTTCAATCTATGAAGTTTAGATTTCCATGCGAGAGGAGGTCTTTGTATTATTTATTGACCTCTGTCTCAACTCGAGCTCTCTTCAAGGGCTTATGACCACCCTTGTAACATGTAGTAATTTGAAAACAAGATGATGAAAATTTGTAAATGTTCATTTTACATGGTGAAGCCCTAGCAAAATTTTCCTTGAATCTTCTCTCTCATCCTGTTTCAGCTTGTAATCCCTTCTTTCCATTTAGCTTCAGCTTCTTGAAATTTGATTCTTCCTCTTCTGCTACAACTAAAACAAGTGTTTCTATCTTCCACTCTCTCTTTTGACACGAAACTTCTTCCATTTTAGAATAGTTATTGGAACTTTGAGTTACATTCTTACTTTTCTTGCATGCACTTATGACTTGTCTATTTTTCTTTGGCTATAACATGTACCTACACACTTAGGAAAATAGTTAGAAAATACTTAGGCTTTTTGGCCTCTCTTGTGTCCATTTTTCTTATTCTCTTTTCTATTTCTGCTTCTGAGTGAGCTATGTAATCAATCTTCAAATAAATTACATATCCTGTTGGTTAGAGATCCATATGCATGAATTAGGATAGTGTAGGAATATGGATTAACCCTAAGCTCTTTATTGATTCTTTCCTTTTTTTTTTTTAATTTTCGGTACCATGCCTTGAGGATGAAAGGAGCAGGCAAGGAGATGCTTTGCACAACGAAGAATATACAAGGCAATTATGGGTTCACTCATACTCCTTTGCTTCTATTGCATGTGTAACTCTTACTTCAACAGATTTTCTTTTCTTTTTAGTCACATCCCACAACTTGTGTGGGAAACATTTGACTCTTCTTATGAATAAAACATTGAATTCTGAAAATGAGTTGTGTATTTCTTGTGCATTCTAGATTTTCTATATGGATCGTATGATGAACTAAACAACTCAGTAACATAATTGAATGTCTTAATCATGAAGGAAAGAACATTAATAAGAACTTGTAACATTTAGTAATGAATTCGATTTGTGTAATCTGCATTTCTATTTGTTTCCTCAAAACTCAAGCACTTCACCTAGTCTATAATTTGGTGTCTTCATCAAGACAACACAGATGTCCTTCGAGGCTTTGTGTTCTTTTGCTGAAGATGGCATGAAATTGTAGACTATGTGATCTGTTATGTTTTGAGACAACACACATAACTATAGATTTCATTTAATCTTGTAACTAATTCAACAGTAACAAATAACATAATAACTTCCTTAGCTTAGGTATACTTCACCCAAGACTTTTCATCATAATGACAAAGTTTCGAGTTGCCCATTTTTGCACAAGTGCAAAAATTCTCAACAAGTAGATCTTGGCCTTAGGGTGGTGTTGGGAGAGTGAAGTGGAGTTCATTATTATGGAGGTAAAAGGGAGTATTGTAGGATTTTCTGGAGGAGCGTGGGAGAGGTGCTCCACCTCTGTGGAGGTAAAATGTTTATATATAAATTTGCATACTTGTTTATGGAGAGAATTTTTTTTGTATGTGATTGTGAAAGTTCTCTTGGAGGATTTGGGTGGACCCCCATCCCACATGGGAGGTATAAGGATATGAATCTATGTTATCCTCTCCTTTGCACTTATTTTGGAGGCCTTTGTGTTTTGTTGAAAAATTGTAAATGGATTCCTTATATTGTGTTCTTGTATGTATTATTGAAGCCTTTGTGAAAAGTTTTCATGGTTGTAAACATTCCCTATTTCTCCATTATTGGGGCTTGAGGGCCAATGAGAAGGATGAATTCTCCTTCTCATTGGAATAAGGTTGGGAGGAGAGTGTTTCCTATACTCCTTTCCTTGTTGTGATTTGGAGATAAAGAAAATGGAGCTCAAAGTGATGTCTTGCATGGAGCTATTTTGTATGAGACCAAGAATGGAGAAAGTGTTGTAAATATTTTAGTGTCGTCTCCTCCTTGTGTGGACTATCTTGAATTTGTATTGTAAAAATGAGACTCTTGTAAATGTATTATCCCAAACTTGTTTGTAATAATGGTTTGGAAATATGTATGGTTAGAGAGAGAGCTACTTGGTAAATATTTTACATGTTGTTCCCATGTTATGGGAGGATTTTCCAACTTGCATTTTAAGTTAATCTCATTGTTATGGAAACTTTTAAATCTGAAATTTATTGGTTAAATTTTTAATGAATAAGTGAAAAAAGAGATTGTGGGTGCATTTTAAATGGAAATGCAACTCTTATAAATCTGTAATTTAATGTAAAAATTTTGCATTTATTTTCAAGTTGAATGTGTCCTCAAATTAGAAATACATGGAAATAAAAAAGTTTATTTGGAATGTTGACTTGGAAAATATTGTCACCTTGTGTTTATTAAATCCACTATAAGTTATGTGTATACCTAATGTAGATATTTGAAGCTAACTTTTAATTCAACTATCTTACAAACTGAGTATTGCAACTAACTAAGAAATTATTAGAAAAATAATACACATTTTACATACAAACCGTTTTGATTAATTAAAAAGAAATATCAAGATAGAAATAAGTATAGTATAGGTATATTCACATATATATGTCGTAATGATGTGATTAAATGATATAAATTGTATGTATGATATAATTCAAATTGTTTAAACAATTTCCTTAATTCATATATATTTATAAAGATAAATTAATTGTTTAACTAGTCAATCTAGAATCTATATAAAGAAAACATATTAAGAAATAACAAGAAATAATATTATATTATATCAATACAATATATATTACTCTATATTAATATACTAATAAATATGATTTTATTATTTAAGAAAATTATATATATATATATATATATATAATATATATATATATATATATATATATATATATATATATATATATATATATATATATATATATATATATATATATAAAAAGAGAGAAGACAATATTATGGTTTATATAAATATTATTATATAGATTTATATGAATAAATATATATTATTTTATATTATTAAACAATATTAAAAAAGGAATATATTAAAGAAATTGAATAGTAATGAATCGACTAGGTAAAGAGATATTGGAAAAGTTAAAAAAAAGAGAAAAAAACAAAATTTAATTGATTAGGTGGAGGCTGATCCCCCACCACATGCTTTCTTTGTATTTAAAAGAAAATAAATAAATAAAATAAGTATAAGATAAATAGAAAAAAAATAGTACCCATTAACGTCGCTCCTACCCCCCACACCAAATAGCTGCAGATGGTAGCTTCCTCCCACCGCAATGAAATAATGAACACCGCTTCATATACAAACTCGTATACAAATCAAGAAATTCTTTATCGATGAAGATCTAACTCCGATACAGTTAGAAGAAAGAAGGAACAAATGGGAAAAGGTGGTGGCAAGAAGAAAGGAAGGAAAAGAATCATGGCTATATAGAGGGAAAGCCCAATTTGGTGTAAGAAATGCACATACTAAATAGGAGTCGGGCCCCCAAGACTATCTTACGTTGGTTATTTGGAATTGTAGAGACTATCCTTGGATGAGGGGTCCTGGGTTGGGGCCCATAGTAGAGGGCAGAGACATCATTGTACTTATAGAAACACATGAGCATGACGACTGTAGAGTACCAAAATTTACAGGGTATGAGAAGGTCTCGGTTTGGAATGAGTTGGAAAAAATGGTAAAGGGCATGGCAGAGTGACAATGTTAGTTAGGGAAGCATGGAAAGGCATCATCAAGGAAGAAAATAAGGATCCGAATAATCAATACTTATGGCTGAAATTGACCGTAAAGGAAACCACTTTCTTTCTCGCAGCTTGTTACTTCGCTCCATATGGATCTAAAACCTACAAGAAGAGGAACATGGATAGAGAGGACCCTTTTGGAGCCTTGAAAAGGGACATAGCTGAGTATTGCAACAAAGGAGAGGTCATTCTATTAGGGGAATTTAACGCTAGAACTGCTAATAACCAATCCCTTTACTCCGGAGAGAAGAAGAATGGAATAACAATCCTCTATGGCTAGAAGAAGACAAACAACGAAATGGGAATGGATCTCGCAAGATATTAAAGGTGGTGTTTCCCATTTTGGGGCTGAATTATTAGGTCTATGCAGCTTACATGATTTGATCATATGTAATGGTATAAAGACATGGCCAAACTCAGGAAACATCACATGTCAAACATACAACGGTCAAAGTGTTGTAGACTATGCCATATGCTCGCAAAACATTATGTCAGGATATTGGAGGTTGAGGTAGGAAGCTGTCCTATAGAAATGAAATCGGACCATAATCCAATTCATATGAAGATTAACATGCAAAACAAGGACAAGCAAAAAGAGAGCCTTCATCTGAACAAAAAAGTAGTGTATCAAAGAAAAATCCTTGTGAATCAGGAGAATCGTGCCATCTTTTAGGGCATGATAGAAAAAAAAATACAAGAAACTTAGGATATTGTCAACTCCAACAAGGGAAAATACAGGCTCAATAGTGAGAAGTTAATGACTATAATACACAATGCGCTAAGGGAGTGCAAACATGCTAGAACTAGGAGAAGTGCTAAAAATAGTTTTCTAGCAAATCCATGGTTTGATGAGGAATGCAAGGCTACGAAAAGAAGGTTAAATGCTTCCGGAAAAGAGAAATCAGATACAAAGTTTAATAGAAATTTAGTGAGAAACAAAAAGGAAGAGTACATGACAGGTAGGAGGGAGGAGCTGATATTCATGGGGAAGAATAATCCGAGAGGTTTTTGGAGAGAGCTTCAGCAGACCAAAACTATAGTGGAGAATAACATCACAGACACTCAGTGGCTTGAATATGCAAAAATGTTGTATGAAAGAAGTAATGACTTGCCGCTTCTTCCTTATGTTATTGAAAATAGGGACAAACTCTTCTCCACGAAAGACATCAAGGAAGGGATCAAAATATTAGCAGGGGGCAAGGCTCAAGACATAGATGGGCTGCAAGCGGAATTCTTAAATTGGGGTGCAAAAGATCTTGCTCCACACATTAAAAATATCTTTAATAGAGTTATCCAGTTTGGTTTTCCAAAAAACTGGACAACTAGCATTGTCATCCCTCTCCACAAAAGCGATGATGTCAACAACCCAGCAAACTACCGCACCATTATGATTAATCCACTTTTTGGAAAGCTATTTGGCAGCATGGTGGAGCGTAGAATTAGCCTTTGGTCGGAAAAGGAAGGTAAGAGAGCAAAAGGGCAGGCTGTTTTAGACCAAAGCACTCTACTATTGATCATTGCGTCACTCTTAGACACTTGATTGAAAAGGTTTGGGACAAGAAGGGTGAAGAGGTTTATTGTTGTTTCGTGGATTTCAAAAAGGCCTTTGACACGGTCCCGAGAAACAAAATGTGGGACAAAATGGAAGAGTTGGGTATTCTGGATAAATATAGGGCAGTGGTGCACAAACTATATGAGCAGTATGGGCTAAAATTAGAACCAAGGATGGTCTATTGAAATATTTTGGGAGCGATATTGGGGTCACCCACCTTATTTGGGTTATATATAGACAAGCTTGAGGAATGGATTGATAGGACGGGAGGAGGTGGGATTCATTTAGCTTCCTATGTAGTAAGAATGTTGCTCTATGTGGATGACCTTATCCTAATGGCTAAAATAGCACAAGGTTTACAAGAGCATTTGAGAGTTTTAGAACTATTTTTACAAGAGGTGGGAATGCAGGTGAAGATTGGTAAAACCAAAATCATGATCTTTACCTTAAAAAATAAAATGGAACAAGTAAGATTTGAGTTTGACGGAGATTCCTTGCAAGTTGTCAAGGAATACAAATACTTGGGACTGGACTTTCACAATAATCTCAGCTAGGAAACTTGTAGGGTGAAGAGGATTCAGGGAGGGTGGAAAGCTCTATATATGCTCCAAAACAGATGCAAGACCATCGAATTATGGGATTAGAAGACTAGATTGAACCTTTTTGGGTTACTGGTAATCCCAGTAGTGCTATACGGATGTGAGATTTGGGGCAGTTAGTGACATATCGTGGGGAAATGGAAACAAATAGAAAGAATTCAAAAGCATCTAATTACAAGTAGTTTCAAAATAAAAACCATGGTTCCATATGCAATCATCCTAGCTGAAGCCGGAGCCTTTCCAGTGGAAGTGGTGGCGATGACCCGACTATTAGGATACTTCAAAAAAGTGGAAAACATGGAGGATTCCCGGTGGCCTAAAATAGTAATAGAGGAAAATTTAAATAGGAGGAGGAAAACTTGGATGAAGCAAAATGGTGAGTGGATGAGAAAATGGGGCATTTGCATACATGAGTGTCCTAGCACTAATGAAGAAATAAAAAATTATGTGAGAGAGAAATTCAGAAATATCATGTGGAATAAGTAGCTTGGTCGAAAATAAGAATACTATGTCAAGAATTTTAATCCCACTTGTGATCATGGGAAAAGCACTACATTAGAGCGATGATAAAGTGGAAGGCTAAAATGTTAATTATGCAGCTAAAAACTAGTTCACATCATCTTAGGTGTGAAATTGGGAGATGGAAAATTCCCAAAGAGAAGTGGTCAGAAAGGGTTTGTCAGTTTTGCATGTCGGGCGTGGTGGAATCAGAATGGCATTTTGTCATGGAATGTGTAGCTTACGGGGACATACGAGCAATTATGTGGATATTTTAATAGTGGATGATCTTACAACTTTGTTTGAAGAGGAAAGGGTGACAAAAACAACAGATTTCTTGATCAAAATTCATAGTAGAAGAAGCAAGCTTAGGAACGAGCTAGCAAAAAGGAAGAAGAAGAGGGCATTGATTTGTATTTTCACTTCGGGTCCCATAGACTAATCAGTCTTATGGACGTCATTAAAAACTTTCATTTCATTTCATTCGTATATAGTAAAATGAAAAGATAATAGAGTTGTATATTTATTCCTATGGGTAGGGAGAATTTAACCCAATATGGCACTAGTGTTGGGATGGCTATTATCAAGAGCTCCGTTTGACACATTCTCCATAGAGCTTGACTTCAACATTCATTGGAACTATCCAATCACCACCAAATTTACCACCCACTTGGGTTTGGTGTAGTTAACGCATTTGTGTCTCAATTAAGGTGTCTATTTTATCGTGCAAGAAATGACATGTTTGTGAAGCCATATAGGATGGGTTTTGTTTCTTGTTTTGAAGAGAAATTAATTCATTTGGTGGGTTTGTTTAACTTGGGCTATTCTTGCACCGAGTTTATTTGGGCCCGTGATAATGTAATTTGGTTACCTTTTGACATATTTTGGTGTTATGTTTTCTATAATCTTTGTTGATTGTCACATGTGGATTTTTCAATTACTTTTCCAGCATTTTTTTGGCCATGACATTTTTGACCACTTTTTTATTATAACTATCTTGTATATTAGTAATATGTTGATATGTTATGATCATTGAAAAACTCTTATTTGCATAATTACATCGAGCGACATTACTACAATGGTAGTTAGTGTTGTAATGAAGTGAATTATTCACTTTTATTCTAAATATTAAATTTGACATTCATTTAACCATCACGTGACAATTCATCCATAAATTTAACTTCTATTGGAGTGTCACTTGTATGTTGTTTTTCCTTTTTTCTTGGAGAAGTCACTCAAAAAATAGTAATATCTTATATAGTGTAGTACCCTCATTAAGAAAAAAATACAAATAAATAATGTAAATTAAATGCGTGGTTGTTGGTGGATTCTTGGCATGTGGGGGTTGAGCACATCTGCTAGAAGTAATTGTAGATTCCCAAGACATGTGGGCTCTCTGACATGCGTGTGGGTCTCTCTTACACCATTCAAACATGCCTTTATCCTTGCTTGAAATACACGCACTTTGTATGAGATATGCACGGTTTAACCACACCAAACTCTTCATTATATTATTTCTTTTGTAGAAGGAAATGATGAAGCAACTATAATATCTACAAAAGAGCCAGTGACTATGCAAGACCAGGGAGACTAGGCCCCGGCTCGGGCAGGAAATAAGGATCAAGAATTGTTAGATAATCCTTCTGCAGACTGTAAAAAAAAGGTAAGAAAACTGAGAAAGAAGGGCCAGAAGTGAAACCATGAGCCTATATTTACTTTCATGACCAGGAGCGATGTGGATCATTTGGAGGGTAGGTGCAAATGGTGCAAGTATGGCCCAGATCTAGCTCTCTAAAGTCATATTTTTTGAAGGAACGAGACAAATTCTCATGGGAATACATTTTGGGAAGGGTTCAGAAGGCACAAGGTTCCTTATAAGCCAGTCACACTATCACACCAATGCAGCAAACAGGTCTTCACGTGATCAATTTACTTTTTTTAGGTGCCTCCTAGCCAACACAAAAATGAGACTTTTCTCATATGTTGTAGTTGCTAGTGTTCTGGTAGATATGTATGCAAAACATGGAAACATGCATTTGGCATGAGAAATGTTTAACTAAATTCTTAAAATGTGGCCTCATGGACTGTAATGATGGCAGAACATGTACATAATGGGTTTGTTAAAAAGGACGTGGAAGTTTTCAAGCAATGGAAAGCCAGGATTCACAGCCTTTGCCATCACCCTCCATGCCTGTGCCAAAACTTGAGCTCTACAAAGGGTATGGAAATCCATCAAAGCATAATGGAAATCTGATTTTTCCTTTTCCTTCCTTCCCAGCCTACGCCAAAATGGGAGATTTGGAAACGGTAATGGAATTCCATCAAAGTTTAATATATAAAGGAGTTTGTCGATGTTTTTGTTGCATGTGCTCTAGCAGATATGTATGCAAGCATAGAAGAACGCACTTGGCTTGTGAACTGCTTGACTGAATGTCTGATAGTAATGTGGCCTTTGGTCTACAATGGTTGCAGGATATGCACAAAATGGGTTATTGCAGAGTGGAGCTACCTTTTGGCTAACTATATGCCTTAAAGACATTTCAATTAGCTCTTGAACAGAGACATGATATGAGTATGAAGAAGGATATCGAACAATAGGAGAGATCTGTAACATAAATTTGGTTAAGCTGTTGGAAATGTTCACTGGGTTGGAGTGGGTTTCCTTCTAGTAGCTATAGTTTAGAGACAATGGTCACACTCGAAAACAACAAGATGGGAACGCCTTAGGCTTCGCAATTCTATGAATGATCTTGCAAAATCAATCATGTGACTTCAGCCTCTTCCTCGTTTAAATGATGAGATTCAAGCCAAAATGAAATATTTCAAGTAAATGTGAAATGGGGACTTGTGGGTGCACGCGATTTGGTTAATGGAATGCCTTATAGAGGGATGAAGCCTAGTGGAGTGCGAGTGAAATGACGCGAATTCCACATTCAATGCAGATGCAAATATCTCCTAGGCATGGTTCATCTCTCCTCACCTCTCATAATTTATGCTCTTTAGTTTTTCTTTTGCAACGGAATAAAATTTTAAACCGAAGGATTTTCGTATACTTGATTTTATTAAATAAACTTGTTTTAAAACAATAAAATGTTAGATCATAACTTACAGGATCTAATATTCCTTGATAAACAATGAACTTGAAACACTCATTTCATGATGATCCAACAACGTCCCAAACAAACTAGTTTGCTACAGTACCCCTTTTTATTGACAAGTTGAAGTTGACTTCATGATAAATATGTTGACCATTTCTTTGTTTAAATAGATAATTTATGATTTTTGGAGACTCGTAAAACAACTTTTATAACTCTGGAAAGGGGATGTTAAGATTCCTTCATGTACCTTGTTATGTGGGGAGTCACTTTAATCTTTGGACTGACCTTGAATGATCATTTTTGATCTTTTGACGCCCTACTAGAGCACTGATATTTTGCAGTTGTAGGACGCTACTAAAACTGAAAAGTTGGCTTTCATTTTGAACCGCCATTTGAATACTAGACAATGAAATGATTATCCGCCTTCACAAACCTCTAGTATTTTTACTAGAAAATCATATGGAACCTTCAGTTTGAGGAAAACACTTTTCTTGATAGTTTGGCAAAGCCATTTTGTAGGCCTCTGGTCATAGTTTGACTAAGTCAAACTAGACCAATTATGACCGGTGGCTCCAGAAAACATGTTGCCATTTGAAAACCGTTTTCTAGTTCTCAGTCCCATCGACTCTGATGAATTCTCCATTTATGGTGGAACTTATAGGAAATTTACTGTGGCACATTCGTCCATCAAACGTTAGTTTTGGACGTGGTTTTCTAAGCCCTCAAGCTAACTTTTTTATCATTTACAACTAGGTCAATTACGACCGATGGCCTCGAAAAACTAGTCACCAATCGTAAACCATTTGCTAGTTCTAAATTCTATCAGTTCCTATGAACTCTTGGCATATAAGTGGACACATAGAATTTTAACCATGCTGTGTTTTTCTCATTGGAAGACAATGTTTGAAAGTGGTTTCTTAGCCTCCAAGCCTATTTCGAACATTTTTTGTAGCTAGCTAGACAATGTAAAAATAAAGTTGTAGGACCCTCGTCGGTTACCAAACCACTGTGGAAACTTCTACATGACACTTGTAAATAACTGTTTGGAACTCTATCTTGTGGCATGTTGTCTAAAATTTGACTTTTGGGAAAATTAGTGTTTCTCTCTCTTTCCTATCTCTTTCTCTCTCCTTGGTTTCGAAATGAAGTGAAATGAAATGATATGAATACATGTCTCTACCCCTTTTCCTTTCCAATGCAAATTATTAATATTATTATGTAAATGGGAAACTAAAGATGTTAATTATGCTAGATCTAGGTGGATGCCATGCCAGGATTTATTGTTGATTTCCTGCTCACATGTTTTTGCAAGATGCAAGAAAGATGGAGAAAAGGTGTGGTGTAATTCATTTTTTATTATTATAATTTAGATAGGTCATTATAGATTGTATATATGTATAATGTATTGACATGTTATAGAAAAGTTATATTTAAAATTTGGTAACATGAATGAGATGTTACTTTTAAACATACCTTGGGAAATGTGCATTTGATCATAGGTGTAATTTTAATTCATATTTACGTGTGGTAAAAAGGTTGATATATATATATGTTAAATGAATTTGAATTTAATATCTTGTAGTGCATTTTCAGTGTTCAATTAACGATTAATTAATTAGTGTGTTGTATTCTTACCTTGTAGATGTAATAAAGAAATGCAAATGAAACAGTTAATCCTAGTTCAAATTCATACATAACTAACCTTCCTGTGTTAATCCCTTAGCATAGAAAATTGAGACCTTCGAATGAACCTTGCTCTTGATGACACCTCCTAGTTTAGGTAAATAAGAGCCCAAGAATGGGTTTATCATCTTAGTCAGTATGTTTAGTGACATCGTCATAAACTTGACAGATAGGAGTGACACACCAAACTTGAAAGGAACAATAACCAAATCGTACCAAGCCAAGAACACAGATGCTAATTAAACACCACGATCAATAAGATGAAAGTAATTCTCTAGAATAACTTTACATAAACCTTTGTAAAAAAATGAGAAGAAATATCATATATTATTATGGAACTCAATGCAATACATTGAGAATGGGCCTTGCTTAAATAGGCAAGGAATAACAATCTAAGAACCAATCAAGGTCGTAAATCAAGCCATAAATCAAGGAAATAACTAGTCATCAAAGAACTAGTCAAGACCATATATTTATGAGAGAACTAGACATCAAGGATATAGTCAATACCATAGATCAAGGAAAGAACTATACCTAACAACTAGATAATATCTCCTAATATCTAAATAAGATAAAAGAAATATCCACACACATAAGTGGGTGAGGATAAATACAATAAAGGTAAATAAAGTACCTAGGTGAACATGAGATAAGGTAAATACCTACTCTAACACCCCCTCAAGTGAAGCTAGGGGCCAAAATAGATGTGGCATGTCCACAGTATGAGTCCCGACAACTAGGCCTAATGAGGTACTCATGTACAATAACTGGGAAAAAAGGGACACCACAAGGTACCCAAAACTAGTAACAACAAAGTAAAGAGAGTAAAGACCCACTCCAAGGCATCCCAAGAAGCTCAGCTCAAAAAAATCATACAATGCTGAAGAATTTTGGTGTGCACTGTGGTCTGAATCCACTACTCGATCACAAAACTCAAAAACAACTGACACTGGGCTCCACTAGAATAGCTCCATACAAGGAGACTATCAACGGAGTGATGTCAAAAGTGTAAAAAAAACACCAAACATAATTCGATCAAGTGTTGCAAATAGGTGTGCCATGATCCAAGAATAATAACCAAAGCAACAAGGCAAGGACACAAAATCCAGTGTCACAATCTAAGAAAAGCCAAGGTAACAAGGCAAGGACACAAAACCCAAAGAAGCAAGATCAACACCACACCCTCCCATATTGTTGAATGGGTGGAGTGGCGCTACAAATATGTATGAGTTGTCAAAACAACTACTCAAACACTGACAAACTAACATTGGGCTCCACCAGAATAGCTCCCCCACAAGAGAGACTGTCAACATGCCAAAAGTGTCAAAAATATAGATACAAAATCTCTCAACAAACAAGAGAGATACACTACACTTGCTAAAGAAAAATGCTCAAAACAAGAAGCATCACAATGTAGAAGGTATAGAAAGTGGAGCAAGAGGCTAAATGGTGGAGGAGCCATGCTTGTAGAGTCCTCTCAATGAATGCCTATGTCGCCTCCACGAGTGATCAGATATCCACCCCAAATCAACACGGATGGATGAAGAAGATGCCTGCATATGACTTGGTGTAAAATACACAATGGGTGCATGCAAAAGAACATCAAAATGTGTGTTAGGTTGATCATGTCTGACAACTGAAATCTCAGGTTTCTCAATCCTAAGTGAAGGTGCAGAAATCATGTGTTTCTCATGATCCTCAAAAAGAGTCGAGCGAACAAAAAAGGAGCTCTATCAATGTGTGATCCCAATGAAGTATCTTGCACAAAAACCAATGTCATGATGAGAATTCCACTTAACATGTGGAATAGAGGAAACAATAACCTGTGAATGTCTGCCAATGACTCCTCTAGTGAGACCCATAGAACGGAGCATGTAAGAACTAAATGTAGTGGTATGCTTCTTAAAAAATCCATGTAGCTGAGTAAAAATAGGATACACAACATGTGGTATTGTAATAGGCACAGATGTGGAAGAGCATGTAGTAACAAGCTTCATAGGTGTATGAGCATCAAAAGTAGGTTTAGGCTCAAAGACTGGCAGATCAATGTCAGTGGGTACAAGAGCAATAGCTGCAAGTGGACTAGGAGAATGGATATGATTGTCCACAATATGATGGTGATTGTGTAGGCTAGCAAGTTTATTCTCAGTAGGGACCGTATTTTTGTATCCTTATCATGAATGAGTGATTGTAGAAGATAATTTCACTTCTTGAGCGATCTGTTTTCTTCCACAAATTCTACAATATCCTCTTAAAGTCCACATACTTCGAGAAAAAACATATCATCCTCGAATCCATGATAGGTACAAACTACAACTCTTAAAATTTTAGGGACGTCGAGGCTCAAATCGGCTAAATTGCGTCCACAATTGATTACAACACTCCTCCATATTTGGCACTTTATAATTATAGTGCAAGTCTCAAAATAAATAACTCCAATGGAAAGATCATGAAAAAACAAGAACTTTTGTAAAAAACGGCACTCAAAACCGAGTTACCGATCAAAAGATACAAGCTTTTTAATATTTTGCTTTGTTATCTATTTTAGTTGCCACTGAAACAAAATAAATTGTTGTTGCCTTCACCACACAAATAAAATTAAAGGGGCTGAAGTTAAGCACCTACTAGTAGGAACCACAATCTTTAAGCCCGTATATCACCATGTCATATGACCAAAGGCTAAGGATTTTAATGGGTATTTGCACAACTTACTATTTCTGACCGTGTAGACAATGATGACCTTTATTGCGAAAATAGCAGAACTCTTGTGGATTTTCTCGAAATAGTAAAAACATGCACAACATCCGTGGAAAATGCATCCAGCAAAAGAATATGACCAAATCCCAAATATATGAATATAAAATGAATTAATTTACAAAATAAAACTTATTGAAAAATGTCAACAAAGAATCTCCTCTGATACCATGAAAGGAACGATAACCGATCGTACCAAGCCAAGAACACAGATGCTAATTAAACACCATGATCAATAAGATGGATGTAATTCACCGAATAACTTTACATAAACCTTTGCAAACAAATGAGAAGAAATATCGTATATTATTATGGAACTCAATGCAATACATTGAGAATAGGCCTTCTTTAAATAGGTAAGGAATAACAATCTAAGAACCAGTCAAGGTCGTAGATCAAGCCATAAATAAAGGAAATAACTAGGCATCAAAGAACTAGTCAAGACCATAGATTTAGGAGAGAATGTAGTGCCCACATTTTTCACACCAAAAACAACAACAAGTAAAATACCGTGATAATTGTTTTTTTACACTTACATTGGTCATTACAAAATGCCACAAGGACTCCCAGTCAGAAAAATTGACAACGTATATGACACTTACAAAATTCATCAAATCACATAGACACATGACAACACCATATACATGTTTATACCACACTTTTCCAAATAAATGAGTACTATCAATGACCCAACCACAAGACAAATGACTCCCGGATTGACAACCCACAACACATCATTTCTTTAATTACATCTTAAGTTCATTCCACGTTTAATTTACAGTTTGACCATTTTAAGTTGGCTTCCTTTATGCATCACGGAAATTTCCATAACTTACTTGCTTATTTGGCACAATTCAAATCACATATAAAGTACTCAATTATCTTGTTCTTATGTTAAGAATATACTTCTCAACGTTTATTCAATGTTTAAAATTTAACATTGCTACACAAGTGAACCTAACGTGATGTCAAGATGAAATCTTGGGATTAAGGAAGACATAGATTCGAGATAGATTTTTCCCCAAGAACATCCTTCGATCACAGAATAGTTATTTTGCTACCATAGTTAATAAAGTTCAATAACTTATAGACTCGGGCCATTTATATTTATATATCTTTTGTTTTCTCAAAGTTTGGTCATACCAAGGCAATTTAAATTCTTTGCAATGCATGAAAATGTTTAATTAAGTTATAAGGACTCCTAGAGTGACCTTAATCCTAATCTCCAATCTCATTTTCATCTTATATGACATGCTCTTACATCACACTATGGTCTCATTCTTAGCATCATCTCAAAACAAGAGAGTTACAAAAGCACTTGTCTAACAAATTAAGGGAGTACATGGTTAGAAGCATTATAAAATACACATGAACACAAGTGATCTATGTTCATGAATATCCCATATCTTTGCAATTGCACACGATTCCACATAAGAAATATTTTTATTCCTTAATGCCATAAGATGACATAACAAGGGATTAAGGGACAAGATTACGCTTTCTAAGGTTCTCTAAAAACAACATCTTTCAAAACAGCTTTCGTATGCAAGGAGTTAGATCTTAGTTTTCGACCACAAGTTAACATCCTAATCCACTAGGGTTTAGTTCCATTCCATTTTTTCACTTAGGGCTTTACGCTCCATTATAGATTAGAATAAGATTCAAAACATATTCACTCTATAAACCCTCCGTAACAGATCAAGCACTCTATTGTCACTAGCCAAAGATAGTACATATAGCTAAGAGGATCTATTCCTTACCAAAATTTTAAGTGATAGAACCACTATTCCACTAGCTCCATGATGTCATCTAGATCCCACAAGAAATTCATTCGATGCAGAAGATTTATTTGACTGTGTTGCTCCTATATGTCTGGTTTATGTCGATGTCACTAAACGTACCTACTAGGACGATAAACCCCTTTCTTGGGATCGTATTTGCCTAAAACTAGGATGTTCCATCGAGTGTAAAGGTTCGTTTGAAGGTCACGGTTTTCTATGCTAAGGGGTCAACATAGGCATGCTAGTTATATACAATTTTTGAACTAAGGTTGATTGTTGTGGTTAAGTTCCTTTATTACATTCTCAAGGCAAGAAACACAACACCAACTATTAAACCAATAATTGCATAATGAAAGCTCTCTACAAGGTATAAATTTCAATTCCTTTTGACATTTGTATTCCACTTTTACCATAACAATTTTGGGATCAAAATAACATCCATGAAAGAAATACCAATTTCTCAAGCATTTATTAATCTAGCGACTTTTACATACTACCAATTTCAACAATAAGTCTTTCAATATAATACCAAAAATAAACAATGAATTACTCAACGCCTTTACGTCATCATTCTTTCATCCTACAAAAACCACATGAGCAAGATATCAACGATAAATTACTGGCATGGCATCCACCCTAATCAATCATAATTACCATTTTGCAGTTTCCCATTTACATAAGATAAAAATTACAATTTGTAATTGAAATAAAAAGGTTTAGAGACATGTATTCATTACATTTCATTTTCCTTCTTTTTGTAACCCAGGAGAGAGAAAGAGAAGGGTAGAGAGAGAAAATACTGTTTTGTAAAAAGTTCTAATGCACACAAAAAGTTACATTATAGTGTTTTAAACAGTTATTTACATGTGTTAAAAATTTTCAGGGTGATTTGGCAACCCCACGAGGGTCCTGCGCAGCTTTCTATTTTTACATTTTCTCACTAGTTACAAAACGTTCAAAATGGGCTCAGAGGCTAAGAAACCACTTCTAAAAGTTATCTTCTAATGATAATTCACACCACAATCAACTTTCTACGTCTCCCCAGATATACCAAGAATTCATAGCAATTGACGGAATTGAAAAAAGCGAACGGTTTACGTTTGGCGGAAAGTTTTCCGAGGCTACTGATCGTAGTTGACCCAGTTGTAAAAGGAAAAAAGTTAGCTCGAGGGCTCAGAAAACCACGTCCAAAACTGACGTTCGATGGATAAACATGCAATGAGACACTTCCTACTAGTTCCCCTATATAAGGAGAATTCATCAGAGTTGACGGGATTGAGAACTAGAAAACTATTTTCAAATGGCGACAAGTTTTCTAGAGTGACAAGTCGAAATTGGTCTAGTTTGGCCTCGTCAAACTGCGACCGGAGGCCTACAAAATGGCTTTGCCAAACTATCCCAAAAATTTATCTTTCCTATACTGAATGTTCCATGCAATTGTCTAGTATAAACACTAGAGATTTGCGAAGACAGAAGTAATTTCTCCATCCAGGTTTCAAATGGCGGTTCAAAACGAAAGCCAACTTTCTAGATTTAACAGCTTTCGATTGGCTTTGTAAACCCGTGATGCCCCGCTGGGCATGGGCTTCCTTTCTGCCACCTTGGCCTCCCCCCAACCACCCAACCTGCCAAATTTTAAGACTGTCACATGTCTGTCTTTGCGTGGGAAAGATGGAGTCGGTGGAGGCCTTTTTTTCTTCACCAAAATCTTTGTTTTGATCCTCTCATTCAATGCACTGGACGCAGACAAATTGACTTGATGCTAGTGGAGCAGGCGTGTTGCATCCACCTTCTTGAATGCTGCGAGGTGTGTTCTTGTCAGGGATTCACTGTAGCGACCTGCAACAGGTCATTTCGGGTTCCTCCTTCAAGATATTTTTCTCAAAATCATGTTGTACAGGCAGTTTCAGTGGGCGTAGAACTGAATTTCTCCTAGGAAGAGTGCCGTGAGGAAGTGTTTGACTATATGCAGCTGCTGCAGGGTGATCTCAAGGAACCGTTGGTGCTGAACCTGCTGTTCTGGTTGCACGTGACCACAGTCGTGAACAGTGGTTGCAAAACCTTGCAGCTGTAGTAGAAGAACGAGATAAAGTTTTAATTGAGCTGTCTTGCCTTTTCATTTTGGAAAGCCGCTTCCGTCCAAGTGGTGGATAGGAGAAGCTGCAAGCTAGGGAAGCCGGCCTGTTGCAGCCTGGTAAAAGCCTGCTGAGTGCTTCCAACAAGCAGGTTGTCCAACCTTGTGTTATCTGTTCAGCATCGACCTGCATCCTCAAATTCGGGATTCTCCTTCAAGATATTTGTTTCAAAATCGATTAAGAGACAGTGAGAGTGTTACCAGGAGACCCGATGAAATTTAGTACAGAGATTCTCTATTGATTTCTTACTTGTCTTACGTTGTAACTCATGGAAGAGTATCTCATACAGGCAGATCTATTTTTTATCAGAATATTCACGAAGCATAAATTGCTTTGCTGTGTCATTTTTTTCCACTCTGCCCGTAGATGCGATCTGTCTCCTTCTTGTGTCTGATTCCGGTGACTTCAGTCACACTTTGGCTCAGTCTTGTTGGCTTGTCAAACTCAGCGGCATCAAGACTACTGTGTTGTGAGCTTGCTCTCTGTATCTGTCCTGGTTGGATGCATTGCCTGCGTCTATTTTATATGTAGTCCAAGAGCCATATATTTGGTGGAATTTTCCTGCTATAAGCCTTCTGACGAGTTCAGGGTTACCAGAGACTATTTCATGTCTCATTCTAGAGATTCAGGGCCTTTTGATGATAACAGCCTGGAGTTCCAGAGGAAGATTCTTGAGAGATCTGGCATAGGTGAGCACTCATACTTTCCAGGAGCCATTTTGGCTTCTCCACCTAGGCTAACCATGAAAGAAGCCCGTGCAGAAGCAGAGATGGTGATGTTTGGTGCCTTGGATGAACTGTTTGAGAAAAGCAGAGTGAGGCCCAAGGATATTGGGATTCTTGTGGTGAACTGCAGCTTGTTTAATCCAACTCCATCTCTGTCTGCCATGATTATCAATCACTACAAGATGAGAGACAATATTATGAGCTTCTTCAACGAGTCACTAAGTTTGCAGGCATAAAGGTTTCTGTTGGAATTATCACACCTTACAAGCTACAGCTGTAATATTTGCACCAAGAGTTTGATGCTGTCCTCAAATGTGAAGAAGGAAAAAAAAAGGTTTATTTATCACTACGGTGGATGCCTTTCAGAGCCAGGAGCGTGATGTAATCATTATGTCTTGTGTCCGAGCTTCAAATCATGGGACTTGCCTTGTATTGGATGCCTGTGTTAAGTATGGTGTGAGGAGACTTATATATACAAGCACATATAATGTTGTATATGTGGGAAAGGAGATTGTTAATGGCAATGAAGCATTGCGATATTTTCTCTGGAGGATCATGTTGACCCCTATGGGCATAGTAAAGCTTTGGCTGAATAGTTAGTCCTCAAAAGTAATGGTAGATCATTGAAGTATGTTTACCAGCAGCATCAATGCAATTGTTTGGTGATTCAGTTGTCTTTCTTTGCGGTTGACAATAATATGAAAATAATTATTAGTAAAGTCAATAGCGAAATATTTTGAGACATGCATGCAGCCCAAGTGACATTATGTACAACATATCTCCTCTATTACAAGCTGAAGTATGTTCATCTATTCTACCAACCTAAGATTGGATGTCGGGGGTGCCAGATTATATTCCATCTTGTGAGTGCGTGCATGGCCAACAAGTTGTCACCATTGAGCTCCCTCATGGCTCTTCTTTATATGGCACTGGAGAAGGTAGTGGTTCCCTCGAGCGAACAGAAAGCGTGTCTTTACGTGGAACACTGATGCTTGGGGTTATGGTGATAGTACGACATCTCTATATCAGTCCCACCCATGGGTGTTGGCTATTTTTCCAAATGGGGAAGATTATGGGATTCTAGCTGACACTACGAGGCGGTGTGAGGTGGATTTGCGAAAGGTCTCAACGGTTAATTTTTTTGCCCCATCAGTCGATCCAGTTATCACACTTGGCCCATTGACATCGCCAGCAGCAGTACTCACATCCTTGTCTCATGCTATTGTTTTATGCTGGCCCGTGTGGAGTCTGTACGACCTGTTGAAGCTGGAGAAATAGGCAAGATATTTCTACACCTTTCCACTGTTATTTTATTTAAAAATATTGTGAAATCGAACCACTTTTCCTTGCATTGATTTGTCAGTTGGATGTCATGATGGAAGATTTCCTTTTCGCTTGTTGTGTCTTCTTGTTTTAGCTTTTACCGTTGATAGTATGTGGGTCGAAAGGATGCGTGTGCCCTCTCCTTTGAATGTTATGTTTCTCTTACTCGAATGATAGAACTTCGTCTGTTTGTTTATGTATTAATTCTTCTCTGCGATTGAGTTGCAAGTTATTATGTTGATCAAGCTAGTATTTTCGATATCATGGAAGTAAGTTTACAATAACTATGAAACCCCCTTCCTAGCACCCAAGTTGTCCTTGACGTTTTTTGTTAGCTCCTTCGCAAGTCCCTTTGATAACCTTTTGGCATCGAGAAAGAAAGGTTGTAGGATTGTGTGAGCAATGCGTGGGCTAGCCAGCTTAGAGTTGTGGTATTAAAACTGGTAGAATAAAAGGGTTCGTGTGCAACGTGTTTTTCCATCTCGCGTGTTTAGACTCTTATACTATCTTTCATCTTGTTTCTAGGCTTTTAAGGCCATCCTCAGGAAGTGCCTTGACCATCCCTATCAACTTGAACCATAACTAGCTTTTCGGATCAACTAAGTTGGAGGTTTCATTGTGCGAATCCAGTAACTCGTTGACACTAGAATAGTTTGGTCTAATCCCCCTCTCAGAATTATTTCTGATGGCGCTCTTCTATCTTTCCTAACTTGCATTATTTTCTCCCTTGTAATGTTAACGCTATTAATTAATATTGGTCAGTTTTATGCACGTAATTACCGTAATAGTTTGTGATGGAGATTTCCTTAAATGTGATTAACCTTCGGAAAAACTCAGCTTTCATTTGATAGTCTTATGGATTCATAGTGGAAGGTTTTGTTTTGATAATGTCACTTAGAAGTTATGTTTGTATCTTTGTACAACGGTTGACTGTGTTACTCTTGTTCTTTTGGAAAAATATTATTTTAGCCTATGCGTTTGGTACCTTTGATAAATTTTTCTAGATGGTTGGTGTATATATATCAAATCTCAATCTTGTAATTATTGTTTAATCACTTACTTGATGGGGATTCTGTTTTTACTAGATTGTTTGTTTTCTCCTTATAGGGCCAAGGGCCATTCTCATATGATTGTTACTTTCGTTGCATTTGCTCCTAACTGAAGTACAAGGTCTTCTCCTTCTTTGATCGACATGTTATAGACTTTAGTATAACTTGATGTGCTGGTAGTGTTTAGAGGTTTGACCCAAAATCTTGTAATAAAGTGCTTCCTTTTCGTGATATTGTTAGATAATAGTTATGGTGGTTTTGTGTAGCCTTATCTTGCTCGCCTCGCGAACCGACTCTTGTAGAAAATTTTCTGCAGATGGATCTTGCGTGTAGATGAGGGATAGATTTGTAGACTGTTGTCATCAACCTCAGTTGAGAAGTTCCTTTGCTCGAAACCTTTTTTATGTTGTTCAACTGTTGTTAACGTCCAGTGGAAAGTTTAAAAGAGGATTAATGTCTTAGTATAATGTATTGTGGACTTGTCATCTGAACTTTGGAAACCTTGGAAACCTTGTATTGTTTGACCATCATTGAAATTATAAGAAAATTTGGTTATTGTTGTTGAGTGACTTGTAGAGTATCAGTATTTTAAGAAATGATGTAATCTTGTTTTGTTCTCATAAATGAGTGTTGCTTCAACTTCGCCTTGAGAATAAATTCTGAGTTAAACCTTGCCATGACTTAGTAATAAAGTGTCATAAGTAAACTAACATGGGATTGTTAAATACTTCTGGAAGTTAAATTAAAAGTTGCATTCAAATAAAGTAACGTAGGGGTCACCAACTTGAGAGCAAGAAATTCTCTAAGTAGACAAGGGCAAGACTATCATTGCAAGTAAACTTTATAACACGATAACCCTAGCTCCCCTAGTGAACATTATGCCTTTCATGGTAAAATTTGTAAAATGACCCTAAGGTGAAATGAACTGTTAATTGTTTGAAGGTAATAAGATTTAATAAATAGGAGAAAACAATTTTGAAACCACACAATCTATCTCTTAGCCATTTGAAAAGTAAATTCTTTTACTCCTTGATAATACTTTTAGCGAAGCCTAAGTAAAGTTGTTGTTAATTCTGGTTAAGAGTCCTAGCTTCAATTTAATACTGGCAATAACTAATGAGGTCCTAAAAATGTTTCATCTCGACCTTCTCCCTCTATCCCTTTTTCAAGGCACCTTATATCTCTTCTCTTAAGTGTGTTGAACTTAAAACCATGTTGTCTTGTGGGCAAGAACGAAAATTCGTAGCATTAGTGGTGAGCAGATGGCCTTGTGGAATTGAAATTCTCCTTTTTTTTTTATAAACGAATTAAGCAAATAAAGGTCATAATAGAGAAGATTTAAAGATAATTACTCTGTGTAAAAAGAATAAATTTAACTTGGTAAGATGAATTGTATGAATCATATCCCGAGTCTCCTTGAGAACGTAAGCTAAGAATTGCAAGATGTCCTTTTAAAATAAATAACCCTCAAGAATATCTCGTTGTGGTTGGCCATAACTGTAAGTGTGTTCTGTGATTGTACTTCTATGTTGTCTTGTCAAAAAGAAAAGTAAATTGTCCTCGATATGTGTGAACGTTTCCGTGCTGCCTTTTTGGCCATCCTTGTATCAAGTTGTTCACAGTGTTAGTTGTATACTTGGTGACGACATGTTGCGTCATGTTATGTGTCAAGCAAGTCAAAAAAAATTATCGTGTATTTCACTGTGTTGTTCGTGTGTGGTTTATTTGGGTCGTTTCATTTGGTATCAGAGCGTAGGTTCATGCTCTCGAACCTATGGGCCGGATTGGTGTTATATGATGATGTTACATGGTGGTGGTGGTGTTACATGATGATACTGCATGATGATGATGATGTTGCATGATGGTGGTAGATATTGGAAGAGTAATGTGCTTTAAACATGAAGTGATTATTGTCGTAATTGTGATATTGTGAATGCACATTATGGGTATGTCACCTTGTGCGTGTTTGTGATCATGTTGATATGTTGGGGATGGGAGTATTCTCTCTCCTTCTTGTGGATTCTAGGAAGAATTCACGTGTGAATTATTGTTTGTGATGTGTGAAAAGAATTCTAATGTGGATGACGTAGTGTTGGAGCATTGTGACATATTGTGATATGTAGGTGTATCAATGTGTTGTATGACTAGATTGATGTTAAAAGAGATGAGTTGTATCATGATGTTTTTACCATGTTCTAAAGAAATGTGTGTACCACCTTGCTATGTTGCAATGGATGTTATGTTGTGATGTACTATGTTCATCGTATGTATGACTGTGCAAATAGGTAATGCTTCATGTTGTGATTTTGGGTCATACGGTGAGTGTATGAACCCTATCGTATGGTGATTGCGCTTTGGGTGCAGAATGTGGTAAAGTGATGTATTACGCCCTGTGGATGTATGATTGTGATCTACCCTGTATATGTACCATACGTAAGACGTTATGGTAGTTATGTGTGTGCCACCGTTATGTTAGTACTGTAGTTGCATGTTATGTTGTGAACCTTACGCTAACCGATCCTGAGGGAAATCGGTAGAAGTGTATGTTGAGAGTGAGGAATGGTGTACCATGGGTCAATAACTCGAGCTAAAACTCGGTTTAGTAGATTACATGTGATTCTTTCCTCTCTCCTATGTGGTTGTATGTATGCAACCTTAGTGCATCTATGACTATGTTTAGCCTTGTCGAAGGGTGGCGGGATGATTCAGATGGAGGTGATGACAGTTGTATTATTGATATGTATTTTACGAGATGAGGCTCGATGTTCCGAGTGCTAGCAACTCGTTGAGTACCCCTTTGGTGGCTAGATAAGGCCACACAGTTATCGTAATGTGACATTATTATAAGTTGATTTTATTCATAAATTGAGCTTTTACTTTATTTTGCAAGGACCAGCATCTTTTCTTGATTGCAATGCTTTACAATTTGGGCATTTCCTTGGTTTGTGGCACTAACATGGGGATTTTGATACTAACTTTGGCTATTTGGCCATTTATTTTAGCTTGATTTGGGGTCTTCTTTTAAATTTGGAATTCTTACCGCCTTGCCCAAGGCTTGTACTTTGCCACTTGGCACTTTGATTGGATTGTTGTGCTGGTTCTATTGTCGTGATGTGTGGAATAGGGTCATAGGATGCACCATGGATTGGTTGGACCTATGGACCCGCTTCGTTGTATGGGGGTACGCCCCAAGGGGTACATATAACTAGCGGGTTGTTGAACCACGCGTTATTATGTCACTTGGGTTAGGAGTGTTCGAACTCTATGTGTCTTGGACCATAGGGACAACCGGCCTCCTTGAGGGAGGCATAAGAGTTTGAGGGAGGCATAAGAGTTTGAGGGAGGCATAAGAGATTGAGGGAGGCATAAGAGTTTGAGGGAGGCATAAGAGACTTGAGGGAGGCATAAGAGTTTGAGGGAGGCATAAGAGACTTGAGGGAGGCATAAGAGTTTGAGGGAGGCATAAGAGATTGAGGGAGGCATAAGAGTTTGAGGGAGGCTTATGATATTTGTCTGTATGGTGGATGTTTCAGGATATATGTTGAGTTATTGTGATGTTTGGTAGTGGTCTTTTGATGTATGTGTTACTCATGTCAGATGGATATGTGTTGTGATGTTGTGGACATGTCATTGATCCCCTTGTGGACACTATGTACCTGTAGCATTTGTTTGGTGTTATGTGAGTTTTTCATTGATGCAGATTGAGGAAATGTCTAGTGGATTGTAGTACTGTTTTGGTTAAGTATTTTGGTATATCAGTCATTGATGTGTGTCGAGTACTATGTTATGTGGACTGTGCCTACTCCATTTCGTATTTGAGTAACCTTTTTGTGGTGTAATACAATCTTGAAGTATATACTTGCGTGCTTGTGAATCTGTAGTGTCTTGTGAACCTGATAGGGTGTTGTGTTAGCAGTTCATGTTGGGCACCCACAATAAAGAATGAACCAAAACTCTTCAATGATGAAATTTTAAAAGCAATTAAACTAAGAATAATGCTAATGGAAAGAGACTAATGAAATGATGAACAAGAAAGAACTGCCAATCTTCACAGAACATTAAAAGTTAAAAATTCTACCGAATGTTCCTAAGGCTACCTTGCGACCGTGCTTTAATCAACTAAAATGTTAAACCATAAAGTGTACTTTCTCCTGTACCTGTCCTTGGTTGCGAACTTTTTTTTCCGTTGTGTTATGTCGCATCGAGGACGATGCTTTCTTAAGGGGAGGAGAATGTAATGCCCCGCTGGGCATGGGCTTCCTTTCTGCCACCTTGGCCTCCCCCCCCAACCACCCAACCTGCCAAATTTTAAGGCTGTCATGTCTGTCTTTGCGTGGGAAAGATGGAGTCGGTGGAGGCTTTTTTTTTCTTCACCAAAATCTTTGTTTTGATCCTCTCATTCAATGCACTGGACGCAGACAAATTGACTTGATGCTAGTGGAGCAGGCGTGTTGCATCCACCTTCTTGAATTTGCGAGGTGTGTTCTCGCTCGGGATTCACTTTGTAGCGACTGCAAAGTCATTTCGGGTTCCTCCTTCAAGATATTTTTCTCAAAATCATGTTGTATAGGCAATTTCATGGGCGTAGAACTGAATTTCTCCTAGGAAGAGTGCCGTGAGGAAGTGTTTGACTATATGCAGCTGCTGCAGGGTGATCTCAAGGAACCGTTGGTGTTGAACCTACTGTTCTGGTTGCACGCGACCACAGTCGTGAACAGTGGTTGCAAAACCTTGCAGCTGTAGTAGAAGAACGAGATAAAGTTTTAATTGAGCTGTCTTGCCTTTTCATTTTGGAAAGCCACTTCCATCCAAGTGGTGGATAGGAGAAGCTGCAAGCTAGGGAAGCCGGCCTGTTGCAGCCTGGTAAAAGCCTGCTGAGTGCTTCCAACAAGCAGGTTGTCCAACCTTGTGTTATCTGCTCAAAGATCGACTGCATCCTCAAATTCGGGATTCTCCTTCAAGATATTTGTTTCAAAATCGATTAAGAGATAGTGAGAGTGTTACCAGGAGACCCGATGAAATTTAATACAGAGATTCTCTATTGATTTCTTACTTGTCTTACGTTGTAACTCATGGAAGAGTATCTCATACAGGCGGATCTATTTTTTATCAGAATATTCACGAAGCACAAATTGCTTTGTTGTGTCATTTTTTCCACTCTTCCCGTAGATGTGATCTGTCTCCTTCTTGTGTCTCGATTCCGTGACTTCACCACACTTTGGCTCAGATCTTGTTGGCTTGTCAAACTCAGTGGCATCAAGACTACTGTGTTGTGAGCTTGCTCTCTCGTATCTGTCTGGTTGGATGCATTGCCTGCGTCTATTTTATATGTAGTCCAAGAGCCATATATTTGGTGGAATTTTCCCGCTATAAGCCTTCCGACGAGTTCAGGGTTACCAGAGACTATTTCATGTCTCATTCTAGAGATTCGTGGCCTTTTGATGATAACAACTGGAGTTCCAGAGGAAGATTCTTGAGAGATCTGCATAGGTGAGCACTCATACTTCCAGAGCCATTTTGGCTTCTCCACCTAGGCTAACCATGAAAGAAGCCCGTGCGGTAAGGAGAGATGGTGATGTTTGGTGCCTTGGATGAACTGTTTGAGAAAAGCAGAGTGAGGCCCAAGGATATTGGGATTCTTGTGGTGAACTGCAGCTTGTTTAATCCAACTCCATCTCTGTCTGCCATGATTATCAATCACTACAAGATGAGAGACAATATTATGAGCTTCTTCAACGAGTCACTAAGTTTGCAGGCATAAAGGTTTCTGTTGGAATTATCACACCTTACAAGCTACAGCTGTAATATTTGCACCAAGAGTTTGATGCTGTCCTCAAATTTGAAGAAGGAAAAAAAAAAAAAGGTTTATTTATCACTACGGTGGATGCCTTTCAGAGCCAGGAGCGTGATGTAATCATTATGTCTTGTGTCCGAGCTTCAAATCATGGGACTTGCCTTGTATTGGATGCCTATGTTAAGTATGGTGTGAGGAGACTTATATATACAAGCACATATAATGTTGTATATGCGGGAAAGGAGATTGTTAATGGCAATGAAGCATTGCGATATTTTCTCTGGAGGATCATGTTGACCCCTATGGGCATAGTAAAGCTTTGGCTGAACAGTTAGTCCTCAAAAGTAATGGTAGATCATTGAAGTATGTTTACCAGTAGCATCAATGCAATTGTTTGGTGATTCAGTTGTCTTTCTTTGCGGTTGACAATAATATGAAAATAATTATTAGTAAAGTCAATAGCGAAATATTTTGAGACATGCATGCAGCCCAAGTGACATTATGTACAACATATCTCCTCTATTACAAGCTGAAGTATGTTCATCTATTCTACCAACCTAAGATTGGATGTCGGGGTGCCAGATTATATTCCATCTTGTGAGTGCGTGCATGGCCAACAAGTTGTCACCATTGAGCTCCCTCATGGCTCTTCTTTATATGGCACTGGAGAAGGTAGTGGTTCCCTCGAGCGAACAGGCAAGCGTGTCTTTACGTGGAACACTGATGCTTGGGGTTATGGTGATAGTACGACATCTCTATATCAGTCCCACCCATGGGTGTTGGCTGTTTTTCCAAATGGGGAAGATTATGGGATTCTAGCTGACACTACGAGGCGGTGTGAGGTGGATTTGCGAAAGGACTCAACGGTTAATTTTTTTCTGCCCCATCAGTCGATCCAGTTATCACATTTGGCCCATTGACATCGCCAGCAACAGTACTCACATCCTTGTCTCATGCTATTGTTTTATGCTGGCCCGTGTGGAGTCTGAGTACGACTGTTGAAGCTGGAGAAATAGGCAAGATATTTCTACACCTTTCCACTATTATTTTATTTAAAAATATTGTGAAATCGAACCACTTTTCCTTGCATTGATTTGTCAGTTGGATGTCATGATGGAAGATTTCCTTTTCTGCTTGTGTCTTCTTGTTTTAGCTTTTACCGTTGATAGTATGTGGGTCGAAAGGATGCGTGTGCCCTCTCCTTTGAATGTTATGTTTCTCTTACTCGAATGATAGAACTTCGTCTGTTTGTTTATGTATTAATTCTTCTCTGCGATTGAGTTGCAAGTTATTATGTTGATCAAGCTAGTATTTTCGATATCATGGAAGTAAGTTTACAATAACTATGAAACCCCCTTCCTAGCACCCAAGTTGTCCTTGACGTTTTTTGTTAGCTCCTTCGCAAGTCCCTTTGATAACCTTTTGGCATCGAGAAAGAAAGGTTGTAGGATTGTGTGAGCAATGCGTGGGCTAGCCAGCTTAGAGTTGTGGTATTAAAACTGGTAGAATAAAAGGGTTCGTGTGCAACGCGTTTTGCCATCTCACGTGTTTAGACTCTTATACTATCTTTCATCTTGTTTCTAGGCTTTTAAGGCCATCCTCAGGAAGTGCCTTGACCATCCCTATCAACTTGAACCATAACTAGCTTTTCGGATCAACTAAGCTGGAGGTTTCATTGTGCGAATCCAGTAACTCGTTGACACTAGAATAGTTTGGTCTAATCCCCCTCTCAGAATTATTTCTGATGGCGCTCTTCTATCTTTCCTAACTTGCATTTTTTTTTCCCTTGTAATGTTAACGCTATTAATTAATATTGGTCAGTTTTATGCACGTAATTACCATAATAGTTTGTGATGGAGATTTCCTTAAATGTGATTAACCTTCGGAAAAAACTCAGCTTTCATTTGATAGTCTTATGGATTCATAGCGGAAGGTTTTGTTTTGATAATGTCACTTAGAAGTTATGTTTGTATCTTTGTACAATGGTTGACTGTGTTACTCTTGTTCTTTTGGAAAAATATTATTTTAGCCTATGCGGTTGGTACCTTTGATAAATTTTTCTAGATGGTTGGTGTATATATATCAAATCTCAATCTTGTAATTATTGTTTAATCACTTACTTGATGGGGATTCTGTTTTTACTAGATTGTTTGTTTTCTCCTTATAGGGCCAAGGGCCATTCTCATATGATTGTTACTTTCGTTGCATTTGCTCCTAACTGAAGTACAAGGTCTTCTCCTTCTTTGATCGACATGTTATAGACTTTAGTATAACTTGATGTGCTGGTAGTGTTTAGAGGTTTGACCCAAAATCTTGTAATAAAGTGCTTCCTTTTCGTGATATTGTTAGATAATAGTTATGGTGGTTTTGTGTAGCCTTATCTTGCTCAGTTCTCGCGAACTGACTCTTGTAGAAAATTTGCTGCAGATGGATCTTGCGTGTAGATGAGGGATAGATTTGTAGACTGTTGTCATCAACCTCAGTTGAGAAGTTCCTTTGCTCGAAACCTTTTTTATGTTGTTCAACTGTTGTTAACGTCCAGTGGAAAGTTTAAAAGAGGATTAATGTCTTAGTATAATGTATTGTGGACTTGTCATTTGAACTTTGGAAACCTTGTATTGTTTGACCATCATTGAAATTATAAGAAAATTTGGTTATTGATGTTGAGTGACTTGTAGAGTATCAGTATTTTAAGAAATGATGTAATCTTGTTTTGTTCTCGTAAATGAGTGTTGCTTCAACTTCGCCTTGAGAATAAATTCTGAGTTAAACCTTGCCATGACTTAGTAATAAAGTGTCATAAGTAAACTAACATGGGATTGTTAAATACTTCTGGAAGTTAAATTAAAAGTTGCATTCAAATAAAGTAACGTAGGGGTCACCAACTTGAGAGCAAGAAATTCTCTAAGTAGACAAGGGCAAGACTATCATTGCAAGTAAACTTTATAACACGATAACCCTAGCTCCCCTAGTGAACATTATGCCTTTCATGGTAAAATTTGTAAAATGACCCTAAGGTGAAATGAACTATTAATTGTTTGAAGGTAATAAGATTTAATAAACAGGAGAAAACAATTTTGAAACCACACAATCTATCTCTTAGCCATTTGAAAAGTAAATTCTTTTACTCCTTGATAATACTTTTAGCGAAGCCTAAGTAAAGTTGTTGTTAATTCTGGTTAAGAGTCCTAGCTTCAATTTAATACTGGCAATAACTAATGAGGTCCTAAAAATGTTTCATCTCGACCTTCTCCCTCTATCCCTTTTTCAAGGCACCTTATATCTCTTTTCTTAAGTGTGTTGAACTTAAAACCATGTTGTCTTGTGGCAAGAAACGAAAATTCGTAGCATTAGTGGTGAGTAGATGGCCTTGTGGAATTGAAATTCTCCTTTTTTTTTATAAACAAATTAAGCAAATAAAGGTCATAATAGAGAAGATTTAAAGATAATTACTCTGTGTAAAAAGAATAAATTTAACTTGGTAAGATGAATTGTATGAATCATATCCTGAGTCTCCTTGAGAACGTAAGCTAAGAATTGCAAGATGTCCTTTTAAAATAAATAACCCTCAAGAATATCTTGTTGTGGTTGGCCATAACTGTAAGTGTGTTCTGTGATTGTACTTCTATGTTGTCTTGTCAAAAAGAAAAGTAAATTGTCCTCGATATGTGTGAACATTTCCGTCTTTGCCTTTTTGGCCATCCTTGTATCAAGTTGTTCACGGTGTTAGTTGATACTTGGTGACGACATGTTGTGTCATGTTATGTGTCAAGCAAGTCAAAAAAATTATCGTGTATTTCACCGTGTTGTTCGTGTGTGGTTTATTTGGGTCGTTTCAAAACCAAAGTGTAACAGGGCTCCTATAAGAGCGTCAAAAGGATGTCATATGTTCATTTTGGGTCAAACCAAAGGTCGAGGTGACTCCTCGTATACCAAGGTACACGAATGAAACTTCACATCTCGTTTCCAGAGTTACGAAGGGTACTTAATGAGTCTCTGAAAAATGCAAAAAAATAAACTTCTTTCCTTTTTTTTACAGGGAATTGGTCAACATTATTTCTAGAAAGTAAGTTTCGTCTGGTCGATAAAACAATATTGGAGTGATCAAGATGGGTAAGATTTTTCTAAATCATCTCGAAGTGAGGGTGATAGTTCATGGTTTAAAGTAGACGAGTTATAATGACTTCGTGAGTTATGACACAACAATTTATTGTTTTACAATGAGTTGAAGGGACATTTAACTGTATTAAAAATCCTAATAATTTAAAATTCTATTTATTTGCAAAAGAGAACTAAAACACGAGAATTATGAGAGGTAAGGGAAGAAGAACCATGCCTGGAAACGATGAGTGAAACGGTACAAGGGGCTCCAAGCGGTTTACACTCACGATCTGTTGAGACCACCATTGTTGCCACATGATGCCAGGTAGTCACGTGCAAACCAAGCCATTCATTGTGCACCCATGTCTCATCGAAAAGAACCATTTTTTGTTTTCAAGTAGTCATCCCAATCCAAGAGACCGCATTTTCTATGTCAACAGATCACACGCCTTTTCAACAAAATCCATTTTTGTGCATACAAATACTCTGAGGAATGAATTTCAAATACAATGCATAGGAAGCATTAATTAATGGTTCTAACAGAATAGTCCAGAAGCTTGCACTTGGAAGAGGTGAGGCAATAATTCTTGGCATGATTCTACAAGAGGCACTCATGCCATCAAAGTATTTACAACCCTCATGCACTGAACCTGCATGGCTGAAAGCTAATTAAAAAAAAATGAAGCTTACAAGGTCAGGGTATGTTCCATAAGACCACATCTCTTTGAGGCATTCTATCAAATAGTCCAACGCCTTTTAATGAGACCCATTTTTTTACATATCCTGCTATCATTGCATCTGGAGACCACATATCTTTTAGGTATTTTGTTGAATAGTTCACATGCATTGTGTATGCCTTCACATTTTGCATACATGCCTATCTGGGCACCTAACAAGACATTTAAAAATATTATCTTTCCATGATGCTTTGATGGATGTCCATGCGCTGTTCTAATTTTCCCATCTTGGCACATGCTGGGAAGATAGCAGCAAAGGTTGTGAGGTGTGGCTTCAAACTCCGCCAACTGTATTTGGTTGAAATGTTCCAATGTAGTTTCAACAAAACCCTTTTGTGCATATCCTGTAATCATTGCAATCCATGGAACTGCATTTCTTCCATGCATTTAGTCGAATGGTTCGCATGCTTCCACATTTTGCATATGCATCTGCGCAGAGTGCTTCAGAACTAACACATCTGCCAAAATCCCTCTATCCTTTTGTGTTTAGGCTTGGATATGCTGACAATGTAAACTCGTCGGTTAGAGACCTGTTTGTTGCATGTTGAAATGGAATGACTACCTTATGAGGGAACTCGTGTCTTCTGAACGCTGCAAAACTCGCATCCCATGAGAAGCTGTTTCATTCTTTCATTTGGTCAAAACCTGAAACGATGCCCACCCAAGCATATGCAACTACAACATCTATCAAAACCCTCTCTCCAATGTGCTTTGATTTTCCCACGCAGGTGTGTGGCGCGGCCTGGGAGGATGCTAAAATAGTTGTGGAGTCTGGCTTTACACGTATCAACTGCATTTGCTTGAAAGTTTCCAAGGCCTTTTCAACAAACTCATTTTGTGCAGATCCCTGTGCCCCCAAACCAGCCGCCCAACACATTGCAGGCTTGTGTTTTCAAAATGAGGGAAGGATTTTTCCCTAATCTGCCCCTTTTACGGGCTTTCATTTATTTATTTTTAATTCCTTTTAAATTTATTTATCTATTTCTTTTGTTTGTTTTAATTAAAAAAGTCATAAAACCCTAAAATGAAGTAGAATAACAATAAGCACGAATAATAATGATCGCCACATTAACAAAGATAACACAAATTTATTAATAATAATAATAATAAAAATAACGCAAAATTTATTAATCATAGCCCGTCAACAATGAGTAAAACAATAATAAGTACAAAACGAAAATTCAATATAATTATTATGTAGATGTCCCTTCAAGCTGGACACGCCATAACGACATCAAGACATCACTAAACCACCTATAGAATTCGAGAACGAGATTTTCTTTAACAAGGTAATCGAAGCTGCACTTTGCGAAGGCCCTCCATTAGCAACATCGGCAATGACATGGACACGGGAAGGCCAGATGAGGAGGAGGAAGGGCGCAAATCATTCTCGGGGAACAGGTTGAGGTCAACTAACGATCGAAAAACTCACACCCACCACCTACCCCTGCTTACCAACAGGGTCGTCAGAGAAAGGTCAGGGTAAAGTCGACGGGCATTACAGAGAAACTAGACATCAAGGATATAGTCAATACCATAGATCAAGGAAAGAACTAGTCAATACCATAGATCAATGAAAGAACTATACCTAACAACTAGATAATATCTCCTAATATCTAAATAAGATAAAAGAAATATCCACACACATAAGTGGGTGAGGATAAATACAATAAAGGTAAATAATGTACCTAGGTGAACATGAGCTAAGGTAAATACCTACTCTAACAAAAATCTATCCGGAGTTAGTAGAACTAGCACTTCCTTAGTATCCCAGTGGACTACCTTGTCTTCCAAAGTTGGATTTAGAATTAAATTTCTTCATCAAATGACTTTCTTGTGGGATCCAGATGACACTATGGAGCTAGTGAAATAGTTGTACTATTACTTAAACTCTTGTTAATGAACTCTTTTGTCCCACTCATCTAGGTGTGTTACTTTGTTACTAACAACATATCACCTTGGTCTTTTTCTTGAAGGTGGTTTAACATAAATATGTCCTCTTTCCTTAAACTCATATATAGTTGAGGCGTAGATCATTAGGTGCTTTTGGAATTAAACCAAACCTCAGTTGATTAGGAGGTTAACTTGGGGTTTGTGTGTAGTTATAATGCTTCCAATCATATACTTCTTCAAAATGGTAAACAAGTAATTTCATAACTCTCTATGTTATAAAGTGACACAAAAAAAAAAAAAGACCTAAGAAACACTTGTAAATGAAATGAGAATACAAGAGTATATGTGAGAATGGCTTAGGAACAAAAATTCACTTGAAGTCCTTATGGATGATTTAGGCATTGAATTTTTGTTAATAATGGATACAAATTGTTCTTGGTGGGACTAGGCATTTGAGCCAATATAGAGTCCACTAAAAATAAAATAAAATAATGTCATGTTAATGCTTAATTGAATCAACTAAATTTGGAACTAAAACAACCATAGTACGAGAACAATTGTGCTTCTAATGGAAGGAAGTTTATAGGAAAGGGAAGCTTGAACCTTCACCTCCTTTGATGTGTATTATTTTCCCTCAACAACTTCTGGTTGGTCCCCTTGCATAATAAGGGTAAAAACAATTAAACGTCAACTAAACATATTTTAAGAAACAAACCTTTAGCATAAGAACGAGAGAATTAGGAACTTTGTATGTAATTGGAAATATGGAATTTAATTATGTAAGTTATGGAGATTGTCATAAGGGATAAAGAGCAAACTTAAATGGTCGAACAATAAGTGAATGTGAAATGAATTAAAGAACTTGTAGGTGGAAAAAGGACAAAATTATCCTTACATAATAATGTTCCTAGAATGCTAATCATAATTAAGATGTAATCATGGTAATGATGTCTATGGGCTTGCCAATCCTTGGGTCCCTTTTCTTGTGGTTGAGTCATTACTAGTATTCATTCATTGAGTAAAGTGTGGCATTGATATGTAGACGGTGTTGTCAGGTGTCTATGTGGGTTGATAACTTATGTAAGCGTTGTATGCGTTGTTGAATTTCTTTACTTGGAGTCCTTGTGGCGTTGTGTAGTGAGCAATGCAAGTCAAAAAAAAATTATCCTGATATTTCACTGTTATATTTATGTGTGTAATTTGTGGGCGTTACATATAATTATATAAATACCTTGAATCTCAATATATTTTAGAGAGATGTATTTAAGATATCTATGCTAGTTTCATAACTCACAACTACATGTAGACAGCTTAAAATTATTATTATATTAAACATATTTGATTTTTTTAATAGTGATTTATAGGTGAATATTCTTGATAACAAATTTTACAAACATATCTTTCGAGTGTTATAATTTATTTAACATTTTTATATTGCAAATTCATAAAATCATTTTATATGTACAAATTATATTTCTGAAAATATTTTCTTGTATGTTTCTTTGAAGTTGCAGTTGTAGTTGTAGACGTTCAGGGTATAAGAAGCCAAGGCAAAAATATACAATTAGATTCCTGTCACGAGAGGTTAAATCGAACTTTGCAAAGTTTTGATATTGTCAGCCTTATTACTGAAATGTCGAGGTAGCTTTAAGGAAAGGCCTTCGGATTTGTATAAATTTTGGGTGGATTGAGGAATATATAGTTTAAGATGTTTGTTATAAGATTGAAAAATGCCTAAACTAATGTTTTATCCTAGAGCTCAATGATTGCAAGATGCATGATCATATTTGATTCTAAAGGATTTTACATTTTCAAAGTTAATAAATTTGGAAAAAAATTTTAGAGAATTGTGTCAAAATTTTTATTCGATGTTTTGAGGTCATTATTTGTGAACTATTATCAGAAATATTGTAAAAATGAAATGTTGAGTGATGATAGTTCAGAGTGATCCTAAACGTTAAGTGAAAAGTTCCAACAAAATTATATGTTGTTGTCAAATTGTATGATGCAACTTTTGAATAGATTTGTTTTTGTGGAATGCAAGGATTCCAATATAACAAGATTTCACAAGACATTGTGAAATGGAGATTATAACAAAGGCGATTTACAGAAATCAGAAAATTTAAGTTTACATTGCCAATGTTCTGAATGTCCCGCTCAACAAACTACAGGGTGTTATACAAAAAAGTTCATGTTTATTATGTCGAAAGGCATCTTCAAATTTCTATTCAACATCCTACAACACTTTGGTACTTTTATTCTTATTCTCCACATTACTTATGTTGGTAAAATTCCATATTAAATTCGAATATGTTACGTATTAAAATTTGAGTTTGAAAGACATTATTGATGATTAACAACATCAAAATCATGTATAAGTGAAAGACATTATTGATGATTATTAACAGCAAAAGCATAAGTCAAGAGTTGAATATAAATCCCAAAGCATAACAGAAGAATTTAATATAAATCAAGTCATTCTCGAAAGATTTAAGTTTGTGAAACTTTAAAGAGGATTAAGGAATGCCCAATCACTATTTGAATGTTTGAGTAAGTTTCAGTCTCATTAAACTTTGTTTGAGTTACTTAGCTCACGTCTCGGATGACTATGCTAATTTTTATTTTTATTTTCCTAAACACTTCTAAATACATATATTTTTTGAGTCCAATATCATGTTTGTGACGGTATTTGTTTTTTTTTTTTTAGGTTTTGTTAGGGCTGCGTTGTCTTTAAGGCTTATGACGATGAGCGTCATCAATATAGGTAAGTAAAGATTTGATGTTACTTATGTTTTTCCTTCACGTTTTATGCTTCATACAATTAATCTTACGGAGACAAGGTATAAACGTCTAAAAAATAATAGGAATATTAGAAATCAAAATAATTGTTAACACTCTATTTTTATAGATTAATTTTTTTTTTCATAATATATAATTGTTGGGTTAACAACATCAACATCATGTATTTTACTTTATAATGATATTGAAAACATTTAATATATTAATATTAAAAAATAGTATAAGTTTAATTTTAGCTTTACGACACACTTAATGTTTTATAGTCACATCATGACCAAAATATAAATATTTATAAGTTGTAAACTTGCAAAATATATGGCCGTGAAATAAATTTATTAGAGTATCATTTTAAAGACATATTTTACGTATATCATAAATTTAATATAAACATATAAAGAAGGATAGTATTTTTTTATATAGATTTATGTGGCTTATGCATGAGCTCAACTAAAAACAAATGTTTTCCACTTATATATATATATATATATATATATATATATATATATATATATATATATATATATATATATATATAAACCGATCTAATATAAATATATATAACGTAGAATACGTAAAATGAATAAAATAAATGAAAAAATAAAAGATGATCAAATACCAAACTTTAATAAAAAGAATAATTTTTATTATGTTTCTCCTTACTCCTTTTCTTCTAATTCTTTGAATATTTGTTTTGGGCTATTGTAAAGATATAAATTTTATAGATGAATTAATTTTGTATAATATCATCTTTAACATTTCTTTCATACACACAAGATTACAAATTATGGCCTTCATTTCTTTTTAAATCAATTCATTTACATTGCCACATAATAACTAACCTTAAAATATTTATAATCTCACTGTTTATAGAAAAAACATCTAAAATATAAATATACATGTATTAATATTTAATTATTATATTATATTTAATTAAAATCAAATCATTTATTACAAAACCACTCACTCATATATTTAAATATTGTATTTTATTTGATTAAAATAAATCATTTAGAATAAACCCAACCACAAAATTATGAATCAAATATTAACCAAAATATAAATATTAATAAGTTTTAAATTCATTTAATATTCAACCGCAAGGTCACTCATCTATACGTAGCCGCATACTGGCCAAAACATAAATATTATTTGTACAATGTTTTAACCCATTTAAACTAGTGCTTGCTTATTTTTTCTAAATTTTTATTACATCTTATATAAAATTCATACTAATAAGTAATATTTTGATTCTTGAAACAGATCTATTCAACAAAAGAGCATGTGGTGGAATTTGTGGAATAGGTGGTATAGAAAAATATAAGTAATCTTGTATTGGTGGAATAGGTGGTATAGAAAAATATAAGTAATCTTGTTTTTGTGGAATAGGTGGTAAAGAAAAAAATCTAAGTAATCTTGTTTTTGTGCAATAGGTGGTATAGAAAAATATAAGTAATCTAGTATATCTTAATTAAGATGTCCTTCATTTTCTATGTTTTGAGTATGTTTTATTGAGTGACGTTTTATATGGTGAAAATAATAGTTACTTATTATTACCTTTAATTAAGGTGTCCTTTACTTGTGAATGGTTTCTATGTTTTGTTGTATATTTTTTAACAATTATTGTCTTTATTTTGTTGGACTTTTTCTTTAGGAGTAGATATTTAAATGTCCACTTGGTTTATATTATTAGTATTATATAACTAGTTAATATAATTGTACTTTTGAACTAATTAGAGATTTTTATTTTTGTAAATAAATAAAGGAGTTTTTATACTAATAAATATTAATAAATCTGTATATATTTTCACAAAATAATTGTAAAAAGTTATTTATTTTCAATTTGATTGACCTATAAATTTAAATGTTATTGTAACTTTCAACAATCTCTAGAAAAGAATGATACTATAACATATTAATGAGGTCATTTAAAATTTCACAAAAATATTCTACCACATAATACTCTATCATTAAAAGTTTCACAAAAATATTAGATCTGATCTTACCGTGCAGAAACTGGAAATGAGCTAAAATCGACATTGTTTTTGCTTTCAAACACTAACTATAGAACTCACTAGTTTTGAAAAGAATCAAAATGAAGCATCTAAATATGACACCAAAAATAAAAACAAAGGAAACTCCACTGAATTTGGGTCCAAATTTTATCAAAATTCTCAAACTCCAAAACAAACTTTACACAAAAATTGTGAAAAAAGGATTGAAAAACACCACCTCGATGAAATCAATTATATTTTGAATTTTAAACACCGATAATGTGATAAAACATGAAACTCAGACTGTTGGGAGAGAGACGAGAAATGAGGGATATAAATAAAGTTACCTATTGAGCTCAAATCACGTATTGCACAGTTTTTCCTAGACCGTTTGCTTCTTGATCATGTACTTACTCCATTTTGCAACAAAAAATTGACGGATTCTTTTTTTTTAGGGTCTCTGTCCGGCATTTCTGTCGGATATAAGCTTGTAGCTATAAATTACAAATTTTCATGTCACTAGTCTCCTCCATTGCATAAATATTAACAATTTTTTTGCTGCAGCAATACTTCACAATATTGTTGCTCTTGTTGAAATAGTCAATAAATAAATATATAATATGTTGATATATATATATTTGATCTTATTTAAATTATTTATATAAATTTTAAAATTAAAGAAATAATCAATATTTGTGTAATTGATATTATCAAAGTAAATTATTTATAAAGAAAAATAAGTAATATACCTATTTTATATGAATATATTTTTAATTCTAAATTGTATATTTGATTTAAATGATTGCATGTATATACTCATAATTTAACAAAAAAAAATTTAAAAAAATAATGAGAAGTCTTTACATAGTCTTTAATTTTAAGAGGTAATATTTATTTTTTTCTTTTAAATTCATATAATCTTTAAAAAAAAGGCAATGCACCAAGTAGCTTAAGTTAAGAGTGTATTGTGAATGGAATCTATTCATTCAAAAATTCATTACGGAAAATGAGTATTTTCCCACCATATTCTTGACTATAAAATAACCAATGTTGTTTTGCACCAAAATCCTTCACTTTACAATTCATTTATTGATAAAACAAATAAAAAGACAAATATTTAGGAATATTACATTAAAGAACATGGGTTTCCGATTTATAAATATTCCTTACATTATTCTTTTTATAAACAACTAATTTAGTCATAAAGAACTATTTTATATTACACCCTACACCCATGTTGAAAGAAAAATTAAAACAAAACCAACCATTTATAAAAAGTAACATTCTTTTAATGGACATGGCCACCTCTGATCTCATAAATGCACAATTACAAATTTATATTCCTTACGTTTTTTTTATTATATCTCTTTCTTTAAAGAGAATGCAACTTAAGATTTGAATGTTAATTTATACAACATAAATATATGCACGACTGATATACAGTTAAAATGGACATATATTGAATGCATGCATTTCAATTCTAAGCATTTTACAACAAACAAACACCAAGCAAAAATTACTATGTATATTTTCACACCCAAATCCTTAGAGCGAGTATCTATTGTAAGGAGATGATAAAATTTGACGAGTTACATCACTATCATTGAAAATATCACAAACCCAAATAGAGAGCATAAAAGATATCTAATTTAAAAATCTCACTATACCAAATGTCCCACAATGACTAGATAATCACCTTATAAAACAAGTTAGAACATTTACAATCCATGAGATGTTACCATACTTTCATTATTATGCCTAGAGGTATATAGATTTGTATATAGAGTGAAACTGCTTTGATGTCGTGAACATGAAATACAAAATTTGTGCTCCCTGAAATAAAAATAATAATTAGGGAATAGAGAAACAATTACTATAAGTTATGAATTTCTTGGTGATGTACACCATCTATCGCATGTAGATTTCTTCATATTTCACACAAAAGAATGATCTCTTAATGGAAATTATTGCATTGAAAGGATGGAAATGTTGCTGGAGAAATATTCAAAGAAAACTTTATCAACAACAAGCGGTCTTCGACGTATTTAAAGAGAAACAAAATGTGAAGAATTCGAAGAGTAACACATTTTTCTCAAAGAAGAAACTCAATCACATCTCGACATTGGACACAATGGTATCTAGGATTTATTTTATTTTCCGATGATATTTTTGAAATTTTCCAAGGGATATAAACTTTAAAGAGACAATCCCTAGTATTTATTTGAAACTCTTGAGGGTATTTTTATGCTTTCTCTATGACTATTACGATGGATATGTGATCAAATTGATCTCCCTCTCAAAGAGTGATTGTAATGCCCTCTAAAACAACCCACTTGAGACCCAAGAAAAAAACTAGGATTAGTTTGGAAAAAATTATGGAATAATTTTCCTTGTTTAAAAGTGTCTACAATCCTCCTACAATACCGAAGTTGACACAAACCAATTTTGAAGGAAATTAAAATCAATAGTTTATAGTTTTAATATTACAACAATTATTAAAGTTCTCAAGGTCAAAACTTAGGTTAGAATAATCATTTAAAATTAAAAAGGGCAATTTCTCAATTACCCACTCCCAAAACTCTCTTTAAAGATTCAACCTGATTTTTCTCATAATTAACGAACTCAAAATTCCCAAAACCGTAACGCCATGAGGAAATACTGCAGAGGCCAAAACAAAACATGTTTAGAGAGAGAAAATTATGAAATAATTTTTTTTTTGATTAGGTTCAGGTTACAAGAGGACATTTTAAATAGGCGTCTGAGAAAAATCAACGAGCTAATAAAATTGCCTCAAAATTACACATTCAGTTTCATCTTCGTTTTTCCTCAATTAGGTCTTAGAGTTCTTGTTAATAAGTTTCATCAGGGTATCAAACACGACTCCATTGATCCCCGACTAATGGAATTATGTAGGGACCTTTTAAAAATAATTAAAACCCCTTTCTTTTTATTTAAGACAAATTATAATAATATAAGATTCACACTTGTAATCCAAGGTCATAGACATATAATGGTTAATTGCTTGTTAGGAGGGGTCAAGTGCACAACTTTTGCTAAATTCTTCCCCCCACCCCCGCCCCCCTCTTAATTTCTATTTATCTTGTTAATTCCCACCAAAAGGAGCCCATCACTTAAGTGGTGTAGGATATAACCTCCACCATTGGATCTATTTTCTCCCATCCTTAGATCTAGGTCAGCAAGAAACCCTGAAATCCTTATGGATTTCCTTATGTTTTTTTTTCCTTTTTGTTTAATCTCCTTTCTAAACCTAAAACTCTCATTTCTTTTGCTTCTATTCTTTCATATTGAGGGAGAAGGAAGAGGAAGGTCAATCAATGGATACAAGAGTGTATGCATGGCAATCGAAGAAAGGGCAAAAGCCCAGCCGCATACAAGTGGCAACATGGAGACACAATGGTTGTATGTTTTTTTTTTTCCTTTTTTTTGGGGGATTATATATATATATTTATTGTTTTTGAATCTGCTTTGGAGTAGTGTTAATGGAGAAGGGGTGTGTATTGTTAAATGTTGGAGCAAGTGGTAAAAGGAGGGGCGTATTGTTTTAACCGAGCAGCGTTGAAGGAGGGGCGCGCGTGGTTTTGGGTCCGAACAATGCTAAAGGGGGGTGAGAGTTTATTTGGGAGTAATGTCAATGGGGGAGGGTGGGTGGTCGCGCCTCCCCCAATCATTCGACCGCCAACACTTGCACACAAAGCCGCACTTCATTTTTTTTTTTTTTTGTTTCTAAATTCTTTTTCTTTGTTTGATTTGTTATTATATATATATATATATACACACACACACACGTGTGTGTATGGCCAGATTCGCTTAAAAAAAAAAAAGGAAGATCATTATTTAATAATATTAATATATTTTTATAATAATTCCTCTCATAATTGTTAAAATATTTTCATCAATAAAGGCATTAAAATATTTATAATGTTATCAAATAGCAATAATACAAAGGTGGAAATATTGACAAGTAAAAAAAAATTTTGCTTAAATTCTTTTTCCTCTCGTGATTAGAAAATTATGGATACAAGATAAAACAAGTGGACTTTATTTCTTGAACAAAGTTGAAATATTTTGCATTAAGTCCCAAATAAGAATCTCTTACTATAATTTAATACTTAGCCTACTTGTTGAACAAAATAGAAGTAATTACGTTTTCAAATTTCTATCTATCAACAAAAGGAAACTAACTTTTACTACACATATAATTTGATTGATACAATGAAATAAAACCAACATTTCACAAGGAGGTATTTATAACCAATCTCCCTATTAGTATATTCACAAAAATAATCACAAGCCTTTTTGTACACATCATTCCTTTATCTTCCAATCCTTTCAATAATATAAACATCTTGCAAGTAAAATTTGTATTCAACCATGTAACTTTTGATACAATATGGATTACAATGTCCTTTATTTTTAATGAAAAACAAGATGATACAACTCTCTTTCTCCTACAAATTTACAACAAAATGAAGGATAGAAGGTAAGTGGAAAGAGTCTTCACAAGCTCCAAGGTGCTCTTCATCCATGCTCCAAGTTCCAAGTAGCTCAATCACAACCAAAATAGGGGGAGAGGCAACACTCTCCTCCCAACCAAAACTCAATGGAGAAGAGAAGCAATCTCCTCCATTGACCCCCGAGCCCCAAACACAACACAATGAAAGGGTGGTCTCCAACTCAAGGCAACAATACTTGCTTCCACAATACAATTTCTTCACAACATTCAAGCTAAAATAGAAGAACAAAGAGACACACAAATAACACCAAACATTTCACAACAAGGCTTGCATCCAAGCCAACAAGAGAAGGAACTATGGGAATGTTTTCCTTATGCCTCCCAATTGAGATGAGATGCCCATCCAAAACCCTCCACAATAAAACTCAAGCCCCTATGACTCTTATGCCTCCCTCAAGTACCCCTTTTTCCTCCCATACTCTTATGCCTCCCTCCTCTTATGGCTCCCTCAAGAACAAGGTAAGAATGTAAACATTCTCACCCAAGATGGGCATCCCTCTCAAACTCCCTCCACAATATCCTAATCTACTCTTATGCCTCCCTCATGAGTATTCCCATAGACCTCTCCTATACAACACAATAAGCATTCTATCCATTTTTCACAATACACCAAAGAAAACATGCATTATTCACAAATTTAGCATAGAAAAATAATAATATGAAAGCAAAACAAAGGAGAAGGTTTCCTACCTCTCCATTGAGAAGCATAAACGAAGAAATTTGTCCAAGCTCCTCCCAAAACAATCCAAGCATGCAAGTCCAAGCTCCTTCCCCTTTTTTTTTTTCTCCCAATTCCTTCTCTCCCAAAAGAAAAAATAACCAAAAGAACTCTTTCCCAAAAAAACTCCAACCCCTTCCACAAGAGAGGAAGTTTCCATAAATAGACAAAGGAAGAGTGAGGGTGATGTGGCTCCTTGTAGGATGCCACATCACACATCCTCAAGACCACCTCCCTTTAGTCAACTCAAAATCCCAAAACACCATAAATGGGTGGTTGGGTTGATTGACATCTCTTTTCCCATCCATCCCTTCCCATGTGTCTTAAGGCACAAAATAAATGCAAATGGAAGAAAAGTGCACTCCAAAGTCATTTTTCTTTCCCAAAACAATAAATAATCCCCTTTTTGGCTTCCCAACCCATAGATATGGTTGGTAAGGGTTTTGGGAAGTGTGGGACAAGTTTAACTTGTCCCACAAGTCCCCCAAAATTGTCCTAAACCTCAAATTCGAGTTTCAAAGGGTTTGGAGTGGTCAACACTCAAACAAGCATTCAACACAAGAGGCAAACACAAGGCTCAAGGAGCCAACCACCAAAATTAATTACATCCACTAGACTTCCCTCCAAAACTTAAAATTTAAAACAAGGTGTTAAATTAATTTTAAACATACTTAGCAAAAGTAATAAAAAAAAGACATCACAAATGAAATCATCTACTAAAGTAAGTTAAAACAAGTAATTAAAATTCTTACCCCCTTGGTCACATTAGAAAATTTCCCCCTCATGGAAATTTTCTTAACACATAAAAAAACCAAAGGTAACACAATACAATTTACTAGTTGCCTTGACGACCAATTGTTGTAACCACCCGACATCCTGTTGTGTTTGGTTCCCAATCCCCCTCATGGTTGTGATCATGCTGTGTTTCCTGCAAAATACAAAATACCTCCTTCGGCCTTGCGGCCATGTCAAAATATCCAAAATAATCCATATGCATGAAATTTATTAACATCTATACGTAATTCAATCAATCATTATTTCTAGGTCTAAATCACAACTTAATTATGCATTTCATCATTATCCAAAATTATAGTAATGTAATTTCAACAACTACATTCTACTCATCATGGCGAAGAAATCCAATGTTAGTACACATGCAATATATCCATATAAAAATTAATATCGGTATCAATAGTTTGTCCATGAGTCAGTGTAGATCATACTGAAAACAAAAATCCAATCATAATCCAAATGCATCTAGTCACAAAACATCATGCTAATCAACATAAGTATAAGTCATGTCCATATCCAAAGTCTCGCATAACTCAAAATGATAATCAACTAAGTGTCGTAGGGAAGTGGGCATTACAAAACACTCCCATTAGATAGTAAATTTCCTCCCTTTCCAAGTGATATAAATAAGTCCTCCTAACTCCTTATATTATCTAGGTTATGGGCGGTGGGCCTTGGGAAGAAATTTTTCCTAAAGGCGGGCTTGTGGACCTGGGGAAGAAATTTTTCCCTTAGCGCTCTTGGGCGAAAAGCACATTTCACCTCCGCGCACCCACGGTGGGGCATCACGCCCTAAAGGAAAATTTTGAACTTGGGGTCCACTAAGGACACGTGTCCAAAATCCATGCCTAGGTGGGAAGGCGGGTCGTGGAGGTAAAACAAGATTTTTGACTTAATTTAAAAAGGGCGAAAAGGAACATTTCATCCCGCTCCTCTCGATGTGCCGAGATGCCACGTGCTTGAGATGCCTAAGGGGAAAATTTTTCCCAAGCGGGTGTGCAGGTCTGGGGAGAATTTAGCATTTTTCCCTTTGGGAGAAACGTGAAGTTTACTCCCGCACTCTGCGTCGACGCCCAAGGGGCCACGTGTCAGCTCCTTCTTGGTTATAGGTTAGCGAGCCGGCGGGGATCATTAGGAAGGTTTGACCTTTGAAGTGCAATTTTTTTAATTTACTTCCACACCTTCGTTGTGGCATCGTAGTGCCACATGGCAGCCATCCATTAATTGCGGGCCGATAGGGTTGGAGAAAACTTTTCCAAATTTACTTTTCAGACTTAGAAATTTTTCCACCAAATGGGAATATGCGGGCTTGTGAGCTGCGGGGAATTTTGTGACTTTTTTCCAAAGTGCTCTAAGTCAAATTTGGGCCTGCGGGTTCGATTAACAAAATTTTCCCCTTAGCTAAATTTAAATTTTGAGCCCGAGATGAAGTAAAAACTTCATAAGGTCATAAATTTTGACTGGGAACTCATTTTTAAGCAAGAACTTTTGGAAAGATCTCAAAGTTTTATTTGCATAGGAAGCTTAAAATTTTAATTTTGATAAAATTTGAAGGGTAAATTTTAAGAAAAATGATCTACGTAGGATTCTAAAATGTGAATTGGACTTTTAACTTATAAATTTTGTTCAAATCCGACATTCTTTCTTTCACAACATGCCATATAGACCTGGGGAATTTCACTTGGGAGAATTGAGGATGGATTGAAAGGGTTAAATTGTTTGATTGATTATCAATTTTAAATTCCCCAAATCGAATATGACTGTAAATTTTGACTATGCCCGATTTTGAAAAGTTTTATAAAATTTTCTTAAGTTGTAAAGACTATTTAGGATAATTTTGGATCAAAATTCAATTTAACGTTTCATTTCATTTTTCAAGGTTGTAGGGTTATTCTGTAATTTTTGATAAAAAGAATATTTATAAGTTTGAAAATTATCTAACAAAGGTCTACAACTTCTAACTCGAATTGATCCATTTACATTCATCAAACTATAAAATGTGAATACATTCTAAAATAATATTACAATGTTATATTTCCTTCAATCCAACAATGTGAAAAGAGAATGTAGTACCACTTTCTAAAATCAACATTTCAAATGAAGCAGAGTAATATGTTTTCTTCATACGTGTTTCCTTTTTTTAAATTTCCAACAGAGATTTCATACCACATTTCAAACACATATTTCCAATGAAAACAATATCATATGAACAAGGAAAACACTTCTATTAATTCAAAGGAAATATCTTACAACTTCTTTCCCATTTATTTTCAAAATACAACATACCAAATGCATATCTTTCTTTTCTATTCACATAACTGAATACAAGATATATTATTCCATAATCAATTTCAAATTTCATAGCTAAAATAGAGTAGTCTTTCCAACACAATAATATACAAGATCATCCACTTCAAAGTGGAAAAAATTTACAATAATAAATAATCTCAACAAGGACTGTCAAACTTGTCTTTTTTTTTCTCTACTCCAGAACAACAACATGAATATCCTCCATTTTCTTTATTTCAATTTGATCACAACAAAACAGGGGAAAGGAAATGCTCTCCACCCAACCAAGACATCTAATGAAAAGGAGAATCCATCCTTCTTCATTGGCCCTCGAGCCCCAACCACATTGTAATAGAAGGTGTGTTTTCAACACATGGCAACAACATGCTTCCACAACACAAAGATAGATTTCTCATTCAAAACACAGTCCAAAAATAAAACTATAATTTATAACCACAGAAACAAAATGACAAAAATACTCAAGCTTCACCATGCAAGCCAAAGGAGCAAGAAACTATGGGGGATGTTGCTTATGCCTCCCGAGGGGAAATGGGTATCACCACCTGAGAACAAACCGCCAAAATATACACATCATATCAAATCCCTGACATGCCCTTATGCCTCCCCCAAGTACCCCTTATTCCTCCCATTTCCTTATGCCTCCCCAACCTCTTATGGCACCCCATAATGAGTAAAGAAATGCAATCTATTTCTTTGTAAGGTGGAACCCAAATCCCAACTCCCTCCACACTTATACCTCCCCAAAACACTTATGCCTCCCAAAAAATACCCCATAGTCTTCTCCTACACCATTCCTAGGCCATCTACCCAAAAAACCAACAAATAAAACAACACATTCAAACATTCTACCATTCACATAAGCATAAAAATGAAAGGAGAACATTTCCAAGAGCTAAGCTCTTACCTCTCCATGATGGATTTTGTTCCAAGTTCAAAACAACAAGCTCTCCAATGCAAAACAATCCAAGAGATCAACAATCAACAAGTATGCAACCATCTCCAACTTTCTCCCAATTTGTAAGAGCTCCAAAAAAAAAACTCCAAAGCAAGTCACCAAAATGAAGTGATAAAAGTGAAGCCCCCAAAACAAGGTAAGGAATTCAAATTTTATAGAAGAGGGAAGAGAAGAGGATGAGGTGGATCCATGTAGGATGCCACTTCACACATCCTCAACCCCAACACAAAAGTCAACTTCATTCTCCAATGCATATTAAATAGGTGGGTGAATAATATGACAATTTACTTACACACTCCAATACAAGCCCACACTCCATAAGGACTGAAATTAAAAATATGTAAGAAAGTGTAATTACAACTTACAACTTGACTTACAAAAATGCATAATAAAGGCTAGATTTAGACTCTCTAACCATAGGTAAGGTTGGTATGCAATTTTAAGAGGTATGGGACAAGTTTAACTTGTCCCAAAATGAGCCTCCAAGGAAAAATTCAAATTTCAAAGAAGGTGGAGTGTTTCATACTCCAAAAATCAACTTACACATCACTTACAACACTTAATCCAAGAGCCATCAACTCTAATAAATGCAATCTTATGACCCATTTGATTACTTAATTTTAACAATATGATTACTCACAATATTGACACACAATTTAATTCAATAATGAAAAGGGAAAGCTCATCACTTAGAAAAAACACATACAACATTAACAAAGGACCAATTAAAAGAAAAACATAAATCCCTTTGGTCACATTTGAAGGTGATCCCCCCATGGGAATCCCTAGCAATAATCAAACACACACAACAAAACAAGTTTCCATGGTGTCCTTGTTGAATTCATCTAGAATTCCAATGTGGTTGGTCTCCAATCCCCCGATGTGTGTTGTGATATTTTTTTAAAAATTGCAAAACTACAAATACCTCCTTCGGCCTCGTGGCCATATCAGAACATCCAAATATATAATTATAATTCCAAAATCATCAATATATATATGAATCACAACAACATCAAGAAAATCAACAATATCATTTGCAATCTCATCAAAAACTATATGATCATCACATTTAATTCAATTTTCTAGGTCTACTCAACATATCAAAATATCACATGTCCGAACAACATCCATAAATATAACCATGTCAACAACATGTCAATATCCATATAAATGTCTCTAATAATCCACATGCATCATATATGAATCAAATTCAATAATAATCCATGATCTAACATCTAACACCATACTAAATCAAAACTATAATAATGTCCATAATATAGTCAGTAGTATCAGGATCAATATCAAAAGTGTCGAAGGGAAGTGGAACTACAGTGATGATTTTCTCTTTGAGTTTGTTGCATATTTGATATCTTGTATTAGTTCCTCTAGAGTTGAGGATTTGAGAAACGATCGAATCCAAAGATAAGGAAGAAGAGTAGAAAATAAGAAATGAAGTTTTCATTTTTGTAACAAAGATTTGTGGCACCTAATGTCCTAGTCATCACAAGATTCCTTGTATATAAAGGAAACATGTATAAAATGTGCTTGGAATAAATTTGCGTTCTTGGCAAGGCAAATGAATACCTTCAAATTTTACTGGGATCACATGGGAAGAACATCCTGAGAAAACTAATTGTAGATGGTAATGGAATCCAACACCTAATTAATATGTTTCAAACTTTTTCCTTTTAAAATTAGTGTAAAATGCAAGAGTTATTGTTTAAAAAAGTTTAATTTTTTTATTGTGATCGGATTTCTGTGGGTATGAAGGAGAGAGACTTAGAAAAAATGGAAAATAAACTATTGGAAAAAATGGATTTGATTACGTAAGTATTTGTGTGAATGAGTTTCCAAATGAATGATTTAGGAAGAGATATTTGGGTTGTGATCCTATAATCACTATTATTAGCCTCTTATTATTTAAAAAGATGTATATAGTGCCCTAGGTACAAGTTTGTGTGATGTCTCGTGAGAGAATAATGATTAAGAAATTACCAAATGATAGTTTTCCTTGAAATTTGTAAATATTTGTGAATTAATTGGCATCTTAGATGTTTGAGGATTAATTATAATTTTTCATACATTCAATGTTTTAAGTAATCATTATTTAATTGATATTATCCTTAAGTTTTTAAAAATATTTACTATAGAAAACCTTCACATTCTAGACTAAAAATCGAGTAGTAAGAGAACATCGAATGAGTTGTGAGATATGTGTTTAAAACAAGATCGAAAAATAGACATTTTGGAAGATAGGTATAAGTGGTCAACATCCCACATTTTACACACACAAAAGCAATAGTAAAAATACTAGGATAATTTTTTTGACTTATATTTCTCACTACACAAAGCCACAAGGCCCCAAGTTAAAGAAATCTCAAAGACACATGTTTTAACTTACACCATTCATCAAAAGATGTCACATAAACACATGACACACCATAGACATGTCGATGCCACACTTTTCCCAATGAATGAATACTTAGCTTGATGACCTAACCACAAGAAAAGGACTCAAGGATTGATAAACCCACAACACATCATTTCATTAATTGCATCTTAGTTATGATTAAAATTCCAAGAAAATTATTGTGCAAGGATAATTTCCTCCTTTTTCCACCTATAGATTCTTAAGTTCATTCCACATTTAATTTATGTTTGACCATTTTAAGTTGGATTTTTATCCTTTATGGAATTTTTCATAACTTACATACTTATTTGGCATAATTCAAATTGCATACAAAATAATTTATTATCTTTTCTTATGTTAAGAATATGCTTCTCAAATGTCTATTAAATGTCTACATTTTACCCATGCAACTCAAGTGAATCTGACTTGATGTCAAAAACAATATTAGGATTTAAGGGGTGGTTTAGATTCAAGATACCTTTTTCCCATAAACATTCTTCGATCATGGTATCTTTATTTCCCAATTCAACATTCCCACAACAAGAAATTGTATTTAGATTATACACACACACATATCTTTTGTTTTTCTCGAAGTTTGATCTCACCAAGGGAAACTCATATTCTTTTTAACGCATGAAAACGTTTAATTGAGTTATAAGGACTCCAAGAGTGATATTATTACTAACCTCAAATCTCATTTTTAACTCTTATATGCTTTACTTTTACATTAAATATTATGGTCCCATTATTACCATCGCTTTATAACAAAATACTTTATAAAAGTACTTTCCTCCTTTACATCTTGAAGATAATGTACTTGAAACCAATTAGATAGCATTAAAAAATGGACACAAAACACAAAACATTTGTGTTCAAGGTAGATCCCATGTTTCTACATTTCACAATTCTACAAGTGAAATTTCCCCAAAATATCATTATTAATGTCAAAAATGGCATAACAAGGGATTACGCAGATAGGATTTCGGTTTCAATGGTTCTCTAAAGTCAACATCTTTCAAATCAATTTCATTTGTAAAGAGTTACTTATAATTTTCTACCCACAAGTTAACCTCCTAATCAACTAAGGTTTAGTTTAATTCCAATTTTCACTCAGGGCTTTATGCCCTATTATAGATTAGATTAAGGTTAAAAAACATATTTACCCTATAAACCCTCCATAAAAGATCAAGGAACTATATTGTCACTAGCCAACGATAAGACATTTAGCTGAGAGGATCTAAAGAAATGATTAACAAAATTTTAAGTGATAGTACAACTATTTCCCTAGCTCCATGATGTCATCTGGATCCCACAAACAATTCATTTGATGAAGAAATTTAATTCTAAATCTATCTTTGGAAGACAAGGTAATCAAAAAGATATGAAGGAAGATTTAGCTCTACTTACTCCAGATAAATTTTGAGTGTCACTCTTATCAACAAATAATGGGTTTATGACATTTTCACTAAACATAATGACTAAGACGATAACCCCATTCTTGGGTTCTTATTTACCTAAACTAGGAAGTTCCATCGAGTCCAAAGTTTAAGTTCATTCTACGGTTTTCAATTTATTCTATGGTAAAAACGGGGTTCATTTTAAGAGACCTCCCGGAAATCGAGAGGTGGAGAATACACGAATATCCCCGAACCGGTTTCATAAAAGGTGAATTTTTTTGGGGTTCATTTAAAAATTTTTCATTGATTATCAAGCACTATCGACTCTTTTTGTGGGTATTAAGCCAAACATGTGAATGGGAGATTTTGTTATCACGCGTAAAAAAATGTAGTGACGCTCATCATGGACCTTGGTGACGCGTCATCAGCGAGATCTTTTTGTGGCGTGGTCAGCAGACCTATTGACGCCATCTCCTTTCAAATGCTGGTCGCAAATATCCCGAGTGCGCGTCAATAGGTCTACTGACGCACTTATCACTAAGGTCTGCTGACACTCGCACTCCACTAAGTCTTTTCCCACGTGCCTACTACATTTTTCTTACGCGCAAAAAAAATATCTGTCGCGCATCTTATTCTTATGATCTCCAAAGTTTCTCATCAAAAGTCTCCGTGTCGCGCATCAACAAACTCTTTGTCGTATGCGTCTACTATGTGTCAATATCTATTGACCTCCTTGTTTTCACGCATCAAAAATGCAAGATAGTGATAATATTAGCCCACTCAATGTGAAACTCTATGTATCCTTAGTGATGCTTTTTCAGTGTTTACAACTCTTGACTTCCGTCACTGTCTTTTACAGCTGATAAGGCCTTTTTTCTCTCTTTCTAAGGCGTCAACAAAGAAGTGATGCGTTGTCTCTAAACGAACTTAGTGGGCCTCACAGCTTGTATTTATTATTTTAAAGACTGTTAGTGAACTTTTTCCCATTACATTTTTAGGACAAACTTTCACAAAGCCTCAACTAGAACTTATAAAACTATGTCTAGGATATTAAAAGTTCATTATCCTCAAATATGATTATATTATAGAGCGCGTGTATTTGTATATTACAACAAGGGAAAGTGTCATCTACCTAGCTGACGCGTGTCAACTAATTTTTTTGACGCGTGACAAAGAAATATCCTTACGCGCGTCTACAACCTCTCCCTCTTTTTGCTCATCGAAAAAAACTCCATGTCGCTACTAAACAAAATCTTTGTATGCGCCTACTATTTTCGCCAATATCTACACAATACAAACAAGATCTCCTAATTCTATTTTTTCCTTATATGCGCATCAATACACTTACCCCCAATAAGCGCATCTATAATAAAAACAACATATATCATATTGTTGAAAAATGTAAGTAAACATTAACTACACTCGAATAATCTAGGTTTATATAGGGTATATTTTTCATAATCAAATGACATAAACCAGGACAATGATAATTTTTAGGAAAGTCGGGCCATGCCAAAAATTCACCTTTTCAAAATTTTTTAAATGGAATATTCATTACATTTAGGTATTCCACTAAAATTTTCCCAGTTTTCAAAAGGATAAAAATGAAGACATGTTACAATTTATACTAAGGTTGAGTGTTTTAATTAAATCTTTTATTACATTTTACAAGGTAAGATTCATACCTATTAATTAATTAATTGTTTTTAACATTAAAAATACATTACAATAATCTCCCAATAAATTGTTCTTATATTAAATTAAATTGTTTACTATATATATATATATATATATATATCAAACCCTTTTACCATACATAACTATAAATCAAATTGTAACCTATGATTAAATGCACATTTCCTAAGATATCCTAAAAATAACATATCATACATATTAAAAATTTCAAATATAAATTTTTTTGTAACAAAAGAATACATTATACATATATTCCTTTTATAATGACCTATATAAATTACAATAATAAATAATAAATTACATGTCGCACTTTTTCGCCATCTTTCTTGCATATCCTACAAAATAATGTGAGCATGAAATCAATGATAAATCACTGGCATGGAATCCACCCTAATCTAACATGATTAATGTTTTTAGTTTCCCATTTACATATAATAATAATTACAATTTGCATTCGAAAGAAAAGGTTTAGAGACATGTATTCATTTCATTTCATTTCACTTTATTTTGTAACCAAGGAGAGAGAAACACTATTTTTCCAAAGGTTAGATTTCACACAACAAGCCAAAAGATAGAGTTCCAAACAATTATTTACGAGAGTCAACAAGTTTCCACAGTGGTTTGGCAACCTCGACAGTGTCCTACAAATTTATTTTTATATTTTCCTAATAGTTATAAAAACGTTCAAATTAGGTTTGGAGGCTAAGAAACCACTTTCAAACATTGTCTTCTCTGATGATTAAACATGCTACAGCTTAAATTTATACATGTCCACTTATATACCAAGAGTTCATAGGAACTGACAGAATTCAGAACTAGTGAACGGTTTATGATTGGCGGTTAGGTTTCTGAGGCCATCGGTCATAATCACCCTAGTTGTAAATGATCAAAGGTTAGCTCAAGGGCTTAGATTATCACGTCCAAAACTAAAGTTTGATGGACAAACACACCACAATAAATTTCCTATGAGTTCCACTAAATATGGAGAATTCATCAGAGTCGTCGAAACTGAGAACTAGAACACAATTTTCAAATGGTGACATGATTTGAAGCCACCGGTCCTAGTTGGTCCAGTTTGACCTAGTCAAACTATGACCAGAGGCCTACAAAATGGACTTGAAAAACTATACAGAAAAGTGTATTTCCATAAACTGAAGTCTGCGAGCAATTGTCTAGTAAAAATACTAGAAGTTTGCGAAGGCGGAAAAACATTTCGTTGACTAGGATTAAAACGACGAGCTGATACGAAGCCCAACTTTTTATTTTAAGCAGCTTCCTAATACTACAAAATAGTGTAATAGGGATCCTATAAGAGCATCGAACAATATCACAAAAGATCATTCGAGGTCGATTCAAGGATTGAAGTGAATCCTCACATAACTAGGTACATAAATGAAAGTTAACATCTCCTTTTTGGGGTTAACATCATGATTTATCTTATTTAAACCAAGAGATGGTCAACATATTTATAGGTAAGTCAACTTCAACTTGTCGATAAACCAATCTTGTAGTGATCTAGTTTAGTCGGAGTTTTCTAGATCATCTTGAATGAGGGTTTGAGTTCATGGTTTCCTACCAAGGAATAATTGGATTGTGTAAGTTACGATATGACGTCTTATGGTTTTGAAAACAAGATTATTTAAATAATCAGAGCTATGATAATCCTATGGTTTAAAATTTTATCTTGTTGCAAATGAAAAACTAAAGAACATAAATTATGAGAGATGAGGAGAGATGAACCATGCCTGGGAGGAATTAGCTTTCGTAGTGCAAGAGGTTTTTCCAGGAGAAGGTTCACCCGCACTCCGCAAGGCTTCAAATCTCTTTTAACATTCTACCAAATAGTTCACGTGCATCCACAACCACTCCATGAAAACAAATTATTTTACATTCTCCTGACTGAAAAAGCCCAGTTTGACGACCAATGCTCAGATGGGTTGCCATGAACCATTTTATTTCCATCATAAAATTTCCTCCTCCTCTACCCCTAGGTGCCCCTCCTCCATCATAATTAACTTTTTCCAATGGTGCAATGTGATCAATTTGCGAGGGAGGCTGATAGCTAGAGGAATTTGTATCTAGATCTCTGGTTGACAACGTAACTATAATAATGGATACATATCTCGTGGTCTCCAGTGGAAGAAGGCCTTCCTCTAGAGGTTCCCATGAGTCAGTGATAACAATCGATCTAGTATAAGAACTTTGATGCAAAATAGGTATCCTTTTCTTGATAATCTCTGCTATAGTCACGACCTTATTGATATATCTTCCCATGCCTTTAATGATAACTTTGGCTGGCCCTTTATCCTTCTAAAGAAATCTAGAAAACCTTGACATTACTGAATACATCTACTCTACCATCTTAACATCAACACCCACACGAGAAGATCTGAACTTGGGTATGTCGATATCATATTTGGATTGTGTTTTATTGAAACATAGACTTCAGAAACATCCAGGAATGAACACCCAAAAAAATAAAGGGGGAAAGAATTGTTTCTTTTTTAACAAAAAACCCATTTCGTGCAAATCTTGCAGTCTATATTGCCCAAAAGACCACGTTTTTGTAAGACATTCTGTCGATTAGTTTATACGCCATGTATATGCTCCCAAATTTTTCACCTATACCTACCAGGGTATCTACAACCACGTCTACCTGGGCATTCCCGACTTCAACATATGACAAAATTCATGTTCTAAATCCTCTATTTTGGCATAGGCTGGAGGATGCTCGCAAAGGTCGTGAAACCTGTCCTACATTTTTGAATGGTTCTATGGCCTTTTAATAGATCCATTTTTCACATTTTATACCATCACTATAATCCATCAATCTACATTTAAGGCATTTAGCCTAACAGTTCGCATGCTAAGTGTATGCTTCCACATTTTGCATACCTATCCACCAGAGCGCTTCCAACTACCAAATCTGATAAATCCTCCATGTTTTATTCTTTGATGGATGTCCATACTCTACCTCAAAGCTCAAGTTTTGGCACATGATGGGAAAATAATAGCAAGGAGACGTATGGGAGAGTGAAAGACACAAACTCTTGTAAAGGTATACATAGGATAGCAAGAGAGCGACACTTTCAATGTCATAAATAAAAACACCAACTGCTGATAAATTCTTTAATCTTGGCACGTGGGTTTCACATGGTTGTGCATTCGGAGTCTAAAAAAGTACATGATTTTCTGTGATAATGACAAGTTGAAGCTATCTCACAACACCCATACCCTGCAACTCTCCTGCCCCCATGTCCACTTTCCACCTAACACACTCTTCTTTTTATTATTATTATTTTGGTTTATTTATTTATTTTGTCTTGCACTACAATGGCGAATGTATGGAAATAAATGCATAAAGAACACCCTCAATCCAAGGTGACTTTTCTTTTCTTCTCATCACACATAACTATCACGTGTGTAGTATTGACATGTTGTCGTTCATGGCCTGGTTAGATGTAAGTGTGGAAATAGCTAGGTGAAAAAGACTATAAATATCATGGGTGCATTGATGTCAATATTTTAAGAATTTCTTAGAAAAATGACTTGATAAATATTCTATGAAATTTGATGGGAAGGGAGGTCTCATGGGAGCACAACCTTGATCTAAATTTTCAACATCATTTTTTTATAAATAATAAAGATAAGATTAAAACTAATAATCTTTTGAATTCATTTGCGGAAAAGTCTTTTCCAATAGCATTAGATCCATCCTAAAAGAAAATATAAAAACCAATACTTTATTAGCGAAGTAACTATCCATGTATTTATATTCAAAGTTATACGAGGTTCATAATGTTGATTTTTATAGTTCGGGAATTAAAGTATATTATTTTGCATCATTAATGATTTAAGACAACATATTTATGTAATAGCTCTTTCTTTTTTTTTCTGTTGATAGGTCATGGTTATTCTTCTATTGAAAGTGAAGCATTATCTAAACTTGGACCATTTTATCCAAGCGGCATAGGCAAAAATTATCTCGCAAAGATTTCTCATTCATGGAACATCGGTATTATGTTCTATACAACCTCACCCTCATTGTATTTTATTTAAAAAAATAATATTATTTATTTAATTATGTAAATCCATATTATTTAAAAATAATCACAAATTTATTGTAGATACATAAGGAATAAAGTTGGATTTTATATATTGTTACAAATGGTACATTAATTTTTTTTTCTAAATTTTAAATGTCAAAATTATTTAATTTTTATGTTTGTATGTGTTTAAATATTTTCCTTATTCCCATTGGGGAACATATGCCAACATTTGTCCAACTCAAAATTTAGCGTTGCATGTAGTGCCCACTCCTCTTCGACACTATTTTCATTATGTTGATATTACTTTTGGACTAATACATAGAAAGTTTGATTATGATACATTAATATGTAGATGATAGACTATGTAGATATTTGGACTATTGAAATGTTGAGATTCAGATTATGATTATGATATACTAGATGACATTGGTAGACAGTCGATATATGTTGAGTTGCATTATTTGGATTTTATAGTGATACGTTATACTCTGGATACTCTGAGTAGAATTATAATCTCATGGATGTTAGAACGAAATTATTTGATATGTTGATAGATGATAGAATTACTTAATTTCAGATGATGAGTAATGATTTTTATATGTTTATTTGTTTGGATGTTGTTAATACATATGTAAGGCAAGAGAGGTTTTTTTTGTGTGTTGCAAAGACATTTTTTCACATACATTGTAAGGGGATAGCGGAACAACCACGAATGGATGTCGGTGTTGTGCAACGTGGCCAAAATTTGACAAATTGCGTAATATTATGTTGTGTTGTTTTTGCATTCCTAGCTAGGAGGTTTCCCATGGGGTGACCTAACATGTGTTGCCATGGGGTGAAATGATTTCTGCTTTGTGAGTGCCCAACATTTAAAAAAATTATAAATTTAAAATAAAATCAGATAAAGGTTGTAACACATTTGGTGAGATTTGACATGCTAGTAGGTGAGTGGAAGGAGTCAGCCTTGTCAGTGGAGCAGTGGCTCATGCATGTCATTGTCCTTGCCCAATAATTAAATACTTTATTTGGGATCCAAGGCCATAAATCACGCCGAAACTCATGCTAACATTGAAATTTTGGCAGTAATTGGATAGTTACAGCAAGGGTGGTTGAGTGTGCTAGTTGGAAAGAATGGGTGCCCTCACACACATTCAATCTAACCACCAAAAGGCGATCAAACACACCCTTACAAGCAAGTTACCAATCAGTGCAAGTGGAGACTTTGTAGTGGCTTTAGAAACATTTGCAAATGTAGCCAACAGTACCTACCCGATCCATTACCTCTACATACTTGCACCATGGCCTCATGGAATGCATTGAGTGGATAATATACACAAATGGTGTTCTAGAGGTTGTGAGTAGTCTTTTTAGGAGAAGTCTGTGGGTTCATGGGTGCCACAGTTGCAGGGACTGCGCTAAAGGGATATCTCACGTTGAAGATCCACAGGGCCATAAGGGCAGGATATGGCTCTATATTTTTCTTCTCACTCTGCAATATGACGCACAACCATTTCTCTCTAAACACTTCACCAGAGAGAAGTAATTTTGACTTCTTCTATACTAGTGTGCGAGTGGGAAAAGGTTCTATGTGCTTTGATACTTATTACATGTGAAGGTGGTTGGGGCAGACTTTGCAAAGAATGGAATTTTATAGGTTCATTTCTCTAGGCCTCCCAATAGAAATATATGCCTTGCAGAATAGTTTATTGCAAGTTTCTTATCAAAATCTCGATTCTCTCACTTTTACAATGCTTAACTAGACAAAGTTAATTTTCACTGCGTTGTTCATGTACTTGATTTTGGGGCAGAAGCAGACCCTTCAACAAATTGGATCCCTAGTGTTATTGATAATTGTTTCCTTGCTTCCTAGCATTGGAGAACGCTCTACCTTTGGTGGTCAGCAACATAGTGATATACCAGAGATATTCGTATCAGGCTAAAGAAAAGACAGTTGGAGGTAATTGTCTCAAGTGTCTTCTAAAGGATAGATATATTTTGGTCTTGATTTCTCTCTATGGTTAAAATTGAACATGGATAGTTGGAAAACTACCATACATAACCTAAAACAAGAAATTCTATTCATTTGGACATACAAGGTTATGCAATACATTTTCTTGTCGTGGGAGGAATTGTTGAATTTGGTAAAATAGATAATCTCATAACAAACTCTCAGCTTGCAGACATAGCATTAACATATTTAATATTCAAAGTCAAACTACAACAACATTTGAAAATTATTGGGAGAACCATTGGAGAGGAAATTTGTTAGATGTTGTTGTTGCTCATGATTTGGCAGACTAGTATGTCAAAATAAAAGTAGAAGCTTTCAACTGGGACATGATTTGTTTGACAAGATAACCAAAATATTTTGGTGGCTCCGGTAGTCACTCGGGAAGTGTAAAAAAATAATTTGAATGTTGATTTGTATGCCTCCAAGAGATGTGCTCTGTGGGCTACAATAGTTGTAAGGAACACTTGGGTTGGAGCTTTGGATACACCCCAAATGGCTGCAAGCAAGTGCAATTGATGGGTGCAATGTCAAACTCCCCAACTTTCACCTCGTCGATCAATTCCAAGGCATGGTTCATCTCTCCCTTTCTTCTATAATTTTTTTCTTTATTGGTTCATTTGCAGCGAAATAAAATTTTAAAATGTAGCATTATCATAGAATTGATAGTTTTAAATAAACTTGTTTTCAAAACAAAAAGATGTCATACCGTAGCTTGCGCAATTAAAATATTCCTTGGTAGACAAGCATAAACTCAAACCCTCATTTTGAGATGATCTAACAAGCTTCCTGATGAAACTAGATTACTTCAGTACCCGTTTTTATTGACAATTTGAAGTTGAGACCCTGTGAGTCTGTTGACCGCTCCCTTGTTAAAACAAATAAATCATGATTTTTGAAGGCTTGTAAAATAAACTTTATAACTCTAGAAAGGAGATGTTAAGTTTCCTACATGTACCTTGTCATGTGAGGAGTCACTTTAATCCTTGAATCAACCTCGAATGATCATCTGTGATCTTTTGACACCCTTCTAGGAGCCATGTTACACCATTTTGTAGTTGTAGGAAGTTGCTAAAATTTGAAAAGTTGGGTTTTGTATCAGCTCACCATTTGAACCCTGAGCAACAAAATGCTTATCCACCTTCGCAAACCTCTAGTATTTTTACTAGACAATTTCCTGGAACCTTTAATTTGAGGAAAAACACTTTTATTGATAGTTTGACAAAGCCATTTTGTAGGCCTCTGGTCGCAGTTTGACTAGGTCAAACTAGACCAACTATGACTAGTGGCTCCAGAAAACTTGTCGTCATTTGAAAACCATTTGCTAGTTCTCTGTCCCGTTGACTCTAGTGAATCCTCCATATATAGGGGAACTTGTAGGAAGTTTCTCATTACGCGTTCATCCATCGAACATCAATTTTAGACGTGGGTTTTCTGAGCCCTCAAGCTAACTCTTAATTATTTGCAACTAGAGCATTTACGACCGATGGCCCTAGAAAACTAGTTGCCAATCATAAACCATTCGCTAGTTACGAATTCCATCAGTTCCTATGAACTCTTGGTATATAGGTGGACACGTAGAAATTTAATTGTGGTGTGCTTCCTAATCGGAAGACAATGTTTGAAAAAAATTTCTTAGCCTCCGAGCTTGATTTGAACATTTTGATAACCAACAGGAAAGTGTAAAAAGGAATTTGTAGGACCCCCATCAGGTTACCTAACCACCGCGGAAACTTTTTGACACTTTTAAACAACTTTTTGGAACTCTATCTTGTGGCTTGTTGTGTGAAATTTCACTTGCGGGAAAATAATGTTTCTGTCTCCTTCCTTTCTCTTTCTCTCTCATTGGTTACAAAATGATGTGAAACGAAATGAAATGAATACATGTCTCTAAACCTTTTCCTTTCGAATGTAAATTATTGTTATTATAAAGTAAATGGGAGACTAGATAACATTAATTATGCTAGATTTGGGTGGATGCCATGCCAGCAATTTATCGCTGATTTCATGCTCACATGTTTTTGCAGGATACAAGTAAGATGGCGAATGACGTGGGTGTGATTCATTGCATATTGTTAGAATTTATGAATGTTAATAGAAGGAATTTTTATGTATTGTTATGTTACAATAAAGTTATTTATTTGAAATTTGGTAATCTGTATGAGATGCTAGTTTTAGGGATGCCTTGGAAAATCTGCATTTAATCATAGGTACCATTTCAATTTAGATTTACATTTGGTAAATTTTTTGGATATATATATATATATATATATATATATATATATATATATATGTTAAATGAATTTGAATGTAATATCTTGTATTGAATTTCCATTAGGCAATTGTTGATTAAATAATTAGTGTTGTGTTCCTTACCTTAAAAATGTAATAAAGATATCTAAATGAAACACTCAACCCTAGTATAAGACTCGTGTATAACTACCTTTCATGTGTGAATCCTTTTAGTGTGGAAAACTAAAACCTTAGGATAAACTTCAATCTCTACACTCGATGTCATCCTTCTCGCATGATCCTTCTTAGCATAGAATAAATTGAAACCGTAGAATGAACTTAAAATTTACACTCTATGACACCTTCTAGATTAAGTAAATAAGAGCCCAATTTTGAGTTTTCGTCATAGCCGCTATGTTTAGCCACATCATCGTGAACCTGATGGTTAGGAACGACATGGAAAAACCTTATCTGGAGTATGTAGAACCAACACTTCTTTAGTCTCCTAGCTGGACTACCTAGTCTTACAAAGTAGATCTAGAATTTTTCTTGTCATCGAATGAATTTCCTTGCAGGTGGAAATTGTACATAACCCTTAGAAAATGCTATTGTATTAAAATAAGTTGACTTAAGAGAAGTGTTGAAAAAAAGGGGGTCTCGTTACCCCATGTGTCCAGCTTCCTTTTGTACCCTAGTGAGTGGCCCAAAACAAAACATAGGTAGTTTTCCTATGATATTCCTATGATTGATCTCATGGTGGGATTAAATTACACAAGTGGATGTCTTGGTTGCAACATGCATAACACTACATTGTATAAGAGAAAATAATTGAGTTGTCTCATGCTAGGTTACACTCCTTGTAGTAGTGAATCCATTAGTGAAAAGTATGTGTTATTTTTTTACAAATGTTATAAAATAATGCTAATAATGAGATGTAAGAGTAAATCATATAAGAGTAAAACGATATTTGAGGTTAGGAATAATGTCACTCTTGGAATCCTTATAACTCAATTAGACATTTCCTTATGTTAAAAAGAATATGAATTTCCTTGGTCAGAGAAAACTTTGAGAAAACAAAAGATATACTTCTTCAAGATGTTAGACTAGTACTTTTGTAACTCTTCATGTTATAAAGTGACGCCAAAAAGAGACCTAAGAAACAATGTCAATGAAATGAGGAACAAAATTATATGTGATAATGGTTTAGGAACAAATTATCACGTGAAGTCCTTATGGTTGATTTAAGCTTTGAATTTTTGTTAAGAATGGATACAAATTGTTCTTGGTGGGACTAGGCATTTGAGCCAATATAGAGTCCACTAAAAATAAAATAAAATAAAATTATGTCATGTAAATGCTTAATTGAATCAAACTAAATTTGGAACTAAAACAACCATAGTATGAGAACAATTGTGCTTCTAATGTAAGTAAGTTTATAGGAAAGGGAAACTTTAACCTTCACCTTCTTGGAATAGTATTATTTTTCCCTGAAAACTTATGGTTGGTCCCCTTGCATAATGAGGGTAAAATTAAACATCAACTAAACATATTTTAAGAAACAAACCTTTAGCATAAGAACGAGAGAATTAGGAACCTTGTATGCAATTTGAAATATGGAAAATAATAATTTAAGTTATGAAGATTTTCATAAGGGATAAAGAGAAAACTTAAATGGTCAAACTATAAGTTGAATGTGGAATGAACTTATGAATATGTAGGTGGAAGAAGGAGAAAATTATACTTACATAATAATGTTATTGGAATGTTAATCGTAAAAGATGTAATCATGGTAATGATGTGTTGTGGGTTTGCCAATCCTTGAGTCCCTTTTCTTGTGGTTGAGTTATTGCTAGAATTTGTTCATTGGAGAAAGTGTGGCATCAACATGTATATGGTGTTGTCATGTGTCTATGTGAGTCGATGACTTATGTAAGTGTCTTGTGCATTGTTGAGTTTCTCTTCTTGGAGCCCTTGTGTTGTGTAGTGAGCAATGTAAGTCAAAAAAAATTATCCTGATATTTTTATTGTTGTATTTATGTGTGTAAAAATTTGGTGTTACACGTTTATTTTAATTTTGTGTGTTGTTTAATTGTGTCTATGTATTTAATTAATGGAAATTGTTGTCACTTTATTAACAATTATTATTAAATGTCTTAATTAGTTAATCCAACACAATTTGTTAATTAAAATAAGGATGTGACAATGGGATAATTATGAGGGTAGATGGTCTTTGAAATCTTGTGTATGTAAGTTTGATTTGTGTTGGTTTTTATGTTGTGTACTCTCCCCCAACTTCAAAATTCTAATTTTGACTTGGGAGGATTTTTTGGAGGCTTGTGGGATAATCTAAGCTTGTCCCATGCATCTTAAATTCACTCAACAACCTTACCTATGGTATGGGGAATTCATTTTAGACTTATTTATGCATTTTGGAGTGTAAAAGGGTGAATATAATTGCACTTTCCTACTTACCACAATTAATTGGTCTTTGGTAGGCATGGTTAGCAAGTTCGAGCTTACTTTGGGATATCATAGTCTTACATGTTCATTTATTTTCTTGGGCATGGTGTTTTGACTTATCTCGTTGGAATGTAGGAATGATGAAGTGGAATCCTACATGGATCCACCTCATGATCCTCACATTACATTTCTATTTATTGATGGAATTTGATGGAATTGGGGTTACTTGCTCATTTTGTTTCTCTTGAAATTTTTGATTTGGGAGCTTGTTTGAGTTGCTTTTGGAGTTTTCTTAGCTTAAAGGTGTCAAAACTTGTGGAGTGAATCTCTCTTGGAAGCTAGATTGATAAGTAGGCTCTCTAGCTATGTTTTTTTTTTTATTTATGCTTGTAGATGTGAAAATTTTGTGCTTGTTAAGTATTGCAAGAGTGTTGTGAATGTGTTATTTTTGTGTGGTTAGGTAGTTTCCTTAAGTTGTGTGTGTGGAGATGGATTTATAGGACCATTGGGGAGGGAAAAGGGATATGTGAGGCATGCATTTTGGAGGGAGTGTTATTTGGAATTTCACATATGGGGAGTGAATAGGAAAAACATTGTCATATTGTTGCATACTTGCAAGGGATAGACAAGGTTGTTTTGTTGTTGTATTTGTGCTCATGTATGATTAACAAAGATATAAATTGAAACTAATTACTATATAGCTTCAAAAGAAAATGTTAATTAAATAATGAACCATCAAGATAAGACCTTAAAGGAAATTCTTCTTCAATGCATAAATAAAATTACATACTAAGTTATTTCCTATGCTCTATGATTGCTAACTTAAACTACAAACCTATGAAGAACATAAGCAATCAAGGTGGATTGTTACTTGATCTCAAAGATTGAGAATGGAATCCCACCAAGAATGGCTACAAGGACATTTTGGATCTTTCCATATCACTCAATTTTGAGTTAAAGGATGCAAGATGGAAAAGCTATCTCCAACAATGGATAATGGTTCAAGATAAAAATTCTTATAGTCTTTCACTATTCAAGGCATGGTGCAAGAAGAAAGGTAAGGAGGGTTCTTTATATAGATTTCTTAAAGAGGAAAGGTTAGAAAATGGATGAATGTGGTGTTAGTGCTCAAAATGGTCTCACCCCATCTGTGCCTTTGAAAAATTATTCATTCACGGCCTCTATCATTTTCTCCTTCCCCGTATGGTGCTTGGTTGGTCTTATTGCCATTTTTAATATGCTCCTGGGTCAAGATCATGTGTGGGTCTGTATTTGTCTCATGGTTCCTTTGTTCCTCTGAAAAAGCTCTATATTTTGAGTCTCCCATGTGCTCTGTTCCTTCAAAACTCATGTTTTCTCGTTTCCTCCATTTTCCATAGTCAAGATCTATTGTCCCTACCATTTTTGCCCTAAGTACTCGAGGAGAAATGAGTTGATGTGTCCCTAAGGATCGTGTTTGAGCCTTACAATAGTTTAAATTCTCTATCCTTGAAGAAAACCTCATTTTCTGGCTCGAATGGATGTTTCTCTAGTGTTTTACGGTTTGACGGGCATTTCTCCCAGTCAAATTTGCATCATTCAGTTGACAGGGAAACGTGGCACCTCTTGGTTGGATGTGGGTCAAATTTTTGGTTTGGCTTTGAAGTAGCGCTGGGAAGACACATGGAGGGCTGGCAGGAAAGAGACATGTGGAGACTTCCACTGGGTTTCCTACACTTACAAAAATTTCAAAAGGTTTTCAGGAAGTCCAGGACATGTGGAGGAATGACGCTCATTTGAAGATATGCTTTTGGGATTTGCCTTAGAGTAGCGTTGGGAGGAAATGTGGAGGATTTTTCTACTTGGCCTGGAATTTGAAATTTTTTATGCAAATGGATACAGTTTGGCAGAAAAGGGACTTGTGGCTAGCCCGCGCTAATTCAGGGTCTTCAACTTAGGTGCCATCTAAGAGAAGTGCCATGCGGACATGTGGGGCACTCCACTCACTTTGCATTTTACTTAGAATTTTCAACGGCCAAAAGGAGACTACCTCAGAGCTTGAAAAGTGGTGCCTTCCATTGAAATTTAAGCCTTTAAACAAATTTTGCCAGAGTAGGACACGTGGCAAGCCCACACTCATTCAAGGTATCAAATTTTTTTGGGACCGCCTTAAGGTGTGTCGTGGTGACACATGGCAATTTGAAAAATCACAAGGGGTAGGGAAGCAGACCATCGGAGGTGACTTAAAATTTTTACCTCTTGGATTCATAAAGGTTAAAACATTAAAATGTCCCGTAAGCCTGATGGGAAATAGTCAATATTTTCTCCGTGGTCAACGGAGGAGGTGCGGACTCGCAGGAAAATTGGAAAATTTTCCTTTTGAAAAAAAAGAGTTGAAATTAAAAGGGGAAGTGTAGTTCCCTTGAGAGACACATTAGGGACACATGTCAAAAGTATTTCTCAAGGGCAGAGCTACGAGGGAAAATTGGAAAATTTTCCTTTTTTCCAAAAGAGAGTCAAATGGAAAATTTTTTCTGCGAGTCCTTTGGGACCCACCTTAGGACACATGTCGGGCCCATTTTCAGAAGTGGAGGTGTAGACAAAAATAGGAAATTTTTCCATATTTTCAAAAGGGTCAGAAAATTTCAAAGGAAGCCCCTGAGCCTATTTTTGGATCTTCAACATGGATAGCCCACATTTAAATCAAAGATCAACGGTCAGAGTGTCTAGATCTGATTTTCCCCCCATTTTTCGGTAAAACTTTTGGGAGTGCTAGTCTTCATGATTTCTTGTTATTTCCTACATGCCAAATAGAGGAGGGAGTTAATTTGATATCTAGAGTTTGGTGGGGTAGATTTGGAGATGAATTTCTCCATTAAAATGGTCTGACTCTCAAGCTTCATCTAGTTTTCCATTTTTCTTCTCCTAAGCACGCAAGGGGTACAATTTGATTAATATGGGGTAGAAGTGGTTGGAGAATGGATGGAGGCATGTTTTTCCTGAGAAAGGAGTTGAATGCGGGAAGAAATCGAAGAGATTTTCCCTCGAGCACCTGGAGACTTTTGCAGATCTGATTCTATGAATCACAAAAGAATCATGGAAAGCACTGGTGCATTTAAAGTTTTTGTCTTTTTGGAGGAAGGGGATCTGTTGGAAATGCTATAAAGGGCATGAATTCATCGTGTAAATGGTTGGGAGTTTTTGAAAAGATCAGGACTGATTCTCTCCATCGAAAAATCTTGACAGAGCCCATCCATTTTGAGAAGCCGTCTAGAGAAGCTTGTATATCTCTCTTTGTGTCAAATTTTATCGTGTCAAGGTGGTTGCAAGTATCTAGCCATTGAAAATATTTGAGATTGTTCTGGAAACTTTCCCTTGTTGATAAATTTGATCAAACTTTTAGCTATTCGGTGTCAATCTTGAGTAAAGTGTAATTATTTCATTTCTGAATGCATACGGGTAGTTTTCCTTGTTTCTATTGCAATATTGTACCAAAATATAGTCCAATCACATAGGTATAAGTCTTTGTGATATTTTAGTGGCATCTACAATTTCATTTCTCAGAAGAGGCTTCATCTGGGAATGGGATAAATGATTTAAAATAACTTTTCTTTCATTTTTTTGATAGAGATTATCTGTAAGCCTCTGAGGTGTACCTCATGCATGACTTGATTTAAATCTTGGTGCTTTATTGGGTCCTCTGACTTGATCCTTCATGACAGAATCCCACAAGTTGTGTGAAAGAGTGCTGATTTGGGCCTCCATTGAAGCACATATTCTAGTTGAGGAAACAATTTAATTTTTTGTGGCATTTTGTTGATTGAATCTTTCCATTTTACATAAGTTCTCAAGGATCTGGTGATTCAAGTCCATCCTGTCTCCCCTCCCACCAAAATTCATTTAACAACAACCAATCCTACCCATACTACCCCTATTTTTGCTTTGTATACCCACACTAGACCAAAATCCTTTTACTAAAGTATGCAAAACAGATCAGGTTTCCAAATGTCTTTAGTAACCTTTTCCTTGTTGTGAAAGTATCTCCATGATCTGGAAGTGAAAACTTGTGAGATTCAGATTTGGTGTGTTGATCATATTTTCCCCAAGGTCTTCTCTATAAAATTTATGCAAAATAAGGGTACCTATATCTCCTTTCAGATAACAAGGTTACAAAATAGGTTCTCTTACCTTGGTTGAAAGGCACAACCTAAAATAGTTAGGATAAGATCATATCCTTTTAAGGTGCTACCCATCTCTCCACAAATCCAAGTAATAAAGGGACAATCAGACCTCCTCCTTGGCTACAAAATGACATATATTTATGTTCTGGATACCTCAAAAAAAGCTCTATGTTGAATCGGTGTTGTTGTTTTGCTTGAAAAGGAGAAAAAAATTGGCTACCAACATCAGTGGCACCATTTTCGGGGGTCTGATTTATGTTACCAGGAACTTAGTTCAATTTAATCCATGTGCATACATATTTGAAGCCATATCTATTTGAGCGTCAAGAACACCAACATCAGTGATGACATTTCCGTAGGGACATTGTGATACAGTTCATACTTAGACCCTGGTAAACATTTCTTGTATGCTCTAAAGTGCTAGAAATCCATTTTAAAAATCATCATGTGTTTAGGTTTGTAAGAGGTTTCAAAGTCACAAGTGCTGTTATGCAACTTCTCCAGTTTCCACAAGTTTTGCAATGGTATTTATTGATAAATTTTGGTAAAGAAAGGTCATATTTTTCATTTCCAATTTCTAGTGCTGATAGACACTTGACAGAACATTTTTAGTGCATTTACACAACTAAGGTGAAAATCCTTAGTGGCGACTCCCTATTGATTTGATTCTGATAAGGACCAGTGTCTTAAACCTCTATCAAGTAATATTTGTTACTAATATTTGTAAAGTTGGAAGGAAGAAGATATTTCTTTTCTAGGGATCCTGCTAGGACATTATTTCTAGAGCTAGGAAAAGCAAAATCAGAAGGAAGAAAATCCTAGAGAGTTGTTGGAGATCAAAAGACAAGAAGAGGGATCTCCATTGATGAAAGTGAATGACCTATCATTGAATACTGCCATTCAAGTGACTCTGAATTAGGTAGCCTCTTTTTGGAACTGAATTCTCCAACTAGAGAAGGGCCTTCATTTGATTTTGAAAGATTTTCTTCACATTCTACACCTATCTTTTTTTGAAGTAGATAGGGATTTCCAAGAAGCAAGGCCTTTGGGGATCTCCATTTTGAAAACTACACTCCTGTGTTCCAAGGACCCTCTGCCCCTCATCAATTTGTCACCCCTCCAAGATCACCTCCTCGAATCAATATGGCTCAACCTAGACCTCCATTTGTTGTAAACACCTTTGGACCTATAAATTTTGTGGGAATGGTTGGTTATCCAAATGTAGTACCTCAAGATGTAAGGAACAAACTTCCTAAGTTCCAGGGAAACAATGCCATAACTGGTGACCAACATCTAAAGCTCTTCCTCAATATGATGGAAGATTTTGAGATTGAACATGAAGATGTATACATCAAATTGTTTGTTCACACTCTAGAGGAGGATGCTAGGGACTGGTATAAAGCATTGCCAGATAATTTTTTTTTATTTTGGGATGAGATAAACAATGCATTCGATTGCAATATGGTGATAAAACTGAATTAGGTTTCTTTTATTAGAATTTGAAAAAATCAAGAAGAATCCCAATGATTCAAGACATGATTTCAGCACAAGGTTCAATAAGACCTTGAGGATATTTCTGTTAGGATAAGGCCATGTGATGAGTCATGTTTGATCAATTATACTAGATGCATTTGATAAAAAGGATTATTATTACTTAAAGGGACAAGAACCCTACCAACTTGAGGCAAGCATTCACTATGGCCCTACAAATAGATAATAATATAAAGGAAATAGGAAAACATCCAAAGAGGGATGGTGTGAAGATAATTAACCTAGAAAAACCCCAGACAAGTAAGGCTACTCGATTTGGAAGAAGTGGTGAAAATTTTGGCAGGGGCTATCAAGGAGATCTCCTATAAGCTAGCTCTTGAGCTGACAAAACAATTGGGTAGAGCTCATAAGGACAACACCAGGAAAAAGGCCAAGACAAATTTACAAATCATCAAAGAATTGATGACAGAGAAAAGGAGCTGTTGTATTTAGGAATAGTTTGAGCCTCAAGGAAGAGAAAAGTAGAATGGTACCATCCTTTGGCTGCCAGAGTTGTTGTTGTGGAAGAAACATAGGTCATTGATTGGTGTGATAGATGTTTCATGCCCCATGCTCCTTGTGAAGAATATCACTAAGAAGAAAATGAAGTTGATGATAAGAGTGATGATGATGTTTGCATGATGGGATGCTCCACTAGCTCACAAAAATGGAAACCTCAATTGAGGTGATAAGTTCCTGAATTATGCTTTTTTTTGGGACTGCATTCATAGAGTACATATTCTCCCTCCATCTCATACTTTAGAATTAGATAATGTACAAGATTTTGAATTTACCAATAATGAATTTGAATATTTAAGGGCTTTAATGATGAAAAAGTATGATGGAGGAATCTCATATGAGGAGGACAGGAAATTAAGAGAAGGAATATAACACAATAAGTAAGTCTATTAAAGGGGTGGGGCCTTAGGACAAGCCAAAAGCTCCCTTACTTTCTAAAATTTGTAAAGAGGCTCCTAGGAAAGATCCATCTACCAAAATCCCTACAGTTCCAAGAAAAAATCATACCCCTCCTTATGCTCAAGTTATCAAGAATCTTGTGCCACCTAATGAATGTATCAGCTCTCCTTCCAATACTTCCTTGACCAAGAATGTCTCGTATGACATTGCCCAAGTTTTAAGTCAAATCAAAGTCTCTGTCCCAATTTTTGAGTTGCTTAGGATTCTTGAGCAAAAAAGAGAGCATTTGAATACTTATCTATTGAATGAAAAGAGGATGCCTTGGGGAGAAATGTGAACATTGTGGAGAATCCTCTAGCCATGTGAACATTTTGGGATGAGATGAACAATGCATTCAGATTGCAATATGGTGATAGGAGTGACCCTAGGTTTCTTTTATCAATTTGAAAACATCAAGAAGAATCCCAATGATTTAGTACATGATTTCAACACAAGGTTCAATAAGACCTTAAGGAGATTTCCATCAGGATAAGGCCATGTGATGAGTCATGTTTGATCAAATATACTGATGCATTTGATAAAAAGGATGCTTACTACTTAAGGGACAAGAACCCTACCAACTTGAGGCAAGCATTCACTATGGCCCTACAAATAGAGAATAATATCAAGGAAATAGGAAAACCTCCAAAGAGGGATGGTGTGAAGATAATTAACCTAGAAAAACCCCAGACAAGTAAGGCTGCTGATTTGGAAGAAGTGGTGAAAATTTTGGTAGGGGCTTATCAAGGAGATCTCCTATAAGCTAGCCTGAGTTGACAAAACAGTTGGGCAGAGCTCATAAGGACAACACAAGGAAAAAGGCCAAGACAATTTACAAATCATCAAATAATTAATGACAGAGGCAAAGGAACTGTTGTATTTGGGAATAGGCAGCCTCAAGGCAGAGAAAGTAGAATGGTACCTGATCCTTTGACTGCCAGAGTTGTTGTTGTGGAAGAAACAAAGGTCATTGATTGGTGTGATAGATGTTTCATGCCCCATGCTCCTTGTGAATAATATCAGCAAGAAGAAAATGAAGTTGATGATAAGAGTGATGATGATGTTTGCATGATGGGATGCTCCACTAGCTCACAACAAATGGAAACCTCAACTAAGGTGATAAGTGCCCGAACTACTGCCACTTTTTGGGACTGCATTCATAGAGTACATATTCTCCCTCCCTCTCATACTTTAGAATTAGATAATGTACAAGATTTTGAATTTCCCAATAATGACTTTGAATATTTAAGGGCTTTAATGATAAAAAAGTATGATGGAGGAATCCCATCTGAGGAGGACAAGCAATTAAGAATGAAGAGAAGAATATAACATAAGAAGTAAGGCTATCAAAGGGGTGGGCCTTAGGACAAGCCAAAAGCTCCCTTACTTTCTAAAATTCGTAAAGAGGCTCCTAGGAAAGATCCATCTACCAAAATCCCTACAGTTCCAAGAAAAAATCATACCCCTCCTTATGCTCAAGTTATCAAGAATCTTGTGCCACCCAATGAATCTATCAGCTCTCCTTCCAATACTTCCTTGACCAAGAATGTCTCGTATGACATTGCCCAAGTTTTAAGTCAATTCAAAGTCTTCGTCCCAATTGTTGAGTTGCTTAGGATTCCTGAGAAAAAAAAGATAGCATTTGAATACTTGGAATTGAATGAAAAGAGGATTGCCTTGGGGAGAAATGTGAACATTGTGGAGAATCCTCTAGCCATTGAAGAGTCTAAGACACCATCAACATCAGAAGAGCTAGCTGAACCACCTGAGGTTTATTTGGGGACATATTTGGTAGAATCTTAGTTGAATGTGGATCCATTATTCACCACTTTGATCATCAAGGATAGGTTGCTCCATAACTGCATGTTTGACTCAGGGGCATCATGTAATGTCATGCCTTTGGAGGTCATGAATGAGCTGAATATTAAGGTAACAACAACATATGGGAAGTGCACTACCATGGACTCCAGAGAGGTGCCAGTAGTGGGATGTGTGAAGGGTTTGGTGGTGTAGCTTGCAGCCTACCCAGGTAAAAATTTAAAGCTTGATGTTGTCATAGTTGATTGCCCAACCAAGTGGGGTATGTTATTGTCAAGAAAATGGGCTACAAGTGTTGGTGGTAGTGTCCAAATGGACATGTCTTATGCCACCATCCTAGTTGAGGGAAGCCTTGTCAGGTTATATGGGGAGAAGAAAATGTTGCACCTTATTGAGGATCCCAACAATGCATCCTATGAGGTATTGTATACAAATGTTGATGCTGACAACTTTATGGGATTTGCTTTGATGGAAAGAGCACAATATTGAAGAGTCTAAGTGTCTTGAGTAGATAGGCTCTCCTTGGACTTTATTATTTGATGGAGCTTGCTCCAAATTTTGAAATGGTGTTGGTGTTGTCCTAATTTCTCCAAGCCAGGAAAGGTTTGTTTTTTCCTTTAAGCTTAACTTTGAGTGTACTAACAATATTGCTAAGTATGAGGCATTATTGTTAGGTTTAAGAATTGCTTGGAAGTATGGTGTTAGGGACATCATCGTCAAAGGATACTCAGAGTTAGTTGTCAAGAAAGTCAGAAAACTATATGCCACAAAGAATCAGTGACTAAAATATTACAAGCATCCAGTTTGGGACTTAATTGAGATGTTTGACTCTTTCAACATTGTGCATCATGACAGGAGGTTCAATGACTTGGTAGACAAGCTTGTAATTTGAGGGGTCTCGGTTTGATAGTTTTGCAACATCCCCTTATTGTGAATATGAGGTGGAGGTAGTGACAAGATTCTCTGTCCCTGACAATATAAAACATTGGCAGTTTTTGATGATGAGGCTTAGGTCAAAAGGTTCTTGCAAAATGATGGAGATTTTTCTAATCAAAACATTGATTGGGAGCCAATGGTCTGTACAATAGAGGGGAAGGAAACCTTATTTGGAAAAGGCATCATCCAACTAAAGACCAACACCATTCCTAGAGGGCTGGTTACTCTTGAATTGAATTTTGATAATGTTGATTGCATTATTAATAGGCATATGGAAGCCTCGAGGGATGTTAAGGAGAATGACCTTGGAATGAAGGAGAAACCAAGGAAGATTTGGTTGGGCAGCAATAGTCTCAACAAAGATGAAAAGCAGTCATACATCCAGTTGTTAAATAAATACCAAGATTACATGGCTTGGACCTATTCTGAGCTCAAAGCATATAGAGAAGACCTGTTCAACATGAGATTCCCTTGGAGCCCAGCAAAAACCCTTTAAGAAGAAGCAGAGGCCAATTAATCCTCTGATTATCTCTCAAAATGCAAGAGGATCTGAAGAAGCTAAGGGATGGAGGAATTATCCAGCCCACAAGGTATTCTTCTTGGGTTTCCAACCTAGTTCCAGTAAGAAAGAAGAATGGTGACATCAGGTTGTGTGTGGACTTTAGGAATCTAAACAAGGCCTCAATGAAGGACAACTATCCTTTACCTAACATGGAGCACATGTTGCAGTTGGTGATTGGTTCTGAGTTGCTTTCTACTTTAGATGGCTTCTCTGGTTATAATCAAGTCATGGTGAAAGAATCAGAAAGGATCAAGACAACCTTTAATAATCCATGGGAATGTATGTATATGTTAGGATGAAATTTGTCGATGAATGGAGCCACTTTTCATAGAGCAATGGATGTTGCTTTTTCTGGTTACATTAATGACTTTATCATTGTTTACTAAGATGATGTAACAATTTTTTCAAGAAGGAGAAGTGACCACTTGCTACACTTAGAGAAGATATTGATCGATGTAGGGAATATGGCATCTCACTCAATCCAAAGAAATGCCATGTTGGAGTGCAGAAGGAAAAATTTATTGGTAACATTGTGTCACATGAAGGAGTAATGATTGATCCAAAAAGAGTGGAGGCCATTAGTAAAGTCCCAATTCTAAGAACCAAAAAAGGAATTCAGTCCTTTGAGAAGATTAAATTCATTAGAAGGTTTATATGAAACTTTTTTGAGTTGAAAATCCCAATCACTTCCATGTTAAATAAGGATCATATCATCAAGTGCAAAGAGGCTGCCATCTAAGATTTCAATAGAATTAAAGAGGCATTGAAGTGTGCCCCTGTTTTAGCAGCCCCAGATTACAAGAAACCTTTCCAAATGTTTTATTTCACTTAAGAAAACACTATTGCTTCTATCCTAATGCAGAAGGATGATGAAGGGGCTGAGAGGCCAATTACCTTCTTCAGTAAGGATTTGTAAGGAGCAAAACTGAAATACACCATTATGGAAAGGTAGGCATTTTCCTTAGTCAAAGCAAAAAAGGTTTTTAGGCCTTATATTTTAAGTTCAAAATTTGTTGCTTATGTTCCCCATACCATGGTAAAAGACATCCTGTTAGAGATGGAAGTCTCAAGTAAAATATGTAGATGGGTGAACAAATTGCAAGAGTATGATATGGACATCCAAACCACAAAGTTGGTGAGAGGTTTGGGGTTATCTAAGCTCATGGTTGAGAGAAACTTGCAAACCATTGAGGTAAATGAGATTGAGGAAGAAAGGGTAGTTGTTTTTGAAAGATTGATGAGTTCTGAGTGGTACAAGGATGTGATGTTCTATCTCAGACACTTAAACTGCCTTGAGCATTTGAATAAGAACTAGAAAAGAGATCTTAAGTTGGCTTCCCAAAAATATGTCATTACTAATTTTGGGTTGGCATGGAAGAACCCAGAGGGAGTCCTCTTAAGATGCATCACTAAAGATGAAGCCCCCAAAATAATTTTTGATCTCCATGGAGGAGTTTGTGGGGGAAATTTTGCTGCAAGAGTCACAACACATAAGATCCTAAGGGTTGGTTATTGGTGGCCAACTCTTTTCAAGGATGCAACCATGTTGGTCAGAATATGTGAGAGTTGCCAACATTTCTCTGGAAGGCTAAAGGCTTTAGGCTCCCTACCTTTGCAAGTCTATATCAATTGAAGCCCCATTTAAGCAATGGGGAATGGAATTCATTGGTGAGATTTCAAACCCTTCAAGTGCTGCCATAAGTGGATTCTTGTAGCCACTGATTACTTTACCAAGTGGGTGGAAGAAATCCCCACCAAGAAGGCTACACACCAAGTTATCATGGATTTTATGCTAAATAATATTATTTGTAGGTTTGGAGTACCAGTCAAAATCAAAGCTGATAATACCATGAGTTTTAGGGCTAGACCTCTGGTACCAATGTGTAAAGGATATGGGATCAATTTGACATATGCCTCTAATTATAATCCCCATGGAAATGGACAAGCCGAGTCCAAAAATAAGAATTTACTAAAGATTATCAGAAGAACCTTGGAGTTGAACAAGAGAAAATGGGGTGAACAACTGAAGTTTGTTGTCTGGGCTGATAGGATCACTGTTAAAAGAGCCACTGGAAAGAGTCCATTTGAGTTGGTATATGGGACTCAAGCCCTGCTGCCCCTGCATATGCAATTATCTTCATATCAGTTCATTCAACAACTGGAAGATCAAGAAGTGAGTCCTCATGATGCCCACATCAACCAGATTGTTGAGCTTGATGAAGAGAGGAGGGCATCCCACTAGAGGCATATAAAGTTTAGAGAAAAGATGAAGAAATTGTTTGACAGGAAGGTCACTCCTAGAGCCTTCAATATTGGAGATCTTGTGCTATTATGGGATAACAAGCATGAGGATAAGGGAAAGCATGGAAAGTTTGATTCATTGTGGATGGGCCCTTACTCCATTGACATCAAAATTGGTGAACACACCTTCTTCTTGAAGGATCTAGATGGTGAATTGCTTGAACTACCTATTAATGGTAGGCATCTAAAGCATTTCTTGGATTGATTCCTCTGAATCAAGGTAAACACCTCTTGTATAGTGTATAGTTTGTTGTTTGCGTCCTGTTTTTGTGTTTTTTCTCGTCCTGGTCCGTGGTGACCTATTTTTGTTGGATTCTTTGTTTATTTTTGGAGATGGCTTCATTTCTCTACTCTATAAGATGACTCTATTGCCTAATGGATATTTTGGCACTTGGTCTACTATTGTTCTTGTGGCACTCACAGGGAGTTCCCATCCCCAAGTTGGAGCCAATGTTGGTGCTCAAAATGGTCTCACCCCATCTGTGCCTTTGAAAATTATTCATTCACAGCCTCTGTCATTTTCTCCTCCCCGAATGGTGCTTGGTCGGTCTTATTGCCATTTTTAATCTACTCCTGGGTTGAAGATCATGTGTGGGTCTATATTTGTCTCATGGTTCCTTTGTTCCTCTTGAAAATCTCTCTATATTTTGAGTCTCTCGTGCTCCATTCGTTTAAAACTCATTTTTCTTGTTTCCTCCATTTTCCACAGTCAAGATCTATTGTCCCTGCTTTTTTTCCCTAAATACTCAAGAGAAATGAGTTGATGTGTCCCTAAGGATCGTATTTGAGCCTTACTGACAATCTTAAATTCTTTGTCCTTGAAGAGAACCTCATTTTTTGGATCGAATGGATGCTTATATGTGTTTTACGGTTTGACGGGCATTTCTCCCGAGTCAAATTTGCATCATTCAATCGACAGGGAAATGTGGCACCTCTTAGTTGGATGCGGGTCAGATTAATACTTCAAAAATTCTATAAAAAGCCTCAACTTTAAAATGTATCCACATGGAGGAACGACACTCGTTTGAGAATCAAATTTTTGGTTTGGCTTTGAAGTAGCATCGGGAGGACATGTGGAGGGTTAGTAGGAAAGAGACACGTGGAGACTTTTTCAAGGTTTCCCATACTTACAAAAATTTCAAAAGGTTTTCGGGAAGTCTAGGACATGTGGAGGAATGACGCTCATTTGAAGATCTACTTTTGGGATTTTCCTTGGAGTAGCACCGGGAGGACATGTGGAGGCTTCTACTGCTTGGCCCAGACTTAGAAAATTTTTATGCAAATTGATACAGTTTGGCGGAACAGAGACATGTGGCTAGCCCGCACTCACTCGGGTGGTCTTCAACTTGGGTGCCATCTAAAAGAAGCACCATGCGGAAATGTGGGGCACTCCTCTCACTTTGCATTTTACTTAGACAATGGCCAAAAGGAGACTACCTAAGAGCTTGAATAGTGGTGCCTTTCCACTGAGCTTCAAGCCTTCAAACAAATTTTTCTAGAGCAGGACACATGGCAAGCCCGTGCTCATTCAAGGTATCAAAATTTTGGGACCACCTCAAGGTGCGTCGTGGTGACACATGGCAATTTGAAAATTCATAAGGGGTAGGGAAGCAAACCATTAGAGGTGACTTAAACTTTTCACCTCTTTGCTTCATAAAGGTTAAAACATCAAAATGGCCCACAAGCCCGATGGGAAATAGTCAATGTTTTTCCCCGGTCAACGGCGGAGGTGCGGACTGCGGAGGAAAATTGGAAAATTTTCCTTTTGAGAAAAAAGAGTTAAAAGTAAAAGGGGAAGTGTAGTTCCACTGGGAGACACATTGGGACACGTGTCAAAAGTATTTCTCAAGGGCAGAGCTACAAGGGAAAATTGGAAAATTTTCCTTTTTTTCAAAAGAGAGTCAAATGGCAAAAATTTTCCGGAGTCCTTTGGGACCCACCTTAGGACACATGTCGGGCCCATTTTCAGAAGTGAAGGTGTAGAAAAATGGGAAATTTTTCCATTTTTTCAAAAGGGTCAGAAAAGGTCAAAGGAAGCCCCGAGCCTATTTTTGGATCTTCCACATGGATGGCCCACATTTAAATCAAAGATCAACGGCTGCTGAGTGTCTAAATCTGATTTTCCCCATTTTTCTGTAAAACTTTTGGGAGTGCTAGTCTTCATGATTTATTGTTATTTCCTACACGCCAAACAGAGGAGCGAGTTAATTTTGATATCTAGAGTTTACTGGGGGAGATCTGGAGATGAATTTTGCCATTAAAATGGTCTGACTCTCAAGCCTGATCTGGGTTTCCATTTTTCTTCCCTTGAGCACGCAAGGGGTCAGATTTGATTGATATGGGACAAAAGTGGTTGTTGAATGGATGGAGGTGTGTTTTTCCTGAGAAAGGAGTTGAATGTGGGAATAAATCGAAGAGATTTGCCCTCGAGCACCTAGAAACTTTTACAGATATGATTACGTGAATCATGACAAAGCACCGTGCATTTAAAGTTTTTGTCTTTTTAGAGGAAGGGGCTCTATTGGAAATTCTATAAAGGGCATGAATTCATCGTGCAAATGGTTGGGAGTTTTGGAAAATATCGGGCTGATTCTCTCCAACAGAAAAATCTTGACAGAGCCCATCCATTTTGAGAAGTCAGTCTAGAGAAGTATGTATATCTCTCTTTGTGTAAAATTTGATCATTTCCTACACGCCAAACAGAGGAGGGAGTTAATTTGATATCTAGAGTTTGGTGGGGTAGATCTGGAGATGACTTTCTCCATTAAAATGGTCTGACTCTCAAGCTTCATCTAGTTTTCCATTTTTCGTCTCCTAAGCACGCAAGGGGTACAATTTGAGTAATTTTGGGCGGAAGTGGTTGGATAATGGATGGAGGCATGTTTTCCCTAAGAAAGGAGTTGAATGTGGGAAGAAATCGAAGAGATTTTCCCTCAAGCACCTGGAGACTTTTACAGAACTGATTTTACGAATCACAAAAGAAGCATGGAACGCATTGGTACATTTAAAGTTTTTGTCTTTTCAGAGGAAGGGGATCTATTGGAAATGCTATAAAGGGCATGAATTCATCGTGTAAATGGTTGGGAGTTTTGGAAAAGATCAGGACTGATTCTCTCCATCGAAAAAAATCTTGACAAAGCCCATCCATTTTGAGAAGTTGTCTAGAGAAGCTTGTATATCTCTCTTTGTGTCAAATTTGATCATGTCAAGGTGGTTGCAAGTGTAAAGCCATTGAAAATCTTTGAGATTGTTCTGGAAACTTTCCCTTGCTGATAAATTTGATCAAACTTTGAGTTATTCTGTGTTAATCTTGAGTAAAGTGTATTTATTTCATTTCTAAATGCATACGGGTAGTTTTTCTTGTTTCTATTACAATATTGTACCAAAATATAGTCCAATCACATAGGTATCAGTCCTTGTGATAGTTTAGTGGCATCTGCAATTTCATTTCTCAGAAGAGCCTTCATCTGGGAATGGGATAAACGATTTAAAATCACTTTTATTTCATTTTGTTGATAGAGATTATCTGTAAGCCTCTGGGTGTACCTCAGGTGTGACTTGGTTTAAATCTTGATTCTTTATTGGGTCCTTTGACTCGATCCTTCATGACATAATCCCACAGGTTGTGTGAAAGAGTGCTGATCTGGGCCTCCATTGAAGCACATATTCTAGTTGAGGAAACAATTTAACTTTTGTGGCATTTTGTTGATTGAATCTTTCCATTTCACATAAGATCTCAAGGATCTGGTGAGTCAAGTCCATCTTGTCTCCCATCCCACCAAAATTCATTTAACAACAACCAATCCTACCCATACTACCCCCTGTTGTTGCTCTGTATCAAATGTCTTTAGTAACCTTTTCCTTGTTGTGAAAGTATCTCCATGATCTGGAAGTGACAACTCGTGAGAGTCAGATCTAGTGTGTTGATCATATTTTCCCCAAGGTCTTCTCTACAAAATTTATGCAAAAGAAGGGTACTGTATCTCCTTTCTGATAATAGAGGTTACAAAATAGGTTCTCTTACCTTGGTTGAAAGGCACAACCTAAAATAGTTAGGATAAGATCATATCCTTTTAAGGTGCTACCCATCTCTCCACAAATCCAAGTAACAAAGGGACAATCAGACCTCCTCCCCAACTACAAAATGACATATATTTATGATCTAGCTGCCTCTAAGCTCCATGTTGAATCAGTGTTGCTGCTTGGATTGAAAAGGAGAACAAATTTGGGTACCAACATGTGGGATAAAGGTAAAACATGATTAGGAATGGATAAGGTTTCTTTATAAAAGGTAATATTGATTTAGAAGAGTTTAATTTGTCATGAGTAAGTCATGTGAGTTGGGGGATTTTTAGTTAATCAAAGGTGATTAATTAATAGATAGAGGTAAGCGGATAGAAGCTAATTCAAGGAAAATTAGTATGATTTGCAAGATGTAAGAGAGGAATTTTATCCAAGAAATGGTAATTTATTGATTTAGCGTTATGAGCACAATTAATTAATAATAATAATTAATTAAAGCAAGTAGAAGAAAATATTAATTAACGAAATGTATTTAATCGACATCCTTAATGATAGGAAGGATAACTAATCAATGAAAGATCGTTAATTAATGAACATGAAGAGGAATGTTATATAATTAGTGGAAAAGTGCTAATTATTACAAAAATGATGAGAAAGAGGATAATTAGTGCAGTATTAGCATTAAATCATGTATAAGTGGATTCTAGGTGTCTATATTTGCCCCTCTTTAGAGTGGCGTAAGTAATGCCACTTCAAAGATAGTATACAAGTACGAAAAATAAAATTTCAGAAGAGATAGAAGAAAAAATTAATATAATGAAGTATGCCCCTCGAGTTTTGATGGTGTGATGAAAGAGGGCGATTGATGATAAAAAATATGAGATACTAGAATAGAATAAGTAGAAGAATTTATCCCTATTGCCCCAAGTTTCTTTTGAAGAAAAGTGTTGATAGAAGGAGAGTGATATGGAAGAAAAATGAATATGAAAAGAGATGGATATAAGCTATCATCTTTCCAATGTAAAAACCAACTTTATTTCATCATTTTTCTTATAATCGATGTCATTGGTACTTACTAAAAGGAATGGACAGAAGTGTAGTATGACATGAAAATCCATATATGAACAAATGTCCATAGCTAGAAACACCAAATCCATCCAACATAAAAATGCAATGCCATACGAGAAAGTAAAAGATATTTAAATCCCTTTAACACACATAATGTAATGTAATATGAGAAAGTAAAAAATATATTTTGATAGAGAAACATAATGCAATGTTTTTGTTATCAAACTTTGATTGACTGACTGTGTGAATTAATTAAAAGATGGTGCCCCAAGAAAGGATACATGCATGGGGAATAACAGAGAGGACACTTGGGTCCTATGAAAAGCAATGCACTATGAAACCGTGAACCAACTCATTATAGATCAAGATGATCTGCGAGTTGCACACAAGAACAAGCGAGAACCAAAGAGAGATGTTTTGCATGATGATTTTTATTATTTTATTATTATTTTTAGAAACATATTTGAATGTTTTTATTTTTAGAAACATATTTGATTTTTTTATTTTTAAATTTTTCGAAACTATGTACATGAAACAAAGAAACATGGATGCCCCCAACACTAGATGGGATGTACACAAGAATAATGCCACACGTACGAGAAAGTGAAGACGTGACATGCCCCAACAATAAGGTGGGAGTATTCAAGACAAAATCTTTACACGTAGAAGAGGGATCAAGTCCAATATAAAATAGGTTCAATCATGAGGGAGCAAGGATGTCCCCTAGCGTAAGCTAGCCAAGAAACACATGATAGAAAGGAAGTGGGTGATTTATTTATTAAAGGGGCACAAATGTGTCCACAAACATAACAAAAGGAAATATTATTCACATTGATGTTCTAAATGAAGATAAATAACAAGAGGACGATCTAAAAAATGTTTAGATGGCGATCGATGAAAAATTGATTAGCCTAAGGCACAAATCATGAGACAAGACATACACTAAAGTAATAGTTTGAGCAAGGTACAAAAATCAACACTTGGTAACATACTAATCCTATTTTCTCATAGAGATCTAGTGTGTGCATGTGGAAATGAATTACCTCTTGAAGGAAAGAGTTGATAGACAACAAGTGAAGACACTAGCCAATGTGTAGGAATGATTTAGTTTAAAAGGTGATTTGTGAATGGATTGTGGAAGGAGATCTATACATTGCTCCACTTTGCCAGCTAGGCATCCATAGCCCCGATGGAGATGCATTTGATTCTAATCACAACATTTCTCTACTACTAGTCAGACATCCATAGCCCCGATAGAGATTATTGGAAATACCCCAAGAGAGAGTTATATATCAATTTGCTTTTTCTTTTATCTTTTGCTTTTTGATTGATTGATTTTGATTCTTTTTCTTTCTGAAAACTTATTTCAGCTCTCTTGTTTTACAAGGGTTAAGAACCACCGATGGCTTAATAGAAGGTTGTTGAAGATATTTTGATGAGGAAATTGGCTAGTGTCAACAAATATACCCAAAAATTATTACCAACAAGTTTATTATATGTACATATTGATAGGATCTCTAAGAGGTATGCCGTTCTTTAATTTACCAAGATAATGAAAGACCAAGGTCAAATAAATACCATAGAGATAAATGTTGCAAAATATATATGAAATAATATAACCAAAATATCACCGAAGGGATGAAAATGGTGGATGAATTGTAGAGGAATATGAAAGAAAGGAAGAAAGAACATCCATGTGTATGTAATACCTGATTGCAATGTTTGATCTTTGTACATTTGATTTTTTTGTAATGTTTTAATGTTTTCACATTTTATTTTATTTTTATATTTATTTTTGTATTTTTGAACTATTTTATGATTATTTTATATTTTGATGGTTATCAGATGAAACATGTCACTCTGCATGATAGGATCCAACAATGATGTTCACGATTTCTTTGATAAGAGATATTTAATGTGTTTATCTATCAAGTGTAATATTATCCCCAATATCGATGATCGTGGCAAGCTCACACTCAACAAATGATTGTGATTGTTTTGATTTTCCTATCCATAGTTTTTGTACTTTGCTTCATAATTGATGGGTAAGTTGGTGTGCATTCTAGAATCATGTTTGATTTTGAATTTTATAATCATTTAATTTTTGGGATCCTTGGAGCTCTTGATTTTTGGTCTTATCTTGTTAAAAAAATTGTCTAGGTTTATTATAAGCTAATGTTTGAATTTTCTGATCCTAGGAAGTGGAAGAAGAACATGGAAATTTAGAATTGATATGAGAAATGATGATTTTCATGCCAAAATCATTGGTAGAATGAGAATGTGATGGACGAAAATGATATGGTTTAAGAATTGAAGAAGATGGGATACAGGGAAGCGAGCCACGGATAGAAGATGAAAGACTACTTAGATGTGGCCCCAATATAGAGGAAGAAGGGATACTAAGATGTGATCTAAGAATAGAAGAAGATGGGATACTAGATCGCGACCCATAGATGTAAGATGAAGGGCTACTAGGATGTGGTACAAGAATATAAGATGATAGACTACCCTGGGTGACCCATACATAGAAGACAAGGGGCTAGTTGGATGTGCCCTAAGAAAAAAATAAGATAGTGGACTACTTGAAAATGTCCCACATATCATTGAGGGAGGGATACTAGAAGGTGACCCACACCTAGATGAAGATGAAGGGCTACTTGGTGTTAACCCCTAAGAGATTGTGATTGAGGAATTTTGATAGACAAAGAGTGAATGGGTGAAGAGAAGATAGGACATGGATCGGTAATACAGAGGAGTTTCATTACATAATGAATAATGTGAAGATAGAAGAATAAGAGGAGGATCAAGTTATAGGATCTAAGGATCTTCCTCAATTTCTCGATAAAAGGAATAAACCTTTTTCTCACAATATGTGGATGCATCGAAGTCTAAAGATAATAATTACTCCTAATATGTTATAGGAATATCTTCATGTGCCCCTATAAATGCCCTAATTGTTTCTTCATTCTAAAAGAGGTCAGATCAAGTACAATTTGTTGATCAACCACTAGGGGTTGGTTGGAAGAAAGAGATTCAATTGGTGTGGAAGACTTAGAATATGTTTGATGATGATTGATAGAATAAGATGACATGGGGGACGAAGAATATGTGGAGTTAGATGTCTCATGAGTAGAAGAAGGTGGTATGAACCTACCTATATGATGGTATATCATCTACAAACTAGTAGGATTAAGTCCAAATGCTAAAGATTGTGACCCATGGGTTGATTCGATACAATTGAATAGAAGGAATTTGATTTAAACGAATCTTCAAACAAGGAAGACTTTGTGGGGGTGATATATGAAGGAGGTCATGCGAAGAAGGGGAGGACCATGATTCAAGAATCACATTGGATGAAGAATAATAAGGGTCCTGTGAAGAAAGAGAGGACCGTGATTCAAGAATTGTATTAGATGATTGATTGGAGGGATTTGAGTTCACGTGTATCTTCAAAGGAAGAAGATGTCATTGAGGTGACTGATAAAAGAGGTCCTACAAAGAAAGGGAGGATCGCGGCATAGGAATCGTATAAAATGTATGACAAAGAGGGTCATGTGAAGATAAGGAGGACCATGACATAGTAGTCACAAATATTTAGAGGCGGATAACGTTATTTAGGTGATTGATAATAGAGGTCCTGGAAAGAAAGGGAGGACCATGATTCAAGAATCACATTGGATGAATAATAACAAGGGTCCTATGAAGAAAGAGAGGACCGTGATTCAAGAATTGTATTAGATGTTTTATTGGAGGGATTTGGATTTGCGCGTATATTCAAAGGGAGAAGATTTAATTGAGGCGACTTATAAAAGAGGTCCTGCAAAGAAAGGGAGGACCGCAACGTAGGATTTGTATAAAATGTATGATGAAGAGGGTCTTGTGAAGATAGGGAGGACCACGACATAGGAGTCGCATTAGATGAATGATGAAGATAATTTTTAATGACACAAATATTTAGAGGAGGATAAATTTGTTTAGGTGATTAATAATAGAGGTCATGCAAAGAAGGGCAGGACCGTGACTTAGGAGTCGACTTAGATGAATTTGAATAGTAGTTTGGATACGAATCATTAAAAGAGTCAGAGGAAATATTTGGATTGGAATCCTCAGAAGAAGAGGAAATGTTTGGATTAAAATTAGAAGAAGAGTTGGGGAAATGAATAATAATTTGGATCAAAAGTGTCCAAACCATACCAACGACTATGAGAGGAACCAAACGGGGTTACTTGGATGGGTTCTCTAGCGTGAAGAACCAAACGGGGTTTAGTCATGATTGACGTCTATTGATGAAAATGCTGAAATTTTGATTCCTTATTGTTGTATGTATAAGGGACCTTGTGATAATCAATCATTTTTATCGTTGTTTGATACAAATTCCTAGACCTAAATAATGTGATTGAACTTATTCAAATTGAAGAAGGCTTCATGTTTATTTGGGAAACATAACAGAAAACCAACTACACATTTCGTAAAGATGGGGATGCTTATGTGATTTTATAAAGGGAGATAAGGAGAACATACATCGTGATGAATCAAGATTGATAATCCAACAAGTTTTGGAAAACAAGTTTGGAGGTGTAAATGTCAAAGGATTGATCAATTTTTAGCAACATAAAGGATTACAAAGGAAATATTTCCAATATTTGATTGGTGTAAAATTTTCTTGATAGGAAATGTTTTTACTAAGGTTTGAAAGATATGTTCAAAAATGACCATAGACTTAGGCAAAAAAAAGAATATCAAGAGGATCAAAGACCCAAAGGATTGTCCTAAAAATGATTTTATAAGATGGATAAACACAAGGAACAATCATGCAAGTTCAAAACACAAAGCCAAATTAATGACCAAAGAATAATGAATGATAAAGAATCAATGAATCAAAGTTATTTTCTTAAATGGGTAATTCAATATGACTAATGAAACACAATCACAAAATTTTATTTGTTTTAAACCAATAAATCATCAAATTATTTCCTAAGTCTATTTCCAAAATGATAGTTGGCATTGTATGATTATTAAAAAATGTCCCTACTTATGTCGAGTTCAAATAAATGAACAAGGCGTAAGTAATAACAAGAAGTTAACATGACCTCCAAACAAAGTATACTAGAAGAAAGCCCAAATTCAATCAAGACCTATATTCCAAAAGGTGTCAGTTACAATTGTGAGTGACACAACAATTTCACCAAGATATGTTAACCAAAATTTGCGAGAAAGTAAGGTATTGATATCAAGATGATATTGATATAACACACACAAGTGGTAACACTTAACACTCTTCGAATTGAGGTAATAGTTATAATCAGACTAAAGCAATAGTAAACCTATGAATTTTTAAATTTTATATAGCGTAACCTTATAATATAGGTACTTAGGTCAATTTTACAAGAAACAAGACGTAAATATATCAATTTTGGTGACATAATATAAACAAGATAACCGTTCAAAGGAGAATCAAAGTGATGAACCAAGCCTAACTATGATGACGATGTTGACTTGGGTATCAACATAAAAAGGCTACCAATGATATTAAAACATCTCCACACACTTCATATGTTAAACAACCCACCACAAACTTGGATGGGCGTAAATGGACACAAAAGTGGAAGAAACAATCAATTGATAATGCAAAGGTAGTCACTCTTATTTTGATAAAAAAGTGTCAAAAGAAAGTGAAGGAAGTAGATCAATTGAGGCTAAAAACATGTTGGCCTCACTTTGGTAGAGTTTCACCTTTCCTTAGGGAAAGTGAAAAACTAAGCAAAATTAACGCTTCACACATTTCGTGATGAACAATAGCTCTGAACTCAAATTGTCTTTGATATGGTCCAAGTAGGCCTCTAGTCAAAGATGGCTTCCTAGGTGGTTCACTCAACTAGGTGTCACAAGTTATCTAAGAGCGAGCTCAATTTTCCAAGAAAAGTCACACTAACTAATTCTTAGAGTATCTCAGCTTTACTTTACCCCTTTAAGCACAATGGACAATAAATGCATCCATTATGTACTCTCATTGGGGTCACGATATAGATAAATTTGATGCTAAATCTCAAAAATGGTAGAAAATAGTCAAGTAGGTTATGCATAGCATTTTAAGTTTCTCCCACAAGGTTCCCTCTTGCGTGGACTACTTTGGGGTTCCTAGGACCACCCCCATTGTTGTATCTTAAGGCTTATGCCAAAGGGGTTATGTCCTAGTTTTAAGAGACGGGGCATACCCTTATTCAAACCTGCAAATCAAGTGTTTTAAATGTGGTGTGTTTTTTTAATATTTTATACTTAATGTGGTTTATTCTTTCACTATTTGGCAACCTACAATGCAAGTGTACTTAGAAATTTTTATTCAAACTCCTTTCTTTGACAAGCATTTTTAGGTCCTACACTCAAGCGTTAGTAGTTCTCTAAGAAAATCACATTATTTAAAAGAGGATTAATATTTTTTTTTTATTCTCAAGATCATGCAAAGATAAAAGAGAAAATCATACACAAAAAAATAATCCAACTAAAAATTAAAGGAAAGATTTGTAATTAAAGAACCATATAAATTTTTTTGATAAATGTTCACTCACTTAAACCAAAAATGAAAGATGAAGTTTCCAATAAACCAAAAATGAAGAATAAAGTTTCTTTTGATTATCAAGATCACCCTAAGGTGCAAGAGAATATCATACACAACATTTATCCCAACTAGATAGAAATGGAAAAATTCAAATCAAAGGACCATAAAAGAATGCTTTGTAAAAGGTTTATTCCCTTAAGCAAAACCAATAATCTAATTTCTAAGTTAATACAAATGTTAAAAATATAGAGATCAAAGTTTTTTTATTCTCAATATCTCCAAAAGGTGCAAGAGAAGAGAATACTAAAGCTTTGGTCTAAATAAAGTAAAGCATTGAAATACAACATTCATCAAAACATTTGACATGTTAGAAAATGACCAGTTTACAATAAAGGGAATACCTACAGATTTTTAAGTATAAATATTTAATTTATGTTTTTATTGCATAGTTCACTTCAATACCTTTCCAATGCAAAAAACAGAGTCATTTTGAGTTTGGAAGAAAAAGTTATGGCTTTCGGAAGATGGGTTACACATATGCTCTTATGCAAACATTAGACACGTTAGAAAATGACCAATTTAATAATAAAGGTAAGAACTACATATTCTATAAGAATAAATCTCAAATTTATGTTTTTATTACATATTTAACTTCAATACCTTTCCAACGCAAAAAAAATTAATTCATTTCGAGTTCGAGAGAAAACATTATGGCCTTCGAAAGATGGGTTACACATATGCTCTTATGATCATTAGTATGCACTTGACATGCCCTCAAAAAATGTTAAAAAAATGTTCCTTAATCTGAAAAATGGTCAAATATTGCTAACAAAGATTTAATTTTGAAAACAACCCATCACATTAATATATGAATAGGAGACTCAATGCTATCAAACATTAACATTCATGGCCAAAACTTAACATTTTCAAGAAATTGACAAAACTAACATGTATAATGTTGAAAAAGTAAGCTTTAAAAATGAAAACATGATGAAATCTTGAAATTTTCTCACCAAGATTAATTTTGATATAAACCCACCACATTAATCTTTAAATATAAGATTTATCACTATCAAACACTAACCTACATGCTCAAGAATTTAAGATTTTTAAGAAATTGACAAAACTAGCATGTAGAATGTTGAAAAAGTAAGCTCTAAGAATGAAAACATGGAGAAATCTTGAAATTTTCCCATCAATTTCAATTTTGATAGCACTTCACCTCCTTTATAGCTACAGGAAGACTCAACATATGAAAACTTAACAAAACAAGTTAAGAAAAACAAGTAATGTCAATATATGCAAAAAGAGGGTTAGTAAGCAAAAATGAAACTTAACTACAAAAAATTTAAATTAAGTGCAATGGAAAATGGAGTAAGTCCCATTAGGCGTGCCAAATTTTTTCATGTATAATTAACAAAGCTATAAATTAAAACTAATATCAACATATATTCAAAAGAAAATGTTAATTAAACAATGAACCATTAAGATAAGAGCTTAAAGGAAATGCTTCTTCAATGCATAAATGGAATTACATTCTAAGTTATTTCCTACTCTCTATGATTGCTAACTTAAACTATGAACCTATGAAGAACATAAGCAATCAAATTGTATTTTCTTGATCTCAAATATTTATAATGGAATCTCACCAAGAATGGCTACAAGGCCATTTTTGATCTTCCCATATTACTCAAGTTTGAGTGAAAGGATACAAGATGGAGAAGCTATTTCCAACAATGGAGAATTGCTGAAGATCAAAATGCTTATAGTATTTCACTATTCAAAGCATGGTGCAAGAAGAAAGGTATAAATGAGGGTTCTTTATATAGTTTTCTTGAAGAGGAAAGGCTAGCAAATTGATGAATGTGGGATAAAGGTAAAACAAGATTAGGAATGGATAAGGTTACATTATAAAAGGTAATATTGATTTAGAAGAGTTTAATTTGTAATTAGTAATTCATGATAGTTTGGGATGTTTTAATTAATCAAATGTGATTAATTAATAGGTAGAGGTGAGCTTATAGAAGTTAATTAGAGGAAAATTAGTATTATTTGTGGTATGTAAGAGAGATATTTGATCCAATAAATGATAATTTATTGATTTGGAGTTGTGAGCATAGTTAATTAAAAATAATTAATTAACCCAAGTAGAAGAAAATATTAATTAACGAAAGGTCATTAATTGGAATCCTTAATGATAGGAAGACTAATTAATTAACGAATATGAAGAGGAATGTTAGATAATTAGCGAAAAAGTGCTAATTATTAAGGAAATGATGAGAAAGAGGATAATTAGTACAATATTATCATTAAATCATGCATAAGTGGATTTTAGGTGTCTACATGTGCATTGTGCACATGGATGCTTTGGGTGAAGCTCCCACTTCACTTGGAAGGTGAAAGGAGGTGGTCCCCAAAGTCCTTGATCCTTTTGGTTTGATCTTAGGCCTATTTTGCTGTTTGAGAAAGTTTTCTATTTTGTTGAGTATGTCCATTTAAATGTCTTGAGTGTTTTGGATTGTAGTTTGTTTGTGGAATCCATTCTTGTACTTAGTTGTCAAATGTTTCTCAAGATCCTTCATTGTTATTTGGTTGGGGCTCGGGGGCCAATAAGGGGATGGATTCTCCTCTTATTGGATTAAAGGTTGGGTGGAGAGTGTTTCCTATTCCCCCTTCCTTTGTATTGTGATCCTAGCTTTTGAAAGATTGAAGAATGAAAGATTGAAGATTCAAGTTGGGAGAAGACATGAAATAAGACTTGTGTTTGGATTTGTTGAAATCTTTATGTTGTATTTGTTATCCCCGAATCACAGCACCCCTGTGCATGTATTTGAACTCACAGTGTGATTGGATAACATGGGTACTATCTCCAAGTTGTGGGACTTGCTACTTGAGACAGACCTCCAGAGAAAGTTGGTTCTTGTTCCTAAACTACTTCCGCCACTATCTACTCTAGTGCGGGATAAGCTAACTATTCTAATCTAAATTTCCAAGGGACCAGGGAGAGAGAATACATAAAATGAAAGCCTACACTAAAGCGGTGATACACCAGAAAAGGAGGGTGTGAGAGTAATCTCCAAATGTGTGAAATACAGAGGGAAAGTGCACACTAGAAGAGGTGATGACAGTTCACCATAATCTAGCAAAATGCATTCACAACAATATTCCAAGCATACACAATGTTAGTGAATTCCTGCAAGAACATAATAATAGACGCAATATTCTTGTAGAAAGATAAAAGGGGCAAGAATAATGCAAGAAAAACAGAAGGGGAAGATACATCCACAAACTTTGTATTTTATTGCTTCTGGTATGCACTGATTCAAATTATTACAAGATAAGGGCCTGGATCACCATGAAAGGAATCCACTACAAGGGCCTACAACACACTGGCTTCACAAAGCAATTTTGACAGAGCTTTGCTACCCAAAAACTCTCTCTTACAATGAGCCCAACACTCCAATTTATAGAAAAAGAGAAGGAAAAGAGAAGGGAAAATGGAAATCCCGAAATCTGTCCTTCAACCACCTGTAAGATGCATTAAATTGAGTGGAATGGTTATACATTACTTTCAAAAGGCTCCCCATACTGTCCCATGTGCTGTAGCAGAGAAAGAATGATGACCATGCCTCTTAATTGCACTCTCAGCTACCAAATAAAACACTGTTCTGAACCCGGCCACGTTTTCTTAAAAATATCAATCAATTTCTTATCAAATCTGGAATTTCTTGATTTCGTGAATCGGGCTTGGAACTAAGATTCCAACTAATTTTGTGCGATTTCGTTGAGAAATGCAAAAGTTATGGCCTTCTCGAGTGCGGGAAGCTATTTTGGGCCCTGCAGCGGCGTCATTTTGTCATTTGACGGGAAAGAGCATTGATCGATCGGAGCCGAATATTTTTATCTTAATTAAATATATCTACCCTCATTAAAAATAATAAATCCATTTTTATCTTAATTAAATATATCTACCCTCAGGACATCGTGTCGTTCCGTTCGAAGTCCAATTTTGTGAAAATCGGAGCTCGAGTCAAAAGTTATGGCCGTTTGAAGTTTCGCAGTCAAACATTGACTTTTCCTCTTCTCGTCTTCACCCATTTCACGCTTTCGCGTCCCACGCGTCCCTCGCGTACTTTTCATCTCGGCTGTCTCGGCTACCTTCTGGATCGTTTGTTCCCATTTCACCCGGTTCACCCGGTTCGCATCCTTTTGGCCCGCTTGTCCCACTTTGTTTCGATCGCTTGTGCTGATTTCGGGTGAACCGGCGGTTCGCGTCCATTTGTCCCAAATGTCCCGGGCTTGCTCCCTCTCAAAGCCAGCTTAGCCAATTTTTCTCTCTTTTGGCGGATTGGCTTTTCGTGCCTGCCGCGTACTTCGGCCTCGATTGTCCTAAATGCTATTTGGGCGCTGGAGGCTTTTCGGCCGATCCGCGCATTTTTTCCCAAATGTCCCAATTGCTCCTAGGACTAGGACTTAGCCGATTTTCACAATTTTTCGGATCAACCTACTTGCCTTCTGCGCAACCATTTTTCACATTTTCTCGAGCTTGCTCCTTCCTTCTTTGGCCAGGGAGTTAGAAAAATATCCGAGGGGACCTCGAAACATGATGTTTGCTCAATCAATCAATGTGCCCGGACTTGAATATTTCGATGCATGTTATCAAATTACCCCGGGGTGAATTTTGGATAACGATATTTGATCATATTATTATTCCCACTTTGAGTTGAAGCTTGTAACATTTCTATGATTGAAGGAAAGTTGTAATATTTCATTTATTCCAAACTAAAATGAGTTAGTGAATGTAGAAAGATATCTTAGTTTCTTACCTTATTGGGAAGGATTACTCTTAATGAAAAAAAGGATTTAAAGTATTTCATTGTAAAAGGATATAAGTTAGCTCCTAGATTCGTGGGTCCATTTGAGATCTTGGAGAAAATTGGTCCCTTAGCTTATCGTTAGCCTTGCCACCCATCTTGTCAAGGCGTGAAAATGTATTTCATGTTTATGTTCTTAGGAGATACATTATAGATCCCTCTCATGTATTGGATTGGAACGCGTTGTAGGTGCAGGAGTAGGGACTGGTGACATGGAGCATGTGCACATCATAGATCACAAGACTCTAGGCCTTTGAGGCTGTAAGATTGACCAGGTGCAAGTCTAGTGGGATAGGTATGATGAAAATGTAGCCACATGGGAGGATGCTACTTTGTTACGGACCCAATTTTCACACCTATTTTAGGGACTTCGAAGAGGAATTCGAGTTTAAGGGGAGGGGGATGTAGTTCCGAATCCCCTTCAAAACTATTTTCCTTGTGTTGATATTACTTTTGGACTGATACTTAGACATTTTGATTATGATTAATTGATTGGTAGATGATAGATTATGTAGATATTTGGACTATTGACATGTTGAGATTCACATTTTGAATGTGATACACTAGATGACATTGGTAGACATTTCAATATATTCCGAGTTGCATAATTTAGTTATTATATTGACACGTTATACTCTAGATACTACGAGTAGAATTATAATCTTATGTATCTTAGAATCAAATTATTTGATATGTTTATATATTATATAATTACTTTATTTTGGATGATGAGAATTGATTTTTATATGTATATTTGTCTCGATGTTGTTAATTCGAATGTAAGGAAAGAGAGGTATTTTGTTTTTGTTGCAGGACATTTTATTACATACATCGAAAAGGGATAGGGGACTAAGTACAAAAGGATGTCGGTTGTAGTGAAAATGGCCAGAATTTGACAACTTGTGTAATGTTATGTTGTGTTGTGTTGTTTTTGCATGCCTAGTTAGGTGGTTTCCCATGCGGGTGACCTCACATGTGTGGCTATGTGCTGATATTTTTTCCTTTATTTTAATTTTGTGTGTGTTTTAATTGTGTATATGTATTTAATTATTGGAAATTATTGTCACTTTATTAACAATTATTATTATGTCTTAATTAGCTAATCCAAGTTAATTTATTAATTAAAATAAGGATGTGTCAATGGGATAAATATGAGGGTAGCTGGTCCTTGAAATCTTGTGCATGTAAATTGGATTTGTGTTTGTTTTTGTGTTATGTAATCCCCTCCAACTTCAAAATTCGGATTTTGACTTGGGAGGCTTTTTTGGAGATTTGTGGGACAAGCTAAGTTTGTCCCATGCCTCTTAAATTCACCTAACAACCATACCTATGGTATGGGGAGTTAATTTTAGACTTATTTATCCATTTTGGAGTGTATAGAGGTGAAAAAAATTGCACTTTCCTAATTACCACACTTAATTGGTCCTTGGTAGGCAAGGTGTGCAAGTTTGAGCTTCTTTTAGGTTGTCATAGTATTACATTTAATTTATTGTCTTAGGAATGGCGTTTTGACTAGTGTTTGGGAATGGAGGAATGATGAATCGACATCCTACATGGAGCCATCTCATCATCCTCACATTAAATTTCTATTTATAGATGGAATTTGAGAGAATTGGGGTTACTTGTTCATTTTCTTTCTCTTACATTTTTGGATTTGGGAGCTTGTTGGAGTTTCTTTTGGAGTGTGCTTGGCTTGAAGGTTTCAAAACTTGTGGAGTGAAGTTCTCTTGGAATATTTATAGAGAGGTAGGCTCTCCAGCTTTGTTGTTGTTTTTTATTTATGCTTGTAGATGTGAAAATTTTGTGCTTGTTAAGTATTGCAAGAGTGTTGTGAATGTGTTGTTTTTGTGTGGTTGGGTAGTTTCCTTAAGTTGGGTGTGTGGAGATGGATTTATGGGACCATTGGGGAGGGAAAAGGGAGATGTGAGGCATGAATTTTGGAGGGAGTGTGATTGAGAGTTTCACCTATGGGGAGTGAAAAGGAAAAACATGGTCATATTGTTGCATACTTGCAAGGGAGAGATAATGTTGTTTTGTTTTTGTATTGTGCACATGGAGGCTTTGGGTGAAATTCCCATTTCAGTTGGGAAAGAAAAGGAGGTGGCTCCCATATTCATTGCTACTTTTTGGTTTGATCTCAATCCTATTGTGTTTTTTGAGAAAGTTGTCTATTTTGTTGAGTATGTCCATTTTAATGTCTTGAGTGTTTTGGATTGTAGTTTGTTTGTGAAATTCATTATTTTATTACGTTGTGATATGTTTCTAAATATCACTCCTTTTTTTCTTGGGGCTTGGGAAACAATAAAGGGATGGCTTCTCCTTTTATTGGATTAAAGGTTGGGTGGAGAGTGTTTCTTATTCCCCCTTCCTTTGTATTATGATCCTAGCTTTTGAAAGATTGAAGAATGCAAGATTGAAGCTTCAAGTTGGGAGAAGACATGCAAGAAGACTTATTTTTGGCCTTGTTGAAATCTCTATGTTGTATTTAATCATATTATTATTCCCACTTTGAGTGGAAGTTTGTAACATTTGTATGATTGAAGGAAAGTTGTAATATTTCATTTATTCCAAATTGAAATGAGTTAGTGAATGTAGAAAGATCTCTTGGTTGCTTACCTTATTGGAAAGGATTAGTCTTAGTGAAAAAAATGATTTAAAGTCTTGCATTGTAAAATAATGATTTGGAAAATTGGTAGTTTCTATAAGTTGCATTGTAATGTTATAGTGAAAGGAAAACTTAAGTTGTTTATTGTCTTGAAATGAAACTCTCCTAAAAGTTGTAAGCATTCAAGTTGCAATATATATACATGTATATTTGGAAAGAAAAAATATGTATTGAAAGGAAGTGTGTTGAATTATTGTTGTTTTTTTGGCAAAATGGAATATGTGAAATAGAATGAATTGAAGTAATGTTATACTCATTTTTACATTTTATTGCAAAGGGTAGAATAGAGATTGAGTTGATATTATGAAATTGGAATTAAGAAACTAGATATACTATCACCTTACCATCAAATGAATAGAAGACCCCTTCATTAAAATTAATTTTTCATTAAAAATATAAACTCATGAAGAAAAAGTTGTGAAAAAAATGTATTGTTGAAGGTTTTATTTTACGTAAATAGAACCACCACCCTATGTAGAGTAGTGGTCTATAAACCAGCCCCCAAGAAGGGTGGCAGTTTAGGAACTTTTGAAAGAAAAATAAATTTCCATCTGTGAAAATCCTAGTTTTAAAATTTAGTAAAATCGAAGCTTAAAAATGCATCAAGAAAACTTGCAGCAACTAGGAATCAACTAAATTTAAAATTTCTAGCCTTCCAATCTCCTTTTTACACCCAAATGTGTAAAAATCATGGATTTAAAAGAAATGGGTTTCCCCAATAGTGAACTCAAAAAAAGAAGATGATTTTTTATTAAATAAAAAATAGATCCAAGATAGGATCTCTACATTTAACAATGGGAAAATCTTTACAACTAATATCAAGAGAAAAAAATTTCATGGTTTCTCTCCTTTCCATCATGGATCCTCCTCCTCTTTCAAAACCTGCAAATAAGAAAATAGAAAATGAGGTTGTTTGGGGAAATAAGAATTAAAAAAGAACCATAAGGAAATTTAGGACAACCTAAATCTAAGGGCTAGGATTGATTCAATCTTGTGACCCAAATTAAAACCTACTTCACTTAAGTTGGAAGGAATTTTGTGGGAATGTAAATTTAAATAAAAAGAAATAACATGGGTAATGGGGTGAATGGGGCCACTTAGTGGCTCGGTAAAATAATTAAACCTTGAGTTAGAAAATAAGGTAACCTAGGTGCTTGATTATTCACTAAACTAATGGAGCTTAGGAGATACCTTAAACTATAAAATTAGCTCGGAAGTAAATTATAATATTTAATTATTAATTTAATTACTTTGTTGACAAGCTTTTTTAGAAAGTATCTAACCGAGAAATTTATTAATTAAGAAAATGCCTAACCTTGCAAACACTTTAAACAAAATTAAAATTAAAATTTAGTAGCATAAATTTGATTATTAATTTATTAGTTCTCTTTGTTTTGAGAGTAGAAAATTGAGGACGTTACATTTCATGTCCCTTCTTTGATACTAGGAGAAAGGATTTGTAAATGAGATATATCCTATTACTTCTCTCATAACACATCAAAATTTGGACGTTAGAATGTGTTCTCAAAATATTTGTAAAGAAATGTAACAAGTGACCCCCAATGTATGTTAAACATGAGCATCTTACAACAATGTGGGTTTTTATGTTAAAAATATATCGAATATAAATGTTAGATGTTTCTATAGTGAAACCGTGACATATTATGTTGTATATTGTTGGCATAATTTTTCGGTATATGTTCTCATAAAATACAATTCCATCATTTTGATTTTCATTTTGATGTGCGGATGATGTGTTATGTTATTAATATTTGTATGTTTTTATTTTTCAAAATTATTTATAGGTATGGCTTGACCAAGATTAAATTTTGAAAATGAAATATAAAGAAGACCATATCAAAGAGAATACCAAAGACAATATCATAGAAGAGGACAACAAGAAATGACATATGGAAAATGAGAGGAATAAAGGAAACATCGAAATGATAATGATAGAAAAATATTTCCGAAACATAGAGTCGAATTAACAAATGAATAATTAGATGTAGAAATATGACAACTTGCAAATAACATGATAACTATTCATGCATGATCATTTCAAGATGTCTCACATGTATCAAAAGAAAGGATACAAAATTTTATTCATTCAGAGGAAAAAAGATAAGAATGTAAATATTTGATTACATTATTTATGTAAATGATTTTATAAATTGCATAATGTTTTGAGTATGTTGGTGAAAAAACTATTAAAAATTAAACAAAAGGTCATAAATATGCCAAAGTAAGCCCTTTTTCTAATATCTTATTCTCTTTATTTCATATCATTCCTTTACTATCCTTGTTAATTGTTAGAACTTGGATATTATATGATAGTTGTCTCTTACATATACATGTAGTTTTTTGTTATATAAATAATTAGACAATTTTTTTAAAAACTTCATAGGTATGGCTCGACCAAGATTAAATTTTGAAAATGATGACAAAAGAAGGGCATATCAAAGATACTTTTGTAGAAGAAGAAAATAAGAAATGAAAATGCAAAATGAGAGGAAAAAGGAAAAGTAGAAATGATAACAATAAATAAAGATTTACAAAATAGAGAGCTGAATCAACAAACTAAGAAATAGATGTAAAAATATGAAAAATATAAATAAATGATAAAACTCATGCACGATCATCTCAAGATGACTCACATGTATCAAGGACAAGGTTATGAAGAAATATTCATTTAAATCAATTACCGGAGGAATAAATACTAAAATTATGAGAAATTAACCATGGAGAATATCAAAGGCATTATCACATATTTCTTGGTAATGTTGAAGTGAATTCTGGGTAGGAAATTCAACATTAGTGGATTGTGTGCTAGAAACACTAGAAAATTTGGGCCAAGGTGTAATTGATGTTGACATTAGAAATAATATAGATAATAATGGTGTGCAAGAGGAAACAACATTACAACCAATATGAACAATGAGAGAGAAGAATGCAAAATAATTATTTACAAGAGGATTCATCAATCAAACCTAGAAGCAGAATAAAAATGCAAGACTTTTATATTGAGAGAGAATAAAATATATTTTATCCCAATAGAATTCTTGGGAGATATTTCAAGTACCATCCAAATCATTTTTGACATGGACTTGATAACCTTGCTTCATCGATCATGTGAAATATTTTTCAAGAATGCTACAATGAAATAAAATATTCTCGAACACTTTGAAGGACCTCATGTGTAATAGATGTCAACAAGAGAAATGTCATCATAAAATTTTAGCATCGAACAATATGGATCTTGGGCCACAACCGCTAGAACTTGCAAAATTAACTTGATTTGAGGAAATTTTGATATCTCCCGTGAACCCAATCCTAATAAAAGGAACAATAACCAGATCGTAGCAAGCCAAAAATCTGATGCTAATCAAACACCATGATCAATAAGATGAAAACAATTCGCTGAATAAGTTTCCCTAAACCTTTGCAAATAAATGTGCAACAACATTATATATTATTATGGAAATCAATGAAATATAATGAGAATGATCCTTGCATATATAAACAAGGAATAACAATCTAAGAACTATTCAAGGTCATGATCAAGCCATAAATCAAGGAAAGAACTAGTCTTGAAGGATCTAGTCAATACCATAGATAAAGAAAAGAACTATACCTAAAAACTAGATAATATCTAAATAAATAAAAATAAATATCCACACACATAAGTTGGTGAGGATAAATACAATAAAGGTAAATAAAGTACCTAGGTGAACATGAGCTAAGGTAAATACCTACTCTAACACCACCCCTCAACCGAAGCTAGGGGTCAAAATAGAAGTGGCATGTCCTTAGTATGAATGCCGACAACTTTTCTTGATGAGGTACTCATGTATAATATATCAATGAAGAAATCTCCACCCAAAATAAGGAAAGAATCATGTTAGAAAGAAAGAGAAAGAAGAAAAAGAAGGAAGATATTCTCAAGAACACACCCCAAGATAAAATTTCAAACCCCAAGCATTCGACACAAATTAAGGTAGTAAGGTGATGGAAAAGGCTTCATAAAGATGTTTGAACCGTCTTCTCGAGTCAAAATGTAATCCAAGCAAAGAAATCCATCCCGAATGTGCTAACAAATGAAGTGTATGCGTATATCAATATGCTTGGTCCATTGGTGCTCAACATGGTTGCAAAGAAATATGAATTGCACTTTGGTTCTCACACCAAAGTAGATTCAAGAATCCTTTGGGAATTAAAACTCTGTCAATAATTGTTGAAGCCAAAGAATCATGACTCATTGTAATTACTGCACTTGTATCGCCTCTAAATATGAAAGTGTAATAGCTTGTTACATTTTACACACCCAAAAACGGAGAAGAACCAGAAAAAAAGATAGCTGTAAGTGGAACTGTTTTCATCAATAAAACCTATCCAATCTGAATCTATATACCCAACCAATCGAGTAGAATCCCTCTACCGTGGTGTAGGATAAAGTGGGAAGTGCCCCGTAAATAGCACAAAACCATTTTAGCATCATGTCGGTGACTACTATGAGGAGAATGTGCAAACCGAGATACAAGCCCTACTACAAATGAAATATTAGGGTGAGTATGGGTCAAGTATATGAGACTCCCAACCGTTGGTGTGTGTGACATGCCTAGTAATTGTCTTGATCACTGGTACATCATCTCGCCTTATGAGAGTCATAGGTCTTAGAAAGTCAAATGACAAGTGTCAAATTCTGTCATAGAATATGTCATTGTTATTTACGTCGAAGATGTCATAGGAGTTACATTCCTTATATGAAATTGTAACTCCTTCTTTAATGGCATCGTATGCATCGATCCACGCATATGCGTTAGTGGCATCATTGAGGTTCTTTCCTTGTTTAGGCATGGGGGTTACACAACACCCCTATTTGTACTTCCTTTTTTTGATCTATGAGCATGAGAAGACCTATTTTCTTATTTGCATATTCTTTCCATTGTTCGAATCTTTCTTATTACGTTGGAGCTTGACGTTACCATCGAGTGCAACTTCATTGTGGTGCATTGTTTTCGACATTGGTTCTCATGAATCCCTCTTTCATGGTATCAGAGCTAGTTTCGGTAAAATGTGCACTCTTCGTTTATCAGTTTCTTATTACTTCTGGTTTCTTCTTATTTCCTCATGTAATTTTTTCAATTATTATTTTGGAATTGTATTGCTCACCTCACATTAAGGTGTTTTAGCGATTGTAAGTTTGAAAGTATTTGGTTGGTTTGCTTTATCATGTTGCTTTGAGTTTGTAATTAATTCTATTCTTGTGAGCTTGAATTTTGCTTTGGCGTGGACTTGTGGTTCATAGTTAGCTCATGTTTTGTTCCAGCTCGGTGTTTAACTCATTGGTTCATTGTTGCCGGGTTTTGATTGACAATTCAAACCATGCTCCTGTGTGGATGTGTTTACATTGGATTTTCAGGTTTTTACATTGCGCCTTGATCCTTGATTGAACGGGCTTTGGATGGCATAACTCATGGCATTTTCCTTTGCAATGTTCTCGCCTTGGCCCTAGTATTGTTGCCCACTATTGAATCTCTCGCACAATTGTTATCGGTGATATCATGGCACACAACTCAAGTGGTTTTATTTTACCTAGCAACACGTGGTTCTACGCATTGGGTGTTTTAATCCATTATTGGACTGTTACACACCTCAACGCATGTGTAGTTTGAAACTGGTTCTGCTCTCTTCCCCTACCATTACCTAATTCTTTTTCTCGGAATTACTTTTTCCTCGTTGTATTGATCCAATGTTGGTTGTTCACTGGTTGAAATGTTGGCTCATGCATGATCGAATCGTGTTACAACCTTGTTAACTCATGCTTCAGGGCTCGGTCTACTCTAGTTCAAACTTGAGTTGTGTAATTCCTTTGGGTTTGCTCACCGTTTGTTCATGGCTAGATTCCACGTCTTGCAAACTATGTGGATGGTTTTGGATCTCCTCTAAATGCTGCCAACTCGCATAGCCATGTGCCAACCCCTTGTACTCTAATCAATCCGTTTCTCACTTGCATATAATCTTGAAATAGTTGCATGAGTCTACACATGGACCGATCACCAGTTGTACTATTTCATTTTCATGTTTTCAACACGTGGTCACATAAATCTCCGTAGACTATGTTCAACTCAGCTCCAACACGTTGCTTAATGGTTTGACCCAAATGTGGACCATTTGCATCAAGTTTGCACACTTCTTGAGTGTTTTGATGCGACTCGGCAACATTCACACTTAGCTCATCCGCTTTATAGCTCGGTGTGTTGGCTCTCAACACTTGGTCAACGTGGGTCCCTATTTCCTTTCTTTAGGATTGATTATTGGTAAATTAAATCACCTTTTAAATAGTTTTGAGGTTAAAATTTTTATTTAATTGGCAATGTAAATTTTTTGGGGTTTTTTGCTTGTTTTATTATCCTTCCTTTAAGTGTCGAAGACGGAGGCTAAGGTTTGGGGTTGGCAGGAGGCTAATCTTCCTCATAATTAAAATAAACCCTACCTAAAATTTGATTTCGTTTCTAATGAGAATACATACGACACCCTTTACATGTGTTTAGGGCCCATTTTTAATCCGTTTGTAGGCTTATTAGCATTTTTCCATCAGTTGCGGGAATTATTTTTTGCTATAACTTTTGACTCGTTCCTTGGTTTTGACTTATTTAGTCAAAGTTGCATGTTTTTTCACACTCTAGATGATGGGATTATCAGTTTTATAAACACACTATTTTATAAAGTGCCACATTCTGGGGGGTGTCTTTGTATTGCTTAATTCAGCTCATTTTGAATCATCTTGAGCTTTGTTCTATCCCTTTTATTGCTTGTGGACTTGTGAGTGTGTCCACTTCCACAGTCTTACAACAAAGGGATTCTTTCATGTGACGTGAGATGCTATTTCTCACAAATCCCTCTCTTCCCCTTCTTGTTTTCTCTTGTTCTTGTGCTTGCTTGCAATGTCTAATCATTACACCCAATGAATCTTGATTGTTGTCTCCACTCTTACGCATTATTACACTGATTGCAAGGTGAGTGACAAATCAGTTATCGACACACACCGCATCGCATCGATTGTAATCAATGCACTAAACTATAAAGTGCAGTAAAAAGCGGGGTTAAACTAGTAGTATTTGGAGGCTCCTCATGTCATGGGCATTAAATTTCATCACTCTGTTGTTCAACTAAGACCAAGAAACTACCTACAATGGAAGAATGGAATACTTGATCATTGCATTATGTACAACTTGTTACCACATCTTCTTGGGATGGTACCTGAACCTATTAACCACATTCATCACCAAATTGGTTAAACGAGAATGACACGGCATACAGGATTCTTTGTCTTACTATACTGGAGGACCTTCAATGTCGAATAGAGTTCACAGAGTCTGCGCACCAAGCTTGGAATTTCATTCAAAAATTTTATGGAGACTTTGATCTTCCTTCATCTATTTATGGATCTTATGGTGATCTTGTATCAATGGAGGAAATTGAGTCAACGATACTTTTTCTTATGAATGGCTATCTAGACATATTTCTTCATGTGATGACAATTCCATTGACACAGACTCACTTGGTTCTACTTCTAATGACAAGGATTTTGCACCCAGTTCTGATGTCGAAAGTAATACAGAGGACTCTTCTCCTCCTTCTCTCACTATTCCATAGAGTGTTGACACATCCCAAAGTGCATCAGTTATTGAGCAGTCTCCTATATAGTCTCATATAGTCATCACACGCACCTCTTTTCCACCTTCAATGTTTGAGGCCCCTTTCACTCCTCCACCTTCATTGGATGACTCATACCTATTTGACATCACTCTTTTGTTTATTGAGCCCCCTCATTGGGATGAGTATCTACTTGACCTTAGTTCTCTTTTCGTAGAGTACACTTGTGATGTATTACAACTTCCTTATCCATCTATAGGTATTTCAGAGAGTTCATCATCTCCATTTTTGGGAGTGCCCCTTCTGGGACTCTTACCACTTCCACTTTTTTTGAGACCTTCATTGATCCATCATTGTTTTTGGATCCATTTTCTATTGTGGGGGATGTTTTTTTTCCTTCACTTCAGTTGGACATCCTTTATACATGTGTTCACCCTTCATACTCTAACAGTTCTGCACTTGTGACATTACCTTTAGTTCCTTTGCACTCACTTGCCAGACCTATGTCACAATTTCTTGAACTAGACTTAGAGTTATTTGTGTAGCAGCCTTCAGTTTCCTTTGTGGAGTGGGTAGACTTCTAGCACGTATTTTTTTTCCTTCCTAAGGGTAGACACATAGTTCGGTGCGGGTTGTTCTACTTCAGTCTAGAGGTAGAGGATCTCATGATCAAAAATATTTTGGGAGACTTCTTAGAGTTGCAGAGTTCAGATCCATCCATGTTATCTTTTGCATCCCTCTTGTCTCCCTCTTCTCCTCCTAATTTTCCTTCCAGAAAGATTTTTTTTGTATATGGGCACCTTATCAAGCCTTTAGTTGTCGGGCCTCATTGACACATCTTTCTTAGTTGTCTAGGGGAGTCTTCTTTTTGTTCTAGCTTACCTTGACCTCTTCCTCGACTTCAATGAAGGGGGATGTTGGTGTGTGTGACATGCCTAGTCATCGTACACATCACTTGGTGAGTCATCACACCTTGCGAGAGTCAAAGGTCATAGGAATTCAAATGACAAGTGTCGATTTTGTCATAAAATATGTCATTGTCATTTGCGTCAAGGCGTCATAGAAGTTACATTCCTTATATGGAATTATAACTCCTCCTTCAAAGATGGTGTCATATGCGCTATCCACGCATATGCGTTAGTGACATCATTGATGTTCTTTCCTCTTTAGGCATGGGGGTTACACAACACCCCTATTTGTACTTTTTTTTTTGATCTATGAGCATGAGTAGACATGTTTTCTTATTTGCATATTCTTTCTTATTGCGTTAGAACTTGATGTTACCATCAGAGTGTAACTTAGTTATGGTGTAATGTTTTGACATCAATTCTCATGAATCCCTCTTTAACTAACCAACTACCTATACAATGTAGGATCACAAAGTAGTGTGGTACATGTGGAAGTAAGAGTAACCCTAGACTTAAATGGAGATGGACTTGGCTTAAAATCAGCCATATCAAAGTGCCTTGAAGAAGATCATGGGTGTATTTTTGCTGACTCAAATGAATCCTGAATCTTGCTGAGAAATCTATAATCCTAGGAAATAATGCAATAACCCAAGATTTGTCATGAAAAACTATGTAGAAAGAGCCCTCTAAATAATCTAAATTTGCGAAGAAGAGATGTCACTAAGTAACACATCATCAACATACAAGAAAAGTATCATAATATCCTCACCAACATGTTGGCGATACAATGTATGTTTGGAGTGGAAATGAACAAAACCATTAGATAGAAGAAAATAATCCATCTTCTCATATCAAGCCCGAGGGGCTTGTTTGAGACCATAGATAGACAATCGGAGATAAAAAAGAGAAGAATCCTAACAAATTTAGTCAACTTCTCCATGTATATTTCCTCTTGTAAATATCCATGTGAAAAAGGAACTCTTCACGTCCATCTAGTATACGGGCCACCCCTATGATGTAATAATAGGAAGTACAAGACACACAATCCATCTTGGTAATGGGTGCAAAAGTCTCGAGTAATCAATACCTTCACTTTTGAAAAATCATTTACAATAAGATAAGCTTTATACTTGTCAATGGAGAAATCAATTGCGTATTTGGTTCAAGATACCCACTTAAATCTAACCATCTTTCCTCCTTTAGGAAGAGACACAAAATCCCAAGTATGTTTATTCATCAAAGAAGAACACTCAACCTGTCATCGCATCATCCTTTTCCGTATCCCATGATCATTTGAAAAAGACTATGGATCCTCATAAACTACCTAAAAAAGTCCGAACCTATAGAATGTGTATGATGATGTGGTTATCCATTTTTACACCCCCTTGAAAAATGGATCAACCTATAGGTCTTAAAGACTTTGAGAGTTAATGGGAGAAATTTACAAGGTATCTCACAGCCAGCTTGTAAGATGTAGAGAAGGTTTGGAATAGGATTTGCATTAATGGTCAAACTGGTAAAATGTATAGATTTTTACCTTGTTAACACCCATCAACTCATCCTTATTGTTGTGTGTCAATCACTCCTTGTTGTCACACATCAAACGTTGCCTCTTCTTTTCGAGCGTCAACTACTTCCTCTTATTAGCACACGTCAACCGCTCCTTGCTGTCATGCGTCAACCACTCCTTTCTATCAAGCCTCAACCACTCCTTGATGTCGTGCATCAACTACTCCTTACTATTGCACATCAATACATCTTTTCTTTAACGCATCAAGCACTCCTTTCTTGTGTGTCAAACATTCCTTCTCACGCACATTAACCGATTCCTCTCTTTGACGCATGTCAATGCCTCTCTTCTTGTTGTGCATAAACCATTCTCCTTGACGCACATAAACACTTTCTTCATGTCACTCGTAAACCTCCCTCCTTAACGTGCGTCATTCTACCTTCCCCATCATCAACCCCCTCTCATCGCACATTAGTGTCTCCTTTTTCACATGTAAACCTCCTTTTTCTATCGAGCATTAACCTCCCCTTGCAGTTGTGCAAATTCATTTATTCTTATCATGTGATGAGTCTTTCCGTTGTTAGCAAATAATATTCCCTTCTTGTCATGTGTCGGTGAGTGGTTTTGTTAGGTGACAAAAAAGAGTTCCAAATAAGGCTAGACATTAATGACACTATACAAGGTAAGTCAACAACCTGGATTAATGAGGTGTGGCACCCCTCTTCATTGTGCATGAAAAGTACCATTGAAAAGTGAACCATCATGGTTGCCATTACCTACATACATGTATTTAATGAAGGAGGTTGGTTGGTGGCTCTTTTCTCTATATATATGTAAATTTCCCTCATTTGAGGGGGCAGGATTTTGAAATTGTAAATGAACTCTACTGAAAATTGTTCCAACACTTTTGTGAGCTGCAGCCTCAAATCTATGCATTTTGTGAAGGATTCTTGTATTATTCCTATACTTGTAATGGATTGTGCATCATTTTAAGTAATAATTTTTATTTTTTTTGGATCTTCTTTCCGTAACTTGATTTATATTTCATTCCTTTCCTTCTATTATATTTTGTAGGTATATTGTGCATATTGTGTTCCTTTACGAGGATTAAATTTTTGTGCTCCACGATATTGGAGATTTGAATGTGTTTTAGGAATGTGGGATTTTATTTTCCCTCTTCTTCCCCATTTTCCTCCACTTTCACTCACTAGGAATCTCTCTTGTCTTGTTTTGGTGCTATCACCTCCCTTAGTTTAGGATTTACATTTATGTATTTCTCTTCATCTTGTCCCTTGGAATTAATAGTCTAGAGTAGATCAACATTGGAATAAATTAGGAAGCAACCTTCTCTAGAGGTATGTCTTAATTGAAAGGGTCCCACACCTTGAGATAATCCAATGTTAGTCAAAATTAATGTTTTTAATGTAAATCCCAAGGTGCTAATTTTTGACATAACAGATGCCTAGTGGGTGTAAGATCCTCAGTATTAAAGGTGTTGTCTCGAAACTATAGTATGAGCCCACTTAAGTATAGTGATAACATAATTGGGAATAGGATCCTCAATGACGTTTATAACCTCCTCATCAACCTCCTCAAAGAAAGGATCCTCAAGATGAGATGAAGAAAGAGGCATGGAAGAAGATGAAGAATCATGAGGAGTGAAGTGCTCATCAAACTGAACATGTGTTCAAAAATAACATCATGAGTATTAGGATCTAAAATTCGATAATCTATCATGTCCTCACAATACCCTACAAATATCAAGGGATTTCTCTTCTTATCGAAATATTTCCTTTTGTTCTTTCACACAAATGCCCAAGTATGGCTCCCAAATACTCAAAAAAGTGAGACATCTGGCTTAGTGTTAGACCAAGCTTCCTCTGAATTCAAATACTCAAGTGCTTTGTGTGGTGTGTGATTCCAAATGTAGTTAGCACAATTAATTGCTTCTTCCCAATAGATAGGAGGTAAATCTCTAGAATGCATCATATAGTTAGCCATTTCCTTTAAATTTCTATTCCTCTATTCTACAAAGCCATTCTGTTGTGGAGTATAAGGAACATAATGTTGGTGAATAATGCATTGAGTTGCCAAAAGTCAGAAACTCATTGCTGAAGTACTCCCCCCATTATCAGTATGAAGGTTCTTTATGCAACTAGAAGATTGTTTCTCAACCAAAGCCTTGAATAATTTGAAGTGTGAAAAACATCACTTATGTACTTGAGAAAATAAACCCAAGTACTCCTTGAGAAATTATCAATAAAGTTAAGTGCATACTTAGCTCCATTGAAAGAGTGGGTATGAAAACTATCAAGTCACTATGCACAAGCTCAAGTGGTGAAGAATCTCTCTTTGAAAAGTTCTTAGAAATGGATCTTGGGGTTGTTTCCTAATGCAAAACCATGAAAAACTCCCTCAAGACAATAAACTCTAGGAATACCATGAACCATACCATGAGTTCTCAACTCCTTCAAATATTTGTAGTTGAGATTTCCAAATCTTTCATGCCAAAACTTACTCTCTGAATCTGCATGTGAAACCAATCTTGTCCTTATAGAGGAAGTTTCATCTAAACCCTCAAAGTGCTATAATATAGAACTATGATCAACAATACCCTGAGAAACAAGTGAATAAGGCTCCAAAAAAAGTTTGTACTTCTACCCCATGTGGTGTAAAAGTCACAATTTTCCATTGACCAGAATGACAAATTTGATATACTGAAAGAAAATTTGTAGTGATGTTAGGAACATATAATCCATATTTGATATCGCCACTATTAAGTTTTATATCACCATTTTCATTTAACATAAATATTGGAAGAATCTCCAACCTCAATTTTGGAAGTATAACTCAAACCTAGAGAAACAAAAGAGTCCTTGGAAAATTCATATGATGAGAAGCATCGAGATGTATAACCCAATCTGTTTGCAAGTGGTGACCGAGATATTCCATCAACGTTAAGTGCTTTGTCATGCTGATTGAAAGGAGATGGAGTGGAGATAGAAACTTTGTGTTTCTTGACTGCATCCTCTAAGGCTTGAATTTTATTATAATACCTATGTTGTTCATGACCAATACCCCCACAAAAAGAGCATGAAAGGCTAGAATTATTCTTAGATATAGAAGACTCATTGGGTTTAGGGAATTTTTGTGATGGAGAAGGGATGGATTTGGTTTTACTTTTTGGTTTTCCCTTGACCTTAGGATTATATGTAACAAATGCCTTTCGAGAGGTGGAAGTCTCAAGATGACAAAATTTAGATTCTTCCCTAGTAATTCTTTCAAAACATGTTTCTAAGTCGGAATTTCTAATGTGTCACCTAAGGCATCCATGCTAGAGAAAAAGGTAGAAGAATTTTTTTGGCTGATCCTTTCAACTTAGATAGAATTAAGTAGACACACTCTTCATATTTCTTATCTCTTCCACTCCCCTTCAATTGTGTAAAAATGCTTGAACTTGGTAAGATAGTCTACAATTGTTGGAAAATATTCGTGGATTAAGAGAGGTGATCAATTTCAAGTTACATGGCTCTCGTATGATCCACTGTACCAAATAAATATTCCAATTTCTTCCATATTTTAAAGGAGAATCAAAATTTTCCAAATGAAACAAAATACTTGACACTTACATAAGTTCCTATCAAACCCATACACTGATCAAATTTTCATTGTACTGAAATTTCTCATATTCTCTAGTGAACACTATTTTTTTACGAAGAAGTTAAAGCCCATAATCCTTTCCACTTAATTATTGTTTCCATTCTTAATTTTTATGTGTGGTAATTATGTGTTGGTAATGTCTCAACATGATCTACTGTAGAAGTAAATGTTATTCTCAAAAAATCACCAAAATAAATGCAAGAACCACACAATACAACAAGACCCCCAAGCAATGAAACAAGACCCCCAAAATTTTGGTACTTTATAATAAGTGTGTGTTATAATATTGAACTTTATATTTATACTTGTGATTCTAAAAATAAATATTTCCATTGAAAAGAGAACAAAAAAACAAGAACTTTGGCAAAAATGCAATCAAATCGAGTTGTCAATCAAAAGATACAAGATTTACAAGTTTATGCTTCGATATTTATTTTAGTTGCAACTAAAAATAAATAAAATGCTCTGTTCTTCACCACACAAATAAAATGAAAGGGGGTTGGAGTTAAGCACCTATTGGTAGGAATCACAATATTTAAGCCCTCATATGACCAAGGGCTAAGGACTTGAGAGGCTCGGCATTTCGGAATTCTCGAGCCAACTTGAGCGATGAACATTACCGCAATATCCTAAGTGAAAAATCCAAAATTTATGAATCCCAAAAGTCTAAAAATGTTGATTTTAGAGGGTGCGATGTGATTTCGAGTCCAAAAAATAGATCCGGACACTCGCATTTATTACATAATGGCACCCTTATATTCATTTGGCCATAAATTTTGACTGAGAGCTTGGATTTGCACAAAATAGGACTTTTGGAAAGCTCTCGGTGTCGTAGACCATACCGAAAATTGAAACTTGAAGCTAATTGATAAAAAATTCACACTAGACCATATCTCCATGAGAAAAAATATGAAATGACCTTGTGTAAAACACTCCTAAAAGGAAATTCTTGTATCAAATCCTTCTTACCTTATCACAAAAATAACCTTGTACACTTGAAAAACATTGATAACTATTTGTGATGGAAAGATTCCTTTCATGTTAAAGAAAACGAAATAATCGTAGATCATACTCCTTTAATTTTATTCTTAGAATATTCCCTTTCTTTCCTCAATGTATCACCACATGTACAAAATAAAATATCACCTCCAACCCTTCAACCTATTGGAAATGACAAAAAAATTTGCCAAAAACTAAGAACAAGTATTAAGGAAAATCTTAAATGAGTAATAAAACTAAATATAGATGCCAATCTTCATAGAAAATTAAGAATTTGTTAATATTTTAAATTATGTTTAACCTACTTTGGTGGTTGAATGTTAAGAAACATAATCCTTCCCATTGGGTTGAAATTGTCATTGTTGGCTTACCATGTTTTCTCATTTCCCTTAACCCGTGGAGTGTGTCACATTATGGAGAATGATTTTATAAGGGGGAGAATGTAGTGCCTCCTCTATGCTTGTGTGGTGATGTCGTTAATCTTTTGATCTTGTCAACTCAAGAGAAATTATGAATCTTAGAGTTGAAACATTTATATGTGTTTTTGAGTAGCGTTAAAGTTTATCAAAATAAATGGTAATTTTGGAAATAATCAAGGTGATCCATATATTTGTCAAATAAGATATTCTTCTTGTGATAAGGTAAATGTAGTAACAGGGAGATGTTGTAGCTACGATTAAAGAAATTTAAAATAAATAAATAAATAATTTAGTGTTTTGATACTAATTTCTAAACAACAAAAGAAATATGAAAATAATTAAACCATTAAATATGTTGAATATTGTTAATTTTCCCCTAGTTATTGAGGCTTGTGCCAAAGCACTTACCAAGAAAGAATTAATGAAAATTATTTTGGGTGATGCGAGATTCACCCATGAGAAGGATTTTGGGAAAATTCTTCTTGGTTTTGAAAGTTTCCTACCATGAGAGGATTTTGGAAACTTTTGGTCATAGATTGTAATTATCGGGCCTCGCATATGGTGTTGTGAATACCTCCATGAATCAACAAAATGGTGGACTATCATGGTTTCTTGGGTTGGATTTGTGTTAGTTGTTTGATCTTTTCTTGTGGTGGAGCTTTATTTAAATGTATATTAAGAGCTAATTCAAACTCCAATTTTTTTGAACATTCTCCTAACATGTTTACACATGGGAGATTATTTTAGTTAGTAGGGTGTGACATCGATGGAAGCATAATCGAAAGTGGATTTTTTCCGTGATGGATGTAAATGACTTTGATACATTTTCAGACCGTGGAAGAATATGTAGGGCATGAGATATTAAACAAAATACCTCAAAAAGTGTGGTTTCATGTAATGTGATGATTGTTGGAAAGGCAAAATGGATCATTAAACGGCTTGGAAAGTTTTCAAGAAAGTAAAAAAATAAATTTCTAGGTGTTAAACCAATTTCAACAAAACCTTCCAAAGATCCTCTTTACCAAATTCACCCAATATATTCCCATTCAAAAATTAAAGTACGTAGTGGACTTCTATCAAAGAAAAAGGTAGTGAAATTTTTCAAGATATAGTTACAAATGCCTTGTAGGCACGTTTACAAATGTCAAAGTAATTTGTGGGATTATGTGGTGCCGACGGGTGAGAAGTTTTAAATACCCAAAAATGATGAGGACATGTGGATTGTGAGTTTGCAGGAGTTTTTTCCATAGTGGGTGTGATGAAAAGGCTTTGAAATCCTTTTTTGCTGGAGTTGGGGCACAATTGGGTGTTGGGTATAGACAATTGGAAGTTAAAAATGATTTAAAACTACATTTTGTAGGCATTGAAAGCATGTGTTGGTCTTGAAAACTATTTGAATAATTTCCTACAAGAAATGTTGCCTCTCAAGTCAGCAATCTTTGCTGGGTGAGCACAAAAACAAAATGGCGGACCTGGGACAGTGTTGATTTGTGAATGCACAACGAGGAAGCAAGGAAAATCCTTGCACCAAGCGAAATGGTTGAAAAAAAAAATCCTCAGAAATTTTAAGAAAATGTGAATGTATGCTATAAATTCATACTCCATAACTCTTTCCAGCATTCTATGTGCATGTGCAACCACCAGAGCTTTATACCACGGTTTTGACAACTAAAAACTCATATTGGATGTGGAGTTTTTGTAAGTGCTTTAGCTACAATCACCCCGATAGTTATATGTGCATAATCTAGAATCTTACTCAAGGCTGAAAATTGTTTAATGGAATGCTTGGATAGAAGGATAAATAATATTGTTTGACAAAATGCTCTAAGAGATCTTGGTCTCATTGAATGCACTTTGCGAAAATTATGTGAAATAGGTATGGATTTCCTCCTCTTCTTACATTTAAATTATGCACTTTATCTTGTTCTATGTGGTTGGATTTCAATATTTTGGATCATAGAAAATATAGCTTGAACAAATGTTTTAAGTTTTACCATTCGAAAACCATAAAAATAAGAAAAAAATTAGCCTTGGAAAATTTATGCATGGAGCGCCACTCCTAAATTTACTATGAATCTAAAACTTCTAATTGGATTCCTAGTAACATAGAACACCATGGGGAAATAGAAATTTGTTGTTTGAACACTCTTAATTCCTTCTAAGTCAAATCTTGAAGCCCATTTTAGTATATCAGCTATTAGTGGCGATGATTCAATTTAATAAAATGCGATCGGTTTTATCTTGTCGATGCCTCATCATTTGAACGAAATTCAAAAATGCTGCACCCAACCTATAGATGGCCAATATGATAATTGAAACCAACCCACTGTGATTAAAAATCACTATTGAGTATCATTTTTTCGATTGGTTTTGAGGTCTTCCTCACCATGTGTGACAGGAAATTTTAGTTGTGTTTATAATTTTCATCCCGAAAGACACCCGTATAACTTGAGCCTGGTTCTTCATATTTGAATTACGTCAAATGTGATGAAGTATATGTATATGGGGGAATAATTAGGATTCATCTAATTTTTTTTTTTCAAACTATAGATGATTGTTTTTAGGACCTAGTTTGTAAGAACTTTTTTTGTTTTGGTTAGTTTTCTCAACTTGCTAATTTAGCGAGAAACTCCTTTTGAGGGTCCCGTTTGAGCTCAAACCATGTGAGATACCCTTCTCATATCTTATAAATTTTATGTAGATTATTATTCTATATTTTATCTTGTATGAATGGATTTTGAAATGTATGGTGTTTTTCTCTCTCCTCCCTTTTTTGTCCCTAGAAATGACTATGATACATTATTGGTATTTGAAAATATAAGTGAAATGGTAATTGTAAATTGGTTGAAATGAAATGAAAATGGACATGAAATACAAATGGTTATGACATTGTGAATGGAAAATAAAATTTCAATTAACCTTCTCCCTCATCCTTTCTCTCTTTCTAGAATCCAAAACATAAAGTGCATATGAAGGTGAAAGTGTGAATGTGTGAGGAATAAAATCTCTCTTCCTCTTTCTCCCTATCTCTACCTCTCCCTACTCTTTATTTAAAATTGTTGGAAATGATGAATGCTTTGATTTTTTCCCGAGTGTAGGGTAGTTACATACAATTTCTAGGACTAACCCCATGGTGGTTGCAAATACACAAGACAAGAAGAAAATGACATCGTTAATTTTATTTCATTTTTAACCACGAGATTAATTTTGGAATACATGCAATAATTGTATAGAATATTTTATTTAATTTTTTCCATGATGTATTCAATATTATTTCCTATTGGTGAAATGTACTATTTGTTATGTAGTTGTACTTTTTCATGTTTAACTAATCCTACACTTGGTCATATTTCATTACATTTTGGTTAGGTAAATGAAGGCGATCATATCATCTCACATTGGAAAACGATGTAAGAGGATATATTTTTGTTATATCCAAATCATCGTTAATAGTATGAAATTGAAACCCTATTAAATATAACTTTTTGTACCATCGTAACCTTGGATGGTATTTTACTAGTAAAATTGATGGTAGTAATCTAGTAATGGCATAATTCATCTATATAATAGTGGTGTTTGGATTTATTAAATCTCTTATCCTTAAAATAAAAATATAATAACTTGGACGTTAGTGCTTCCTTTTAGGTGGAAACCATCCACCAAACTTATAGTTCACAATATCAACCCTTTTAGTATGGAATGATCCCTTTGAGCTTAACCCCATTCCTTATTTCTATAGTGTAGATGAACACCTCTTAGTACATATCGACACCTTAGAGATTTAATTGTTTTCCTTACCGAACAAATTTTTGTTTTGGATGCCTTAGGGAATAGGTTACTTGAATGCTATCTTTGGTCTATAGTCATGTATAGGTCCTTGCATGTTAATGGGAATAAATTTTAAACCAATCCTAGGACCTCTTAAGGATAATTTGTGGACATAAATTTTTATCTAAACCTTAGTAAGTGGGATTGTTAACGATAGGATGTTTTCCATTAGATAGGTGATAAATGTGACTTGTACCTTACCCCTTGCTAAGTCTCCTTTTCATAACATTAAATATAATATGATATATCACCTTCGAGAATAGGATATTCTAGAATAATAACTTTGAATTGAATACTAAGCACATGTGACTCTTTAACCAAGGTAAAGTTAGATACTTTTCACATGAATTGTTGGTTTCACAAACAAAGTATTCAATAACTACATATAACTTAGTAATGGAAAATGTATCAAAAAAATAGCTCCAATATCATATTAGAGTATATGGATCTCTAAGGAAAAACCAATGCACAAGTAATTGCATAAATTGAAATAACTAACAATAACATGCAATATTATCAAGGAATCAAAAGTCAAGAATGGTTCTAAATAAACTCAATGCTCTATAGGATAGACTGATGTAGGTCATGTACAAATAGGAGGTGAATGTGCTATTAGGAAATAAGAGATAAAATATGTGGAATAATCCCTTATAGAATCGCAACAGTAGAAACTAATATGCAGAAAATATTACAGATCTCAAATAAAAGTGTAGAATAAATAACACAACACAGAGAGACAAGATTTAACGTGGTTCACCCAATTTGGGCTACATCCACCAAGAATCACTTGCTCATATTTTATTACAAGCCTCCACTCTCTCAATACAATACCCAGATCCGTTTGGAGCTATGCTCAACAAACTCTACAGAATTCACACCCGAATTCAAAACACATCTACAATACATTTGCTTTTCTATGTATCATATGCATAAGACCATATAAATAGACAATTTCTTAAGCAATTTGATACAAAACCGTGGGTATCAAAACCATGGGCCCAAAATAGCCCATAACGGTTACCCATTACCCATGGGTTAATAAACCACCCATGAAAATTTGCTTGAGGGCTTCACCCCCGAACCCCTCGACCCACTCACCAAAGGCGGGACCACCGTAAAAATACCCGAGTGTAACACATAGAAGGTGTACCACACTCTAACATGAAAATAGGCTCCACAAACATAACAATCTCCCACTTGGAGACTAATTTCCACTAAGTAAGCTTCTCAACCCTTCATTGTCGGTTGTGAAGGTCAACCAAAGCTGAACATAGCTTTAGTTTATCCCTTGTGACCACCTTGGTCATCATGTCTACAGGATTCTGACTGGTATGAATCTTCTCCAACTTCAACTTATCTTCCTCCAAAGTTATCCTGATGAAGTGATATCTCAATTGTATATGCTTCATCCTGGAGTGGAAAGCAGAGTTCTTAGCTAGGTGTATAACACTCTGACTATCACTATGCAGCTTACATTCCTCCTGTTTATGCCCCAACTCCTCAAGAATTTTTGTAACCAAATCATCTCTTTGCTTGCCTCTATGTGCATCAAAGCCACCAACTTCTGTAGTCGTGAAATCTAGCTCACTACTGTCCCACCTATAGTGTAAATATAACCTGTCGTGCTCCTCCTACTGTCTACATCTCCAGCCATGTCTGAATCTACATAACCACGTAAAGTGGTGTCTAATCCACTGTAGCACAAAATTGTCCCCATGGTCCCTCTCAAATACTAAAGGATTCACTTTAATGTTTGCCAATTCTCTTTACCTGGATCACTCATAAATGTACTCACAGCTCCCACTATATGGGCAATATCTGGCCTAGTGAACACCATAAATACATCAAAATGCCAACCTGTTGATGAGTAAGGTACCTTGGACATATAGTTTCTTTCCTGCTTTGTCTTGGGACACTGCTCCTTTGATAACTTAAAATGGCCTGCCAAAGGAGTCCCAACTAGTTTAGCATCATGTATGTTAAACCTATCCAATACCTTCTTAATGTACTCTTCCTGAGATAAAGTCAGCTTCTATTCCTTCCTATCTCGAGTTATCCTCATACCAAGGATTTGTCTGGATGCCCCAAATCCTTCATATCAAAGGATTCACTTAGCTGTTTCTTGAGTACTTTTATTTCCTACATGTTTTTACCTGCAACCAACATGTCATCAACATACAAACACAGGATAATATAACTTCCATCCTCAAATTTCTTTGTATACACGCAATGGTCAGAATGACATCTAATATAACCTTGCTCCATCATGAAGCTATCAAACTTCTTATACCATTGACGTGGAGCTTGTTTCAAGCCATACAAGCTCTTCTTTAGTTTACACACCATCTCCTCTTTACCTTTGACCTCATAGCCCTCTAGTTGCTGCATATATAGTTCCTCCTCCAAATCACCATGGAGAAATGTAGTCTTTACATCTAACTGTTCTAAGTGCAAGTCTTTTGCTGCCACTATTCCAAGAATAGTTCTAATAGAAGTCATTTTTACTATAGGAGAAAATATCTCATCAAAATCTATACCTTGTTTCTGTGCAAACCCCTTGACCACCAACTAGGCCTTATATCTTTTCTTTCCTCCTTCTTCGTCTTTAACTTTGTACACCCACTTGTTCTGCAATGCTCTTTTGCCTTCCGGTAGCTTCACCAAATCCCAAGTCTGGTTCTCCATGAGAGACTTATGCTCCTCATCCATGGCTTACTCCCACTTCTTACTAGCATCTACCTGCATTGCTTCATCAAAGATCTCTAGCTCTCCACTATCAGTGAGTAATAAATAATAAAGAGAAGGAGAAAAATGTTCAAGTTCTTTTCTTACCCTAGAAGACCTCCTCACTATAGGAGTTTAGGGTTCTTGTTGAGTAGGTTCCTAAACTGATTCATGGGTCACTTGTCCCATCCAAAAGATCCTCTACCACTGCATATTCTTTCTTGGATTCTTCCTGTTTTCCTGCAACTGTTGCTTATACATGAATTTCTCATTAAAGACCACATCCCTAGACCGAATGATTTTCTTGTCCTTAATACTACAACATTTAAATCCAAAGTCATCACCACCATAACCAATGAAAGTACATTTTTCTAATTTAGCCTCTATCTTGGTCATATTATCCTTGTCTATATGAACAAACACCTCACATCCAAAGACTCTAAGAAATGAATAATCAAATTTCTTACCATACCAAGCCTCCTCAGGTATGCCTCCATCCAAGGCACTTGAGGGTCCTCTATTTATCAAGTACATAGCTATGCTCACCGCTTCTACCCAAAAAGAAAGAGGTAGTCCTGCATGTAACCTCATGCTCCTAGCATGTTCCATTATTGTTCTGTTCATCCTTTCTGATACCCCATTCTATTGTGGAGTTCTGGAACCGTCTTTTACTGTGGATTATATTATTAGAATAGTAATCATCAATTTCATTGCTGCAATACTCCCCTCCATTATCGACTTTGAGACATTTTAGCTTAAGACCTATTTCATTCTCTACCAAGGCTTTCTATTTAACAAAAGTGTCAAATACATCAGATTTGTTTCTAATACAATAAAACTAAAATTTCCTTGTTGCATCATCAATAAAAGTAACATAATAACTTGAACCCCAAGAGATGATACAGAGCCGGCCCCACACACATCGAATGTACCAACTCTAACTTACTCTCTTTCTTTGTAGTTCCAACCTTGAGAAACCTTACTCGCTTTTGTTTCCCATATATGCGCTCACAAAACTCCAAACCTATTTCTTTATATCCGGAAAATTGTTCTTTACGATGTCCATGCCCTTATGGATAATATGACCAAGCCTATAGTGCCATAATGTTGTATATGCATTTGAAGCCACAAGATTACAATCATTAGTACTATCAGTGGATAAATACAAGGTTCTAACCTTCTTACCTCTTACCACCACAAGAGCACCCTTGGTAACCTTCCAAGAGTCAGCTGTAAATATCATAGTATAACCATCACTTCCCAATTGCCTCGCCAATATCAAATTTCTCCTTAATGTAGGCACATGTCTAACATCCTTCAATAGCCATGTATTCCCATTCTGCATCTTAACTTGAACATAATCTTTTCCAACTATACTGCAAGACTCATCATTGCCAAGAAAAACATGCCCAAAATCCCCTTAAACATAATCAACAAAATAATGCCTATGTGGAGTAGCATGAAAAGAAGCCCCTGAATCTAAAACCCAAGATTCAATAATATTATGCAAAGAAAGAATCAAAGCATCCTGGCATACATTACCCGATGCCACATTTGCCTCCTTGTTTTCTTCCTGTTGTTTCTTCTTATCCCAAAGCTCCCAACATTCCTTCTTTGCATGCCCAGACTTTCCACAGTTCCAACATAAAATCTTGCTCTTGGATTTTGACCTTGCCCGATCTTTTGATTTTCCATGGTTTCCTCTATTCTTTTGTCTCCCTCTAGTTTCCATTGTCAAAGCATTCCCTAAAGTAGAAGATTCCCCAGAGATTTTTCTTCACATTTCCTCACTTAGAATCACCCCTACAACATCCTCAAACTTCAACTTTGAGTTAGCTAGAACCAAGTTGCTTACATACCATTACCAGGCTATTCCAACTTTTAGGTAAAGAGCACATAATTAATAAAGCCCTAACTTCTTCATCAAATTCTATTGTAACCGAAGCTAGCATATTCACAACCGTATTGAAATCATTTAAATGATCTACTACTGAACTATTCTCAGACATCTTCATATTAAAAAAATTCATTAAAAATATCTTATTAGAGGCGAGAGGGTTTTTCATACAACTTCCTAATGCATCCATCGGTTCTTTTATAGTCTTTTCCTTTGAAACATTAAATAATATTGAAGATGCAAGACACAACCAGATCATTCCAAGTGCCTTCTGATCCAAAAAATACCATTCCGCATCTATCATACTCGAGGGTTTGTTCACCTTCTCAGACAGGGGAGTATAAAGATCCTTCTGATAAAGGTAATCTTCCATCTGCATCTTCCAAAGACTGAAATTCTTCCCGTTGAATTTATCAACCCTAGATCTTCTATCATCTATCATATCTCCCACTCAAGATAAAAATTTCCTTGTGATTCAACACTTTAGCAAACCAAACTAGGCTCACGATACTAATCGTTAGGAAATAAGAGATAAAATATATGGAATAATCCCTTACAAAATCGCAACAGTAGAAACTAATATGAAAAAAATATTACAGATCTCAAATAAAAGTGTAGAATAAATAACACAACATAGAGAGACAAGATTTAACATGGTTCACCCAATTTTGGCTACATCCACCAAGAATCACTTTGCTTTCAGTTTTATTACAAGCCTCCACTCTCTCAATACAATACCCAGATCCGTTTGGAGCTACGCTCAACAAACTCTCTGAGAATTCACACCCAAATTCAAAACACATATGCAATACATTTTCTTGTCTATGAATGAAATGCATAAGACCATATAAATAGACAATTACTTAAGCAATTTGATACAAAACCATGGGTATCAAAACCATGGGCAAAAACCATGGGTATCAAAACCATGGGAAAAAAATCATGGGTATCAAAACAATGGGTACCAAAAAATGATGGGCCCAAAAACAACCCACAACGGTTACCCATTACCCATGGGTTAATAAACCAACCATGAAAATTTGCTTCGGGGGCTTCGGCCCCGAACCCCCGACCGCTCACTAGCGAGTGGGACCGCCGTAAAAATACCTGAGTGTAACACATAGAAGGTGTACCACACTCTAACATGAAAATAGGCTCCTGAAACATAACATGTGTAGCCTTTTCCTAGATAAGTGAGGAATAACTCTCACTAACTGATACTATAGGTAGAGTTCACTCATCACAACCTGGTAGGCTAACTCAACAAAACTGACAAGCTAACTCAACATGAATGATACAAAAATCAAGAATATCCCATTAGTTTAGGAAATATATAAGTAAATAAACAAATACAAGGAAAATAAGTACCCTAAACTAATCATAGGTGACCCTTTTATTTCTTATAAATTCTTCCAATCTTTCCTATCTTTAAGGTGTACCACAAACCTAATTTTAGCTTAAGATTATCCTCTTACCTTCATGAGATATTTTCCCCGTGATGAAAACTAAGTGAAATTGAGAATATCCATTCTCCTTAAGAAATAAACCCATAGTCCAATAACATGTGTTGGGTTGCATTTATGTGTTCAAAATTTATAGAACTAACATTGGGGGCTACAAATTAACGAAAACCGAAATGTGAACCAATTAATGTACACTTATATTTTTAAGTTATTCATGATGTGTGATAAAAAAATTTAGTTTATAGAAGAGGGAATTTTAACCTTGCATGTTAATGATCACAAAACCAATGTTAACACTTTCATATGATTAAGTGTTCTTGTTACAAATTAAACCCGAATAGAAATAAATATTGTATATCATTGTGAATGAATATACATGCTCTCATGATTAATGGATTCAAGAATAGAACACAACTTAATGATTGGTGACATGTGGGTAAAAATAATGTTGTGTCACATTAAGGAAAAAAGCGGGGAATGATGCCTCTAACTATATTATAATTAAGTAAGAAAGTGATCCAGGTCACATAATGTACATCAACCAAAACATGTGTTAACATATAAAAATGATAGTTAGTTATATCAAAGATCATGCGGAAATATAAAATGAGATCATACACCTAGCGTCGACACAACAAAGGTGGTTTTAGATGCAACTTGTATGCGAGAAGAGGGTTCTCTATAGGTGGGTTACCCTAGGTCTATGTGCTAGCTCTAGGAGGAGGGAAATGTGAAACCGATCAATACGAGAAGTTTGCAATATATGAGAAATTTTATCAATGCCCTAAGCTTTGTTAGGATGCTTGATGTTTTTAAATACTTTTAATTTGAGATATATCGAAGGTTGATCAATTCAGAAACCTTTTTTCCATGATAGTAGAGTAACCATCCTTCCATGGAGTGTTCTACTTTTTCTCTTTTTTAGATGGCAGGATAAGATATGCATGATAGTTTTCCTTCGAGGGATTAGTATATTTTTAATTTTTTTGCATTACACGAACAACTATCCTACAAGGGATCAATCTATTTTTGATGAAATAACAGAGATATAACCATATGGGATTTTGACCGGGAAGAGCTAGGTTCTTACAAGGAAAGGAGAATCTATCCATAAGGAAAATTTTATGGACAGAGTTGTGATGCCCATATTTAAGGTCAATATTAGGCGGTGACGGAAGACCACATAATTCCAAATCATTACGATGATATATGGAAGAGGCTAATGATGGAGGAATGATCTAAGGATATGACTAAGTGCTCACTTGTAGGTATACTAACAATAGAATGGTCTCAAGTGCAATGTGTTAAGTAGTTCCAATTTTAGTTTACCATCAAGGGAGGTAAAATGATAGGCTCTCGACCCATACTTATGTGTATTAATGTAAGGTCCAATCTACTTGGGGGAAAATTTTCCACATTCACTCCTTTCTAAAGTAGTCACATTATGACTTAAGGACAAGGTCACCGATGTCAAAGTCACATTATTTTAAATGTGTGTTAGACGGGTGAGTTGATGAGATAAGATGATAACTTCTAAAATATTGGATGAGGCAATATTGATGAGAGGAGATAAAAACTATGCACTATGAGGAAGTGAGAAAACATGTGTCCTAGTGAGACAAAGATGGCCACAATAGTGGGCTTTAGTATATAATATGGTACCCAGAGAGGCACAAATATGGACACAAAGATGGAATTAGGATGACATAGAGAAATAGATAAGTAGATTAGATAAGATGAGATAATAAATTAGATGAAATTGTATGAGATATACCGGATAATATTGGATGAGATAGATAAGACAATTTCAAGGATTAAGAGGAAAGTAACTAACTCACTAGCAGACTGATCCTAGAGTGAATTCCCTAGTATACATATATCTGTTTGATGGAGAGAGAGATGGATCGATGTGCGGGGGATATGTGGATAAGGTAGAATATGAAAGATGATTAAGAGTAAGGAGTGGATACTCCTCTAGTGAGGGATGCTATATCACACTAGGAAACTTAGATGGAGATATGGATAAGTTAGAGGACATGGGAGTGATAGGGTAGTATTGTTAGAAGGACTATTGATGGTGACTTTAGATTTTGATTGGATATATGATTGAGGATCATAGGGGTGACTAGTAAGACAAACAACATTGATGAACAAGGGAGGACCCTCTTTAGGAGGAGTAACATGTGGAGGAGAAATGACAATAGAGGATGTGGATGAGTGAGGAGACTTAGATAATTTGATGAATGAAGATGTAGAAATGGGAATTGGATTGGTTGTGGATAAGACAGTGGATGGAGAAGGATGATCCCCCTGGATGAGAAAGTCATCTTCCTTAATAATATCATGGATGATAGTTTGAAGGGCCTTACAATGCTTAGTGTCATGACCAGGGTGTGATGATAAGTGCAAACAACATTGGAGTTGAACCATGATGGATTTTTACTATGTGGATCAAAGGCCTTGATAGGAGGAAGTGTGATTACAAATATTTGGATTAAATGTCTAAGGATCTCTATGTAAGATCCAATAGAAGTGGTGAAGGGAAGGTTTATCTTATGAGGCTTGATATAAGATTTCGGAGTGGATGTCTTTGATACAAACCGTAGTTTTGAGAGGTAAGTTAGATGTTTTGTGTTTTGATATTGGTTGTAAATGGGTGTTTTAGATGAAGGTACTGGCCCTAAGAGGGATGGGGTGTTCTAAAAAAATGATGTGGCATTAGATTGTTTAAAAGGGAAAAATATGAATTTTTAGGAGGATGAATGAGAGACCTTTCGGAGACATGCCAAGAGTCTTAGATTTTGATTGCGAATATTTTACCTTAGAGGGGATAAAAATGATATAGAATGGAGGGTATTTTGGGTGCGATGTAGAGGTATATATTGATGAAGGAAGGGGAGTTTGAATCATGCAGTTGATGAGATCTAAATGATTTGTAGATTGTGTAGGTTTTGGATAGATTCGTATAGAAATTTTTGGTTTTATAGATGGAGAAAAAGTGTAGTTTGTGGTTTCCTTAGGTGTAAGTGTTTATGTCATATATATTCCAAGCTGTATCATATTTATTTATGAAAATCGAGGTGTAGGCATAGGTGTTGTTAGGATAGAATATGTTATTGATGTAGAAGTGAGTATAGATATAGAAATAGATATTGGAGAGAAAGATTGAGATGGAATAGATGATGTAGGCATAGGTAGAGAAATAAGTATATATGCAAGTAGGATGTTGAGATATGTGCTAGGATAGGTGTGGATATTGATGTTGATTAAATCGATGCTGAGGATGAATATAATATGATAGATTGGGGCATGATAGATGTGGATGCAATAGGTGGTAGATATTGATATAGGATAAGTAGCAGAAGTTGATATAGGTTTAATAGTTGTGGATATGATTGATTTATATGTGATAATAGGTGTTGAAGAAGGGATGTGAATAAGGTATAAAGTATGAGTAGGTGGATTTGTTGATGATGTTATATCTTGATTGATGGTGTTAATGTTGTTCTTGGCGTGATCATTTGGTAGTTGATATGTAGAAGGGTGACTTGATTTTTTTGTGTTTCATCAAGAAAATATTGTTTAAATATGTCAAATGGTTGGATAGATGATGTGGTAGAATTGTCTACTTTGATATCCCCTTGATTTATAAGTTTTTATATGTGATATTTGAAGAGATAAAACTTTTTAATGTCATGACCACTAACTTGTTGATATTTATAGTAGTTTCCCTTGTGATACAAATTTGGCTTTGGTTGCGAGTCATGAACGGGTCGGTCGATGGGAGGAAATTGGATGAAATTGATTGTGATCAACTTGTCAAATAATGAACTATATGATTCTATTAAGGAGGTATAGTTAAGACATGGTCTAGAAGCTCTTTGTTCGTGTGTGATGAGGATAGAGAAGAAGACTTAAGCATGATGGTATTGGTGGAAATTTTAGAATTCTCATTTTGTGTACATGGTTTGTGAACTTGGTTTTGGGCTTGTTTGATTTAAGCTTAAGTTGGCCTTGCTCAAGGGTGAGATTTTCAAGTTTTTGAGCCATGGTGAAGGCTTCTTTAAATGTATGAAATGATTGAATTTGTAGGGTGGATGAGATATGCTTCACACGAGTGTGAGAATAATTCAATGAGCTTTGTTTGTGGAAGGGTGAATGATAATTGATTGGATATCTTATGCAATCATGTGATGGAATCTGTGATAGACTCGTCGTCAAATTTTTGAATGGCGTATAATTCTATAGTGGAAATATTGGGTGTAAAGTTTATTGAGAAATTTTCCAAGCAACATTTTGTAAGTTGGGTAAATGAGAATAATGAGTGTTAGGGGATGTCATTGTACCAATCCAATGTGTGACTGACCAAGGATGCATGAAAATTTTGAAGCATGAGGTCTTGATCATGGGAAATGAGATAACATGCATGCCTAAACGCATGAAGGTGTTGTTGGGGATCCTCCTTATTGTTAAATTTGGTGAATTTTAGAAGTTCCCAATGAGGAGGATAGGGTTTGACTGAAAATGATGGAATGATAAGTTCTTTATAGATTTTTTCATAGGAGAATATAACCTTAGGTCCCAAGGTAGCGACTTCGAAGCTATCCAACATATTCATCAAGGCATGCATGGGGTCATTTGAAGTGGTTGGATGAGAGATAGACTATTGTGGCTGTTTGACATAAGAATTAGCTTGATAGGGTTGTTGGTAGGTTCATGAATGAATGTGTGTTTGAGGGATTTATTGATGAGGAGGAATTTAGGTCATTGGTTGAGATTGGATGGATTTTTATAATGGTTTATGTTGAGAAATAGGAATGTGATGTGATTGTTGAGATTGGGTGGGTTGTTGTGAGATGGGGATATGGAATTATTGAGGTATATGATGAGTGGGGATATGAGTTTTGATGGTTAGAAATGTAAGTGTTAAGAAGATGAGATGGTTAGATAGGCATATTAGTGGCCGTAGTGGATGTATTAGAGATAGATTTGATATAAGGTGATGTGGGTGGAATGAGATCCACCAATTGAGTGGATTGATATGATTGAAATATTGTGGGAGATTTATGAAATAGGTAGTCATATATGGAAATATAAGGAGGTCCAAGAGTCTCTAAAGGAGCAAGAGATGGGGAAGAATCGCCTAGAGGAAATGGACTGAGAAAAAATCATCTAGAAAGGTTGGATTGATGAGAGATATGAGGATTGGTTTCAAGATGGGGATCATTTTAGATGACATGGTCCTCATGAAGCGATACCATGGAGATAAGGGGTTGGGAAACTAAAGGTGTGGTCTCAAGTTTAGAATTTTGTTTGGAAAAATTGTTCAAGGAAGAGATTTCATTAGATGGAGTGGATTTTTACATTGTCTCGACTTGAGAAAGGGTGACAATAAGAATGAAATAGGTGAACATTTGTTTATGTAATTTGTTAACAAACAAATCAAGAAACAAGTTTTTTATCATCATGATTAATTAGAAGATTTGAAAAAGAACAAAGTGGATAAAAAAATGTACCTAAGAAAGGGAAGTCTACGACAAGTTTCGGTAGATTTTGATGTGGAATCCACGATATACCTGAAGTTACGTGAGGCCAAATTCTATAGAATATTTATAACGTCGCCAAAACACTGGAGTGACTTTCCTATTAGGTCATCAAATTCCAATTAGGTCCACCTAGTAAGGGATTTTTTAGATGCACGTGAATTGGTTTATGTATTTGGATATGTGTGTGAAGAAGTGTGAAAGGCAACTAATTAAACCCCTACTTATGTTAGATTTGCAATAAAGAATTAAATAGGTTCATTTTAAACCCAAAACCCAATATGGAGATTCAATGAGAACAAAACCACACAAGGAACATAAAATGTGATGAGAAAAGGAGAAACTAAGATAAAAAGAAGAATTCCTCATTTTCAATTTTCCTTTTTATCTAATCTTCAAAATAAAGAAAGAAAAAAGTAATATCTAAGCAATCCAAAATCCCAACACGAATAAGAAAAATAAAATCCTCTACCTACAATGTTAGTGGAAAATAGAAGAAATATGGAAAATGAAAAATGAAATAAAATGCAAGAGACTCACCTAAGAGGGTGGTCCCACCGGGCATGTGAAAATGTTGGATGAAATTTTCTCTTTCCTATTTAGATTAGTGAACTAGATACTAAATAAAATCAAGAAAATCAAAACATGCAAGGGTTTAAGGTACCTTGGAATAAGATGATGATAATTGAAGGATGTAAAGTAGACTCCTTGCTACAAGCTTGATGGATTTGCACAAAAAAGATAACTAGAAAGTAAAATGGATTAGATGGTAGATGAGGGGTTTCCCGATGAAGTTAGTTAGAAGCATGAAATTACTTATGTGAATGTCAACCACTTTATTACTAACAAGATAAGATAAATGATAAAGGAATAAATAACATTAAAAAGTCTGAATGAAATAGAAATTGAAATTACGGTGATGAAAGGAAGTGTAAATCGAGTTATATTGATACAAAATTAAGTTTTCATGGCTAGGTCGATGACTACCTAGGTTGAAGAGGTCCAATGAACAAAAATTGGAGAATATGAATCAAAATAGTAACCAAAATATAGATATGATAAGATTTGTATGCAGATCTAGAGATGATGAAGACCCGTAGTAATCGATGGCAACATGTAGAGAAGATATGAAACAAGAGAAATAATAAAGATTCAAGAAAATGGATATGTAGGGAGATACAATGAAAATATGGCTTAGGTCAGTGTGAAATGGGCAGATTTGGAGGCGATCGGGAATGGCAGAGTGTAACGGGGTGACAAAGGGACAAAATGAAAAATTTGTGAATTGTATGGACATAGAAGAAGAATAAAAAATGTTATCGATATGGATGGTAGACTAGGTGATTCAACAGGGATCTAGGAAGATGGTGACCTAATAGGGGTAAAGTCTACCTAGACGACTTAGGTGTGACTGAAAATGGACAGGATGGACTGACAACCTATACACAAGATGGATGAAAAGGAAGGATGGATCCGAGATCACTAGGACTATAGTTGGACCAGCAAAACATTAGTAACTGATAATAGTAATAATGATAATTAAAAAATGGGATAAGGAAAAGATGATATTCCCGAAGTCTCCACAAATGATGCAAGCAAGCTCAAAGGGACTCTAAGAAGACTAAAACAACTGCAAAGAAGCTCAAATATGAAGATAAAATTGTAAGTTGCATGAAAATTCTGAATTTTCAATCCCTTAGGAAGGAGGGGCGAGGGTTGATTTATAGGGTTTCACAAAACTTGGTGGGTAACGCCAATTACGGGGAACCATTCATTTGGGTGGTGGGAGGATGCGTAGCTCGAGGCATCAAGCCGCTTAAAAGTAGGATTAGGGTTTTAGGAGGGTTAGGAAGGTTATGGTTGCATAGGGAGATGAAATGGGTAGGTGAGGGATGAAATGGAGTAAATAAAGGATAAGGGGAGTCTAGGGATGAGAAACTAAGTATCTTAGAGATGAGAGACAACCTATGGAGTAGAATTTGAGCTAGTTAGGACTGATTTAGGGATAAATAAAAAATTATACGATGATTAAAATTAATTAATGATGATCATAAATAATTTAGGATGAATGGGATAATAGATGGGAAATATGGGAATATTGATAAAATATGAATTAAAATAAAGGGTCTAGATACTCCACCGTGGTGAAAAGAAGCAAACATGGGGCAATAAGGGTAGCGATACCAAATTTTGGTGTCTACAATGTGAGAACATTATTTATATTCATTACTATCTTTCACTACTTCAAAAGCATTATGATCTCATTGAATGGACCTTCATTATTGTCATGTTAAAAGCTTTGGTTTCGTAACTATCTCGGTCGACATTATACATACTCTCTTCCTTAACTCCTCAACTTACTTAATCATTAATGACCATTAATTTGATTCCTTTTCCTTTCTCCCCATCTAACAAGGGTTCCTACATTCCCCTTCTTTCCACCGAATCCTTTAGTTATCTTCTTTCTTGTAGATATGAAGAAGGATACATTAGGGGAATTTATCTTCCACACTTATAAATGGAAAATTTGTTGATGATTTATTTCTCAACCTTGTTTTCTAGGATGAGAAAAACATCAATGAAACCATGCCTAACATTAATACCTTTTCCAAGGCTTACGGAAGTAATCGTTAGTGGTCCAAAATTTTGGGTAGAAAATAGTCCATAAACCATGAAAAAATGGTATAAAAAGTTTCATTGGAAAATGAATTACAATGGAGAAAAATTAAATTCATGGGGATTTAATTTTCTTTTGAAAACACTTCCTCCGAATTGTGACAATACATGCTCGAAAAGATAGAGAAAAATATATCCTATTAAATTCATAAACTTCTTTTGATGGTTGAAAAATTTCAGTTTTGCACAAAAATTCTTGCTACCATGCATGTCAATTATTCATCTTGTTAGTCTCCTTCTAAGGCTTCTTACGAAAAATTGGACAAGTTGCTTACAAATTTCCTTTCAGCTAATGTGAAGAAATTTGTAGGATTCCATAGAGTTTTTTGGGATTTTTATTTCCTTCATCAAGAAAAAGGTGGTATGGGAATAATATATGTTCATAGAAAAGGTATTACGGGAACTAAAGCTTGGAAAATTATTCTAAGACATTATATTTCATGTGGTGCCCCTTATGACAAGGGGTGTTCGAAAAATACCAGTCTACATATGTTTATCATCACCTCAAATCCTATCAAAATGGAAGGCTCTTTTATGATCAAAATCATCTGGAAATAGTTTGAGGTGGTCAAACCCTTTCTAAAGTGGGTCGGTGATTATTTTTAGTATAATCTCTCCTTCAATGACCATATCATTTGGTGGTCACCCATTATGTCCAAATATAATATCCCTCTTGCGAGAACAACCTAATATTAAAGAACTCAAACTCTTTTAAAAATGAATTTACACCGATCCAAATTCATTTTCATCTAGAAATTGAGTCACATGGTTAGAACTCAAAAATAAATTCATGTTTTATATCTCAAAAAATCCTTTAATTATTATAATTAAAAATCTCATTATAGATGACATGCTTAAAAAATTTGTCATTAAACTACGTAGGGTGTGGTTGTGAGACTAGAGATGGAATATGGACATAATATTTAAGCATTAGAACCTACGATTGTTATATCACTTGATGAGCCTCTTTTACCTACCTCTTGGAAAGTATAACTCTTGTTGGGAGTTGAATTCCTCTCTTATAAGATGGCTCTTTCACCATGATTGGCTTTGGAATTCCAAAATTTAGATGAAAAGCTACCTTTTGTGGTGTTTTATCTATCAAGGCCTACCCTTGAGTAAACGCTCAAGAAATTTTAAATTTCTATCCCCAAGGGTCCCGTTTGTGATCATCTTGAGTGTTTCAAACATTTTTTATTTCCCATGTTACCATCGTACTTAGTGTTGGATCCTTTTCTCTTCCATCATTTCCATCCTAATCCTTTCACTTGAAAAATGGCTTACTTTGGTGACCACTCAAGTTGGTCATCTTATATAGCTTATATATGGAACTTTTTTAGATATATAGTTCATTTTTAGTTATGGAAAGCTAGAAATGCTACTATTTTTAGAAATGATGATATTTCACAACAAGTCTATACTAAGGATAAGGTTATTGTGATATACTCTATGTTTTTTTAGATCTAACAACAAGCTCAAAAGGTGGCCTTCATATTCTTATACCTACATTTGCCGCTCGAATACTAGCCCAATAAAACATGCACTATCACCGGGTGTCACTCGATGTACCAAAGCTGATATCTATGTCTACGGAAACAAGGCATACATTTTTCACTCTTAAAACCATCGTTCCTCCCTAGTTTTTAGTTTCTCCTCTCTTCTACCACCTCGAGCATCGGTTCAGATCACCTCCTTGGAAAATAGGTTGGAATGTGCCACCTCTATGGGGAAAATTTATTCCTAGTTAAACTCGTTGGTTGGATCCCATCCCCTGTAATGGGAATAGTGTTTCCTTTGGCATGTGCATGACATTTCTTAAAATTTTGGTGGTTAAAGAGAACATGAGTTGCTAAGAGAGGAAAACATGCCACCCCAAGTTTTGATGTTTCTTGCACCTAGTTTATCCGGGCCCGTGCTAATGAAATTTGGTTACCTTTTGACATATTTTTGTGTTGTGTTTTCTATAATATTTATTGATTGCCACCTATGGATTTTCAATAACTTTTCCATCTTTTATTGGGCCATGACATTTTCGACCACTTCTTATTATAACTTTCTTGTATATCGATAATATGTTGATGCATTATGATCATTGAAAAATTCTTAATTGCATAATTACATCGAGAATAATTCTTACAATGGTAGTTGATATGTAATGGAGTGAGTTGTTCACTTTTATTCTAAATATTAAATTTGATGTTAATTTAACCATCATGTGACAATTCATCCATAAATTTAACTTCCATTGGATTGTCACTTATATGTTTTTTTCATTTTTTCTTAGAGAAGTTAGTCAAAAAAAGTAATATCTGATATAATTAGATTAGTACCTTGAATATCAATGTATTTTAGAGAGATGTATTTAAGATATCTATGCAAGTTTCATAATTCACAATTATCTAGAAAATTAAAATAATTATTATACTAGCAATCGCATGTGTTCAATGCAATGTGAACGTTGAACGGTATATGTTATTTGTTTTAGAGGGATAATTACTACTTTTGTAGTTGATGTTGATAATGAGTGTGATTGATTTTGTAATTGTAGATATATAGATGAACCACTTCATTCAAAGGTTTCATCTCTACATTTCAAACTTGTTACAAATTCATACATATACATTTGCAAATATCATATCATGCATGGTAGCGTTTTGTTGACTATTTTATTTGAAGTAAATATGTTACATGAAGACTTTTGTACATGTGCAAATTTTATATCATGAGTGGTAGTCTTTTGTGGCCAATTTTTTTGCACTAAACATGAATACATTTGATACCGTTTTGGATAGTTAATTACTTTTGTAGTTGATGTGGTTTGTAATTATTTTGGGGAAATTGTGTTAGTGTTGCATCAGTTGTTTGGTTGGTCTTTTGTTGAAAAACCTTTTTGTACATTCGATAAGGGGTGGGATTGATAGTGGTAGTGTAGGAATATAGATGAAACATTACATTGATTTGTTCTATGTGTACATTTAAATTTGTTACAAATTCATACATATACAATTGCAAATCTTATATCACAACATTTGAACTAAACATGTATACATGAAGACCTTTGTACATTTGTAGATTTTATATCATGAATGGTATCCTTTTGTGGGAAATTTTATTTTCACTAAACATGAATACATTTGATACCCCTTAAACGGAAATGTCATTTTGGATACAAGAAGTGTTGAGTAAAGTAGTAGTGGAGGTGCTATAAAAGTACAGGGTAGTATTTACGATGGGTTGAGTGATAGTAGTCTTGACTCCTCCTTTCTTCTTGCTCCAAGTGTTATTACGTGTGCCATTTTTGAGTACCTTTTGAATGAAAAAGGAGGTGAAATTCACATATTTTGCAAGCGACGAACTTTGGAGAAAGCTATGAATCTCGAGACCACTCTTTTTCAATGGTTCCAATGTCGAAAGTTTCTATATGAAAAGTAAGTCCCTGGGACTTGTGGACAGTTCATCCCCAAGCCATTTTAATTTGAAATTGTCTTTGATTCCCTCTTGAAATAGGGGGTATCAGAATATGTAACGGGTTGGAGGGATCCTAACATGGGCCATTGTATCTATCAAATTTGACGACAACAAATAAAGGTAATGTTGGTTGAAATTAGCTGGTAAATTTTTAGCCATCAATGTTATGTGTTTTAGTATGTATTATGGTTAAGAGTTTGGTAATAAACTCTTTGATTTCAATGCAACTTATGATTACAAAAGAACTCTATAGAATTTTGATAATTCTAACTCAATAGAAACTTCATTTCTGAGGCACATATATTCATAAAAGAAATTTATTGAGTGTGTGATAATTGTTACATCAATCATTTCACAATGAATTTTATAGATTAATAAAGGGGCTTACCTCAATGATACTGTTCAATGTTATGGTATATTTCATGTGGAAAGATTTTAAAGAGCTATGTTTCTACTTTTTTTGTACATGGAATCTGCATTCCTAAATATGACCTAATCATGCCCGTAGTGCCCACTTCCCTTCGACACCTTTTGTTATTGATTATGATAATGTCGAATATAATTATGGATGTTATTGTAGCTTTTGATATTACATGATGTTAAATGTTAGATATCATGGACTAATGTTTATTTCGATTCATATATGATGCATGTGGATTATTGGGGACATTTTATATTTATGTTGATATGCTGATTGAAATGGTTATATGTGTGTGTGTGTGTGTGTGTGTGTGTGTGTGTTTGTGTTTGACATGTGTTATTTCATCATATTGCATAGACCTATATAATTGAACTAATTTTACGATCATATGGTTATTGATGAAATTGTAAATGATGTTGTTACTTTCTTGATGATGTTTCGATTTATATATAGATGGCTTTTGAGTTTTATTGTATATTTATTTTGGATGATTTTATGTGGCCACAAGGCCGATGGAGGTATTTGTGTTTTACAGGTAAACGTGTCACAAAAACATCGGGGATTGAGACCAACCACATTGGAATCCTAGATGAATTCAACAAGGGTCACAATGGCAACGTGTATTTGTTGTGTGTGTGTGTGTGTGTGTGTGTGTGTGTGTGTGTGTGTGTGTGTGTGTGTTTGTTTGGTTTGTTGTTAGGGGTTCCCATGTGGGATAACCTTTAAATTTGACCAAGGGGTTATGTGTATTCTTTTATTTAGTTTCTTTTTTTTTAAATTTTATTATGTGGATTTTAGTGATGTATTTTCCCCTTTATTATTTATTTTATTTGTGTCTAGATTAGTGAGTAATCATGTTGTTAAATAAATTAAAATGCGTCAAAAGAATGTATTTATTAGAGCTGATGGCTCTTGGATTATGTGTTGTAAGTTATGTGTAAGTAGCATTGAGTGTGAAACACTCCACCTTCCTTTTGAAATTTAGATCTATTCTTAGGGGCTGATTTTGAAGGCTTGTGGGAAGAGTTAAACTTGTCCCACACCTCTTAAATTGTTACACCAACCCTACCTATGGGTTGGGGAATAAAAATTAGTCCTTATTATACATTTTGGGAATCAAGTTGTAAGTTCTGATTGCACCTTCTTACATGAAATTAATTTTAGTCCTTAAGGGTTGTGGGCTTTGATTGTGTGTGTAAGCAAAATGTCATTTTATTCACCCACTTATAAATTGTGCTTTGGAGTTTGAAGTTGACTTGTGAGGTGGAGTTAAGGATGATTGATGTGGTATCCTACATGGAGCCACCTCATCCTCATCTCTCCCTTTTCTATTTATTCAAATTCTTTTGTTGTTTTGGTGGTTACATAATGGGGGTTACTTCATGTTGGTCTAGTTCTCTTGTAATTGGAGAGAGTTAGATAATTTTGAATGTTTGTGGATTTGTTAGTGATTTGGGACTGTTTGGATTTTAAGAAAATTGTTGTTGAACTTGTGGATCAAGCTCTATCATGGAGAGGTAGGAGCTTGACTCTTGTAAAAAGGTTTTCTTTCTGTATTATGCTTATGTGAATGTTTTGAAAGTTTGGTATGTTTATTAGTTGGTTGGGTAGATTTCCTAGGTTTGGTGTAGGAGAAGACTATGGGGATCTTTTGTGGGGATGCATAAGATTTGTGGGGATACAGAAGAGTTATTTGTGGAAGGATTTTGGGTTGGGTGTTCCACCTTGGACAAGAAATAGCTTGCATTTCGTACCTTTAGGGAGACATAAGAGAATGGGGAGGCATAAGAGGTAGGCATAAGAGGTACGTGGGGAGGACATAAGAGTATGTAGGGGTTGAGATGAATATTTTGGCGAGTTTTTTTAAGGTGGTCACCCATTCCCCATTGGGAGGTATAAGCACCTTTCCCCATAGATCTTGCTCTTTTGGCATTTGTGTGATGAGGCCTTGTATATTTTGTTACTTGTCCTTCTTGTGACTCAGTAATTACATTCTATTTTTGGACTCGTGATATGATTATGAAATTTGTTTCTATTGTGGAAGCTTGTCTAGTTTCCATGATTTCAATCCATTTCCTATTGTAATGTGGTTGGGGTTTGGGGCCAATGATGAGGAGGATGGCTTCTCCTCTTCATTGGAATTCTAGTTGGGTGGAGAGCATTGCCTCTCCCCTTGTTTTGTTGTGACCAATTTGAAACATGGCGGATCTCCCTTGTTGTTGTATATGGAGCTTGTGTGAAGACAAATTTTGTAGTTCTCCTTGGGTCCCTTATTTTGAAATTTCCCACTTTAAGTGGATGGCATTGTAATATTAATTGTGGTGAAAAGATGCTCTATTTTGAATATGAAGTTTACATTTGAATGAGAAAGATATATTTGGTAATCTGTTGTGATGAAGGGAAAGGAAAGTTGTAAAAGGAGGGATTATTATTTCATTCAATGGAAGTTGATTATTTTCTACAAAATGGTGTTACTCTTGTTTGAAATATGTGTTTGAAATATTACAAAAATAAAAATTTGTTTGAAGACTGAAAAAAATGTATTAAGAAGTATTATGTTCTCTGTGTTATTCGAAATGCATGGTTGAAAAGAAATAGGATTACATTCTTTCTTTTCACGTATTGATTGAAGGAAAGTTGAACATTGTAAATTTAGAATGGAATGAACTTAAATGTTTAAAGTATGGCAAATGAAATAGATAAATTTCTAGTTTGAAATACGTAGATCTCTGTTAGATTGTTTCAAACCTGTAAATCAATATCAGAAAAACATACAGAGTACCCTATAACAATGAAAGACAAAATAAACTTTAAAATGAACTAAGGATGAACAAATCACATCATGAAACAATTGCATTTCCCTAGTAATTTATTCAGAACTCTAGTAATCGGGCAAGAGGCATAATAATGCAATTTCATAGAAAAGAAAAGAAATTCGTATTGTAATCTCAACCGTTAATCAATTAATCCTTGCAAATCCATCCAATTTCTATCAAGTGTGATTCTCCATGTTGGTTTGGCATGTTGGAGAAGGAAGAATAGCGGATCAGATAAAATCTGGCAGTTGAAAAGTTTAGTTCACATTTTAATGGTAGGAGAGACATTTTCTTAAAATTCACAATCTACGTTTGTTTAAAATATGATTTTGTTTCCTGCCATCCACAAAGGAGTTTGAATCCTTTCCCAAAAGCCCTTATTTACTCAAATCCGAGCTTCCAGTCAAAATTTATGGCCTTATGAAGTTTTTACTTCGTTTGGTTTCAAAAAAATTTGTCAAAAAAAAAAAAAAAATGGGGGATTTTTTTAAAATCAAATCCGTGGGCCTGAAAAATTACTTAGGAAATTTTTACAAAAATGCAAAATTCACAACTTCTCCCATGGCTCCACAAGCCCAATCTTTCACTATGGCAAAAAAAAAACTTCCACGAGTTCAAGGGCATCCTCCCTCAATTTCACTTTTTTAAAAATTGGCACAAAATATTAAGTCTCCCCACCGGTCCGCTTTCCCACCTATCACCGTGGATCGACACGTGGCTTCTTTAGGCATCGAGCGGAGGCACAGATTGTTTTAGACCTTATCAATTTTGGAAAAGATTGGCAAAAATTCCTAAATTTCCCCCGCCTTCCTCACAAAGTTACTAATGGATCGACACATGGCCTCGCTAGCCATTGGTGGAGGTGCGAGTTGTTTTTAACCTTTTCGATTTTTAACACAAAATCCAACATTTCTAAGTTTTCCCTGAAGGTCTACTTTCCCACTTATAGCATTTTGGTCGGACACATGGCATCACTAAGCATCGGCAGAGGCACATATGTTTTTAAACCTTTTCACCCTTTTAACAAAAAGAGTTAAAATCCAAATTACCTTTGATGACCCACCTTACCACTTTGGCTTTAGAACATGCCACATGTCCCTAGTGACTTGGGGAAAATTTTCTTCCCTCGGCAAGCCCCGGCCACGGCTCAGCGAGCGTGAAATGAAAATTACACTTTTTAGCTAAAGGTGCAAAGCACAAAATGTCTCCCAGTGTGTCTACTGTATGAAATCTTTCCCGGGGTGAAAAGTATCCCCTAGGCCCGCAGGCCCACCTTTGGGAAAAATTTTTCCCAAGCCCGCAAGCCCGCCTTTGCGAAAAATTTCTCCCCAGGCCCGCCGGCCTGTAACTTAAGAAATATGAGGAGTTAGAGGACTTATTTATATCATTGGAAAGGGGAAGAAATTTCCTATCTAATGGAAATTTTTCAGAAACCTTAAGTGTTAAATATGTGAAAAATTAGGTTGAAGTGCAAAGATGAGTAGGAGTGGGAAATTAAATTACCCTTTTAATTAAATATTTAACTCTAAAGCATGGGTTGACCTTTTTAAGGGGTCACGTTAGGGGATAAGAGAATGTTTTTCTAACCCATGTAAATAAGAACCTTGGTTATTTTTTAGACCTAGTGAAATTAAAAACCTTGGGCATTTAATTGTTTTGGCCCCTTTGACCCTCTAAAATTAATTAAGGAATATTTAACTATAGTGTTAATTTAATTATTTATTAAATTAACACCTAAGAGAAATTTAACTATATTTGGATTAATTATACTCATTAATTTTGTAATGTGGATCTAATGTTTGTTACAATGGGAAAATTTCATTTATTAAATTATAATTGACTTTGAATCTTTGTTGTGACAACTGTTGCTTGAAGCCTGGTAGTGGTCATGCTTTTCAAAGAAAAAAAAATTATTCCATAATTTTTCTATCTAAACCTAGGTTGTTCTTGGGTCTCGAGTGGTTGTTTTAGTGGGCATTACACTTGGTATCAGAGCCGTGGGTTCAAATCTTGGACCCTTGGGCACACTAGAAAACTTGAGACATGAACATTAAACCTAGTACAATATTAAACCTAGACACACTTTTAAATCTAGAAAACAACTTTTTTGAAATTACATATTTTAGTAAACATGGAAAAATTTGAATAAAACCTAGAATAATGAACTAACTCTCGCCTTGGTCTGTGCAAGAGGCGCGGACAAGACGAGGGGTCCTTTCATATAGATGTAGACTTACCACCACCAAATCATGCTTTAGTAGCCATCCTACCCCAAATTTTATAGACGCTTCAGGATGTTAATGCCACTTTACACGTGAGGGGTTCCATAGGAGGAAGGTCATCCGACATGATAGGATGTCATCCGTTGAGGATCATGCATCTCCTCGACATAGTGAGGAACATAGAGGAGAGAACTCCCATGTGGAGTCAGGGAGCAGAGAGTCACCACAGAGGGGATATGGAGACTAGATTTCTAGACACAGGGATAGGTCTCAAAGCCCTAGGATTAGAGATGAGCATGCAGAGAGGCCTAGGGGTCACTATAATACAACTGTAGACCATATTAGGGAGATCCTGAAGCTAAGACCATCTCACTATTCTTTAGATACATGTGGATTTCAGGTAGAGGCCTGGATGGTGAGCTTGAGTGGGTGCTTCAAGCTTTTCCCTTTTACTAGCAACATGAAAGCTCGTGTTATGATCCATCTTCTGAGGGATGGAGTAGGTGTCTGGTGGAGGACCGAGGATAGAAGCTCCACGTTGATTCAGAGACATGGTTACCTAAGAGCTCTTTGAGGAGTGGTTCAGAGTAGGTACTTATCACAGAGGTTCATTCAACAGAGGATAGATGAGTTTCACAACCTTCGATAGGCATCTTTGATAGTAGCTGAGTATGAGAGTCAATTTCTAGATCTACTCCAGTATGTCAACTACATGTAGGATGAGCAAGTACAGATCCACAGGTTCATCCGGGGCCTGAATGTAGATTTGGGTGGTGCGGTGCGTATCCATTACCCGTAGACATTAGCTGAGGCTATTGAGAAGGCCTATATAGTAGAGGAGACTCGGGAAAGACACAACAGGATAGAGACAGAGTATGGAGCCACATCCATACATCGATGTAGGAAAACAAGATGACGGGGTCAACTCCTCCTCCTCATAGTGGAAAAGGTTTAGAATAGTCATCTTTTAGGCCTCAACAACATCAACAATAGACCCGCCCACCGTGTACATGCCTCCACAAAGATTCGATGCACATAGGGGGTGGAGTATGGGGCCTCCTCCTAGGGGTCCCATTAGGACACAGGGTGCACCGAGAGCTCAATTAGTAGGAGCTCAAAACAAAGACCTCGGTAGTCCATCCGGATCATCAAGATCCAACACAAACCTCTAGAGTACTGGCTAGAGCTACTACTCATGGGAGAGGACCGGGCAGTTGTTATGGTTGTGGTGTTGCTGGACATTTTTGGAGAGAGTTCCCACATAACCCTAGTAACAAGGGTAAGACGTAGATCTCAGAGCCTACTGTTGGTGACATGGGGCATGGTCATTAGATCTATGCAATGGTCGAGAACCACTAGGATGAGCACCAGAGTACCATGATTGAGACGATAGGTAGCATTGGTGGTGTTCCTACCTCCATTCTATTTGATTTTGGTTCTTCTAATTCTTTTATTGCACCATCTTTGGTAGAGTGATGTAGGCTAGTGAAATTTAGGCAAGGTCTTAGTTGAGAATTTGAAATGGCTTCTGGAGCCAAAATCTCTATAGACTCCTTAGTTAAGGAGTGTGTAGTGGATTTGGGACCCTTCACCACTACCTCGGATCTTCGTATCCTTCCATTGGGTTCGTATGGAGTCATCTTGGGCATGGACTAGTTATTTGCACACAAAGCCAGAGTGGATTGTTACCATAAGATTATATCATGTGTAGATGATCTAGAATTTGAGTCAGTGATAGAAGAGGTTAGGAGACCCGTTTCCATTCGCACCATATCTGCCATGCAACTTAAGCGATGTGTGTAATGAGGTTGTCAGATGTATGCTATCACAGTTAGTGACCGATCGAGGATGAGTCTAGTGGACCATCGCTTGATGACCATCCCATCTTGAGAGATTTTTCTAATGTCTTTCCAGGGGAGCTACCAGGGTTACCACCCCACATGAGATAGATTTTCACATAGATATTGTTCCGGAGTAGATCCTATCTCACGAGCACCTTATCGATGACCACCCCTGAGCTCTGTGAGCTCAAGTTGTAGCTAGAGGGCCTTTTGGAGAAATTCCTAATCCATCCTAGTGTATCCCCTTGGGGTACATCGTGATATTTGTAAAGAAGAAGGACATATCTTTGTGGTTGTGTATTGATTACCACCAGCTGAACAAAGTAACGATCAAGAATCATTACCCCTTCCGTGCATTGATGATTTGTTTGATTAGATGAAGGGGGACATAATTTTCTATAAGATAGATCTTAAGTTAGGTTATCATCAGCTGAGGATTACAGAGGCAGATATTCATAAGACCACCTTCCATATGAGATATGGCCACTACGAGTTCACCATGGTGCCTTTTGGTTTGACGAATGCCCCCACAGTGTTTATGAGCTTGATGAATGGGGTGTTCAGACGTTCTTGATCACTTCATGCTCATCTTCCTTGATGAAATTTTTATTTACTCATGTATGCATGAGGAGCATGAGGGGCACCTTTTCTAGGTTCTTCAATGTCTTCGTGAGAAACAAATTTACGGGAACTTGGAGAAGTGTGCGTTCTTTCAGATAGAGGTGCAGTATTTAGGCCACATCATTTCTAGGGAAGGTATCACAATTGATCCTTCCAAGATTCAAGCTATTATGGATTGGCCAACACCCACCAGTGTGACAGAGGTGTGCACAACTTCATGGGTTTAGTGGGATATTATAGGATATTTGTTCAGGACTTCTCTCGTTGCACACACCCCCATCACTTCCCTTCAACGGAAAGGGAAGAAGTTTGTTTGATCAGATAGATGTGAGTAGGCCTTTAGGACATCAAGGAATTTCCTCACAACAATGCCTATTCTTGCGGTGTCCGATCCGCAAGGTGAGTTTTTCATATGCACGAATGCTTCTTTGGCAAGATTTGGAGGTGTGTTGATGCAAGAGGGAAGAGTAGTTGCTTTTGAGTCTCACAAAATCAAGGATTATGATCTCAATTATCCGAATCATGATCTTGAGCTTTTGGTATTTGTGCATGCCTTGGTTCGATGGAGACACTTCCTTCTTGGCCAGAGATTCACACTCAAGACTGATCACTTGAGTCTTCGCCACCTCTTCACACAGCCCAATCTCAACGCTCATCAACGACGTTGATGGAGTTTCTTTGTGAGTATGACATGGAGATAGAGCATGTGAAAGGGAAGGATAATGTGGTTATAGATGTTCTCAGTAGGAGGAGACATGTGGTTATGGCCACCTCAGTGAACACATATTTACGGAGCAGGATTCTACAACAGACTTCCTCATGATAGTTTCTACATTACAACTAGAGAAGAGATCGAGTCTCAGAGACCCCTTGAGGGAAGTTTGATGGTTTTTCATTAGAGGAAAATGGCCTTCTTAGGCACAGAGAGCTAGATTTATGTTCCTAGAGATGGAGGCTTGAGGCAGGACATCTTGACAGAGGCACATCGTGCACCCTATTCAGCCCATCCTGGGGTGAAGAAGATGCATGCCACCTTGAGACAATTGTATCACTGAGGGGACTTCATAGAGACGTGGCTCAATTTGTGTCACATTGTTTAGAGTGTCAGAAAGTGAAGGCCGAGCATCAACATCCAGCTGGCCTTCTCTTTCCTCATGCTATACCGAAATGGAAATGGGACACCATTTCCATGGACTTCATTGTTGGGCTACCGATGTCGAGATACCACCACGACGCTATCATGGTCACGGATAAATTGATGAAAGTGGCTCATTTTTCTCTCAGTGAAGACCACCTATACAGCTAGTGCAGTGGCATGGGTATATCTAGATGAGATTTTCAGATTACATAGGATTCTGTGGAAGATCATTTGTGACCGCGATCCTCTATATACTTCCCACTTTTGGACTACCATGTAACATGCCCTCAAGATGAAGATCAATTTCAGCACGGCGTATCACCCTGAGACAGATGGATAGACTAAGTGGGTGAATCAGATCTTAGAGGACATGCTTAGGATGTATGTTATGGATCACCAATCAGATGGGAGGAGTATTTGTACTTGGTGGAGTTTTCCTACAATAATAGTTTTCAGAGTTCGATAGGCATGGCTCCTTTCTAGAACTATATGGTAGAGAGTGCATGACACCTCTTAGTTGGGACAGGTTAGAGGATAGGGTTTCTCTTGGGACAGATTTATTGTAGGACATGGAGCAACAGGTGGTTATGATCAGATAGAGACTACAGGAGGCACAAGACAGAAAAGAAGTATGCAGATCAACATAGGACCGACCGTAGTTTTGATGTGGGCATGAAGGTTTTCCTTCATGTCAAGATACATAAGAGCCCTATCCATTACGGAAAATGTTCTAAGTTAGCTCCTAGATTCGTGGTCCCCTTTGAGATCTTGGAGCGTATTGGTCCTTTGGCCTACCATCTAGCATTGCCACCTAGCTTGTCTCGCATCCATGATGTGTTTCATGTTTCAGTACTTAGGAGATATATTGCAGACCCTTCTCATGTGCTAGATTGGACCTCATTTCTAGTGCAGGATCAGGGTAGGTGATGGTGGATACCATTTTCATTATAGAGTGTAGGACCCTGGGCCTTCAAGGTAGAAATATTGACCAGGTTCGAGTGCAGTGGGATAAATATGATGAGACTACGACTACATGGGAGGATGCTACTTTTCTATGAGTTCAATTTCCACACCTATTCCAATGAATTCTAAGAGGAATTCGAGTCTAAGGGGAGGGGGATGTAGTGCCCACTTCCCTTCGACATCTTTTTTGTTATTGATTATGATATTGTCGACTATACTTATGGATATTATTGTAGCTTTTGATATGGCATGATGTTAGATGTTAGAGATCATGGAATATTGTTGATTTTGATTCATATATGATGCATGTGGATTATTGGAGACATTTTATATTGATGTTGATATGCTGATTGACATGGTTATATATATATGTGTTTTTTTGGACATGTGTTATTTCATCATATTGAGTAGACCTAGATAATTGAACTAATTTTATGATCATATGGTTATTGATGAAATTGTAAATGATGTTATTACTTAATGATGTTGTTTTGATTCATATATATAGATGAATTTGAATTTTATTGTATATTTATTTTGGATGATTTGATGTGGCCACAAGGCCAAAGGAGGTATTTGTGTTTTGTAGGTAAACATGTCACAACAAACATCGGGGATTGAGACCAACCACATTGGAATCCTAGATGAATTCAACAAGGGTCACCATGACAACATGTATTTTTTGTGTGTGTGTTTGTTTGGTTTGTTGTTAGGGGTTCCCATGGGGGGATCACCTTTAAATGTGACCAAGGGGTTATGTGTATTCTTTTATTTAGTTTCTTTTGTTTAAATTTAGTATGTGATTTTAGTGATGTATTTTCCCCTTTATTATTTATTTTATTTGTGTCTAGATTAGTGAGTAATCATGTTGTTAAATAAATTAAAATGGGTCAAAAGAATGCATTTATTAGAGCTTGATGGCTCTTGGATTATGTGTTGTAAGTTATGTGTAAGTAGCTTTGAGTGTGAAACACTCCACCTTCCTTTTGAAATTCGGATCTGTCCTTAGGGGCTGATTTTGGAGGCTTGTGGGACAAGTTAAACTTGTCCCACACCTCTTAAATTGTTACACCAACCCTACCTATGGGTTGGGGAGTCAAAATTAGTCCTTATTATGTATTTTGGGAAGACAAGTTGTAAGTTTTTATTGCACCTTCTTACATGAAATTAATTTTGGTCCTTAAGGGGTGTGGGCTTGGATTGTGTGTGTAAGTAAAATGTCATTTTATTCACCCACTTATTAATTGTGCTTTGGAGTTTGAAGTTGACTTGTGAGGTGGAGTTGAGGATGAGTGATGTGGCATCCTACATGGAGCCACCTCATCCTCCTCTCTCCCTTTTCTATTTATTCAATTATTTTGTTGTTTTGGGGGTTACTTCATGTTGGTCTTTGTGCTCTTGCAATTGGAGAGAGTTAGAGGATTTTGAATGCTTGTGGATTTTTGGTGCTTTGGGACTGTTTGGATTTGAAGAAGCTTATTGTTGAACTTTTGGATCAAGCTCTATCATGGAGAGGTAGGAGCTTGACTCTTGTAAAAAGGTTTTCTTTTTGTATTGTGCTTATGTGAATGTTTTTGAATGTTTGGTATGTTTGTTGGTTGGTTGGGTAGATTGCCTAGGTGTGGTGTAGGAGAAGACTATGGGGATATTTTTGTGGGGAGGCATAAGAGTTTGTGGGGAGGCATAAGAGTTATTTGTGGAGGGAGTTTGGGTTGGGTGTTCCACCTTGGACAAGAAATAGCTTGCATTTCTTACTTTTGGGGAGGCATAAGAGAATGGGGAGGCATAAGAGGTACTTGGGGGAGGCATAAGAGTATGTAGGGGTTTGAGATGAATATTTTGGTGGGTTTTTAAGGTGGTCACCCATTCCCATTGGGAGGTATAAGCATCTTCCCCATAGATATTTCTCTTTTGGCCTTTGTGATGAGGCCTTGTATATTTTGTTACTTGTCCTTCTTGTGATCAGTAAATCGATTTTATTTTTTTATTGCGATATGATTATGAAATCCAATTTGTGTAATGGAAGCTTGTCTTTTTGCCATGAGTTGAATCCATTTCCTATTGTAATGTGGTTGGGGCTTAGGGGCCAATGAGGAGGATGAATTCTCCTCTTCATTGAATTTTGGTTGGGTGGAGAGCGTTGCCTCTCCCCCTTTTTTTTGTGACCAATTTGAAACATGGATCTCTCTTTGTTGTTTTACGTGGAGTTTGTGTGAAGAAAATTTTGCAGTTTTCCTTGGGTCCTTTATTGTGAAATTTCCCACTTTGAGTGGATGGCATTGTAATATTAATTGTGGTGAAAAGTTTCTCTATTTTTGAATGTGAAGTTTATTTCAATGAGAAGAAAGATATATTCGGTAATCTGTTGTGATGAAGGGAAAGGAAAGTTGTAAAAGGACGGAATTATTATTTCATTCAATGGAATTCGATTATTTTCTACAAAATGGTGTTACTCTTGTTTGAAATCATGTTTGAAATATTAATAAAAATCTCTCTGTTTGAAGACTGGAAAAAAAAAAATGTATTATTAGAAGTATTATGTTCTCTCTGTTTATTTGAAATGCATGGTTTTTGAAATAGGATTACATTCTTTCTTTTCATGTATTGATTGAAGGAAAGTTGAACATTGTAAATTTAGAATGGAATGAACTTAAATGTTTAAAGTATGGCAAATGAAATAGATAAATTTCTAGTTTGAAATACGTAGATCTCTATTAGATTGTTTCAAACCTACAAATCAATATCAAAAAAACATACAGAGTACCCTACAACAATGAAAGACAAAATGAAACTTTAAAATGAACTAAGGATGAACAAAGCACATCATGAAACAATTGCATTTCCCTAGTAATTTATTTAGAACTCCAGTAATTGGGCAAGAGGCATAATAATGCAATTTCACAAAAAAAAAAAATAAATTCATATTGTAATCTCAACTATTAATCAATTAATCCTTACAAATCCATGAAATTTCTATCAAGTGTGATTCTCCATGTCGTTTTGGCATGTTGGAGAAGGAAGAATAGTGGATCGGATTAAATCTGGCAGTTGAAAAGTTTAGTTCACATTTTAATGGCAAGAAAGATGTTTTATTAAAATTCACCCATCTAAGTTTGTTAAAAATATGATTTTGTGCTTCCTATGCAAAGAGGAGTTCGAGCCCTTTCCAAAAAGTCCTTATTTTCTCAAATATGAGCTTCCAATCAAAAGTTATGGCCTCTGAATTTTTACTTCATTTGGTTTTTTAAAAAAACTATCTATAAAAAAAGGGAAATTTTTTTAAATTAGATCCATGGGCCCAAAATTACTTAGGGCACTTTTTGCAAAAATGTAAAAGTCACAATTTCTCCCACAGCTCCAAAAGCCCGATATTTCCCTTTGGCAAAAAAAATATACTTCCATGGGTTCACGGGCCCGCACCTTCAAACTTTTCTTTTAGAAAAATTGGCGCAAAATCTTAAGTCTCCCCATCGGTCTGCTTCCCCACTTGTCATTGTGGGTCTGACACATGGCTTCTTCTAGGGCATCTGAGGTGTGGATTGTTTTAGACCTTATCACTTTTGGAAAAGATTGGCAAAAATTCCTAAGTTTCCCCGCCACCTTCCTTCCCGCAGTCACTGTTGGATCGACATGGCCTCACTAGGCGCGGTGGAGGCACGCGTTATTTTTAACCTTCACACTTTTTAACACAAAATCCAACATTTCTAAGTTTCCTCGATGGTCCGCTTTCCCGCTTGTAGCTTCTGGCCGGACATGTGGCATCACTAGGCATCGCGCAGAGCGCGGATGTTTTTAAACCTTTTCACCCTTTCAACAAAAAGAGTTAAAATCCAAATTACCTCCATGACCCACCTTCCCATGTTGGCTTAAAAACGTGCCACATGTCCTTGCGGCTTGGGGCAAATTTTCTTTCCTCGGTGCGAAGCCCCGTCGCGGGCTCGCGGGTGATCAAATGAAAATTGCACTTTTTAGCTAAAGGCACAAAGTGCCAAATGTCTCCCTAGGTCCACCAGTCTGAAACCTTTCCCTGGATGAAAGTCTCCCCTGGGCCCGCAGGCCCGCTTTGGGAAAATTTCTTCCCAGGCCCGGCCCGCCTTTGGAAAAATTCATCCCTGCACGTCGGTCTATAACTTAAGAAATATGAGGAGTTAGGAGGACTTCTTTATATCATTGGAAAGGGGAAGAAATTTCCTATCTAATGGAAATGTTTTCTGAAACCTTAAGTGCATTAAATATGTGAAAAATCAGGTTGAAGTGCAAAGATGAGTGTGAGAGTGAGTAAGAGGGAAATTAACCCTTTTTAACATAAATGTTTAACTCTAAAGCATGGTTTGACCTTTTTAAGGGGTCACATTAGGGGATAAGAGAATGTTTTTCTAACCCATGTAAATAAGAACCTTGGTTATTGTTTATACCTAGTGAAATTAAAACCTTGGGCATTTAATTGTTTTGGCCCCTTTGACCCTCTAAAATTAATTAAGTAATATTTAACAATAGTGTTAATTTAATTTTTATTAAATTAACACCTAAGAGAAATTTAACTATATTTGGATTAATTATACTCATTAATTTTGTAATGTGGATCTAATGTTTATTACAATGGGAAAATTTCATTTATTAAATTATAATTGACTTTGAATCTTTGTTGCTTGAAGCCTGTTAGTGGTCGCTTTTCAAAGAAAAAAATTATTCCGTAATTTTCTTATCTAAACCTAGGTTGTTCTTGGGTCTCAAGTAGTTGTTTTAGCGGGTGTTGCATGCCCTCGTAACATAAGAAAAATACTGCACTATTCTTTAATGATTGTTTATTGGTATTTGAGGGACCTCCCCTCATAAGGAAAACTTTATCATTATTCAAGATAGGGTAAAAACATCACCATGCATAACAATTAAGAATTTAAGAAAAGATTGTTTTTATTCATAAATGACAATCAACCGAAACTACTTTGTTCGTGATTTTAATTTATTTTGTTGCAATCTGGTTAGACTGAATTTGAGAAAAGGAAAGTGAAAAAATCCATGGCATCATGTAACTACAAATATTCCAATAATTTTTCAGAAACACCATATGGCCATATAATTTGAATACCTAAGAAGCACAATACCCTAATTTTTCTTTTAAGTAAAGGTAAGAGATGGTGAAAATAGACTTTGCCAAAGATATCATATTTGATCAGGACAATAATTTTATATGTACAGGATTTTGTAGATTTACAATAAAATAATAAGCTTATTGGATTGTATTGTTTATGAAGTTATATCTCAAAATGTTTTATAATAAGATTTCCTACAACCTTAAGGAACGAGGCATGGTTGAGATTTGGAAATTATGGGGTGGCTCTTCCTAAATATAGTGTACAGCGAAAATTATCTACCTCCTCCTATTTAAAATAAAAACAAGATCCTATCAATCGGTCTAATTCTGCAAAGCGCAACAATCTGGGCGACCCTACCATTCATGATACAGGAAATTTACAGGACATCCTCATCCCCATGACTTGGATGGAACAGAAACATTAAACCCAATTGGTTGAAGCATTGAATTCGTACCTATTCTCATGCTATAAAAAGATATTGGAAAATTTAAGAATGATAGGTTTCAAGGAAGGCAAAAGTACTCAAAATTTTTTTCTCATGACGGTGTCCCAAGCAAGGAAGCAAAAGTTAAGAAATCAATGTCTTAATAGTGATAGATAGGTGGACCAAGTTTATCTCGCATAACATTATAACCTCACCTGAAATTTGGAAAAGATAAAACAAACAAAAAATGTTTTCCATTATGATAAACTTCAGACCACCATTCTTGTTGTTTGAAAAGCTTACACACCTCATTTTTCAAGTCATAAAAACAATCGAATCAGCCCAAAACAAATCTCTACCGTATAATTAACAAAGTCTGGTTCTGAAGATATCGAATCTTTACACAAATCACCTTTCCCCACAAATTGGCACAACCACAATGATGAAAAAGAAAAACCTTGCCATAGAAAAAGAAAGGGTTACAACTTAACCCTAGCGATAAGTCTGCAGAATAACAACGCATTAATCCAGTATCGGCTTAAAACTTTCGTAGGAAAATGCCATGTGCAATAAAAACCATTTAACTAAAACATAATATACAATCGAATGAGAAATCATTCACACAATATAACAAAAATTTAGGGCTTCCACTATAATTTAGGGCTGAAAAACCAATACTTAGAACCAATGGATTTAAACTAAGATTGTGCTTCAATCTGGAGTGCTGTCGATCATCACGTCGATCTGGAGTGCCATCGATCATCACCTTGAAGCTGCTCAAAACCATAAAACCCTTCCATGGTAAAAGTGGGCATGCAACTGGAGTTCAGCTAAAAACAACAAAAAAGTCAAAACACTTGTTGAAACTGTCAAAACAGCCGTCAGAATTACGTTAGTACGGTCGTCAAAATTAAGTTAGTCCTGGGAATGTCCGCAAAGCCCTTTCCCATAGGGGGAATGCATTCGGCATAATTAAACATATTTGATTTTTTTAATAGCGATTTATAGATGAATATTCTTGATAACAGATTTTAAAAACATCTCGTTCGAGTGTTATAATTTATTTAACATTTTTATATTGCACATTCATAAAATCGTTTTATATGTACAAATTGTATTTCTTAAAATATTTTCTTGTATGTTTCTTTGAAGTTGCAGATGTAGCTGTAGACATTCAGCGCATAAGAAGCTTAGGCAAAAATATACAAAATAGATTCCTGTCACGAGAGGTTAAATCGAGTTTTGCAAAGTTTTGATATCGTGAGCCTTATTACTGAAATGTCGAGGCAGCTTTAAGGAAAGGCCTAAACTATTGTTTTATCCTAGTTGCAAAATGCATGAATATATTTGATGCTAAGGGATTTTACATTTTCAGAGTTTTAATTAACAGGACTCCAATATAACAAGATTTCAGAAGACATTGTGAAATGGAAGTTATAACAAAGGTGATTTACAGAAATCAAAAAAATTGAGTTTACATTGGCAATGTTCTGAAAGTCCCGCTCAACAAACTACAGGTTGTTATACAAAGAAAGTTCATGCAGCTTATTACGTCGAAAGGCGTCTTCAAATTTCTATTCAACATCCTGCAACACTTTGGTACTTTTATTCTTATTCTCCACATTACTGCTATTGGTAAAATTCAATATTAAATTTGATTATGTTACGTATTATATTTTGAAAGATATTATTGATGATTAACAGCATCAAAATCATGTGTAAGTGAAAGACATTATTGATGATTAACAACATCAAAATCATGTATAAGAGAAAGACATTATTGATGATTATTAACAGCAAAAGCTTAAGTGAAGAGTTGAATATAAATCCCAAAAGCATAACTGAAGAATTAAATATAAATCAAGTCATTCTCGAAAGAGCGATGTTTGTGAAGGTTTAAAGAGGATTAAGGAATGTCCAACCACTATTTGAAAGTTTGAGTAAGTTTCAGTCTCATCAAAGATTTGATTTTTTTGGTATATTGATTTGGAGTTAGCTCACGTCTCGAATGACTATGCTAATTTTCATTTTTATTTTCCTAAACAATTTTAAATATCAGTTTTTTTCTTTTTAAAGTCTAATAATTATGTTTGTGACGGAATTTTTTTTTCGGTTTTGTTAGGGCTGTCTTCTCTTTAAGGCTTATGAGGATGAGAGAAATCAATATAGGTAAAGATGGAGGGTAAGTAAAAGGTTTGATGTTGCTTATGTTTTTCTTCACGTTTTATGTTTTATAAACTTAATCTTATAGAGACAAGGTTGTGTATTTCTATATATAAACATCTAAAAAATAATAGGAATATTAGAAATCAAAATAATAGTAAAGAATTTATATATATATATATATATATATATATATATATATATATATATATATATATATATATATATTTTATTTTTATTTTATCATATTGTATAATTGTTGGGTTAACCACATCGAAATCATGTATTTTATTTCAAAATGATATTCAAATCATTTAATATATATTTTTAATAAAATAACATTAAAAAATAGAATATATTTTATTTTAGCTTTACAATAAAATTAAGGTTTTGTAGTCACATTATAACCAAAATAGAAATATTTATAAGTCAGTAAAGTCCCAAAAGACATGGTCATGAAATAAATTTATTAGAGTATCATTTAAAAGACATATATTTTTACTTATATCATAAATTTAATATAAATACATATAAAAGTATACTATTTTTTATATAGATTTATGTGGCTCATGCATGACCTCAACTAAAAATATTTTTTTCCACTTAAATGATTTTACCTATCTTTATTTTAAATTAAATGATATAATATAACTATATATAATTTTTTATTATGTAAAAATGAATAAAATAAAAGATCAAATATCAAACTTCATTAAAAAGAATTAAATTTATTGTGTTCCTTCTTACTCCTTTTCTTCTAATAATTTTAATTCTTTGAATATTCCTTTTGGGGTATTATAAAGATATAAATTTTATAGATAGACTAAATTTATATAATATCATCTTTAACTTTTCTTTCATATGCATAACATTTAAAATTTTAGACTTCATTTCTTTTTAAATCAAATTATTTACATTGCCACATACTAACCAACCCTAATATATTTATAATCTCACTATTTATAAAATAACATCTAAAATATAAATATACATGTATTAATATTTAAAGATTATATTTTATTTTATTGAAATCAAATCATTTAATTTAAAACTCACTCACTCAATAATCACAAATTATATATTAAATAAACCAATAATATTCATAAGCCACATTTAAATATTTTATTATTGTTTAAAATAAGTCATTTAAAATAAACCCAATTACAATTATTTATCACAAACTAACCAAAATATAAATATTCATTGTACTATGTTTTAATCCATAGAGTTTGTAAAGGTATTTTAAAAAAGTTCTTTCTTATTTATTTTTTTACTTTTATTTCGTCTTATTTAAAAGTACATACTAATAAGTAATATTTCAATTCTTGTTACGAGATGTATTAAACTAAAGAGCATGTGGTGGAATTGGTGGAACAAGAGATATAGGAAAATAAAAGTAACCTTGGACTCGTGGAATAGATGGTATAGAAAAAATATAAGTAATATTGAATTGGTGGAATAAGTGGTATAGAAAAATATAAGTATCTTTCATTTTCTATTGTTGGGTTTTTTGTATAGGAGTAGATATTTGAATGTCCACTTGGTTTATGTAATTAGTATTATATAGCCGATTAATATAATTGTATTTTTAAACTAATTAGAGAGTGTTATTTTAGTAAATAAATAAAAGATGTTTTAGACAAATAAATAATAGTAAATTTACATATTTTTAACAAAATAATTGTAAAAAATTATTTATTTTCAATTTTATTGGCTTATAAATTTATATTTTATTGCAACATTCAACAATTTTTAGAAAATAATGATGTTATAACATTTTAATGAGGTCATCTAAAGTTTCACAAAAATATTCTACCACACACTACGCTATCGTTAAAAGTTTCACAAAAATATTAGATATGATCCTGCTGTGCAAAAACTGTCAATGATCTAAAATTGACACCATCTTTGATTTCAAACACCAACTATAGACTTCGCTAGTTTTGAAAATAATCAAAATGACGTGTCTAAATATGGCACTGAAAAACAAAAAAGGAAAATCCACTTAATGTGGGTCCAAATTTTATAGAAATTCTCAAACTCCAAAATAAAATTTACATAGAAATCGTGAAAAACGATTGTAAAACAACACCTCTTTGATATCAATGACATCATGAATTTTAAACATTGATAATGTGATATAACATGAAACTCAAACCACTGGGAGAGAGACCATAAATGAGGGATCTAACAAAACTTAACTATTGAGCTCAAATACTGTAATGCACAGTTTTTCCTAGACCGTTTTCTTCTTGAACATGTAATGACTCCATTTCGTAGCAAAACAATTTACGTATTCTTTTCTTCTATGGGCTCAATCTAGCATTTTTTCCGGCTATAAGCTTGTGGTTGTAAATTACAAATTTTCATGTCTCTAGTCTCTTCCGTTGCATAAATACTGATAAGTTTTTGTTGCAACAATAATTTGCAGCATTGTTTCTCTTGTTGAAAAATTCAATAGATAAATATATAATTTTGTTGATATACATATTTTAAATCTTATTTATTTTATTTATATGAATTTTAAAATTATAGAAATAATCAATGTTTGTGTAATTTACGTTATGTGTAATGCACCATTCGACGTTTACTCTTGTTCTTTCTTTGGTGACCTTATTGCTAAGCATTGAGCGTTTGTGTCTACTCCCATCGATCGTTAGTTGGCTTCAACCTTGTTGTAGCAAAAAATTAGCATCCTTCCTCTCCGTCTTTCCTTCTTGTGTCGTGGTTGATGCTTCTAGTTGTTGGCCTTTGTAGCGTTCTTTATGATTATTATTTTAAGGGAAAATCATGTTCTCGAATCCAAAGAGGTGGCTTGAATGATGATTTGGTGTTGTAGCTCTAATAGAATATCATTTTTTTGGATGTTAGGGCATGTCCGGTTAAAAGAAATATCTATATAATAATAATTATTATTAATTGTTGATCATTGATTATTATTATTATTATTTTCAAGCTTGACTATTGATTATCAATATGGTTAATAATTATTTTAAGCTGTAATAATAATAATAATAATTTATTTTTATACATTGTCGATCGATGATTATTTTTTACTATTATTTTATTGTCGATTGTTATCAATATTATTATTAATTATCGTTAAGCTATTTTATTGTATTGTTGATCACTCCCGTAGACCAAGTGTCGATTCACACAAAAGAAGAGGATACCTTGTTGTGGTGCCATGGTTGGTCATTGTCCAATGTTTGCTTCAAAACTTAAACCACAAATATCCCCTTGGCTCCACACATACTTTGAATTTAATGGCAATTTATTGGTAAATTTTGTAGAGATATCCACCCACCAATCTGCCATTTCTTATTTTTGGCGTGGGGGAGAAGCTTATCCTTGTTGGTGGGTGGGAGTGGTTGAGCTCTTGCCGTTTTGTTTAATGCATTTATTGGTGACTCCTCACCGTATACCTTCCTCCCTTGGCCATTGGTTTTGTTTAGTGGATTTTTTATCTCGCCTTATTTTCTTGTTGTCTAGTTGTTGCCAATGTTGTTGGCTGCATGGTTTTGTTGAGTTGCATGTAAAGGATTAGAATCCTTCAAGTTGTTGCTAGACTATCTCCCTCCCGATTTTAGCTTCTCTGCCTTGCAAAAATTTTCTCCCGGGTGCTTGCAACTAAAGCACTAGAAAAGTCTTTTCTCCTTTATGCTCGGTGGATGTCCACTCCTTTTTAAAGCTCATTTTTTCACCGGCTGCGTACATTACTGGAAGAGGTGAGCGAGGAGGTTGGAAATATGTTAGTTGCATGTGGGTAAACAAAGCTATTTTTGTGGGTCCTCCTTTGTATATCCTTAAGTCGTAGCTATTTCCATGAGACCACATATTTTTGAGGCATTTTGTCAACAATTTACAAGCCTTGTGTATACTTCCTCATTGTGTGTACATGTCTTCTAAGGCACCTGCACTCCATCTGACTAAATAAGTTCCTTTGTGCTTTGATGGATGTCCTTTACATGCTTTAAATGCCCCTTTTTGATGCATCTTTGGGAGGATGTTTGCAAGGTTGTGGAGTTTATTTTTCCTCCTATCAATCTTGTGTATGTTGGAGTTTCTTGGGCCTTTTAATAAAACCATTTTATGTCTATACTGCAATCATTGCATTCCTTGAGACCACGGTTCCTTCAAAAGATGCAACTCGTGATTTTAGAGGTCCATGTCTGTACTAATGGGAGTGAGTGTGTTGTTAGCGCTCATCGAGTGAAAGAGATGAATTTCGACCTTATGATAGTTGTTTCTTGTCTGTGAGGTTTCTATGTGACTGGTAGAAGCTGGAAATTAGGAAAGATAAACCTACCCATTGCTATAATTGCTAAGATTTAAAAATATCATGAAATAAAACCTTCTCTTCCCTAAAATTTGTTGTCTCTGCTGATTTTTGTGGTGGGTTTGAACGTCTTCTTGGAAAATCTCTCTGTTCCTCTTGAAATCTACTTGTTTTAGCAATAATAGTTGTCAGTGTTAAAGTAGACAACATAGATGTATCCCCTTTCTCTTGCTTTTGCATTTTCATTCCTTAATGATCAACCTTCTACCATTATCATTTGCATTCCTTTGATTGAGTATCAAGTTTATCATGTAATTTATAATTAGTAATTTCTGTTGTGAAAGCAAGCCTGTTGTAACTATAAACCTCTTGCTTTTCATAAGAGCTTATTATTTTTAGATTTGATTTTCTTCCTAGATAATCAAGTTGTTCTTATTTCTATGACTTCTAGATCTGGTTACTCAAGTAGTTACTTTATTAGATAATTCCTCTTCTGGGTGTGTGAGTTATTTTTATCACCTAGGTTTATAAACCCCCCCTCTCTGTTATTCCTTAAATAATCTAGATTAGTGGAATCAAGATCAATGTAGTTTTACTTTACGTTTATGGGTATGTTGAGCATAGTTCACATGGGTTATAAAAATTACGCTTTAGCAAACAACCACTACATTGAACCCGAACTGGTTGGGAGAGACTATAGTTTTATGGAAACTTAATCACCATTTTGAGTTATGACAACAATTACGTAATGTCAATTGTTTCTTTGATGTGCCTAACCTCAGTGGTGAGATTTTTTGAGTTATTGGACCTCCATGTCCACTTTACTTGGACTAAGTAAGTGGTCCCTTCGATATTCAACTATTCTACAGGTTTACAAAACTATTATGTGTGATTGACTACAATGGTTAGTTTTAAGTATGAAGGGAGTATCATGGTGAAGGTACCTGGTTATTTAGTTATTTTACACCATGGATATTACTATAAGATTGATTATGGTACTAGACAAATATGTAATTACACGATTATTTCACGGTATACGTCCAAGATATTTAAGGATTTCCTTAAGAGGTACATTGATTGCTTCATTATGAAGGTTGAACTACAACAAAAAATTTTGTCACCGAGATTTAAAGTTACATGTGTGTATTTATGGATAGTACTCTTTTATTGTCAGAACTACCTTGGCTTAATTCTAATTCGTGATGACTTTTGGTGGTATATATATATATATATATATATATATATATATATATATATATATATATATATATGCATCTCATTGATTTTATTGACATTTGAATGACGTGTATCTTTTGATATCTTGATTGACTTATGATAGAATTGTTAAGATCATTAGGCATGTTTGGGGTATATATATATAGATATATGCGTTGTTGATTTATGACTGAATTTGTTGTTAAGATAATGACATTTTGTGATTTATGTAAATGCATTTTTAATAAGAAAGGTTTGATCATGGTAACGAGGTTTCTTTAAAATGAACTTGTGATGGAAACGGGCGATCCCCTTTTTAATAAATTGAAACTATAGATTTATTGAGGAGGTTTTTAATTCCATAGTGTTACAAAACTTGGATGGATGTTTATAATGCTAACTTGTATAATGAAACTTTCTTTTACCCTCAAAATTTTATTTCTAACTCTTTTAGGCCTATGGTGTTACTTGTTTGGTGTTACTGATGTTCATAACTGAAGTATAAGACTTTCTTCTTAGATTGGCATGGTGGAAATTTTATTATAACTTAGGGAATTGTTAGTGTTTAGAGATTCGATCCAATTATTGAAATTGAATGTTTCCTTTCATTATATTGTTAGATAATAGCTTATTGTTGTTATGTGTAGTCTTATCTTAGTCAGTTCTCAAGAACTGAATTAGGTTAATAATTTGTGCAGATGAATTTTACGAGTAGATGAGGGAAAGACTTGTAGAAAATTGCATCAGTCTTGGTTATGAAATTATTTTGTATGAATGTTTATTATGTTGTAAAACTATGGAATGGGTCTCGTGGAAATTTTAGAAGAGGGTCAGTGCCTCAGTATAATGTATTGTGGAATGTTTTCTTAACTATTGAAACCTTGGCATGTATTTACTATCGTGGAAAATATTTAATTGGATCACCATATTATTATTAGTGGTTCAACATATTATATAAATTTTAAGAATAGTATAGCATTGTTTGATAAATCTTGTTTACCATCTTACCCCTACTCATACCTCCATAGAATTGTTTTTTCCCTTTGTTTTGTGCATCACGTTGGAAATAATTAATGTAACCATGTGTAGTTTTTACAAAAGAAGTAATGGTATACTTTTTTCTAGGGATAAAATTTTGTGTTGTAAACCCTTCTATGACATGGTAATAATGCAATTCTAAGCATAATAAAATGGATGGGTAATCCTTTTAAAAGTTTTATAATATGGTGATCCAATTAAATATTTTCCACGATAGTAAATACATGCCAAGGTTTCAATAGTTAAGACAACATTCCACATACATTATACTAAGGCATCCCTCTTCTAAAATTTCCACGAGACCCATTCCATAGTTTTACAACATAATAAACATTAATACAAAATAATTTCATAACCAATATATAAACTAATGTAGATGTGATCTACTCGATATCAAAGAGGAAACTATCTTTTGTAAAAATATAAATATATATACCTTGTTTTTCCCCAAGCTAAACTAATCAACATTATCCTTTTTATGGTGAGTCCTTAAAAGATCTTAAGGTGAAATCAATTATTAGATTTTGGAAGATAATAAGGTCATAATAAGTAGGAGGAAAATAATTAGAAACCATTCAATCTATCTCACCCATTGAAAACGTAATTTGTATACATTTTTAAACTCGTCAAGTGAAGCCTAAGTGAAACCTTTAATCATTCTGGATAGATTATTAGCCCCAATAAAATCCTAGTTAATAACTAATGAGATCTTAAAGATGAATCCAATTCGATCTTCTTCCTCTAACTTCTTCCAAAGTTCTTTGTAATCTTCTCTTATTTGTTGTTAAATGTTTGATCCTTGCACAAGGAGGTTGTAGTCTTGAAACTAAATGACACTTTCCCTTAACTAGAGCTTGCACTTAGTGCCTTGTGCAATGGAGATAGGAAACAATATTCAGTAGCTTGAGTATGATTAAGTAACCTTGTGAGAAATGGAAAATGTTCTTTATAATCAAATGAATCATGTAAGTTGCTGACATTTTAGAGATGACCCTCTTTCAGGAAATTTGATCTTAAGCTAATTACTCATTAGTATAAAAGGAAGAAATCTAGCTTCATAAGAAGAATTGTGTGAATCATTACATGAATCTTCTAGAATGTAAATTAAGAATTAAAAGACATTTTAGTAAATAAGAAACCTTAAAATAATTCCCTGTGGGATTCCCCTAACAGTAAGTGTGTTCTGTGGTTGGACTAGTATGTGTTGTCTTTTCAAAATGGGAAGTGATTAGTTTCATGTAGAAGGTCATAGATCCCCTTGCACCTTAGTTTTCAACGCTTTGTCAAGCCTATCGAGAGTTGTTGCCATCCATTGTGATCGCTTTTGGTGTCGTTTAAACTAAAAAAAAAATAACCGACATTTTCCATGTCAGTTGTGTGTGTGTGTTTTTGTGGGTGTTACACTTGGTATCAGAGAGAGGTTCATGCTCTCGAACCTCTGGAATAGATTAGAGTTATGATGGTGTTGTGTGATGGTGGTAGATATTAGAAGAGTAATGTGATATAAGTGTGATGTGAACTATGTTGTAATTGTGATATTGTGAGCGCACATGTTGTGTATGTCACTTAGTGCGTAACTGTTAGCATGTTGATGTGTTGGAGATGAGATTATTCTCCCTCCTTTTCATGAATTCTCTGAGAATTCAAGTGTGATGTACCATCTTGTTATGTGTGATTGTGTTGATATGTTATATGAAAAGGTTGGTTTGTAGTGAACTGGATTTCATAATGATGTCATTATCATTTGTGTAGAAATGTGTGTATCCCCATGTTATATGGAATTTGATTGTATATTGTAATTGTGCTCGTCATAATTATAATTCATGTAATATGTAATGATTCATGTCATGATTTAGGGACATATGGTGAGTATATGATCCCTATCGTATAGTGATTGCACTTTGGGTGTAACATGTGGTAATGTGGTGTGTTGTAAACTGTGAATGTAATGTATGTGATATACCCTATATTGGTACCATGTGTAAGACACTATGGTTAATGTGTGTGAACCACCATTGTGTTAGTGATGTAGTTACATGTTATGTTTTGAACCTTATGCTAACCGACCCTGAGGGAAATTGGTAAAAGTGTATGTTTGGAGTGAGGGATTGTGTACCATGGGCCAGTAACTTGATCCAACCTTAGGCTTAGTAGATGATGACATGTACTCCTTTTTCTCTCTCCTTGTGGTTGTCATATGGATTTAACCTAAGTGAAGCTATGACTATGTTTAGCCTTTTCAAGTGGTGGTGGGATGATTCAGATAGAGATGATAACAATTATATTATTGATATGTTATTTTACGAGTGAGGCTCGATGTTTCGAGTGCCAAAAACTCATTGACTACCCCCTTGGTGGCCAGATAAGGCAACATAGTCATCGTAATGTGTTATTCTTATATCTCTATTTTATTTGTAAATTGAACTTTTTATTTTATGTAAGGACCATTTTTTTCTTGATTGCCATGTTTTATATTTTGGGCATTTCCTTGGTTTGTGGTACTAACATGTGGATTTTTTCACTAACTATGGCTATTTGGCCATTTGTTTTTCTTGGATTTAGATCTTCTTTAAATTTAAAAATGTTACAACCTAGCCCAAGGCTTGTAATTTTCCACTTGGCATTTGAATTAGATTGCTATGTTGGTTCTATTGTTGTGATGTGTGGAATAGGGTCATGGGATGCACCATGGAATGGTTGGACCTATGGACCCGTTTTGTTGTATGGGGGTACGCCCCCAGGAGTTACATATAACTAGTGGGTTGTTGAACCATGATTTATTATGTCACCTAGGTTAGGGGTATCTAGACTCTGTGTCTAGGGCCATATGGAAACCATCCTCTTTGAGGAGTGAAAAGGAAAATTTATTTTATTTATTACTTCTTGAGGGAGGAATAAGTAACTTGAGGCAGGCATAAGAGACTAAAGGGAGGTATAAGAGACTTGAGGGAGATATAAGAGATTTGTGTGCATGATTGATGCTTCAAAAGATATGTTGAGTTGTTGCGATGCTTTGGGAGTGGTGTTATGATGTATTTGTTACTCATGTTAGTTGGATATGTTTTTGATTTTGTGGATATGGATTTGATGCCCTTGTTGACACTATGTATCTATAGCTATTGTTGTAAGTTATGTGAAATCTTCATCTATGGAATTGTGGGAATTTCTAGTTATTGTAGTACACTTTTGTGTGAGTATTATATGTTGGTCATAAATGTGTGACAAGTACTATGATATGTGGATCATGTATGTTCCTTCCATGATTTTTTAAGCTCTTGTGATGTGGTACCATCATGAAATTATGTAAAATTATGCTTGTGAATCATTAGTGTTGTGTATGACCCTGGTAGGGTGTTGTGATAGCAGTTCATGTTGGGCACCCATAAGAAAGAATAAACTAAAATTCTACAACAATGAAATTTTAAAGAAATTGAATTAGGAATAATGTAAATAGAAAGAGACTAATTAAATAATGAATAAGAGGGAACTACCAATCTTCACAGAACTTTAAAAGTTAAACATTCGCCAATTTTTTTCTAAGCCTACCTCGTGGTCATGCTTTAATGACTAAAATTTTAACCATAGGGTGTACTTTTGTCTTTATTTGTTCTTAGTTTCTTACCACACTTACTTCCTTCAGTGTTATGTCACATCGAGGATGATGCTTTCTTAAGGGGAGGAGAATGTAATGCTTCATTCGAAATTTACTCCAGTTATTACTTCAATGACCCTATTACTAAGCATTAAACATTTTTGTTTGCTTCCATCGATCGTTAGTTGGCTTTGTCCTTGTTGCAGAGAAGAATTAACATCCTTCCTCTCCATCTTGAGTTCTCATGTCATGGTTGATGCTTCTAGTTATGGGCATTAGCGGTGTTCTTTATGATTATTCTTTTAAGGAAAATCATGTTCTTGAATCCAAAGAAGTCATTTGAATGATGATTTGGTGTTTTAACTCTATTGGAATATCCTTTTTTATGTTAGGGTATGTCCGGTTAAAAGAAATATCTATATAATAATTATTATTATGAATTGTTGATCATTGATTATTATTATTATTTGTCGAGATTGACTGTCAATTATTATTAATATGGTTAATAATTATTTTAAGTTGTAATAATAATAATAATAATATTTTATTTTTTAACTGTTGATCGATGATTATTTTTATTATTATTTTATTGTCGATTGTTATCAATATTATTATTAATTATCGTTAAGTTATTTTATTGTATTTTTTATCACTCCCATAGATTGAGCATCAATTTGCACAAAAAAGAGGATACCATGTTGTGGCGCCATGGTTGGTCATCATCTAGTGTTTGATTCAAAATTTCAACCACCAATTTCCCCTTGCTCCATGCATACTTTGAATTTAATGGAAATTTATTGGTAAATTTTGTAGAGATATCCACCCACCAATCTGCCATTCCTTGCTTTTGGTGTGGGGAAGAAGCTTATCCTTGTTGGTGGGTGGGAATGGTTGAGCTCCTGCAAGTTTTGTTTATTGCATTTATTAGTGACTCCTCATCGTATAACTTCCCCCTTGGCCACCGGGTTTTGTTTAGCTAGTTTTTAATCTTCCTTGTTTTCTTGTTGTTTGGATGTTGTCAAAGTTATTGGCTGGGTGGTTTTGGTGGGTTTTCATGTAAAGGATTATGATCCTTCAAGATTTTCTAGAATCTCTCCCTCCTAGTTGTAGCTTGTTTGTCTTGCACACATTTTCTCCCGGGTGCTTGCAAATGAAGAAGCTGGAAAATTATTTTCTTCTATATGCTTAGATGGATGTCCATTCCTATTTCAAAGCTCCTATTTATCATGCGATTGCGTACATGATGGTAGAGGTTAGCGAGAAGGTTGGACACCTATTGGTCCTCTATGCATAACTTGCGAGGAGGAATTTATGACTATTTCCATGAGACTTTTTTTGAAGTGGGCTGCATCTCTTTGAGGCATTTTTCAACCATTTGCAGCCTCATGTATACTTCCTCGTTGTGTATAGATATCTTCTGAGGCACTTACAACTCCATCGACTAAATTTGTTCCTTTATGCTTTGATGGATGTCCTTTTTGTGCTCTAAATGCCCCTTTTTGACATAGGCTGGGATGATGTTTACAAGGTTGTGGAGTTTGGTTTTCCTCCTATCAATCTCGTGTAGTTTGGAGTTTCTTGGGCCTTTTAATAAACCCATTTTGTGTCTATACTACAATCATTGCAAGCCTTGAGACCACAATTCCTTTGGTAAAATGTAACTTGTGATTTTAGCACTCCTGCATGTGCCAACATGGGAGTGAGTGTGGTTTTAGCACCCAGCTAGTGGAAGAGATGAAATTTGACCTAAAGATAGTTGTTGCGGTGCCGTGAGGTATCCATGTGGTGGTAGAAGCTGGAAATTAGGAAAGATAAACCTACCCATTGCTACAATTGCTAAGATTTAAAAATATCATGAAATAGAACCTTCTCTTCCCTGAAATTTGTTGTCTCTACTACCTTTGTTTGTGGGTTTGGATGCCTTGCTGGGAAATCTCTCCGTTCCTCTTGAAATCTTCTTGTTTTAGCAATAATAGTTGTTAGTGTTAAAGTGGACAACATAGATTTATTCCCCTTCTCTGGATGTTGTGTTTTCATGCTTGAGTGATCAACCTTCTACCATTATTATCTGCATTTCTTTGATTGAGTATCAATTTTATCATGTTCTTTATAGCTAGTAATTTCTGTTGTGAAAGCAAGCCTGCTGTAACTATAAACCTCTTTCTTTTCATAAGAGCTTATTATTTTTAGATTTGATTTTCTTCCTGGATAATCAAGTTGTTCATATTTATGTGACTTCTCGATCTTGTTACTCAAGTAGTTACTTTATCAGATAATGCCTCTTATGGGTGTGCGAGTTGTTTTTATCACCTAGGTTTATAACCCCCCCCCTCTCTGTTATACCTTAAATTATTTGGATTAGTGGAATGAAGACCACTTTGTAGTTTTACTTTACATTTATGGGTTTGTTTATCATAGTTCACATAGATTATGACAACTTTTCTTTAGCAAACAACCACTAGATTGAACCCGATACGGTTGGGAGAGACTATAGTTTTATGGTGTAATGCCCGTTCATCCTTGCTCCCTTGTTTCTGCGACAACCATGCTTCTAGGAGTTGAATGCGGTTGTGTTTCCTTTGAAACGTCCGTGTCTTCGCCTTGTTGAGCTTGCCTTTTGATTGCTAGTAATATGATTAATAATTTTATGTTTTTAATAAAAGTCATGCAAAAAAAAATAATGATAAAAATAATATTTTGAATTATTTTGTCGATTGGCGAATATTTATGTTAGTGTCATTTTCTTTTAGTAGTATAGTTATTAGTTACTTGCAAGATTTTCAACCATAGTATTGATCTCTCTTGTGCACGACCCCTCGATCAAATTATTTTGTTTTGTCACTATCGTGTTAGTTCCTAAACGATTATTCGAACCCCGTTTAGGTGTCACGACGTCTTAAAGCGTAATAAGAATAGATAATAAATGAATCAGTATCAATTATACTTTAATTGTGTAAATAAACAATAAAATTTTATGTGGAGTAAATTAAGCCTTTTCAGGCCATGTTAATCTTTTTTCATCCACCGACTTGTAAGATTGTTTGGTCTTTTTCTTCTCGACTACTTGGCGTGGAGATATGAATATCTATTTTATATATATATAAAGACATAAGAATCTGCATAACAAATTGCTTTATTTAAATTTACTAAGCCCTTCCGGCATCCACGGATACCTTATTTCATAATATGGAAGTGTGTGCCTTCACCCACCGACTGCCTTTATGGTTCTTACTCCTTATGGTTGGCTTGGGGTTGAAGGCTTCCTTTTTTTTATTTGTTTCCTGGCAAGTGGGGGGTGCGTGGAAGAGTGTATGGCCTCCTGCCATATTCTGTTTGTTTTTCTTTTGGTGCCTTGTTTGGCATTACGGTTGTTGGGAGTTAATGAAACTGTGTTTATTACCCACCCACCGTGCACTTTCCTCCATGTTGGCCGCTTGCATTTCAAAATGGGATTTTATTACTAAATCTTCTGTGATTTTGTCTTCTTACCTGCTCTTGCCGTATTTCTGGCCACGTGAGGTTGGAGGGTGAGTCTTTTATTGGGGTTTGTGTTGGGCATTGAAGCTCAGAAGCTAGTTCTGTTCGCAGTGTTGGATAGCAGCAAGATACCTCCTTCTTCTTACAGTCGCACCTTCATGGAGGAGCACGGGTGGCATTTTTCGTGTGTATAGCGAGAGGATAAGGGGGGCATTTAGAAACGTGGAGGAAGGTTTTTCTGAGCATGGAGGATGTTGGCGCCTTCCCTACTGGCCGCGCGGGTTTGGTATGGTGGTTATAGATGAAGCTACAAGCTGTTGCAGTAGGCGTGTTACCTCCATGTTCATTGGGTGTTGTATGGTGTGTTCTTGTTGGGGATCCACAGCAACTGCCTGCAACAATAATTAGCTAGGCAGCAGGCATGTTGCAGTAGTAGAAGCCTTTGAGCGCTCCAACAAGCAGGTGGTCCAACCTTGTTGTTATCCATTCAGTTTTGACTGCATCCTCAAAGTCGGGATTCTCCTTCAAGATATTTTGTATCAAAATCGATTAAGTGACAGTAGGAGTATTACCAGCAGACCTGATGAAATTTATTTCTAAGATTCTCTATTGCCTCTTACTTGTCTTTCGACGTAACCCATGGAAGAGAACCTCATAGAGGCCGACCTGTTTCATGTCAGATTATTCATGAAGCACGTTTTACCTTGCAATTTTATGAGCTGTTTCAACGAGTCACTGATTTGGCAGGCATAAAGGTTTCTGTTGGAATTATCACACCTTACAAGCTACAGCTGAAGTGTTTGCACCGAGAGTTTGACGCTGTCCTCAAATCTGATGAAGGAAAAGGTTTAATTACCATTGCGGTAGATGCCTCTCAGAGCCAGGAGTGATGTTGAATCACGAGGAATAGGCATGAGCTACTTTTTTCCCTTTTTCCCAGCTATTTCCTTTTATAATTAAATGCATGATTATTGCTTGTTCTCCTGGTAATTGTGTGCTGTGTTGGTTTGAGATAAGCTCTGCGTGAGATTTTTATCATTTGAAATGCTATGTGGCTTTTGCACGCCTTCCCCGCCAAGAGTGTATTTTCTTGCTTTTGCTAGATGTGCGAGGGGTCTTGTTAGATACGTCTGTGTTATGCCTGTAGGAGCAGTTTTCTTCCTTCTGCGACCTGGTTTTGGACCTTCCTCAGCATGACAATGAGGAGTTGTTTGTTTAAGTGCTGTCCTCTTTAGAAAACAAAAAAAAATGTGATTTGCTTTTTACCTCCGTTATGTATCCCTATGGTTATAGAGGAGAACAGGTGATAAACGAATAAAACTATTTACCTCTGGAGAAGAAGTGTATTTATTGCCCTTTTGTTGTTATCACGGTCTAATATTAATTCGTAATTGGAAATGATACTAGAGCGACCCTTGCTCATCCTTTTCTTTTTAGCAATCTAGTTTGGTATAATCTTATCCCAATTTCATCCCTGGGAGGTCGACTACAAGGTTGGAAAAATGTAAATTTCTATTTCCTTTTTGAAGCTTTAACGAACTGTGCATTATGCTTGTCGGATGTGACTAGCTATGACTAGATGGTGGGTTTGCGACGCTGTCTTATGAAAACATGTTTTGGCCAAATCTAACTTACTTACCTAGCTTATGACGACCTTAAAAATTTTAGTACCACAGCCAAGGGATATCCTCGTCAATCCTACATTTGTATTACCTCCTAATTGGTCTTATGAAAGGTCTATCGGCTTCCTTGAGATGGAAAATTTGAGGGTTTGTTATAAGGAAAACCTTACTCAAACCTTTGGAGAAAATACTTAAAGTATTCAAGGGACTCTCATTTTGTACATGGGATATCCTATGTGCCCGACATACCTTTGTAAGTTACTTAAATATTTTTATTATTATAAGAAAAGCCTTTCCTTTTCGCGCCCCACGGTAGTGAGTGCGGAACAATGTTCTACCCCTTCCGAGCAACAAACAATGAAGTATATGTTGGATGTGGTGAACATGGAACTAAGTCTGAGGCTTGAGATGCTTTTGGGGACCTGTGAAAGGTAAATTACATTTACCCCCAAGCAACAATGTTTTATGAGACCTTTCTTCGTCATATCAGTAAGTAAGTTAGTAGTGTATAACATTGAAATATTTTATTATGTTGGGAATGAAGGGGTTTTTGTTGAGGATGTGCGAAGTTGGCACTTACGGCTTAAGAGAGCTTTTAAAGTTTCAACTTATCATTCGTGGACGTTGTTAATCTTGAATATATAATTAAACATTGGGTATAGCAATCAAAAAATGTCAGCTACATTTTTTTAAGGTGTACGCAAGTGCAATGCATTCCTTTTTACATGATCTTTGAATTGGGTCCTTGAGTGGCCATAACCCCCTCATAGGCTGTATGAGTTTTAGTGGACTTGTGTGGCATTCTTGCTCTGAGTAGGGATGTTCGGAATAATAAATCTTGTTACCCTTTTTTTTACATTATCAGGGGAATTTACTATTTCTATATCGGGTGGTTGTAGTACGATTCCTTTATTCTGTTTTGTGAATGTGCATGCTGCTATCGCTATCTTACTTAAGGAAAATAAAAAGGTGTATATTGTGGGAAATTTGTTATAATTTAGAATGTAGGGTGTAAGGGTAACCTTGGATAGAAAATGCACAATTTTGGCTTTCATATGTTCTGCAGTGTGCCTTTTGTTAACTAGATATCTATTTTGTTTACCTTCATACAAATTACTTTTGCTTATGCCTTGGAATGGAAATCATGCACTAGTCATTCAATTAATTTTGATGAAATATCTAAGAAAAGGGAATGCATGCTCATGCCAATTCTTTTGAACTGACAAAAGCTAACATGTTTTTGCAGGTTGTCTTTCCGAGCTCAAGTATGAAAGAAGTGGCTGTTGTAGTTGTATAGATGATATCCACTTTGGTGCTTGTACGTTGTCTTTTATGGTTAAACTATTGGTAACATCTAGTGGAAAGATTTTAGAAGAAGGGTCAGTGCCTTAGTAAATGTATTGTAGAGTATTGTTGTTGTAACTGTCAAACTTTGCTCTTGAGTTAAAATGTTGAGTTGTAAATCCTTCTAAGACATAGTAGTAATGAGTTAGTAAGTACTATAAAGTGAACTGGATAGTCCTTATAAAAGTTAAACGAAAATTTATGTATATGAACATATTAATGTAGATGTGATCCACTTGAAACCTTTGAGACCTGGAACAATCAAGAGGAATCTATCTTTTGTAACGAAATATGATAACTTATTATTATTATTTTTATTTCGAGCCAAGCTAATAAACATTATCCTTTTACGGTGAAACCTTAAATGATCTCACGGTGAAATCAATGGTTAGATTTTAGAAGATGATAGGATTTATTGAGTAGGAGGGAAATTGATTAATAAAACCTTAAATATCTCTATATCGTTTGAAATGTTCTCCTCTGTCAAACCTAATTAAGTAAAGTCTAGATGCAATATTTAACCCATCTTGATAAACCCCTAACCTCAATAAAAAGACGGATAGTAAACCATGTGACCCTGAAGCTAAATTCTATTGTCCTGTTCTGTTAACCCATGCCTTAATTCATGGTGATATTTCTTAAGCAAGGTCAAAATTTGATCCTTAAACAAGAAGGTTATTGTTATGAACCCTAAGCGGTACTTCCCTCAATCGGAGCTTATGCCTTCACCTGTGCAATAGAGTTGTGGAACATGTGTTAGTGGCTTGAGTAAGATTAATTAACCTTGTAAGAAATGGAAAATGTTCTAAAATCAAATGAACAAGAAAGATTTGGACATAAAATTGATGATCCTAGTTTAGAAAGCTTGGCCTTAAGCTATTCAGTCAATAGTTGAAAAGAAAGAAGTTCTCCCTTGTGAAAAGAATTGTGTGAATCATTACATGAAATTTTACAAGAACGTAAGTTAAGAAATTAGAGACACTTTAGTAAACAAGAAAATTTAATAAGAATTTCCTCGTGGGATGCCCCTAAATGTAAGTGTGTCATGTGGTTGGACTTCCATGTTGTCTTGTAAAAAGGAAAAGTAAATTGTCCTTGATAGGTGTGAACGTTTCCGTGCTGACCTTGTGGTCTCCCCCGTAACAAGTGGTTCCTAGTGTTGGTTGTAACCTTGTGACGACATGTTGTGTCGTGTTGAGTCAAAGCAAGTCAAAAAAAAATTATCCTGTATTTCACAGTGTTGTATGTGTTGGTATTTTTTAGTGTGTTACATATGGACACTTAATCACCCTTTTTGGTTATGGAAATAATTACGTAATGTCAATTGTTTCATTGATGTGCCCAACCTTGAGTGGTGAGGTTGTCGAGGTCTATTGGACCTCCATGTCCTCTTTTCTTGGACTAAGTAAGTGGTCCCTTCGATATTTAACTATTATGCAAGTTTACAAAACTTTATAGGTGATTGACCTCCAATGGTTAGTTTTATGTTTGAAGGTAGTATCGTGGAGAAGGTGCCCGGTTATTTTGTTATTTTGCACCATGGATATTACTATAGGATTGATTATGGTATTAGACATATACCCAATTTCTGATGATCATTGGTATAGGTCCAAGACGTTTAAGGTTTTCCTTAAGGGGAACATTGACGTTTCTTATGAAGCTTCAACTGCAACGAAATTTTTGTCACCGAGATTTGAAGTTACATGTGTGTATTTATGGATAGTACTATTTTATTTTCAAAACTACCTTGGCTTAATTCTAATTCGTGATGACTTTTGGTTGTATATATATTTTTGCATCTCACTGATTTTATTGACATTTGGATGACGTATGTATTTTGATATCTTGTTGACTTATGATAGAACTGTTAAGATCATTAGGGACATTTGGGGGTATTTATATATATATGCGTTGTTGATTTATGACTGAAGTTGTTGTTAAGATAATGGCATTTGGTGATTTATGTAAATGTACTTTTTATAAGAGTGGTTTGATCATGGTAACGAGGGTTACTTTAAAATGAACTTGTGATGGAAAGGGGTGATCCACTTTATTTAAACCAAAACTATAGACTTATTGAGGAGGTTTGTAATTCCATAGTGTTACAAAACTTGGATGGATGTTTAGAATGCTAACTTGTATAACGAAACTCTATTTTACACTCAACATTTTATTTCTAACTCTTTAGGCCTATGGTGTTACTTGTTTGGTGGTTAAACTTTCATTTCTTTTGAAACAATGTTCATAACTAAAGTATAAGACTTTCTTCTTAGATGGCATGGTGTAAATTTTATTATAACTTAGGTAATTGTTATTGTTTGGAGATTTGATCAAATTATTTAAATTGAATGTTTCCTTTCTTGATATTGTTAGATAATAGCTTATTGTTGCTATGTGTAGTCTTATCTTGGTCAATTCTTGTGAACTGACTCAGGTTAATAATTTGTGAAAATGGCTTTTGCGAGTAGATGAGGGAAAGACTTGTAGAAAATTGCATCGTCTTGGTTATGAAATTCTTTTGTACTTATGTTTATTATGTTGTAAAACTCTTGAATGGGTCCCATGGAAATTTTAGAAGAGGGTTAGTGCCTTAGTATAATGTATTGTGAAGTAATTTTTTCTTAACTATTGAAACCTTGGCTTGTATTTACTATCATGGAAAATATAAAATTGGATCACCGTATTGTTATGAGTGGTTTAATGTATTATAGAAATTTTAAGAATAATATAGCATTTGTTGATAAATATTGTTACGTTCTTAGCTTCTATTCATGATTCCATCTAATTGTTTTGTCCCTTTGGTTTGTGCATCATCTTGGAAATAATTGATGTAACCCTGTGTAGCTTTTACAAAAGAAGTAATGGTAAAATTTTCTCTAGGGATAATTTTTGTCTTGTAAACCCTTCTAGGTCATGGTAATAATGAAATTATAAGCATAATAAAATGGACGGGTAATCCTTTTAAAAGTTATAAACACACACACAAACACACACACACACACACACACACACACACACACACACACACACACACACACACACACACACACACACATGTAAACTAATTTAGATGTGATCTATTTGATAACATTCGATCCCTTAAGAGATCAAAGACAAAACTACTTGATAAAATTCGAGCCCTTAAGTGATCAAAGAGGAAACTATATTGTGTATGTGTGTGTGTGTGTACACATATATGTATATATATGTGTGTGTGTGTGTAGATATATATATATATATATATACATATCATGTTTTTCCCATGCTAGACTAATCAACATTACCCTTTTTATGGTGAGTCCTTAAATGATCTTAAGTTTAAATCAATTATTATATTTTGGAAGATAATAAGGTCATAATAAGTAGGAGGGAACTGATTAAAACCCATTCATTCTATCTCACCCATTCAAAACGTAATTTTTATACTTTTTTCAAACTCGTCAAGTGAAGCCTAAAAGAAACCTTTAATCATTTTGGATAGATTCTTAGCCCCAATAAATTCCATGTTAATAACTAATAGGGTCGTAAAGGTGACTCCAATTCAATCTCATCCTCTAACTTCTTCCAAAGTTGTTTGTAATCTTATCTTGTTTGTTGTTAAACATTTGATCCTTACATAAGGAGGTTTTAGTCTCGAAACTAAATGGTACTTTCCCTTGATTTGGAGCTTGCGCTCGACACATTGTGTAATGGAGATAGGAAACAAGATTCAGTAGCTTGAGTATGATTAAGCAACCTTGTGAGAAATGGAAAATGTTCTTTATAATCAAACAAATAATTTGAGCTATTGACATTTTAGAGATGACACTCTTTCAGAAAACTTAATCTTAAGCTAATTAGTCATTAGTATAAAAGGAAGAAATATAGATTCATAAGAAGAATTATGTGAGCCATTATATGAATCTTCTAGGAGGTAAGTTTAGAACTAAAAGACTTTTTAGTAAATAAGAAACCTTAAAAATAATTCCACCATGGAATGCCCCTAACTGTAAGTGTGTTTTATGGTTGGACTAGTACGTGGTGTCTTGTGAAAATGGGAAGTGATCAGTTTCATGTTGGGTGTCGTAGATCCCCTTGTACCTTGGTGGTAAATGTTGTGTCAAGCCTATCGAGAGTTGGTGTCAGCCATTTTGATCACTTTTGGTGTCATTTAAACTCAAAAAAAAAATTACCCGACATTTTCCATGTCATTCGTGTGTTGTTTTTCCAGGTGTTACATTATGAAAGTGAGTTATTTATAAGTTAAAATAAGTAATATATCTATTTTATATGAATATATTCTTTAATTCCAAATTATAGATTTGATTTAAATGATTGTAGGTATATACTTATAATTTTACATAATAAAAATTAAAATTAACATTCTAATTAGAAGTATTTATATAGTCTTTAATTTTAAAGGGTAATATTCATTATTTTTAAAAAATCATACAAACTTACTAAAAGGGAAATGCACTAAGTAATTTAAGTTTAGAGTGTATTGTGAATGGAATCTAGTCATTCAGAAATTTAGTTTGGATAATAATAATTTTCCCGCCTTATTCTTGACCATGAAATAACCAATGTTGTTTTTCACCGAAATCCTTCACTTTACAATCCATTTATTGAGGAAACAACTAAAAATCCAACTATTTAGGAATATTAATACTAAAGAACATGGGTTTCCAATTTATAAATACTCCTTACATTATTCTTCTTATAAACATTTAATTTTTCATCAACCACTATTTTATATCACACCCAAGAGCCATCTTGAAAGAAAACAATTAAAAGAAAAAAAAACCATTTATAAAAAGTAACATTCTTGTAACACCCGCTAAAACAACCCACTTGAGACCCATGAACAACTTAGGTTTACTTATAAAATTATGGAATAATTTTTTTGTTGTTGTTTGGAAGAATCTACAACCATGTTACAAGACAACAGTTGTCACTAACAAGTTCCGGAACAATTCTAATCTACTAGAATATACTTTTCTTTTATTAACAATTGTTAGAGGTCATAAGGTCTAAAATTTTATGGTTAGAAGTTTCAACTAGGTTCAGAGGGTAATTCCTCACCATACCCACTCTCTAACAGGATTAAAGTTTCAACTTGATTTTTATGATACTTAACTCATTTAAAATTTCGCTAAATCACTCCCATTGGATAGTAAATTTCCTCACCTTTCTAGTCATATAAAGAAGTCCTCCTAACTCCTCATATTTTTCAAGTTATGGGCCGGCGGGCCTTGGGGTGAAAACTTTCCCCAAGGGTGGGTCTACGGGCCTAGGGAAGAAAATTTTCCCATGCGCAGAATAGTGGGGTGCGGAGAATTTCAGCACTTTTTCCCTCTTTAGGAAAAAATCACAATTTACCTCCACACGCCCGTGATCCCAAAGAGGACACATGTCAAGCTCTGATTGGTCTTGGGAAAACAGACATACGGGGACATGTTCAAATTTAAGACTTTCAAGTTTAAAAATGCAAGGGGTTAAAATCCATGTGTGCCTCCATTGCTTCCAGGTTCTGCCACGTGTTAGTCTACCATTGGTTGCATAGCGGTAGGGCAGCAGGGAAACTTTAGAATTTTCAGCAAAAAGAGTTTTAAAGTTTCAAGGTCAAAAACAAATCCACTCCTCCACCATCGCCTGGTGATGCCATGTGTCAACCATTCATTGGCTACAGTCAATGGGGAGGTAGAGGAGAATTAGAAAATTTTCCCAAAATTTTCTGAAGGTGCTAAGTTAAAAAGATTTGCCCTCTCGATGTCACCTCATGGCACCACATGGCAGCCTATGATTGGTTGCGGGTAGGCGGGGTGGTGGAGAAAATTTTGAAAATTTTCACAAAAAAATTCCTAAGTGTTTTAAGGGAAAAATTCGGACTACGTGCTGCATGAGAATTTTTCCCAAAATTTTTGCCAAGGAAGGAAAACTTCAGAGGGCCATAAATTTTGATAGAGAGCTTAGTCTTGGGAAAACGAGAACTTTCTCAAAAGCCCTCGACATCCTCTTTGCATTGAGATAATTAATTTTAGATTTTGATAAAGTTTAAGGGGTCAATTTTAAGAAAACAAACTGCTTAGGCTTATATAGTGCGAGCTGGTAAATTTTAACTTATTAGATATGTTCAATTTGATATTCCTCCTCTTTCAATATGTCAAATAGACGTGGAGGATTGTTCTTATATGGATTTAAGGGGATTTAAGATTTAATTTTTACGATTGATTGCAATTTGAACATTTCGTTTATTAACGAAAAAAAAAAATTTGTTCGAATCAAATTTGTTTTGGTCTTTTATTTCTTAAGTATTTTGGTTGGTTTGGGGTTGGTTTTGATCATGTAAGATCATGCTAATATTCTATTTTGTCTATTCAAAGTTACAGGATCATTCTAAGCAATCTGGTAAACAAATTATTAGTTTTTGACAAAGGTGAACAAAGAAATCAATGTAATTAAAAAACACGAAATTTGAACCTATTTCATTTGCCATGCATAAGGTTCCCTTTCTTTCATCTACTTCAAATCAAACTTATAACTATCTTTCCCTTTTTTATTTTTGTATGCAAAACTAGAATATAGAACTAAATTTTCAATCCATACATATTTCTTTTCACTTCTCCAAACAGAGATTTCGTGGTGCATTTAAATGATCAAATTTAAATATACAAATGCCATTTGAGGAAAATAATGCAACCTTTTACTGATTTATAACAATATCTTACAATTTCTTCTTTCATTCCTTAAATACAATAAAAAGAGTTAAATTTCTTTCACGTTCTTTCAACAGCAGAAAACAGAGTTCATCTCTTTCACAGTCTTCCAAAAGTAGAATACAAAGTATATCTCTTTCACAATCTTCCAAAAGTAGAATACAGAGTATATCTTTTTCACAATTTGAAATATAAATTTCATAGCTCATACAAAAACATCTTTCCATCACAAATGATTTACAAGATTATATACTCCACAGTGGGAAAAGGTTACAATAAGAATTGATCTCAAACAGTAGCGGTAAAAACTTGTCTTCATTCCTCTGCTCTAAAACAACAACATGGTGCATTATCATTTTCTAGTTTGATCACATCAAAACAAGGGGAAAGACAACGCTCTCTACCCAAACAATATATCCAATGAAAAGAGAAGCCACCCTTCTTCATTGGCCCCCGAGCCCCAACAACAATGCAATAAGAAATGTATTTCAACTCATGGCAACAACATGCTTCCACATCACAAAGCAATCTCTCAACAAGCACATTTTGAATTAGAAACACAGGTCAAAACAAAACAACGGTTTGTAACCACATGAAATACATCATACAAAACTCGGGCTTCACCATGCAAGCCAAAGGAGCAAGAAACTATAGGGAAGTTTCTTATGCCTCTCAATGGGAATTGGGTATCCACCGTAATAGACCGCCAATATAAAAATCTCCCATATATCCTTATATGCCCCCAAGAGTAAGAAATGCAAGCTATTTTTTTCCATGGTGGATCCCAATCCCAAACTCTCTCAACAATAAAACGATGCCACTGGCATTCCCTTATGCCCCCTCCTTAATGATTCCCCTCATCCTTCTCCTACACCATTCCTAGGCAGTCTACCCAACCAACCAACAAACACACAAAACATTCACCATTCACACAAACATAAAAATAAATAAAAGCATATATGAAGAGCTACGCTCATACCTCTCCATGGTAGATTTTGTTCCAATACAACAAGCTTTCAATGTCAAAAAACAGTCCCAAAATCAGTAATTCCCAGGTATGAAATGATCTCTAATCTCCTCCAAAATCAACAAGAGCTTCAAATAGCAAATTTCACCCAAAAGGAAGTATGTAAAATTTTCAACAACCCAAAACAAAGCAAGGAGTTCTAATTTTATAAAAGAGGAAAGAGAAGAGGATGAGGTGGATCCATGTAGGATGCCACATCACACATCCTCAACTCCAACACAAAAGTCAAATTCATTCTCCAATGCACAATAAAGAGGTGGGTGAGTAATATGATAATAAACTTACACGTTCCAAAAGGCCCACACCCCAAAGGACTGAATTTAATAAAATGTAAGAATAGTGCAATTAAAACTTACAATTTGTCTTCCCAAAATGCATTATAAAAGTCTAAATTTAACCCTCCAACCATAGGCATGGTTGGTAAATAAAATTAAGAGGTATGGGACAAGTTTTACTTGTCCCATAAGCCTCCAAAATCAGCCTCCAAGGACAAATTCGAATTTCCAAGAAGGTGGAGTGTTTCACACTCAAAAGTTAACTTACACATCACTTACAAGGTCACTTACACATTCTTACAACACTTTAAAACATGGCCAACAACTCTATTAATTACATTCATATGACATCTTTTAATTAATTAACCCAACAATATGATTACTCATAATATTAACACCACATTAAATAAATAATGAAAGGGTAAGTGCACCACATAAAACACATGCAAAAATTAAACAAAAAGGGACCAAATAAAAGAAAAACATAAAATCCCTTGGTCACATTTAAAGGTGATCCCCGCCCATGGGGATCCCTAACACAAACAACACACACAACAAATACTAGTTGCCATGGTGACCTTGTTGAATTCATCTAGAATTCCAATGTGGTTGGTCTTCAATCCCCCGATGTTTGTTGTGATAGTTTAACTTGCAAAACACAAATACCTCCTTCGGCCTCGTGGCCATATCAGAACATTCAACATGATATAAATATAATCACAAAATAATCTATACATAAAAATCACAACAACATCAAGGCAATCAACATTATCACTTACAATTTATATCAACAACTATATCATCATCATATAATGTCCATTTTCTAGGTCTACTCACAATATCCAAAAATCACATGTCTGAACAACATTCATAAATATATATATATATAACCATGTCCAACAAAGCATGTCAACATCTATATAAAATATATCTAACAATCATCATGCATCATATATGAATCATAGTCAACAATAATCCATGATCGACATCTAACACCATACTAAATCAAAACTATAATAATTTCCATAATATAGTCAAGCAGATCATGATCAATATCAAAAGTGTCGAAGGGAAGTGGGCACTACAATTCTTTTAATTGATATGGCTAATTTTGATCTCATAAACCCACAATTACGAATTTATATTTCTTATGTTTTCCTTATTATCTCTCTTTCTTAAAAAATTAAGCTTAAGATTTGATCGTTAATAGATACAACATAAATATATGAGCGAATGATATATAATTAAAATGTACATACATTGAATGCACACATTTCAATCCTAGAAGCATTTTACAACAATAAACACCAAGAAGAAAATTACTATGAAAATGTTCGCACCCAAATACTTAGAGTGAGTATATATTCTAATGAGATGATAAAATATGATGACTTACACATATCATAGAAAATATCACAAACCCAAACTCGTAGTATAACACGGTTTGAATTTAACAATATCACTATACCAAATGTCCCACATTAACTAGATAACCACCTAATAAAATATGTTTAACATTTCCATTCCATGAGATGTTGCCATACTTTAATTATTATGCCAAGAGGTATAAACATTTGTATATAGAGTGAAAATGTCTAATGTCATGCCCCGAAATAAAATCAATAATTAGGTAAAAGAAAAATAGTTACTATAGTTACTACTAGTCGACCTTGCCAATGGGGATGAGAAAGTGTGATCAACTACATTTCTTGGTAACATACACCATCTAATGCATGCAAAGTTCTAAAGAGTTCACACGGAAGAATGATCTCTTGAATGTAACTTCCTGCATTGAAAGGCTGGAAATGATACAAGAGAACTCTTCAAGCAAACTTTAGTGACAACAAGCAGCAGGTCTTAGATAGATTTAAACACAAAAAAATGTGAAGAATTTGGGAGAGTAGACGCCATTTTTTCAAGGAAGAAACTCACACGCTACTCGACCGTAGGCATAATGGTTCACATGGCTTGATGTGATTTGCTTTGAGATATGCAATTTTCCGGGGATATAAACTTTAAAGAGACAATCCCAGTATTTAATTGAAACTCTTGAGGGTATTTATGCATTTTACGATGACTATTACGATGGCTTTGTGATCAAATTTCATCTCCCTCTCGAAGAGTGATGATTTTCTCTTTAAATTTGTTTCCATATTTGATATCCTGTAATAGTGCCTATGGAGTCTACATGATGAAAATTGATCGAATTATGAGGAGAAACTAAGAAAAGAATTTGTCAATTTTGTAGCAAGTATTGGGGACACATAATGTCCCGGTCATCATAAGATTCCTTTTACTAGAAAGGAAACATGTACAAAACACGCTCAAAATAACTTTGAGTCTAAGATAAATGAATACCTTCTGATTTTATGGGTAATGATGGTGACAGGAAGAACATTGAGAAAAGTGTTACGGATGGTATTGGAATCCAACCCCTAAAAATATATTTGCAATTTTTTTCCGGTTAATAGTAGTGTAACATACAAGCCTAATTTACTAAAAAAAGTTTAATTTTGAATTTTTTTGTGATCAGATTTGCAAGTGTACGAATGAGAGAGTTCCATAACAAAGGTCAATAATATAGTGGGCAAAATTGATTTCATTACATGTATTTGTGAATGAATGAGTTAGCTTCCGAATTAAATGAATGAGCTAGCTTTTGAATTGAATGAAGAGAGAGATATTTCGGGTTGTGATCCATTAAAGCGTCGCTTTTCTTCCAAGTCTCTATACATCATAGGTACAGATTTATGCAATGTCTCACAAGAAAATAGTGATTAAGAAAATATTAAATGACAATTTTGCCTAGATTTTGTAAATATTTTTGAAGTAATTGATGGCTTAAATGTTTGAGAATTAATTATCATTTTTAAAAGTACATTCAACTCTTTTTAGTAATCATCATTTAATGTATTTTTTCCTTGTAGTTTTTTTAAAATATTTAGTATAGAAAACTTTCTAACCAAACTAAAAAATAGTAAGAGAATGTCTGAACAAGTTGTGAGATATGTGTTTAAAATGAGATCGGAATGAGACATTTCGAAGATAGGTATAAGTGGTGAAAGTATGGAAAGAAATGCATAAAGAACACCGCAAATTCAATGTGTCTTTACTTTTCTTCTCACCACACACACGTATCGTGCATAGAGTATTGACTTGTCGTTATTCATGGCTTGTTTAGATGTGAGTGTGGAAATAGCTAGGTGCAAAAGACTATGAATCTCATGGGTGCATAGATGTCCATATTTTTATAATTTCTTAGAAAAATGAATTCGTAAATATATAATGAAATTTGATGGGAAGGGAGGTCTCATGGGAGTGCAAGCTTGATCTGAATTTTCAACGCCTTTTTTAATCAATAATAAGGATAAGATTAAAACTAATAATTTTTTGAATTCAGTTGCGGAAAATTATTTATCCAATAGAATTAGATCCATCTTCAAAGAAAATATAAAAACCAATAATTGATTAGGAAAATTATTTAACCATGCTTTTATATTCAAATTTATATGAGGTTCATAATGTCAATTTTGATAGTTAAGGAATTAAAGTATATTATTTTGTATTTGTCATAAATCAATGATTGAAGAGAATGGTAGTGCCCACTTTCCTTCGACACTTATTATATTTTGATTTCAATTACTTTGTTGACTATATACATGGATATTATTGTATCATTTTGGCTTAGCATGATGTTAGACGATAGAGATATTTTGACTATTGATGGATTTCGATTCATAGTATGATTTGTGTGGATTATTAGAGAGACATTTTATATTGATGATGATGTGTTGTTCACATATTTATATATTTCTGACATTCAACATTCTCGTCATATTGAGTAGGATTTAGTAGTTGAACTAATCTTGTGATCTTATTGGTATTGATGAAATATAGAATTGAGATGTTATTATAATTTTTTAAATAATAGAATTAATGTCCGGATGATGATTCAATTGATGTATGGATGATTATTGATTTTTATACATATATCTTATCGTGGATGTTTTGATACGCCACGAGGCCAAATGAGATATTGTGTGATTTTTGATGCTAATTATATCACAACAATCAAAGGGGGATTAGAGACCAACCACAACGAATACTGGGTGGATACAACAATGGTCACCATGGAAACTTGTGTTATGTTGTGTGTGTTATTATTTATTGTTAGGGGGTCCCCATGGGGGATGACCTCCAATTGTGACCAAGGGTGTGTGTGTGAATAGTTATTTTCCTTTCTTTTATTTAATTTTGGTGTATGTTATTTAATTTGTGATGTAATTCCATTTTATCATTAATTGGTTTATCTATTTTAATTAAGTGAACTAATCATATTATTAAGATAATTTTAGATGTGGCAAAAGGAGTCATTTATTGAAGTATTTAGGTCTTTGGTTCTTCTTCATTGTACTATGTTTTAATCCATAGAGTTTGTAAAGGTATTTTTAAAGAAGTTATTTCTTATTTATTTTTAAATTTTTATTTCGTCTTATTTAAAAGTACATACTAATAAGTGATATTTTGATTTTTGTTACGGATGTATCAAACTAAAGAGATTGTGGTGGAATTGGTGGAACAGAGGGTATAGAAAAAATAAAAGAAATTTCATACTAGTGGAATAGGTGGTATAGAAAAAAATAAGTAATATTGAATTAGTGGAATAGGTGGTATAGAAAAATATAAGTAATCTAGTATATCTTAATTAAGGTGTCCTTCATTTTCTATGTTTTGAGTATATTTTTTTGAGTGACGCCTTATATGATGAAAATAACAGCTTACTTATTATTACATTTAATTAAGGTGTCCTTCACTTGTGAATGGTTTCTATGTTTTTCATCTGCTTTTGTTATAATTCTTATTTATTGTCTTTATTTTGTTGGGTTTTTTTTTCTATACAAATAGATATTTGAATGTCCACTTGGTTTATGTTATTCATGTTATATAACCAGCTAATATAATTGTATTTTTGAACTAATTAGAGAGTGTTATTTTCATAAATAAATAAAGGATTTTTAGACTAATAAATATTAGTAAATGCTGCTTTATTTTTAACAAAATAATTGTAAAAACTTATTTATTGTCAATAGGATTGGCTTATAAATTTATATGTTATTGCAACATTCAACAATTTCTAGAAAAGAATGATGTCATAAAATCTTAATGAGGTCATTTAAAGTTTCACAAAAATATTCTACCACACAATACACCATCGTGACAAGTTTCACAAAATATTAGTTCGATCCTAGTGCACAAAAATTGCAATGAGCTAAAATGAAAACCATCTTTACTTTCAAACACCAACTATAGACATCTCTATTTTTGAAAAGAATCGAAATGAAGTGTCTAAATATGGCACCAAAAAAATTTAAAAAAAAAAAAGGAAAATCCACTCAAAATTTTCTCAAACTCCAAAACAAAATTTACACATAAATCATCAAAAAAGGATTGCAAAACACCACCTTGATGAAATCAATAACATCATGAATTTTAAACATTGATAATGTGATATAACATGAAACTTAGACAACCGGGAGAGAGACCAAAAATTAGGGATCTAAAAAATTTACCTATTGAGCTCAAATACTATAATGCACAATTTTTCCTAGACCGTTCACCTCTTGAACATGTACTCGATTCAATTTTCTAGCAAAAAAATTTACGGATTTTTTTTTGTATGGGCTCGATCGACATTTTTTTGGCCATAAGCTTGTGGGTCAGTAAATTGCAAATTTTCATGTCGCTAGTCTTTTCCATTTCATAAATAGTAACGAGGTTTTTGTTGTGACAATACTTCACAACATTGTTGCTCTTGTTGAAATAGTCAATAGATAAATATGTAATTATTTGATATACATATTTCATCTTATTTATTTTGTTTATATAAATTTTAAAATTATAGAAATAATAAATGTTTATGGAATTTACATTATGAAAGTGAGTTGTATTTTTAAGTTAAAATAAGTAATACACCTATTTCATATGAATATGTTCTTTAATTACAAATTATAGATTTGATTTAAATGATTGCATGTATATACTCATAATTAACAAAAAAAGATTAAAATTAACATTTTAATTATAAGTATTTATATAGTCTCTAATTTTAAAGGGTAGTATTCATTTTGTTCATTTAAATTCATACAATGTTACTATGTCAAAGCACAATGTTGTGTCCCACTTTGTGTCCCAAAAATGCGAGTAAGAAGTTTGGCGGGATCGAAAATTGAGGGTGTTCACATGAACACCCCTTTCGCATGAACCCCCTTCGCCTGAACTGCCACCTAGGACAAAGAAACTAGTTCACGCGAATGGGGGTTTGGGCGAACACCCTTTCACGTGAACCCTTGAATTCAAATAATTTTGGCAGCAAAGAGTTATATATAGATATTTATATAGTTTTGGGTGGCGATTTAGGGTTTAGTAGGGTTCGGGTGAAGGGGGGTTCACGCGAATCTTCTATGTGACACCTATGTGGCACATTTTGGCGCCAAATTCATTTGGAGGATAATTTTATGCCAAAATGTGCCACTTAGGTGCCACATAATTAGGGTTAACGAATGAAAAAAATTACAAAATTTTAACACAAAATACAGAATTTTACTAGCTTTCTAAAAATATAATTTTTAATTTTTAAAAATATTTTTTACTATTTATTTTTTATATTTTGCTAACATATGGTATTTTAGGACAATCAATCGTACACAATCAACCCAATTTGAAAAATAGCAAAAATATCAAAAAAATTGAAAAAATTAAAATTACTATTTATTGAAGTCTTCTTCTTACCTATGAAAAAAATTCAATTTCGATATAAATCTTTTATTTGAAAATATTTTTACTAAATAATTAATTAAAAAAAAAAATTCCAAAAAATATGAAAATTTGACAGCACCTCAAAATTCAAATCTTGAACTTATATCTAAAATTTCATGGTGAAAAAATAAATTTTCATTCAAAAAAACCACCCAGGGATAGTCATTCCTCTTTTATAACATAAGAAACAACGTATGAATAAAATTAAGAAAAAGACCATTTTTTTTGCAATTTAAAAAATAAAAAATTTTACATGTATTCTACACTCTAAGCACAACATTTCGTTAGTTTGTGGAATTTCATGAATGTGTACAGTTTTATGGCTATTACCTTTAGAAAATCAATGAAACTGAAAATTCATGTTTATAATGGTACAAAACACACCAAAAAGTGGGACATTTTATTGTGCTTTTAAGTGTGTATTGTGAATGGAATCTAGTCATCCTCAAATTCAGCTTGGAAAATGAGAATTTTCCCACCTTATTATTGACTATAAATGTAGTGACCAACAAAATAAATGAATAAAAATAAATAAAATATAATTTTAAAAAATGGACATGGGGGTGGCATGTGTCAGTGGTCTGCAGGACATGGCGGTGGAGTGTGGCGAGTGGGAAGTGTATAGTAGGTTTAGGTTTCCATCAAAATATAATGGGAAGCGGACTATTTTCAGATGTTGTAGTTTCCACGGCTCTGGTAGTCTTGTATGCAAGATGTGGAAGCATAGATAGGATCAAGAACTGCTCACCAAAATCCTTGAGGGAAACATGTCCTCGTGGACTGCAAGAAATGGAGGATATACACAAAATGGGTTTGTTGGAAAGGCTCATAAAATTTTGAGAAAATGTTATTGGCAGGTTTAAATCCAACCTCCACAGCCCTTTCCTGCCTTTCCCAGCCTGCGCCAAAATGGGAGATCTAGAACTAGAAGTGGACGTCCATCAAAGCATATTAGATAAATGATTTTTGTCATATTTTAGTTGCAAGTGCTCCAGTAGATATGTATGCAAATGTGGAAGCTTAGTCAAATGTGTGAGCTTTTTGAAAGAATGTCTTGGAGAAAGACATGAGCTATGGGAATGCACTGACTACAGGATATGCGCATAATGGGTTTGTTGAAAATGTTGTTGAAGTCTTAAGCAAATGCAGTTGTCAAGTGTAAAGCTGGATTCCATCACCCTCTTCCAGCATCCTCCCTATGGTACTGAAATGGGACCTTAAGAGCAAGGTATTGATATCCATCAAAGCATAATAAAAGAAAATTTTTGTCAGATGTAGTATTTGTAGGTGCCTTGGTTATCATGGATGCAAAAGGGGGAAGCCATGAATCAGGGTTATGGACATCCAACAGAGCATAAATTTAGAGGATTTGTTTTCACAGTGTTGCTATGTTGGATTGACTTTTTTATGATCTCTTGTTATGTAGTGCCCAATTCCCTTTGACACCTTTTGATACTAATCATGATATTGCTGATTATATTATGGACATAATTATGGACCTTATTATAGTATGATGTTAGATGTTAGATCATGGATTATTGTTGACTTGATTTAGTTATGATGCATGATGATTATTAGAGACATTTTGGATATTGATGATGATACACTATTTGACATGGTTATGTTATGGATGTTGTTCGGACATGTGATATTTGGATATTGTGAGTAGACCTAGAAATAGAAATTATTGGATGATGATATAGTTGTTGATAAAACTGTAAATGATATTGTTAGATTACTTTGATGTTGTTGTAATTCATATATCTAGATGATTTCGAGAATTATATTTAAATTATTTTGGATGTTCTAATATGGCCACGAGGCCAAAGGAGGTATTTTTGTTTTGTAGTTTAATATATCACAACAAACATTGGGGGATTGGAGACCAACCACATTGGAATTCTAGATGAATTCAACAAGGTCACCATGGTAACTAGTATTTGTTTGTGTGTGTTTGTGTGTGTTAGGGATTCCCATGGGGGGATCACCTTTAATTGTGACCAAGGGGTTTTATGTATTTTCTTTTATTTTGGTCCCTTTTTTTATGTTTGCATGTGTTTATTTTGTGATGTTTTTACCCCTTTCATTAATTATTAAATGGTGTGTAAATATTGTGAGTAATCATATTGTTAAAATAAATCAAATATGTCATAAGAAGGAAATTAATGAGAGTTGTTGGCCATGATTTAAAGTGATATAAGTATGTGTAAGAGATATGTAAGTGATGTGTAAGTTAACTTTGAGTGTGAAACACTCCACCTTCTTGAAATTCGAAATTGTCCTTGGAGGCTGATTTTGGAGGCTTGTGGGACAAGTTAAACTTGTCCCATACCTCTTAAATTTATTTACCAACCATACCTATGGTTGGAGAGTTGAAATTTGAATTTTATAATGCTTTTTGAGAAGGCAATTTGTAGGTTTTAATTGCACTTTTCTTACATGTTGTAATTTCAGTCCTTTGGGGTGTGGGTTTGTTTTAGAGTATGTAAGTAAAGTGTCATATTATTCACCCACCTATTCATTACACATTGAAGAATAAAGTTGACCTTGTATTGGGGTTGAGGATGTGTGATATGGCATCCTACATGGATCCACCTCATCCTCTTCCCTTCCCTCTTCTATAAAATTTGAATGCCTTGCCTTGTTTTGGGGTTGCTTCACTTTGGAGACTTGCTTCTTGGGTGAATTCTTTGCTTTTTTTGGAGCTCTTGCTTTGAAGGAGTTTTTGGAAGATTGTTGCATGCTTGTGCTTGGCTGTTCTTGGATTGCTTGCATTGGGACAAAGCTTGTTGTTTTAGAACTGGAACAACTCCATCATGGAGAGGTAGGAGCTTGACTCTTGAAATGCTCTTCTTTTATGAATATAAGTGTTAATGTATGAATGTTTTGGCATGTTTCTGGGCTGTTGGGTAGATGGCCTAGGAATGGTGTAGGAGAAGACTATGAGGTTATATTTTATTGGAGGCACAAGTGTGTTTTAAGGAGGTATAAGGGTGGAGGGAGTTGGGATTTCGGTTCCACCTTACAAAGAAATAGCTTACATTTTTTTACTCATTATGGGGTGTCATAAGAGGTTGGGGAGACATAAGGAAATGTGAGGAATAAAGGGTACTTGGGGAGGCATAAGGGCATGATAGGGATTTTAAATTGTGTGTGTGTGTGTGTGTGTGTGTGTGTGTGTGTGTGTGTGTGTGTGTGTGTGTGTGTGTGTTGGTGGTTTGTTCTCAAGTGGTGATACCCATTTCCCCTTTGGGAGGCATAAACAGCATCCCCCATAGTTTCTTTCTCCTTTGGCTTGCTTGATGAAGCCTCGGTAATGTTTTTCATTTTTCAATGTAGTTGTAAACTACATTATGTTTTGGACTGTGTTTTTATTGTGAATGTTGCTTGTGTGTTTGTGGAAGCATGTTGTTGTCATGAGTTGGATCACATCTTTTATTGCACTATGGTTGGGGCTTGGGGGCCAATGAAGAAGGATGGCTTCTCCTCTTCATTGGATGTCTTGGTTGGGTGGAGAGCGTTGCCTTTCCCCTACTTTTGTTGTGATCACAATTTGGAAGAATGAAAAATACGCATGTTGTTGTTCTGGAGCAAGGAAAAAGATAGTTTGATAGTCCCTTGTGAAATGAAATTTTATTGTAGCCCCTTTCCCATTTGAAGTGGATGATCTGTGTATTCATTATCATGGAAAGATACTTTGTATTGACAATGAAAGTGGAAATTTGAAATGTAAAAGAGTTATACTCTGTATTCTGTGTTGGAAAGAATGAGAAAGAATGATACGTGTTTTGTATGTTGTATTTTGAAATCAAATGGAAAGGAGGTTGTAAGAGTTTTGTTTGAATTAATGGAAGTTTTTTCCTTGTTCATATGATATTCTTTCCATTGAAATTTGCACTTAACAAGCTCTATGAAATCCCTGTTTGGAAAGTGGAAAAGTGAAATACGTGAAAAGAAAATGTATTATTTTGTCCTGTATATAATATATGTTTTTGGAAAGAATAAAAGAAGGATGTTACAAATTTGTCTTTTGGAATCAATAAATGATGTATCACCTTTCTCAAATTACATAGTGGCATTGAATCTGATCTTTTAAATGTAATTGAAATCTCTGTTTGAAAGAAAGAAATGCGTATAAAGGAAATGTAATACTCTGTCCTTTGAAATATGTAAAAATTGGAAATCAGAGATGTATTATAGTTTTTGAATAAGTTGAATTGAATCAACTAAATGTATTAGATTTGAATTGGAACACATTATAATACTTGGAAGAAGAAAATGGCAATTAAACCCTTTTAAATTTGATCTTTGCTATGTAGTTTCAAAATGGCAATTACTTTACCTAAAATGCACAGTTCAAACTGCAACAATGAAATAATAGATTAAATGATTAAATTGAATTAGTTTTCCCTAAACGAATCCAATTAGACTAAAATACTTAAAGGAAACCTTGCAAACCTGGCCCAATCGAGTTCAAAGTTTTCACAGTCATTTTTCTCAAAGGAATGTAAATGCTCAAATTGCAAATCAATCAAAAAATTGAAGCTTGGAATCCTTTTTAAATCCATCTAAGAACAATTCTCCATGTTTGTTTGACATGTTGAGAGAGGGACAAGAACAAATTGAACAAATTTAACAAGTTAAAATTTACTAGTTTGCACTGTAAAAGCCTACAGAATGTTTTCAAAAATTGACCCCTTAAACTTTATCAAAATAAAAAATTAATGATCTTTCTGTAAATAGGATGTCAAGATCTCTCCATAAAGTCCTTGTTTTCCCAAAACTGAGCTCTCTATCGAAAGTTATGGCCTTCTGAAGTTTTTCTTTACTTGGCGTAAAAGAAATGATTTTGGGAAAAATTACCAAGCGAGCCCATGGGCCCAAATTTTCCCGTAGAGCTTTGAAAAAAATTTAGAAAAAATTTCCAATACTTCCCCGCCGACATGCAACCAATTAGAGGCTACCACGTGGCACCATGAGGTGTCAACGGAGGGTGGATCTCTTTTAAACTTAGCACTCTTGGAAAATTTTGGGAAATTTTTCCAAATTTTCTCCGCCGGCCCGCAGCCAATCAAAGGCTGCCACGTGGCACAACAAGGCATCGGCAAAGGAGGGGGCCCTTTTCCCGTTTGAGCTTCGGAAATTTTGGGAAAATTTTCCCAAATTTTCCGCGCCACCCCGCCGACCCAGCCTAATCGAGGTTGCCATGTGGCATCCCGAGGTCGGTGGAGGCGTAGGTGAATTTATCCCTTTTTTCCTTTAGGGTGCGAAACCTTATTTCTCCCCACTACCCCGTTTTCCCGCGTTGGCTTAGGAGACGCCACGTGTCCTTGTGGACTCGCGGGAGTGCAAAGCAAAAGTGAATTCTCGCCTAGCACGGGAATTTTCTAAATTATTCCCGCCGCTTCGCTTAGCCATGTTGGCTTAGAGGCATCATGTGTCCCCTGGTGGACTCGTGGGGGCATGGGTGCGAAGTTGGTTTTTCACTCCGCATGGGAAACTTACCAAAAGTCTCCCGTAGCCCGTTGGCCCATAACTTGAAAAATATGAGTTAGAAAGACTTATTTATATCAATGAAAAAGTGAGGAAATTTCCTATCTAATGGGAATAATTTAGGAAATTTTTGAACGCGTTAAGTTTGAGAAAAATCAACATGAACCTTTAAGTCTGTTAGAGAGTGGGTATGGTGAGGAATTACCCTCTGAACCTACTAACCCTAAAATTTGGACCTTATGACCTCTAATAATTGTTAATAAAGGAAAATCATGTTCTAGTAAATTAGAATTGTTCTGTAACCTGTTAGTGGCAATTGTTGCCTTGTAACCTAGTTGTAGACTCTTTTAAACAAAAAAAAAATTATTCCATAATTTTCCAAACTAATCCTAGGTTGTTCTTGGGTCTCAAGTGGGTTGTTTTTAGCGGGTGTTACATGTTATGGGTTTTGTATTATAAAAATCTATGTAAATTATGCTCAGCACACTGGGGTTTCTCCTATTTCTAGATAGCTCTTGTTGTATCAACTGTGTAGTTTGTTATTTCCAAATTTTTGTAGTGGCTGGAGTAAATCCAATTCCAAATTAACTTCCCAACAACACCTTAGCATGTTCTATAATGGGAGATATTAGTCAGAATGTGGACATCCACCTAAATGTATTAGAGGATGAGAAACATTCTAGCAAATATTTGTAGCTACAACTATCAAGAGGATATGTATGCAAAATGTGGAACCATGCTCTTGACACGAAACCACCTGGAGCACCTCTTGCTTGCAAACACAAATATCTCCTAGGCATGGTTCATCTCTCCTTATCTTTCATAATTCTTGTACTTTAGTTTTTCTTTTGCAACGAAATATAATTTTAAGAGCTTAGGATTATCATATATTTAATTGTTCTATAATTACTTGTAACAAAATAAATAAATAAACAAAATGTCATATCATAACTCACACAATCAAAATAACCATTTTGTAGTCAACCATGAACTTTAACCCTCATTTTGAGGTGATTCAGAAAAACTACCTAACCAAACTAGATCACTACAATATTTTTTTATCAACAAGTTGAGGTTGACTTCCCGGTAAATATGTTGACCATCTCCTAGTTTAATTAGATAAGCTGTAATTTTTGGGGACTCGCAAAGTAACCTTCATAACTCCGAAAAAAGGTAGGTTAAGATTCCTTTGTATACCTTGTTATGTGAGGTGTCACTTCAATCCTTGGATTGACCCTAAATGAACATTTGTGATCTTTTTGACGCCCTTATAGGAGCCTTGTTACACTATTTTGTAGTGGTAGGAAGTTGTTAAATCTAGAAAGTTGGCTTTCATTTTAAACCACCATTTGAAACCTAGATAGAGAAATTATTATCCGTCTTCGCAAACCTCTAGTGTTTTTACTAGACAATTACATGGAACTTTCATTTTAGGGAAAAACACTTTTTGGATAGTTTGGAAATGGCATTTTGTAGGCCTTTGGTCATAGTTTGACTAGGTCAAACTAGACCAATTATGACCGTGGCTCTAGAAAACATGTCGTCATTTGAAAACTATTTTTCTAGTTCTCAGTCCTGTCAACTCGATGAATTCTCAATATATAGGGGAACTTGTAGGAAGTTTTTCATTGCGCATTCATCCATCGAACATTGGTTTTGGATGTGGTTTTGTGAGCCCTCGAGTTAATTTTTTATCATTAACTAGCTCATTTATGACCTATGGCCCCAAAAAGTCAACTCGTTAATCATCAAGCGTTTGTGAGTTTTGAATTCTGTCAATTCCTATGAACTCTTGGTACATAAATGGACACGTATAAATTTAACCATGGTGTGTTTTCTCATTGGAAGACAACATTTGAAATTGGGTTCTTAGCCTCCAAGCTTGATTTGAACGTTTTTGTAGCTAGCAAGAAAATGTAAAAATAGAAAGTTGTGGGACCCTCATCGAGTTACCAAACAATCGTGGAAAATTTTAACACATGTAAATAACTATTTGAAAACTCTATAGTGTAACTTATTGCATGAAATAGAACTTTTGTCAAAATGGTGCTTCTCTCTCTTCCTTTCTCTCTCTCTCTCTCCTTGGTTACGAAATGAAGTGAAATGAAATGAATACATGTTTCTAAACCTTTTCTTTCTAATGCAAATTATAATTATTATTACATGCAAATGAGAAAATAAAGACATCAATTATGTTAGATTAGGGTGGATTCCATGTCAGTGATCTATCATTGATTTCATGCTCACATGGTTTTGTAGGATGCAAGAATGATGGTGAAAAGCTGATGTGTAATTCATTATTTATTATTGTAATTTATATAGGTCATTGTAAAATTAATATATGTACAATGTAGTCTCATGTTACAGAAAATTTATATTTGAAATTTTCTAATATGTATGAGATGCTAGTTTTAGGGATATCTTAGGAAATGTGCATTTAATCATAGGTTCAATTTGATTCATAGTTATGTATGGTAAAAAATGATGGATATATATAATAAATGAATATTAAGTTAATATCTTTCAATGTGTTTCTAGTGTGTAACAAATGATTGAATAATTGGTGTTGTGTTTCTTACCTTGAAAATGTAATAAAGAAACCTAACCACAACAGTCAACCCTAACATAAGATTCATCCATAACTTGTCTTCATGTGGGATCCTCCTTAGCATGGAAGAAATTGAAATCATAAAATGATCTTAAACCTTGTACTCGATGAAACCTCCTAGTTTAGGTAAATAAGACCCCTAGTTCATGTTATCGTCATGGTTGGTATGTTTAGCATTACCGTCATGAACCCAATGGTTAAGAGCGGCCTGGAAAAAAATCTTTATCTAGAGTAAGTAGATCTAACCCTCCTTAGTATCCTTGTCATCTACCAAGTCTTAAAAGTTAGATCTATGAATTTTATCCATCATCGAATGAATTCCTTGTTGGATCTAGAAAACACAAATGAACCTAGTACAATAGTTGTACTATTACTTAAACTATTGTTAATGATCTTTTTAGTTCCTCATAGATAAATGTGTTACCTTGGATACTAACAACATAACACCTTGGTCTTTCATGAAGGTTGTTTAGCATAAATATGTACTCTCACCTTAAACTCATTTATTGTTGGGGGTGTAGAGCTTTAGGTGCAATTGGAATTATACCAAACAGAGGTAGTTTTCTTATGATATTCCCATGATTGATCTCTTGGTGGGATTATATTACACAAGTGGATGTCTTGGTTGCAGTATGCATTAACACTGCAGTGTATAAGAGAAAATAATTGGGTTGTCTCATGTTGGGTTACACTCCTTGTAGTAGTGAATCCATTAGTGAAAAGTATGTGTTATTTTTGTTTTCAAATGTTATAAAACAATGCTAATAGTGAAACCATATGCGATGTAAAAGTAAAGCATATAAGAGTAAAAACGAGATTTGAGGTTAGGAATAATGCCACTCTTGGAGTCCTTATAACTCAATTAAACTTTTTCATGTGTTTGAAGAATATGAGTTTCCCTTGGTGAGATCAAAATCTGAGAATATATATATATATATATATATATATATATATATATATATATATATATATACATACAATTTCTTGTTGTAGGAATGTTGAATCGGGAAATAAAGATATCGTGATTGAATAATGTCTATGGGAAAAAGGTATCTTGAATCTAAACCACCCCCCCCCCCTTAAATCCTAATATTACTTTCTAGACATCAAGTCAGATTCACTTGAGTTGTAAGGGTAACATGTAGACATTGAAAAAATGTTTGAACAAATGTTTGAGAAGCATTTTCTTAACATAAGAACAAGATAATTAAAGTACTTTATATGTAATTTGAATTATGTCAAATAAGTATGTAAGTTATGGAAATTTCCATAAAGGATAAAAAGCCAACTTAAAACAGTTGAACTGTAAATTAAATGTGGAATGAACTTAAAAATTTATAGCTGGAAAAAGGAGAAAATTATCCTTAAGCAACAATGTTCTTGGAATGTTAATTGTAATGAAGATGTAATCATGGTAATTATGTGTTGTGGGTTTGCCAATCCTTGAGTCCCTTTTCTTGTGGCTAAGTTATTGCTAGCATTTGTTCATTAGAGAAAGTATGGCATCAACATGTACATGGTGTTGTTGTGTGTATATATGAGTTGATGACTTATGTAAGTGTCTTGTGCATTGTTGAGTTTCTCTTCTTGCAGCCCTTGTGGTCTTGTGTAGTGAGAAATGTAAGTCAAAAAAATTATCCTTATATTTTTATTGTTGTATTTATGTGTGTAAAATGTGGGTGTTACAATAAAATAACCAATGTTGTTTAGCACCAAAATCTTTCACTTTACAATTTATTTATTGATAAAACAACTAAAAATCTAACTATTTAGGAATACTAGTACTAAAGAACATGGGTTTCTGATATTTATATATTTGTTACATTAGTCTTCTTATAAACAACTAACATTGTAATGCCCAAATTTTTCTCACATAAATCCCCAAGAACCCCTATAGCAAACAGGTAAAATTATGGATTTTTTTTAAAGGGTTACAAGGCATTAGCCAAGATTTAGTGTAATCCAAATTAAATAATTTTTCTAATCGACTAATTTAGATTACCCCAATTTTTTTTTAAATTAATATTAAGTTTTATTTCTTTCACTAACCACTCCAAAATTTTATTTAAATAATCTTCATTTATCTTTTCATCATTTAACTCCATTAATCCCTTTTAAAATAATTTCTTTAGGGTCCATAATCAATGTTATATTAAATCACACTAGGAAAATAATCTTGCAATGTTAAAGGTATGCATAATATAATAAATTCATTATCCCAAAAGGGGAAAGGTGCAAAAATAAGTCTAACCCCTTAAGCCCCATTAAACTTTACACACACATTTTTATTTATTTCATTCCCACCTAAATACCCCATCACATCGAGTGATGTAGGCCTCATCCTACGCCATTGGATCTAATCTATCTAAGCCATTAGATCTAGGCTAGGCTATGGAAACCCTAGAAATCCTTAAGGGTTATTTTATATTCAATTTCTTAACCTATTCCCTCATTTATTTTGTTTGGATTTTTAGGGTAAGGAAGCGGACAAGAATATGAAGCTATAGAGGCCATTAGAGGAGGTTGGAAAATCCTCTTTTGTTTAAATCTTGTGTTCAAGATAAAGATATACCCACCTCCTTTGTTGGTATTACTTCCTCTTCTATATTTTTATAAAAAAAAGTAGTATACTTGCAGGTTCAATGTGTAGATCTTGTGAGTATACCCATTTGAGTAATAACCGGAAACCCTATGTAATTATTTTTAGCAAATAAGATCAAGTAAATTTTTATATATAAACACTTTTATGTAGATATATATATTTATATACATACCTTCTTTTTTTTGTTCTATTGGCCGAAATTATAAAAGACTATGGTTTTGATTTTAGTGTCTGTTTATAGTGTTTTGGGGGAGAGGCACTGACCCCTACCCCATCTCTTAATAAAACTTTATAGTTTCTACATTCTGGCCACGGCTCACTTAGCCAACAAACTTAAAGTTTTTATTTATATATAAAAACCTTCTCTCAAAACCTGCATTACCCGTATGGCTATTAAAAGCATTTGATTTACTTTTTATTTTATTTGTTAAAACAATGATCTCCACCGATTCACAAGGCTAAAAGAAAATATTTAATTCTTAGTATTATTACTACTTTCCATTTCACTTTAGCCGATTTGAAAGGCTAAAAAATATTATTATAATTCCTTTTAGTTATTTAAATGTATTAATACAAAGATGAATATTGTGTGTGTGTGTGTTAGGTAAGTAATAATATTTATTAATAATATGATTATATTAATTTCTAATCATATTATTTATACAATATAAATTTTGAAAATAATCAAATATATTATTAATATATAACAATTATATATTAATAATATAGATTTATTTATTAATTAAGTTTTTAATTAAATGCGAAATTGCAAATAGTTTGAAAGAATAAATGTTGTAATTTTGAAATTTATATCAATATAACTTGCATGCACCCACATAATTATGATGTAAAAATTGGTGCATTCGACAAGTTTAAATAAGTTATCACTTTCAAATTTATTTCTATAACTATTTAAAGGAGTGATCTTAGTTTTGATATACTCGCTTAATTTATGATAATTTCTATTGCAACAAAGGAAAAGGAAAAGTATATTGTAAAAAATAATTATAATTATTACTTCTTGTACAACATTGGAATAGGAAATATGAAACAGATTTAGTTAAAATTTTACCTCATTCAAGGAGGATTGCCAATAATACAAAAATGATCAAACTTACTTTCACCCAATAGCACTATTCTTTTCAAAACATATTTAGCATTCATCTTCCAAATAAAAACATAGATTTGAGAACTTTATTCATTTCATTACAAAACCATTACAAGATTCTCAATTCATATGAAGTAATGAAAGTTGTATTAGACCATTTACAGGAACTATCCACCAAATTTTAAGGTTGCATCCAATGTACTAGAGGTACAATTTTCAAGTTGAAGAGTCATAATAGCCCGAGTTGCAACTTCACATGCCTTTCTCCCACAAGGGTACTTCTTTCATTGAGTCCCACCATCTTCTCCAAGATCAAGCACAACAAAATGGGGGAGTAGGCAACACTCTCCACCCAACCAAGTATCCAATGAGAGAGAGAAGCCTTCTCCCTCATTGCCCCCCGAACCCCAACAAGGAAGCAATTATGGTTATTTATACAACAATGGAAACTCTAAAATGGCTTCCACACACACATTCAATCAACACATCAATGAAATAACACAATACCAACTTTACAACAAATCAACAATTATCAAAACATAACGGCCTCATACTAAAGCCATGGAGGAGAAAGGAACATGGGGGTTCTTCTTATGCCTCCCAAGGGTTTGGGTGTCCACCTATGAGCCTCCAAAACTCCATCAAATACACACAACAATCTTATGCTTCCCTCAAGAATCAACCCACTTTTATGTCTCCCTCACACTTTTGCCTCCCTCAATAAAATAACAAGATAAACACAAAACATATGTATCAATAAGGTGGACATCCCAACTCATCTCCCGCCTAAAATACCCAATAACATTTCTCTTATGCCTCCCTCAAGTTTTACCCCAATAACATCTACACATAAGAGCACAACATAATAGCAAGGTAAAAAAAAGGTAAAGGTCTACCTCACAAATGAAGAGTATCATTACACAACAAGCTCCAAGCCTTCCAAAATCCTAAGCAACAACCATCCACTCCAAGCTCCATTCTCAAGCAAGCTCTAAAAATTACAAGCATTCCCAAAAAAATCAAGTATAAAACCAAGCAAGTAACCCCAATACTTACAAAAAAATCCAATAAATAAAAAGAGAGAGGGGGAGATATTGTGGTTCAATGTAGGATGTCACATATTTTCCTCTCCATCCCACATCACCCAAGTCAAACCCATACCCCAAGGCATAATAAATGGGTGGTTGATAGGTATGACAACCTCTTACACACACCACTTCAACTCACACTCTTACATAATGGGGTCTATTTTTGACCCCCAACCCATAGGTAGGGTTGGTATAAGAAATTAAGAGGTGTGGGACAAGCTTAACTTGTTACATAAGCCTCAAAATAGCCCTTAAGCCCTAATCTGAGTTTCTCAAGTAGGGTGGACTGTACAACACTCAAAATCACATACACTCAACTAATAACCATAAGAAAAAAATACCCAACCACTCTAATAAATGACTCTTTTCTATCACATCGAATATTATCTTAATAATATGATTAGTTCACTTAATTAATATCATAAACCAATTAATGATAATCACATACACCAAAATTAAATAAAAGAAAGGAAAATAACTACACACAACCCCTTGGTCACAATTGGGGTCATCCCCCATGGGAACTCCCTAAAAACAAATAACAAGACAACAACGTTACACAAGTTACCATGGTGACCAGTTGCTAATACCCCACATTCCTTTATTGTTGGTCTCATATCCCCCATAGTTTGTTATTGTGATATAATTACCTGTGAAAATCACACAATACCCCTCTGGCCTCACGGTCATATTAACGATGTTGAACTAATAAAACGCTTATATCTAAATATCAATTTCAACATCAAATATCATAACTACTATTGCTAAGACCAAGTAATTAAACAATTACTCCAATTTTCAACATTTCGATTCTACTCATACATCAATTTGCAATTAAGATCATAAACTAATTGAATCATCTAAGTTAATAAATACTTTTCCTTGTTCATAGTTTCATCAATTTCTTCAATATCCAAGAAATCATAAGATAACTTCAAACATCATAATATAATCACTACGAAGAAATTTCAAAATATCAATATATATCTAAACTGACAACACATCATTATCTTCCATACTGAATGTCTATCAAAAGTTAATTAGTTCGGTTACAGTAATGTTTATCCTTCAATTTCCATATCACAATGAGTTAAATTCGTTTGTCTATTAATATTTATAGGTGTAATGTGCAATGATGTCTATGTGTTCATTCATAGGGATAGATTAAATATAACAAAACAATATTGAAGAGTAATGATATCACAATCAATTTATAACAAGGAAACCATTCTAGCTAATTGTCTTATCCTTAAATGCCCAACAGGGTCCACAATATGACATATAGTCAAAATAATAACCAACACACAATAGTAATCATGATGTTCCACACATCTTATTAGTATGCTAAAAGGAATATATCATCTAGGTTTACGATTATAATCAATTCAAAATTGATAACACTGTTCATAAAATGTTGAAGAGGAGTGGACATTACATCCCCCTCTCCTTAGATTTGACTTCTTCCCGAAGTCACGAGAGAAAGAGGTAGGGAATAATGTAAAGGAATAGGATCACACACTTTTTGGAATTCTTTTTCTTCAAAAAGTGTGGGTCTATAGAACCCAAGTTTGATCTAATGTAATTCAACAAGAAGAAGGGAGATTGAAAGGGATGAGTCCTAAAATTTCTTCAAGTAAGGTTGAAAATATTTAATTTTATAGAGTAACCCTACGTGATTAACCAAGATACAACATATAGCATCAAACATAAAATGGTCAAAGGAGTCTCAAGAATAACCACCAAGTAAAAGAATAACAGGGAGAATTTCGTGAACTTGAGATGACCACATAGTCTTCCATGGATACAACATACTGCAATAACAAAAATTAAGGCTTCCACTAAGGTTGAATTATGATTTCAAAGATAGTTATTTAGATAAGGCTAGAAAATATCAACCACAACCATAAATTTATACAACATAACATGTCTACTCGGAGGTCTCACAATTTTTAGATCACACCGATGAGGTTTAACAAAAAGGAAGGACACTTAAATTAGTCAAAACATTTACAATCAAGAAAACTATTCATGGGAAGCACTTCTATAACTCAAGAGGGTACAATTAAATTTTCATGGTAATACTAAGAAAAATCATGACCACAAGGTTTCCTATAGCCTTATTTTACACTTAAAATTGAACACACAACACTAACCTAATTTAGAAACGTCAAACATTTAGAAAATATTTCCACTAGAAACTAACATATCAATACAAGAAGCACCATTCACTATAACACAATGGGATTTATTTATCTTAAATCCTTCTCAAGCTCGAAATAACCATAAAGAGAGCACATGCATAAATCGTAACACCAAAGAGCATTCAAGGAGCTAGAGAGAAGAACAAGTAACAAGAGGGGTCCAACTACAATCTAGAAGTACACCATACCAAAAGCGAGTAAACACCGGTGAAAATAACTTTCACCTTCCCTTCCCAATGATAAAATGGGGCAACAACAACAAGGTGTCTCAAGAAAATAAGAAGAAAATAAGAATTCCCAAATTTATGTCATATCCTCTACATATGTTGCCTTAAAATTACAAACAACCTAGGTCACCAAGGACTACATCAGCACCTAAGGAGGTTGATTTTCTTAAAAACAAGAGATAAGACTCAATCCTAAAATCCACAACTCACACTCATCGAGTTACGAGGAAACAATGGTACCACAACCCAAACTCTTACAAGGGACAAGCACATATGTCTATGAACAAGGGAGTACTATGCAATTAGAACACATCACTAACAACAAGGTGTTTCACAAATGCAGTAGGCGATAAAGCTAAGGTTTCAATTATACATTGTACTTAATACACATAAATCTTACTCATTTCATAAACAAACTATCAAGTCAAAAGTTATAGTTCCACTTACTAAGCACTTTTCTTATAAGTTTTCCTAATTAAAATCTTCCTTCTATTATGGCATCACATATTTACATCATTAAGGAGCAACACTAATGTTGGCATGATATCTCACCATTCTCAGTATAGGCAATGAAATTATTTATTTTATTGCTAGGAAGGTAAATGGATAAGTTTCCTTTCTATTTATTTTCAAAAAGCTTTATTTCTTCTATTAATCTACCAAGATTATAACAAGGGGTCATTTTCTTTTTTTTCTAATGTTCAAATTTACTTGTTAATTTTCAAGTCCAAGCCCCTCAATTAGGGTTTCATTAGGATCAATTAATCATTTTACCAATATATTTTAAAGAGAAGGAAGAGTCAAACCAGTCACATTATTACTTTTATAGGAATAAGAGATAAATCAACATATCTCATTCTTAATTCTAAAGGAACAAGAGAACATTCAACATAACAAACACATCATTAATCTTTTAAGAACTAGGAATCAATCAACCAACATGTGCCACATAAAAATTTCAAGGGTTTATCAAAGAGTTACAAGCATCACTAAATACTCCAAGTGGGTCTCCACAAGTCTCAAAAGAAGTTACGAAGAAAAGACCCATTAAAGAGGCATATTTACTTTTACAAATTTAAGGGGTTTCACAATTTTTGTTGTTAAGACTCAAAAAAAATCACATAATAAGACAAGGGGAGTTTCCAATCAACACTCTTATTTCCACAAGATACCACTAACCTGCAAGCAAAAAAATGCCAAGGAAAATTTTACTCCAAGGAAACCACATTTCCCATTAGAAGACATCAACTGCAAGAGGAAAATCAACCAATCTACTCAAACATGGACTTTACGACCAAGAGTTACAGTTTTAAAAGAAGGGACATGATATAAGCATAACGGAGGTTAAAATATTAAGATCTATAAAACTAAAATCTCTAAAACAAGGTCCAAAAGACCCAAAAACATCCATAAGTGTCTCAACATTTCCCAATACTATTAGGTCATAGATTGGTATACATAACATTTTTAAATGTTAAGGCAATGGTATATCTATTGATGGGTCATTGAGAGCAAAACAAGTACACTTAATTAAACACATTGCCTAAATGGGCTTAATTCTAGCCATAATTACCAAGATACATACAATCCACCAATCAATACTTTCTATAATGAACAAGGAAACATGATAAAACTTAGCATGCCATCATGGAACATGTGATACCCACTAAAACAACCCACTTGAGACCCAAGAACAACCTAGGATTAGTTAAGAAAATTATGGAATTATTTTTTTGTTTAAAAGAGTCTACAACCAGGTTACAAGACAATCGTTGTCACTAACAAGTTCCAGATCAATTCTAATCCACAAGAGTATACTTTTCTTTCAAACACAATTTTTAGAGGTCACAAGGTCCAAAATTTAGGGTTAGAAGGTTCAATTAGGTTCAAAGGGTAATTCCTTACCATACCCACTCTCTAATAGGATTAAATATTTAACTTGGTTTTTATTAGAATTAATGCATTAGAAAATTTCCTAAATCATTCCCATTAGATAGGAAATTTCCTCACCTTTCTAGTGATATAAATAAGTCCTCCTAACTCCTCATATTTCTTGAGTTATAGGATGGTGAGCCTTGGGGTGAAAATTTTCCCCAAGAGCAGGCTTGCGTGACCAAGGGGAGAAATTTTTCCCAATGGTGGGTCGGTGGGCTACGGGAGGAAAATTTCCCAATAGGTGGCTCTGCCGGGCCGCAGGAGAAAAATTTCCCAAGGGTGGGTCGGTGGGCTGCGGGGAGGAAAATTTCCCAAGGGGTAGAAATTCACCTTTGCACCCACTCTCCCGCGAGTCCACGAGGGACACATGGCATCTCCAAAGCAGATGCGGGAAAACGGGCGGTGGGGGGAGAAAATTTGGCAATTTCCCACGTGGAGTGAAAACCAACATCATGCCCGCACTCCCGTGAGTCCACAAGGGACACGTGGCACCTCCTAAGCCAAATAGAGAAAGTGGGGTGGTAGGGATAAAGGAGGTTTTAACGCCTCAAAGGAAAAAGGGGTAAAGTTCACCCATGTCTCCACTGATGCCACGTGATGCCACATGGCATCTCCAGGGTTAGCTTTGCCACTAGTGAGGCGGCAAAGAAACTTTGAAAAAATTTCCCAAATTTTTTTGAAAGCACAAAAGGGGAAAGGAACTGCACCTCCGTCGATGCCTTGTGATGACACATGGTAGCTCTGATTGGTCTGCGGGGGTGGTGGGGTGGCAGAGAAAATATAGAAAAATTTCCTAAAATTTTCTGAAGTGCTAAGTTAAAAGGGATCCGCCCCTCCGCCGACACCTCGTGGTGCCATGTGGCAGCCTCTGATTGGTTGCATGTTGGCGGGGTGGTGGGGAAAAGTTGGAAAATTTTCCAAACAAAATTCTTAAGCTCTAAGGATAAAATTCAGGCTGTTGGCCTACCAAGGAAATTTTTCCGAAAAATATTTGACGCCAAGTGAAGAAAAATTTCAAAAGCCATAACTTTTGATAGAGAGCTCTGTTTTGGGAAAAGGAAGACTTTATAGAAATCTCTCGACATCCTCTTTACTTAAAAATAATTAATTTTTAATTTTGATAAATTTTAAGGGGTCAATTTCAAGAAAACAATCTGCAGGCTTTTACAGTGCAAACTGGTAAAAATGAACTTATTAAATTTTCTCAATTTGTTCTTGTTCCTCTCTCAACATGTCAAATAGACATGGAGAATTTTTCTTAGGTGGATTTAGGATAATTTTTTGAGGTAGATCTATTTGATTGAATTCCAATTCGAAATTTTACAATTTTGACAGCAAAATGACTGTGAAAGCTTTGAACTCGGTTTTGCTAGGTTTTGAAAGATTTCCTTTAAGTATTTTTGTCTAATTGGATTCATTTAGGGAAAACTACTTCAATTTAATCATTTAGTTTTTTATTTCATTGTTGTAGGTTCAGTCTATGCATTTTGGATTAAATAATTGCCAGTTTGAAAATACAAGACAGAGATCAAATTTTTAAAGGGTTTATTTGCCATTTTCTTCTTCCAAGTATTATAATATGTTCCAATTCTAATCTAATACATTTAGTTGATTCAATTCAACTATTCAAAACTAAAATACATCTCTGATTTCTAATTTTCACATATTTCAAAAGACAGAGTATTACACTTCCTTTATACGCATTTCTTCCTTTCAAACAGAGATTACAACTCACATCTAGATGATTAAATTCAATACAATGATACAATTTGAGGAAGGTTATGCAATCCTTTATTTATTCCAAAAACAACTTTACAACTTCCTTCTTTTATTCTTTCTAAAATCATATATTATATACGGGGCTGAATAATACATTTTCTTCACACGTGTTCCACTTTTCCACTATACAAACAAGGATTTCATAGTGTATGCTAAACATATATTTCCAATGGAATAATATCATATAGACAAAACAAAACCACTCCCATTAACTACTACAACATATTTCCATTAAAAAAATATACAATTTTATCCACCTCAAGTGGGAAAGGTCACAATAAGATTTCGTTTCACTAGGGACTGTCAAACTGTCTTTATCTCAGCTCCAAAACAGCAACATATAGATTTCTCATTCTTCAAATTTGATCACAACAAGAGTAGGGGAAAGGCAACGCTCTCCACCTAACCAAGACATCCAATGAAAAGGAGAAGCCATCCTTCTTCATTGGCCCCCGAGCCCCAACCACAATGTAATAAAATATGTGATCCAACTCATGGCAACAACAAGCTTCCACAAACACACAAACAACATTTTCACAATAAAACACATTCCCAAAATAGAATGTAGTTTACAAATACATTAAAACATGAAAAACAATACTAAGGCTTTATCAAGCAAGCCAAAGGAGCAAGAAACTATGGGGATGCTTCTTATGCCTCCCAAAAGGGGAAATGGGTATCACCACCTAAATTACAAACTGCTAGAATATAGTATATCACAGCCCTAACATTCCTTATGCCTCCCCAAAGTACCCCTTATTCCTCACATTTCCTTATGCCTCCCCAAACTCTTATGGAACCCCACAACAAGTAAAGAAATGCAAGCTATTTCTTTGTAAGGTGGAACCTAAATCCCAACTCCCTCCACCCTTATACCTCCCTAAAACACACTTGTGCCTCCCACAAAAATAAACCCCATAGTCTTCTCCTACACCATTTCCTAGGCCATCTACCCAACAGCCCACAAACATGCCAAAACATTCATACATTACAATATACTTTCATAAAATAAAAGCATTTCAAGAGCCAAACTCCTACCTCTCCATGATGGAGTTGTTCCAAGTTCAAAAACAACAAGCTTTATCCCAATGTTAGTAATCTAAATCATCTAAGCACAAGCATGCAAACACCTTCAAAAAAATTCTTCAAAGCAAGAGCTCCCAAAACAACAAAAGAATTCACCCAAGAATGAAGTTTCCAAAGTGAAGCAACCCAAAACAAGGTAAGGAGTTTGAATTTTATAGAAGAGGGAAGAGAAGAGGATGAGATGGGTCCATGTAAGATGCCACATCCAACATCCTCAACCCCAACCCCAAAGTCAACTTCATTCTCCAATGCACAATAAATAGGTGGGTGAATAATATGACAGTTTACTTACACACTCAAATCTAACCCACACCCCAAAGGACTGAAATTAAATCATGTAAGAAAACTGCAATTAAAACCTACAATTTGCCTTCTCAAAAATCATTATAAAGGTCTAATCTCAACTCTCCAACCGTAGGTATGGTTGGTAATTAAATTTAAGAGGTATGGGATAAGTTTAACTTATCCCACAAGCCTCCAAAATCAGCCTCCAAGGACAAATTTGAATTTCTAAGAAGGTGGAGTGTTTCACACTCAAAATTTAACTTACACATCTCTTACAACAGTTTAAATCAAGGCCAACAACTCTATTAATTACTTTCTCATGACATATTTTATTTAATTAATATCAACAACATGCTTACCCACAATATTAATACAACATTTAATAAATAAAGAAAGGGGCAAATGCATCACAAAATAAACACATGCAATATTAAACAAAAGGTTCAAATAATTAAAAACACATAACTAGTTGCCATGGTGACCTTCCCTTTAACACACACAAACACGCACAAAAAAATACTAGTTGCCATGGTGACCTTGTTGAATTCATCTAGAATTCCAATGTGGTTGGTCTCCAATCCCCTGATGTTTGTAATGATATTTTAACTGCGCAAAACACAAATACCTCCTTCAACCTCGTGGCCATATAAGAACATCCAAAATAATATAAATATAATTATGAAAATCTTCTAGATATATGAATCACAACAACATCAACGCAATCTAACAATATCATTTACAATTTTACTCAACAACTATATCATCATCAAATAATGTCCATTTCTAGGTCTACTCACAATATCCAAATATCACATGCCCGAACAACATCCATAATATAACCATGTCAAACAGTATATCATCATCAATATCCAAAATGCCTCTAATAATCATCATGCATCATAACCGAATCAAGTCAACAATAATCCATGATCTAACATCTATCATCATACTATAATAAGGTCCATAATCAAGTCCATAATATAATCAACGGTATCAAAAAGGTGTTAAAGGGAAGTGCACACACCCCCTCCCCTTAGACACAACTTCCTCCCGAAGTCACTCGAACTAATGTGGTAGCATCCTCCCATGTAGCTGCGCAGTCTCATCATATATGTCCCACTACACTGGACCTGATCAACCTCTCGCCTCAAAGGCCCAGGGTCCTATGATCTAGGATGTGAATGAGCTCCACCATCACCTGCCCCTGATCCTACACCCGTAATGATGTCTAATATAACACATAAGATGGATCTGTAACATATCTCCTAAGAACTGAAACATGAAACACATCACGTACGCGAGACAATCTAGGTGGAAATGTTAGATGGTAGACCAAAGGGCGATACACTCCAAGATCTCAAAAGGACCCATGAATCTAGGAGATAACTTAGAACCTTTCCCATAACAGAGATGGGGCTCTTATGTGGCCTGACACAAAGGAAAACCTTCGTGCCCACATCAAAAATATGGTCTGACCTATGTTGATCTGCATAATTCTTCTGCCTGTCTTGTGCCTTACGTAGTCTCTATTTAATCAAAATCACCTACTGCTCCATGTCTTATAATAAAGCTGGTCCAAGAGAAACCCTGTCCTCTAACTTGTCCCAACTAAGATGTGTCCTACACTCTTTGATATAAAAATCCTGAAAAGGAGCCATGCCTATAGAACTCTGAAAACTATTATTGTAGGAAAACTCCACCAAGTATAGGTACTCCTCCCATATAGACTGTTGATCCATCATGTACATCCGGAGCATGTCCTCTAAAATCTGATTCACCTACTCTGTCTATCCATCTATCTCAGGGTGATATGTTGTGCTGAAATTGATTCTCATCCCAAGGGTGTGTTGCATGGTAGTTTATAAATGGGAAGTGTACAAAGTATCGTGGTCACTAATGATCTTCTATGGAATCACGTGCACCCCGACAATCTCATCCAAATATACCCGTGCCACTACACTAGTTATATAAGTGGTCTTCATCGAGAAAAGTGAGCCACTTTGGTCAATTTATCAACCGTGACCATGATGGCGTCAAGGTGATATCTCAACATCATCGCAGCCCAACAATGAATTCCATGGAAATGGTGTCCCACTTCCATTCCAAAGATACCACGAGGAAAGAGAAGGCCAGCTAGATGTTGATGCTCTACCCTCACTTTCTCGGCACTCTAAACATCGTGACACAAACTAAGCCACATCTCTGTGAATCCCTCTCCAATGATACAACATGTCTCAAAGTAGCATGCATCTTATTCAAGTGTGGGATGGGTGAATAGGGTGCACGATGTGCCTTTTCCAAGATTTCCTACCTCAATCCTCCATCTCTAGGAACATAAATCTGACCTCTGTGCCTAAGAAGGCCATCTTCATATAGTGATAAACCATTAAAATTCCCCTTGAGGGGTCTCTAAGACTCGATCTTTGCTCAAACTACAATGTAGAAGCTATCAAGAGGAAGCTACTAAAGAATCCAACTCTACAAATCTGTTCCCATTGAGGTGGCCATAGCCACATGTCTCCATCTACTGAGAGCGTCTGCCACCATATTCTCCTTTCCTTTCACATGTTCTATCTCCATATCATACTCACAAAGCAACTCCATCCAACGCCATTGACGAGTGTTTAGATTGGGCTGCGTGAAGAGGTGGTAAAGAATCAAGTGATCATCCCGAGTGTGAATCTTGTGCACCGAGAAGAAAGTGTCTTCATCAAACCAAATCATGCACAACTCATGTAAACTCAAGATCATGAGTTGGATAATTAATCTCGTAATCCTTGAGTTTGCGAGACTCAAAACCCACTACTCTACCCTCCTACATCAACACACCTCCAAGCCCTGTTAAAGAAGCATCCATGCAAACAAAAACTCACCATGGATGTGGAACCGGCACTTTGCAATAATAGGTGTTGTAGTGAGACATTCCTTTAGTGTACTGAAGGCACTGCTTACACCTGTCTGACCAAACAAACTTCTTCCCTTTCCTCTAAAGGGAAGTGATGGGGTGTGCAATCTCCGAGAGAACTCCTGAAAAAATATCCAATAGTAAACTACTATTCCCATGAAGTTGTGCACCTCGATCACGGTAGTGGGTTCTGCCAATCCATAATAGCTCTAATCTTGGAAGGATCAATGGTGATACCTTCCCCAGAAACGATATGACCTAAATACTGCACCTTCTTCTGAAAGAATGCACACTTCTCCAAGTTCTCGTAAAGCTACTGCTCTCGGAGACACTGAAGAACCTGGAAAAGGTGCCCCTCGTGCTCCTCACGCGTATGTGAGTAAATAAAAATGTCATCAAGGAAGATGAGCATGAAGCGATCTAAGAAATTACTGAATACCCCATTCATCAAACTCATAAATATTATGGGGGCATTAGTCAAACCAAAAGGTACCATTGTGAACTCATAGTGGTCATATCTCATACGGAAGGTAGTCTTATGAATGTCCACCTCTGAAATTCTAGTGGTGATGATAGCCTTTGAATTAAGGTCTAACTTAGCGAAAATTGTGGCTCCCTTAATTTGATCAAACAAATCATCAATGTGTGGAAGGCGATAAAGATTCTTGATCATTACATTGTTCAGCTAGCGGTAATCAATACACAACTACAAGGATCCATCCTTCTTCTTCACAAAAATCACTAGTGCAGAGCTCACATGGGGTGGTCATCCGATAAGGTGCTCATGAGATAGGCTCTACTCCCAGAACTAAATCTATATGAAAATCAATCTAACGTGGGGGTGGTAACCTGGGTAGCTCCCAAAGAAATGCATCTACAAACTCTCTCAAAAAGGGGTGATCATCTATCGATGGTCCACTAGACCCATCCTCTAATCTGATCACTTTGATTGTAACATCATACATCCGACAACCCCATTGCACACACCGCTTAAGCTACATAGCAAAAATGGTGTGAATATAAATGGGTCTCTTGATCCTGAAATCACTAACTCAACTCCCAAATCATCTCACACAAGATATAATCTTGTGGTAATCAATCCACTCTAGCCCCGTGTGTAGACAACCAATCCTACCCAGGATGACTCCATATGAGCCCAAAAGAAGGATACAAAGATCCGAGGTAGTGGTGAATGGTCTCAAATCTACCACACACTTCTTAACTAAGGAGTCTACAAAGATATTGGCTCCAAAAGCCATCTCAACATCCCAACTATGACCCCCGCTTAATCGCCACCACAGCTTACAACACTCTACTAAAGATGGTGCAATAAAAGAATCACAAGAACTAGAATCAAACAAAATGGAGGTAGGAATACCACCAATGCTACCTATAGTCTTAATAATTGTACTCTAATGCTCTACCTAGAGGTTCTCGACTGCTGCATACATCCTATGATTACACCCCATATCACCAACAATAGGCTCTAAGATCTATGTCTTACCCTTTTTATTAAGGTTTTGTGGGAAGTCTCTCTAAAAATATCAAGTAACACCACACCCAAAACAACAGCCGATCCTCTCCCTTGTGTAGCAAGTCCGTTCGTGCACTAGAGGTCTGGTGTGGATCCCGATGATCCGGCCGTGGTCTCGCCGAGGTCTCTGCTAGTGAGCTCCTGTTGAGTGAGCTCTCTGGGCACCCTGTGTCCTGATGGGACCCCTAGGAGGAGGCCCCATACTTCAACCTCTCTGTGCATCAAATCTTTGTGGAGGCTATAAGGTGGGTGGGACTACTACTACTGTTGTCTAAAAGATGGCTATGTTGAACCCTGCACCATGAGGAAGGGGTGCACTAATCCCCTCAAAATGCTATCTTACATCTGCTATATGTGGCTCTAAACTTCATCTCTAGCCTTGTTGGGTCTTTCCCCGAGTCTCCTCTACTATATAGGCCTTCTCAACGACCTCAGCTAATGTTTGTGGACAATGGATCCGCACTACACCTCTAATGTCTAGGTTCAGGCCCTAGATGAACCTGTGGATCTGCACCTTCTCATCCTGCATGTAATCAACATACTGGAGTAGATCCAGAAATCTACTCTCATACTCAGCCACTGTAAGAGATGCCTGTTAGAGGTCATGGAACTCATCTATCTACTGCTGAATGAACCTCCATGACAAATATATGCTCCGGAAATGCTCCTTAAAGAGGTCCCAGGTAACTATCTCATAATCAACATGGAGCTTCTACTCCTCTTTCCACCACCAGACACCAACTCCATCCCTCAGTAGATGGATCACAACATGATCTTTCGTGTTGCTAGAATAAGGACAGAGCTTGAAGCATCTGTTCAAGATCACAAACTAGGCCTCTTCCTAAAATCCACCTGTGTCACCAAAATAATGTTATGGCCGAAGCTTCAAGATCTCCCTGATGTGATCTTCGCCTGTGGTCCGACAACCTCTAGGCCTCTCTACATGCTCATCCCTAAGCCTAGGGCTCTAAGACCTATCTCTATATCCCGAAACTTGGTCACCCTATCCCCTTTTGGTGATTGTGCATGGAAGTTCTCTCCTCTATGCTCCTCGTTGAGTTGAGGAGATACATGACCCTCAATGGAATTGATTCTATCATGTTTGGCTGCATGTCCTCCTACTAATCCTTCGTGTAGACTGACATTAACATCTTGAAGAGTCTACAAAATCTGGGGTAGGATGGCTGCAACAACATGACCTGGGGAGGTAAGTTTAGGTCTATGTGAAAAGACCCTCGTCCTATTTGTGCCTATTGCATAGACCAAGGTGAGAGTTACTTCATCTTTCTAAGTTTTATTCAGTTCCATGTTTACTAAAATATGAAATTTCTAACTAAGTTGTTTTCTAGATTTAAAAGTGTGCTAGGTTTAAGGTTCATGTCTCAAGTTTTCTAGTGTGCCCAAAGGGCCCAAGATTTTGAGCCATTGCTCGATATCAAGTGTGATGCCTTATAAAAACCCACTTGAGACCCAAGAACAACCTAGGATTAGTTAGGAAAATTATGAAATAATTTTTTTGTTTAAAAGATTCTATAACTAGGTTACAAGACAACAATTGTCACTAACAAGTTCCAGATCAATTCTAATCCACAAGAGTATACTTTTCTTTCAAACACAATTTTTAGCGGTCACAAGGTCCAAACTTTTGGGTTAGAAATGTTTAGAGGTATACCCACTCTCTAATAGGCTTAAATATTTAACTTGGTTTTTCTTAGAAATAACACATTCAAAAATTCCCTAAATCATTCCCATTGGATAGGAAATTTCTTCACCTTTCTATTGATATAAAGAAGTCCTCCTAACTCCTCATATTTCTTGAGTTATGGGCTGGTGGGCCTTGGGGTGAAAATTATCCCCAAGAGCGGGCTTGTGGGCCCAGGGAAAAAATTTCTCCCCAAGGGCAGGTCGGCGGGCCGTGGGGAGGAAAATTTCCCCATGGGCGGATCTACGGGCCGCGGGGAGAAAAATTTCCCAAGGGTGGGTCGATGGGTTTTGGGGAGGAAAATTTCCCAAAGGGCGGAAAGCCACCTTTGTACCCACGCTCCCGCGAGTCCGTGAGGGACACGTGGCGTCTCCAAAGCCAACATGGGGAAAACAGGGTGGTAGCGCAAAGAAAATTTAGAAATTTCCCGTGTGGGGCAAAAAGCCAACTTTGTGCCCACGCTGTTACAAGTCTGCAAGGGACACGTGGTGCCTCCTAAGCTATGAGGGGAAAGTGGGGCAAAAATGGGGATAAAGGATATTTTAACACCCCAACGAAGGTAAAAGGGGTAAAGTTCACCCGCCTCTCCACCGACACATCACGATGCCACGTGGCATCTCCTAGTTTGCTACGAGCCACCGACCGATGGGGAAACTTTGGAAAATTTTCCCAAAATTTTCCATGAGTGCAAAAGGAAAAATGAACCGGTACCTTCGCCGATGCCTCACTACAACACGTGGTAGCTCCTAATTGGCTACGGGCCGGCGTGGCGGTGGAGAAAATATAGAAAATTTTCCTAAAATTTTCCAAAAGCGCTAAGTTGAAAATCGATCCACCCCTCTCGCCGACACCTCATGGTTCCACGTGGGACTCTCTCGATTGGCTGCATGGCCGGTGGGAAAAAATTGGAAAAAAAAATTCAAATTTTTTTTTAAGCTCTAAGGAAAAATTTGGGCTCAGGGCCCACCAAAGAAATTTTTCCCAAAAAAAAATTCGATGCCAAGTGAAGAAAAACTTCATAAGGCCATAATTTTGATAGAGAGCTTGGTTTTCAAAGAATGAGGAATTTCTAGAAATATCTTGATGTCATCTTTACTCGTAAATAATTAACTTTTAATTTTGATAAAGTTCAAGGTCAATTTCAAGAAAACGATCTCGAGATTTTACAAAGGCAAACCGGGTAAAAATTAACTTATTAAATTTGCTCAATTTATTTGTGTTCCTCTCTCAACATGCCAAATATACATGGAGAATTGATCTTAGGTAGATTTAGGATAAGTTTGAGAGGTAGATCTATTTGATTGAATTCCAATTCAAAATTTTACAATTTTGATAGCAAAACGACTGTGAAAGCTTTGAACTCAATTTTGCCAGGTTTTGAAAGATTTCCTTTAAGTATTTTTGTCTAATTGGATTCGTTTAGGGAAAACTACTTCAATTTAATCATTTATTTTGTTATTTCATTATTGCAGGTTCGGTCTGTGCATTTATTTTTGGATTAAATAATTGTCAGTTTGAAAATACAAGACATGGATCAATTTTTTAAAGGGTTTATTTGCCATTTTCTTCTTCCAAGTATTATAATATGTTCCAATTCTAATCTAATACATTTAGTTGATTCAATTCAACTATTCAAAAACTAAAATACATCTTTGATTTCCAATTTTCACATATTTCAAAAGACAGAGTATTACACTTCCTTTATATGCATTTCTTCCTTTCAAACAGAGATTACAACTCACATCTAGATGATTAAATTCAATAAAATGATACAATTTGAGGAAGGTTATGCAATCCTTTATTTATTCCAAAAGAAAACTTTACAACTTTCTTCTTTTATTCTTTCCAAAATCATATATTATATACGGGTAGAATAATACATTTTCTTCTCACGTGCTTCACTTTTCCACTTTCAAAATAGGGATTTCATAGTGCATGCTAAACACATATTTCCAATGGAATAATATCATATGAACAAGACAAAACCACTCATATTAACCACTACAACATGTTTCCATTACAAACATATACAAGCTCATCCACCTCAAGTGGGAAAGTTACAATAAGATTTTATTTCACAAGGGACAATCAAACTGTCTTTATCTTAGCTCCAGAATAGAAACATGCAGATTTCTCATTCTTCCAATTTGATCACAACAAGAGTAGGGGAAAGGCAACACTCTCCACCCAACCAAGACATCCAATGAAAAGGAGAAGCCATCCTTCTTCATTATCCCCCTGAGCTCCAACCATAATACAATAAAAGATGTGATCCAACTCATGGATACAACATGCTTCCAAAAACACACAAGCAGCATTTTCAAAATAAAGCACAGTCCCAAAATAGAATTTAGTTTACAACTACATTAAACCATGACAAAGAATACTAAGGCTTTATCAAGTAAGGAAAACGAGCAAGAAACTATGGGGGATGCTTCTTATGCCTCCCAAAAGGAGAAATGGATATCACCACCTAAATTAAAAACCACCAAAATATAGTATATCACAGCCCTGACATTCCTTATGCCTCCCCAAAGTACCCCTTATTCCTCACATTTCCTTAGGCCTCCCTAACCTCTTATGGCACCCCATAAAGAGTAAAGACATGCAAGCTATTTCTTTGTAAGGTGGAACCCAAATCCCACTCCTCCACCCTTATACCTCCCTAAAACACACTTGTGCCTCCCACAAAAATAAACCCCATAGTCTTCTCATACACCATTTCCTAGGCCATCTCCCCAACAATGCACAAACATGCCAAAACATTTATACATTAACATATAAATTCATAAAATAAGAGCATTTCAAGAGCCAATCTCCTACCTCTCCATGATGGAGTTGTTCTAAGTTCCAAAATAGTAAAATTTATCCCAATGCCAACAATCCAAATCAGCCAATCACAAGCATATAACAACCTTCCAAAAATTTCTTCAAAGTAAGAGATCCCAAAACAGCAAAAGAATTCACCCAAGAATGAATTCTACAAAGTGAAGCAACCCAAAAAAGGTAAGGAGTTCGAATTTTATTGAAGAGGGAAGAGAAAAGGATGAGGTGGGTCCATGTAGGATGTCACATCCCACATCCTCAACCTCAACCCCAACCCCAAAGTCAAATTCATTCTCCAATGCACAATAAATAGGTGGGTGAATAATATGACAATTTACTTACACACTCAAATCTAACCCACACCCCAAAGGACTGAAATTAAATCATCTAAGAAAAGTGTAATTAAAACCTACAATTTTCCTTCTCAAAATCATTATAAAGGTCTAATTCAACTCTCCAACCATAGGTATGGTTGGTAATTAAATTTATGAGGTATGGGAAAAGTTTAACTTGTCCCACAAGCCTCCAAAATCAACCTCCAATGACAAATTCGAATTTCCAAGAAGGTGGGGAGTTTCACACTCAAAAGTTAACTTACACATCACTTACACATCTCTTACAACAATACATTTAAATCAACGCCAACAACTCTATTAATTAATTTCTCATGACATATTTTATTTAACTAATATTAACAACATGCTTACCCATAATATTAATACAATATTTAATAAATAAAGATAGGGGCAAATGCATCATAAAATAAACACATACAATATTAAACAAAATGGTCAAATAATTAAAAACAAATAACCCCTTGGTAACATTTAAAGGTGATCCTCCCCATGGGAATCCCTAACACACACAAACACACAAAAAAATACTAGTTACTTGATGTTGCAAATTAGCAACACCCCCGGATGCAAATCAAGGTTCTAAGTTGATGTTTAGGGCATCCAAAGGTGATTACACAACATTGAAACCTCTCTCCAAGTGTGGGACTTGTAAAATGAGAGAGGAATCTCTAGATTAGAGGCTGGTTCCTCAAACTCCTCTGATCAGATCTATTATTTACACAACTGCAGAGGTTCAGATCCTAATTTTATCTTAATTTACAAGGAGATAGGGATAAGAAATGTAAAAATTAAAACTAAACTGATAAGGGTGATACACCAAAGGAGTGGTGAGCACTTCTTGCTCATTTAAATTGACACAAATCAGAAATTGCAACATAAAACATCATGCACAGGTTGATAAGCTATAAACAAGGGTTTGAAATGAAGCAAACAACACATACAAAGGACTGAAAGAATTCACAGAGCCTGCATTGTGATTTTCAACTTCAAAATCCTTGTATCCCAACACCAAAGAGGTAAAAAAACTTGTTACAATCCCTGGAAGGTCTGATACTTTCCAAAATCACTTGTTGAAAGTGAAAACAGAAGCTTGTTGTGCAAAAAAAGTGTTCCCCTTTGAAAAATGAGCCAAATCTAGATTTTACAGTGCATGGGTCGAACCCAGGAGAGAGAAAATGTGAAAAAACGTGGGAGTCATTCCTCATTGACCAAAATGCATTAAAAACAGCATGGGTGACCTGACAGACCCATCCCCCAACATTTTTGACCATGTTGGAGAAGAATGCGACCCATTTTGCATTAAAATTGGTTGTTGAAACGTCGCCTGGCGTCCATGGGCATGTACCAGAAGTGTTTTTATTTTCTCCTCCAAATTGAACAAAATTCAAAATTGACCATGGAATCTTGTAGAGAATTTTATCAGGTTTCCATTGATATAAAGAACACAAAAATCCGAGCTCTGGATCGAAAGTTATGGCCGTTTGAAGATTTAGGGCAAAAACAGGCCCAAAACGGATCGGGAAAAAATTGAATTTTACCTTTTTCTCGCATTTGGAAATTTTTTTCAAAATCCCGCGCTCCGCCACCTCTTGGGACACGTGGTAACTTCCTATTGGCTACGGACTTCCAAGGGGAAAATTTTCCACAAAAACTCTGCCAAGCCATAACTTGAAAAATATGAGTTAGGAGGAAAACTTTACCTTTCTGGAAAGCTGAGAAAGAGCTCTATCCAATGGTGCCATTTCTAGAAGGTTTTGAGTGCCTAAAAAGTAAAAATTTATGACTGAGGCACAATAGAAGGAAAGAATGAAAGGGAGTTAGCCACAAAATGAGCAGGGGGCACATTTGGATAATAGTTACCATGGTGACCTTATTGAATTCATCTAGAATTCCAATGCGGTTGGTCTCCAATCTCCCGATGTTTGTTTTGATATTTTAACCTGCAAAACAAAAATACCTCCTTTGGCCTCGTGGCCATATCAGAACATCCAAAATAATATAAATATAATTCCCAAAATCATCTAGATATATGAATCACAACAACATCAATGCAATCTAACAATATCATTTGCAATTTTACTCAATAACTATATCATCATCAAATAATTTCCATTTCTAGGTCTACTCACAATATCCAAATATCACATGTCCAAACAACATCCATAATATAACCATGTCAAACAGTATATCATCATCGATATCCAAAATTCCTCTAATAATCATCATGCATCATAACTGAATCAAGTCAACAATAATCCATGATCTAACATCTATCATCATACTATAATAAGGTCCATAATCAAGTCCATAATATAATCAATGATCATTATTAATATCAAAAAGGTGTCAAAGGGAAGTGGGTACTACAAAACATCACTACCAAACAAACACTTATCCACTAAAATCTACAAATAACCAAGATTCAATCTGAGCCTAATACAATCCATAAGCCTATAATCAAACACCTCTACTCGGAAGAGGGTCAAGCTCTTGTCGAGGTTGTAAGAGAACCACCACTAATATCAAACTACCAACTAGACCGCATGACATAACGAAATCTCTTTCTAGAAAGGATGAGCAATGAAATAGTCACTCTAAGATCCTAGACATACTCAAGGTTCTGTCCCCCAAAACCAAGGCATAACTTAAAGCACCTAAGAAGACATTCAAGGCACCTAGGGTGTACCCCATATGATGAAATGTCACAATACAAACAAAGATAGAACCAACTTAACAACATGCAAGAAATAATCACGTAACATTTATCTAAGTAGTCGACAAGATAAATGAGCTCCGAGTCACCAATCAAAGTAAGTGTTATCACCGAATCACAAAGACTGGATGTTGATCAGATTTCTAGTTTGATCACTCTAAGCATCCAAAGTGTGATTGGATAACATGGGTACTATCTCCAAGTTGTGGGACTTGCTACTTGAGATAGACCTCCGTGAGAAAAGCTTTGGTTCTTGCTCCTAAACTACCCGCCACAATCTACTCTAATGCAGGAGAAACTAGCTATTCTAACCTAAAATTCCAAGGGACCAGAGAGAGAGAATACATAAAATGAAAGCCTACACTAAAGCGGTGATACACCAGAAAAGGAGGGTGGGAGAGTAATCTCCAAATGTGTGAAATACAGAGGCAAAATGCACACTAGGAGAGGTGATGACAGTTCACCATAATCCAGCAAAATGCATTCACAGCAATATTCCAAGCACACACAATGATAATGGATTCTTACAAGAACATAATAAATAGACACAATATACTTGCAGAAAGATTAAAGGGGCAAGAAGAATGCAAGAAAAACACAGCAGGGGAAGATACATCCACAAACTTGTATTTTATTGCTTTCTGGTATGCACAATTCAGTCTATTACAAGATAAGGGCCTGGATCACCATGCAAGGAGTCCACTACAAGGGCCTGCAACACACTGGCTTCACAAAGCAATTTTGGCAGAGCTTTGCTACCCAAAACTCTCTCTCCTTTACAATAAGCCCAACACTCCAATTTATAGAAAAAATGAGAAGGAGAAGAGAAGAGAAAGTGGAAATCCCGAAATCTGTCCTTCAACCACCTGTAAGAGGCATTAAATTGAGTGGAATGGGTATACATTACTTGCAAAAGGCTCCCCATACTGTCCCATGTGCTGCAGCAGAGAAAGAATGATGACCATGCCTCTTAAATGCACTCCCAGCTACCAAATAAAACACTGTTCTGAACCCGGCCACGTTTTCTTAAAAATCTCAATCAATTTCTGATCAAATCCAGAATTTCTTGATTGCTGTGCATCGGGCTCGGAACCACGATTCCAACGGTACCAATTTTGTGTGATTTCGTTGAGAAATGCAAAAGTTATGGCCTTCTGAGTGCAGGCAGCTATTTTGGGCCTGGCAGGCGTTTTCTGTCATTTGACGGGAAAGAGCATCTACTGACTGGAGCCGAACACATTTCCTTTATTTAAATATATCTATCCTCATTAAAATTAGTTTTTGTGGCGTAGAGGACGTCGTGCTCGTTCCAGAAAGTCCAATTTTATCAAAATCGGAGCTCAAGTCAAAAGTTATGGCCGTTTGAAGTTCCACGGGTCAAATGTTGACTTTTCTCCTCTGCCTTCGGCCATTTCGGCTTTTTTTTTTAAGTCCCTTTGTCCCATTTGGTTTTGGTGCTGAAATTTCCCATTTCAGCCGATCCAGCCGGTTCGTGTACTTTTGGCCCGCGCGTCCCATTTGCTTTTGGACTGTCCGGGACAAATTCGCCCGGTTCGGCCGGTTCGCGCCTTTTTGTCCCAACTGTCCCGGGACAAAAGTTCTTATTTCGGCCGGTTCGCCCGGTTCGCGTACTTTTGACCCGCGCGTCCCAGACTTTTTCGGGCTGCCTTGACTCATTTCGCCCGGTTCGGCCGGTTCGCGTACTTTTGTCCCGCTTGTCCCAAAGGCGACCCTCTCAGCAGTTAGTCGATTTTTTCTCTGTCGAACCGGAATTTCGCGCCCGCCGCGTACTTTTGTCCCATTTTTCCTTGCTGCGTTTCAGACTGTTTGTGCTGATTTCGCCCGGTTCGGCCGGTTCGCGCTTTTCTGTCCCAAACGTCCCAGAGGCGACCTTGAGCGGGACTTAGCCAATTTTCACAATTTTTTCTGGATCAACCTATTTGCCTTCTCTGAACCCTTTTTTTGCATTTTCTCAGAACTTACTCTCTTCCTCTTGGACAGGGGAGTTAGACAAATATGAGGGGACCCTAGAAACATGACTTTTCGCCCTGAATCAATATAATTGCTTGCATGTTATCAAAATTACCTTGGGGGTGAATTTTGGATAACAGAAGATCCAATAAATATCAGCAATCAAGGAAAGTGGCTAAGTAGTTGCATTGCAATGTTTTAAAATCTCACAAAAATTAAAATTAACAAAAGGAGCCTCACACTTCTCAATCAAATCATAAAATAAGATGTTGGTCCTTGATAAAATAACACAAGCTTACGAATGTAAAATACAAAAATTCAACATCACATTCACTTCGTAGCCCTTTATGGACACCAATAGGGGTAATATGCATTGAGCGCAGATTCTAAGAATGCATACATAAGATTGGATCAAATGAGACACCAGGATGTAATATCCACTCTCCCATACGGGTATCAAATTGACAAACTGACAACCAGACCATCTTACCTAATCACTAAAGGAAGGAATCTCTAAAAAATTATAATTTACTCTATCTGACCCTTGAACACAACCACTAATGCTAAACCACAAGAATCACACCATACAATTTATCATTCCAACAAGTCCAACAAGGAAGATTCTTAATGGGTTTATCACATCATACGACTAAAGCAAGAGTTAGGACTCATCAAACAACATATTTTAAATGAGAATCAAGTTCCTGCTACACCATAAGTTCACAAGAATATCAATATTATTCAACATTTATAATTACTCGGGTTTGACAAAACACCACTAGGCGAGTACAATAATTCAAACAACTTTATTATTTTATTATTATTTTAATCATAAAGGTTCAAATTTTGCTAATTGGTTTTCGGGTTTCAAATTTGGCCCAGGGTCCAAGTGTTGAACCCATGGCTCTGATACCAAGTGTAATGCCCACATTTTTCCCACATAAATCCCTAAGAAACCCAATAGCAAATAGGAAAAATTATGGAATAATTTTTTTGAAAGGGTTACAAGGCATTAGCCGAGATTTAATCTAATCTTGATTATATAGTTTTTCTAATCGACTAATCTAGATTGCCCCAATTTTTTTAAAAATTAATATTACATTTTAGTTCTTTCACTAATACAACTCCAAAATTTTATTTAAATAATCGTCATTTAGCTTTTCATTTGACTCATTTAATCCCTTTTAAAATAATGTATTTAAGGTCAATAATCAATTTGATATTAAATCACACAAGGAAAATAACCTTACAATGTTAAAGGAATGCATAATATAATGAATTCATTATTCCAAAAGGGGCAAGGTGCACAACTTAGTCTAACCCCTTAGGCCCATTTAACATTACACACACATCTTTTTATTTATTGCATTCCCACCTAAATACCCCATCACATAAGTGATGTTGGGCTCATCCTACACCATTGGATCTAATCTATCTAAGCCATTAGATCTAGGTTAGACTAAAGAAACCCTAGAAATCCTTGAGGGTTATTTTGTATTTAATTTCTTAACATATTCCCTCATTTCTCTTGTTTGGATTTGTAGGTTAAGGAAGTAGGAAAAGAAGATGAAGCCATGGAGGCCATTAGAGAGGGTTAGAAACTCTTCTTTTGTTGAAATCTTGTATTCAAGATAAGGATATACCCACCTACTTTTTGGGTATTGATTCCTCTTCTCGTATTTTTATTAAAAATAAGTAGAATAGTTACAAGTTTAATGTGTAGATCTTGTGAGTATGCCCATTTGGGTAATAACCAAAACCCTATGTAATTATTTTGAGCATCTTGCCTGCAAATTCCATTTTACAAATATTAATTAATATACCTGTGATGATATAAATAAATCCGTATATATATATAGTACACATACATATATATATGCGTCTTATATATATGCACACACACACACACACACACACACACACACATATATATATATATAATCTGTGATTTAAAACTTTACGCTGAGAGGTTATAGTTATGGCTAAAACTGAATTGAGAAACATTGGCGAAATTAATGAAAGAGTATGGTTTTGATTTTAGTTTGGGTTTATAGTGTTGTGGGGGAGGGAACTAACCCCACCCCCATCTCTTAATAAAACTTTCTAGTTTCTCCATTATGGTCCCGACTCACTTAGCCGAACTTAAAGCTTTATATATATATATATATATATATATATATATATATATATAAACCTTCTCTCTAAAGCCGCCTTACCCATATGGCTATTAAAAGCATTCGATTTACTTTTTATTTTATTTGTTAAAACAATGATCTTCAGGTAAGCTGATTCACAAGGCTAAAATAAAATATTTAATTCTTAATATTATTATTAATTTCCATTTCACTTTAGCCGATTTGAAAAGCTAAAAAAATATTATTATAATTATTTTAAATGTTTTAAATGTATTAATACAAAGATGAATATAAAGTATATATTTTCTCTCTAAAGCCGCATTACCCATATGGCTATTAAAAGCATTTGATTTATTTATTTATTTATTTGTTAAAACAATGATCTCCAGGTAAGCCGATTCACAAGGCTAAAATAAAATATTTAATTCTTAATATTATTACTACTTTCCATTTCACTTTAGCCGATTTGAAGGCTAAAAAAATATTATTATAATTATTTTAAGTTTTTTAAATGTATTAAAACAAAGATGAATATAAAGTATATATATTTTTAAATTATTCAAATATATATATAATATTAGGTAAGTAATAATATTTATTAATAATATGATTGAATTAATTTCTAATTATACTATTTATATAATGTAAATTCTGAAAATAATCAAGTATATTATTAATATATAATAATTATATATTAATAATATAGATTTATTTATTAATTAAGTTTCTCATTAAATAGGAAATTGCAAATAGTTTGAAAGAATAAATGTTGTAATTGTGAAATTTATATGGATATAATTTGCATGCACCCATATAATTATAGTGTAAAAATTGGTGTATTTGACAAGTTTAAACAAGTTGTTAATTTCAAATTTATTTATGTAACTATTTAAATGGGTAATCTTAGCTATGATATACTCGCTTACTTTACGATAATTTCTATTGCAAGAAAGAAAAATTATATTGTAAAAATAATTCTAATTATTCCTTCTTGTACATCATTGGAATAGAAAATATGAAACATACTTAGTTAAAATTTTACCTCATTCAAGGAGGGTTGCCAATAATACTAAAATGATAAAACTCACTTTCACCTAATAGCACTATTCTTTTCAAAACAGATTTAACATACAACTTCCAAAGTAAAACATAGATTTGAGAATCTTATTCATTTCATTACAAAACCATTACAAGATTCACATTTCATATGAAGTAATGCAAGTTGTATTAGACCATTTACAAGAATTATCCACCAAAGTGTAAGGTTGCATCCAATGTACTAGAGGTACAATTTTCAAGTTGAAGAGTCATAATAGCCCAAGTCACAACTTCACATGCCTTTCTCCCACAAGGGTACTTCTTTCATTGAGTCCCACCATCTTCTCAAGATCAAGCACAACAAAATGGAGGAGTAGGCAACACTCTCCACCCAACCAAATGTCCAATGAGAGAGAGAAGTCTTCTCCCTCATTGGCCCTCGAGCCCCAACAAGGAAGCAATTAGGGTTATTTACACAACCATGGAAACTCAAAAATGGCTTCCATACACACATTCAATCAAGACATCAATGAAATAACACAATACCAACTTTACAACAAATCAACAATTATCAAAACAGAACGGCTTCAAACTAAAGCCATGGAGGAGAACGGAACATGGGGGTTCTTCTTATGCCTCCCGGGGTTTGGGTGTCCACCTATGAGCTTCCAAAAAATCTATCAAATACACACAACACTCTTATGCCTCCCTCCAAGAAGATACACCACTCTTATGCCTCCCTCAAGAAAATAACAAGATAAACACAAAACATATTTATCAACAAGGTGGACATCCCAACCCAACTCCCTCCTAAAATACCCAATAACATTTCTCTTATGCCTCCCTCAAGTTTTACCCCCATTTCCATTTCTCCCACAACCTAAGAATCAAGTCTATTTCCAACAATCATAACCAATATAACAATCAACATCTACACATAAGAGCACAACAAAATAGCAAGGTAAAAAAAAGGTGAAGATCTACCTCACAAATGAAGAGTATCAATACACAAAAATCTCCAAGCCTTCCAAAATACTAAGAAACCACCATCCCCTCTAAGCTCCATTCTCAAGCAAGATCTTCAAAATTACAGGCATTCCCAATAAAAACCAAGTCTAAAACCAAGCAAATAACCCCCAATACTTCCCAAAAACTCCAATAAATAAAAAGAGTGAGGGGGCGATTATGTGGCTCAATGTAGGATGCCACATAATTTCTTATCCATCCCACATCAACCAAGTAAAACCCATACCCCAAGGAATAATAAATGGGTGGTTAAGAGGTATGAAAACCTCTTACACACACCACTCCAACCCACACTCTTTAAGGACAAAAATTAAACACATGTAAGAAAGTTCAATTAAAACTCACCCTTTGTCTTTGAAACATATAATGGGATCTATTTTTGACCCCCAACCCATAGGTATGGTTGGTATAAGAAATTAAGAGGTGTGGGACAAGCTTAACTTGTCCCACAAGCCTCCAAAAATGTCCCTTAAGCACAAATCCGAGTTTCTCAAGTAGGTTGGAGTGTACAACACTCAAAATCACATATATTCAACTAATAAACACAAAAAGAAAGACCCGACCACTCTAATAAATGACTCCTTTTTGTCACGTCCAAGATTAGATTAATAATATGATTAGTTCACTTAATTAAGACCATAAACTAATTAATTATAAAAGGGAATTACATTACAATTTAAATCACATACACCAAAATTAAATAAAAGAAAGGAAAATGACTACACACAACCCCTTGGTCACAATTTTGGTCATCCCCCATGAAAACCCCCTAACAACCGATAACAAGACAACAATGTTACACAAGTTGCCATGGTGACCAGTTGCCAATACCCCACATTCCTTCATTATTGGTCTCCTATCCCCGTAGTTTGTTGTTGTGATATAATTACCTACAAAAATCACACAATACCCTCTAGCCTCATGGCCATATTAACGATGTTGAACTAATAAAATGCTTATATCTAAATATCAATTTCAACATCAAATATCATAACTACTATTTTTAAGACCAAGTAATTAAAAAGTTACTCCAATTTTCAACACTTCCATTCTACTCATACATCAATCTGCAGTTAAGATCATAAACCAATTGAATCATCTCGATTAAGCAAGACTTTTGCTTGTTCACGCTTTCACCAATTGCTTCATATCCAAAAAATCATAAGATAACTTCAAACATCATAATATAATCACTACAAAGAAATTTCAAAATATCAATATATATCTAAACTAACGAGACATCATTATTTTCTATATTGAAAGTCTATCAAAACTTAATCGAGTTCATTTAGAGTAATTTCTATCCTTCAAATTCCATATCAAAATGAGTTAAATATGTTTGTCTATTAATATTTATACGTCTGATGTGCAATGATTTCTATGTGTTCGGTCACGGGATGGATTAAATATAACTAATAAATATCGAAGAGTAATTATATCATAATCAATTTATAACAAGCCAACCATTCTAGCTAATTGTCTTATCCTTAATGCCCATTAGGGTCGACAAAAGATTATGACATATTGTCAAAATAATAACCAAAACACAATAGTAATCATGATTTCTTGCACATCTTATTAGTATTCTAACAAGAATACAAAAGTCAAGTTTACAATTATAATCAATTTGGAATTGATAACACGGTTAAAATAGTGTTGAAGAGAAGTGGGCATTACATCCCCCTCCCCTTAGATTTGACTTCCTCCCAGAATTTCATGGAGAAAAAGGTATGGAACAATGCAAAAGAAATAGGATCACACCCTTTGTGGAATTCCTTTTCTTCAACAAGTGTGGGTCTATAGAACCCAAGTTTGGTCCAATGCAATTCAACAAGAAGAAGGGAGATTGAAAGGGATGAGTCCTAAAATTTCTTCAAGTAAGGTTGCAAACATTTAATTCTATAGAGTAACTCTACATGATTAACCAAGCTACAAAACAGCATAAAAACATTAAATGGTCAAATGAGTCTCAAGAACAACCACCAAGTAAAGAAATAACAGTGAGAATTTTGTGAACTCAATATGACCATATAGTCTCCCATGGATCCAACATACTACAATAAAAATGTTAAGGCTTCCACTAAGGTTAAGTTACACTTTCAAAGTTTGTTATTTAGACAAGGCTAGAAAATATCAACCATGACCATCAATTTATATGAGAAAACATGTCTACTCAAAGGTCTCATAATTTTGAGATCACACAAGATGAGGTTTAACAATAAGGAAGGACACTTAAATTAGCCAAAACATTTACAATCAAGAAAACTATTCATGGGAAGCACTTCTATAACTCAAGAGGGTACAATTAAATTTTCATGGTAATACTAAGAAAAATCATGACCACAAGGTTTCTATAGCCTAATTTTACACTTAAAATTGAACACACAACACTAACCTAATTTAGAAATGTCAAACATTTAGAAAATATTTCCACTAGAAACTAACATATCAATACAAGAAGCACCATTCACTATAACACAATGGGATTTATTTATCTTAAATCCTGCTCAAGCTTGAAATAACCATAAAGAGAGCACATGCATAAATTATAACACAAAAGAGCACCCAAGGGAGCTAGAGAGAAGAACAATTAACAAGAGGTGTCCAACTATAATCCATAAGTGCATCATACCAAATGCGAGTAAGAGCTTACGAAAATAACTTTTACCTTCCCTTTACAACAACAAAAGGGGGAAACATGAACAAGGTGTCTCAAGAAAATAAGAAGAAAACAGGAATTCCCAAATTTATGTCATATCCTTTACATATGTTTCCTTAAAATTACAAATAACCTAGGTCACAAAGGACTAAATCAACACAATGGGATGTTTCTTTTATTAAAAACAAGAGATAATACTCAATCCTAAAAGGCCACAACTCACACTCATCGAGTTTTGAGGCAACAAGGGTACGACGACCCCCAAACTCTTACAAGGGAAAAGTACATAAATCTATGAACAAGGGAGTACTACACAATTAGAGCATATCACTAACAACAAGGTGTTTCATAAATTCAGGTAGGTGAAAAAACTAAAGGTTCAATTATACATTGTACTTAAAACACATAAATCTTACTCATTTCATAAACCAACTATTAAGTCAAAATTTATAGTTTCACTTACTAAGAACTTTTCTTATAAGTTTTCCTAATCAAAATCTTCCTTCTATTATGGCATCACATATTTGCATCATTAAGGAGCACCACTAATGTTGGCATGATATCTCACCATTTTGTATAGGCGGTGGAATTATTTATTTTACTATTTGGGAAGGCAAATGGATAAGTTTCCTTTTATTTATTTTCAAATAGTTTTATTTCTTCTATTAATCTACCAAGATTATAGCAAGGAACATTTTCCTTTTTTTCTAATGTTCCAGTTTACTTGTCAAGTTTCAAGTCCAAGTCCTCAATTAGGGTTTTATTAGGATCAATTAATCATTTTACCAATATATTTTAAAGATAAGGAAGAGTCGGACTGTGCACATTATTACTTTTATAGGAATAAGAGATAAATCAACATATCACATTTTTAATTCTAAAGGAACAAGAGAACATTCAACATAACAAACACATCATTAATCTTGTAAGAACTAGGAATCAATCAACCAACATGTGCCACACAAATATTTCAAGGGTTTATCAAAGAATTACAAGCATCACTAAACACTCCAAGTGGGTCTCCACAAGTCTCAAAAGAAGTTATGAAGAAAAGACCCATTAAAGAGGCATGTTTACTTTTACGAATTTAAGAGGTTTAACAATATTTGTTGTTTAGACTCAAAATTTGGTTCACATAATAAGACAATGGGAGTTTCTTATCAACACTCTTATTTCCACAAGATACCACCAATCAAGAAACAAGATGGCGAGGAAAATTTTACTCCAAGGACACCACATTTCCCATTAGAAGACATCAAATACAAGAGGACAATCAACTAATCTACTCAAACATGGACTTTACAACCAAGAGTTGTAGTTTTAAAATAATGGATGTGATATAAGGACAACGGAGGTTAAAATATTAAGATCTATAAAACTAAAATCTCTAAAACAAGGTCCAAAAGACCCATATACATCCATAATTGTCTCAACATTTCCCAACACGATTCGGTCATATATTGGTATCTATAACATTTTTAAATTTTAAGGCAATGGTATATCTATTTATGGGTCATTGAGAGCAACACAAGTACACTTAATTAAACACATTTCCCAAATGGGCTTAATTCTAGCCATAATTACCAAGATACATACAATCCACCAATCAATACTTTCTATAATGAACAAGGAAACATGGTAAAACTTAGCATGCCATCATGGAACATCACTACCAAACAAACACTTATCCACTAAAATCTACAGTCAACCAAGATTCAATCCAATCCTAACATAATCCATAAGCCCATAATAAAAATCTCTACTTTGACGAGGGTCAAGCTCTTACCGTTGTAAGAGAATCACCACCACTGATATCAAACTTCCAACTAGACCGCATGACACAACAAACTCTCTTTCTAGAAAGGTTGAGCAATGAAATAGTCACTCTAAGATCCTAGACATACTCAAGGTTCCATCCTCCAAAACCAAGGCATAACTTAAAGCACCTAAGAAGACATTCCAGGAACCTAGGGTGTGCCCCCATATGATGAAATCTCACACTACAAACAGTGTAGAACCAGCTCAACAACATGCAAGAAAGAATCACGTAACATTTAACTAAGTAGCCGACAAGATAAACAAGCTCCAAATCACCAATAAAAGTAAGATCCAAGAAATATCGGCAATCAAGGAAAGTGGTTAAGTAGTGCATTGTAATGTCTCGAAAATCTCACTAAAAGTTAAAAATAACAAAAGGAGACTCATAGTTTCTGAATCAAATCATAAATAATATATTTTTCCTTGATAAAATAACACAAGCTTATAAATGTAAAATACAAAAATTCAACATCACATTCACTTCGCAGCCCTTTTTGGCTGCTAATAGGGGTACTATGCCTCAATCTCGCTTCTAAGAACACATACGTAAGATTGGATCAAATGAGACTCCAATATCTAATATCCAATCTCCCATATGGGTATCAAATCAACAAAGTAACAACCAAACCATCTTTCCTAACCATTGAAGGAAGGGAGCTCTAAACAACTTCTAATGCACTCTGTCTGACCCCCGAACACAACCACTAATGCTAAACCACAATAATCACACCATACATTTTCTCATTCCAAAAAGTCCAACAAGGAAGAGTCTCAATGGGTTTATCACATCATATGACTAAAGCAAGAGTTAGGACTCATCAAACAACATCTTTTCAAAGGAGAATCAAGTTCTTGCTACACCAGAAGTTCGCAAGAATATCAATATTATTCAACATTTACGGTTGCACCGGGTTCGAAAAATGCCACTAGGTGAGTACAACAATTAAAACAAATTTATTATTTTGTTATTATTTTAATCATGGAGGTTTAAATTTTGCTAACTGGTTTTTGAGATTTCAAATTTTAGCCAAGGTCCACGCATTGAACCCACAAATATGATACCAAGTGTAACGAAACATTTTTCCCACATAAATCCCTAAGAAACCTGATAAGAAACATGGAAAATTATGGAATAATTTTTTTTGAAAGGGTTACAAGGAATTAGCCGAGATTTAGTCTAATCTAGATTATATAATGTTTCTAATCAACTAATTTAGATTGCCCCAATTTTTTTAATTAATGTTATGTTTTAGTTCTTTCACTAACAAGGCTCCAAAATTTTATTTAAATAATATTCATTTATCTTTTCATCATTTAACTCCATAAATCCCTTTTTAAATAATTTATTAAAGGTCCATACTGAATTTTATATTAAATCACACAAGGAAAATAATCTTTCAATGTTAAAGGCATGCATAATATAATAAATTCATTATCCCAAAAGGGGCAAGGTGCACAACTTAGTCTAACCCCTTAAGGATATACCCACCTCCTTTGTCGGTTTTGCTTCCTCTTCGTATTTTTCTATAAAAAAATGTAGTGTACTTGTAGGTTCAATGTGTAGATCTTGTGAGATTACACATTTGGGTAATAACCAAAAACCCTATGTAATTATTTTGAGCAAATAAGTTCAAGTATATTTTTATATATTGTTTTTTGTTATATTGGCCTCGCAAATTCCATTTTACAAATATGAATTAATATACCTTTGACAATATAGATATATGTATGTATGTATGTATGTATATACATACATACATAGATATATTGTATATAGATACATACATACATACATACATACATACATATACTCTATATATATAGATACATACATACATAGATATATCATACATACATACATACATACATACATACATACATACAATATGTATGTATGTATGTCTGATATATCTATGTATACATAGATATATTTGTATACATACATACATACATACATACATATATTTATATATATCCGTATGTGTGTGTGTATGTATGTATGTATGTAGATAGATAGATACATACATACATACATATATATAGATATATATATATAATGTATGTATATCTATGTATGTATATGTATATGTATGTATATGTGTATGTGTGTGTGTGTGTGTGTGTGTGTATATATACATAGATATACATACATACATACAATGTATGTATGTATGCACACACACACACACACACACACACACACATATGAATATATGATACAATATGTGATTTAAAACTTCACACACACACACACATATATGGCTATAAACTAAACTTTAAAAAGTTGTAACTTGGCCAAAATTAATAAAAAATTAATAAAAGATTATGGTTTTGATATATATCTATGATACAATACATGATTTAAAACTTTACACGGGTCGTAACTATGGCTAAAACTAAACTGAAAAACATTGGCCAAAATTAATAAAAAATTATGGTTTTGATTTTAGTGTGGGTTTATAGTGTTGTTGGGGAGGGGCACTGACCTCACCCCATCTCTTAATAAAAATTAATAGTTTCTCCATTGTGGCATGCAGCTCACTTAGCCGACAAACTTAAAGCATATATATATATATATATATATATATATATATATATATATATATATATAAATAAACCTTCTCTCAGCATTACACATATGGTTATTAAAAGAATTTGATTTACTTTTTATTTTATTTGTTAAAAATGATCTCCAACTAAGCCAATTCACAAGGCTAAAAGAAAATATTTATTTCTTAATAGTATTGCTACTTTCGATTTCACATTAGCCGATTTGAAAGGCTAAAAAATATTATTATAATTCTTTTAGTTATTTAAATGTATTAATACAAAGAATAATATAAAGTAAGTATATATATATATAATATTAAAATGTATTAATAAGTATATAATATAATATATATATTTTTATGTGTGTGTATATTGATATTTGTTATTATTAGGTAAGTAATAATATTTATTAATAATATGATGTATTAATTTCTAATCATACTATTTATATAATATAAATTTTTAAAATAATCAAATATATTATTAATATATAACAAGTATATATTAATAATATTTATTTATTTATTAATTAAGATTTTTATTAAATAGGAAATTGTAAATAGTTTGAAAGAATAAATGTTGTAATTTTAAAATTTATATGGATATAACTTGCATGCACCTGTAATTATAGTGTAAAAATTGGTGCATTTGTCAAGTTTAAACAAGTTATCACTTTCAAATTTATTTATATAACTATTTAAAGGGGTAATCTTAGTTGTGATATACTCGTTTACTTTACGATAATTTCTATCGCAACAAAGGAGAAGTATATTTTAAAAATTAATTCTAATTATTCCTTCAGGTACATCATTTGAATAGGAGATATGAAACATACTTAGATAAAATTTTATCTCATTCAAGGAGGATTGTCAATAATACAAAAATGATCAACACTCACTTTCACCCAATAGCACTAATCTTTTCAAAACAGATTTAACATACAACTTCCAAAGAAAAACATAGATTTGAGAATCTTATTCTTTTCATTACAAAACCATTACAAGATTTGCATTTCATATGAAGCAATGGAAATGGTAATAGACCATTTACAGGAACTATCCACCAAAGTGTAAGGTTGCATCCAATGTACTAGAGGTACAATTTTCACTTTGAAGAGTAATAATAGCCCAAGCTACAACTTCACATGCCTTTCTCCCACACGGGAACTTCTTTCATTGAGTCCCATCATCTTCTCAAGATCAAGCACAACAAAATGGGGGAGTAGGAAACACACTCCACCCAACAAAATATTCAATGAGAGAGAGAAGTCTTCTCCCTCGTTGGCCTCTAAGCCCCAACAAGGAAGAAATGAGGGTTATTTACACAACCATGGCAACTCAAAAATGGATTCCACAAACACATTCAATGAAGACATCAATGAAATAACACAATACCAACTTTGCAACAAATCAAAAATTATCAAAACACAAAGCCTTCATACTAAAGTCATGGAGGAGAAAGGAATATGGGGGTTCTTCTTATGCCTCCCAAGGGTTTGAATATCCACCTGTGATCCTCTAAAAAATCCATCAAATACACACAACACTCTCATGCCTCCCTCCAAGAAGATACACCACTCTTATGCCTCCCTCACTCTTATGCCTCAAGAAAATAACAAGATAAACACAAAACATATTTATCAACAAGGTGGACATACCAGCCCAAATCCCTTCTAAAATACCCAATAACATTTCTCTTATGCCTCCCTCAAGTTTTACTCCCATTTCCATTTCTCCCACAACCTAATAATCAAGTCTATTTCCAACAATCGTAACCAATATAACAATCAACATCTACACATAAGAGCACAAGATAATATAAAGGTAAAAACAAAGGTAAAGGTCTACCTCGCAAATGAAGAGTATCATTACACAAAAAGCTCCAAGCCTTCCAAAATCCTAAGAAACCACCATCCACTCCAAGCTCCATTCTCAAGCAAGCTCTCCAAAATTACAAGCATTCCCAAAATAAGCAAGTATAAAACCAAGCAAGCAATCCCCAATACTTCCCAAAAAAATCAATAAATAAAAAAGAGGGAGAGGGAGATGATGTGGCTCCATGTAGGATGCCACATCATTTCTTCTCCATCCCACATCACCCAAGTCAAACCCATACCCCAAGGCATAATAAATGGGTGGTTGAGAGGTATGAAAACCTCTTACACACACCACTCCAACCCACACCCTTTAAGGACAAAAATTAAACACATGTAAGAAAGTACAATTAAAACTCACCTTTTACCTTCCAAAACACATAATGGGGTCTATTTTTGACCTCCCAACCCATAGGTAGAGATGGTATATGAAATTAAGAGGTGTGGAACAAGTGTAACTGTTGACAATTTTTACACCCAGTGTGAAAAAGTCAACTCGAAACTTCGTCATTACGTTGAACAGTCTTGGGTGAAATATACCTAAGCTAAGGAAGTCTCGATGTTATTTGTTACTGCTGAATTAGTTACAAGATTAAATGATATCTGCAGATATGTGTGTTGTTTCAAAGAAAAATAGATAACATATTCTACAGTTTCATATCATCCTCAGCAAAAGAACACAAATCCTCGAAGGAAAACTGTGTTATCTTGATGAAGATGACAAATTACAAATTAGGTGAAGTGTTGAGTTTTGAAGCAAAAAACAAAAATGTAGATTACAGAAAATCAGAGTTCATTACTAAATGTTACAAGTTCCTATCAACATTCTTTCCTTCATGATTAAGACATTCAATTATGTTACTGAGTTGTTTAGTTCATTATACAATCCGTATATAAAAGCTAAAATGCACAAGGAAATACACAACTAATTTACAGAATTCAATGTTTTATTCACAAGGAGAGTCAAATGTTTCCCACACAAGCCATGGGATGTAACTAAAAAGTAAAGTGCAGCTACTGAAAAGAAAGGTACACATGCATGAAAGATAAGGAAAAGGAGTATGAGTGAACCCATCATTTCCTTGGGGTTTCTATTCTTCAATTGAAACATCTTCATCTCCACCTTTCATTCTCCTTCATCTTCATTGTAGAAGCCATTGTTCCTGAAAAAGAAGAAAAGAATTAACATCAGTTACGAGCTCAGGGATCAATTCATATTCCTACATTATCCTACTTCGTGCATATGAATCTTCTCCTAACAGGAGATGTATTCTACTTAAAGAGAAAACTGCATGCATGCTTTATTCACTCGAGAGAAGAAAGAGAAAAGAAAGAAAAAAGAAACATGGACATAAGAGAGGCCAAAAAGCCTAATTATTTTCTAATTGTTTCCCTAAGTGTGCAGGTATAGGTTGCAGCCAAAGAGAAAATAGACAAGTCATAAGTTCATGCAATAAAAGGAAGAATGTAACTCAAAGTTCCAACAACTATTCTGAAATGGAAGAAGTTACAGTGTGGAAGAAAGACTGGCAATAGAAGCACATGCTTTAGTTTGCAACAGAAAGAAAAAGTAGAATTTGAAAGCTGATGTTTGGCTAAAAGAGAAGGTCACAGTTGAAAGGAATGAAGACAGGTTTCTGAGAAGATTTTGACAGGGCTTTGCCATAAAAATCAACACTATAAATTTTTAGTTGCTATGGGCAGATAAATTTTCAGTTGCTACGGGCAAAGTTAGTTGCTATGGGAAAAGCTAGTTGTTACGGAAAGAATCAATTTCAAACACTAGTTGCTACAGGAAAAGACAAAAATCAAAGCTAGTTGCTATAGGTGAAGCTCAAGTACAACATTGAAGCACAAAAGAAAATGGAACTACATTTTTGACAAAACTTGAATTGTCCAAATGTGTAGGAGTTGTAAATAGAGTTCCAGAAATAATATGTTATGCATAGTTTCAGAAAATAGTATACATTATTTTTAGAAAGTCAAGAATATTGTTACAGTCAAGCATTCAATAGATGTGATTTTTAGAAAACAATTGCATTTCAAACACTCATCTCATGGAGAAATTCAATGTTCAAGTGATCTCAGTTTGAAAAGGATTAAAGCAAGTATTCTCAAAGGGTGCTACAGATTTCAAAGAATCAAGTTGATCCTGAAACAATGAATTGTAACAAATGGATTCTCCAGAATACAAAAATGAGCCAAAGATTTCAAAATGGACTGAAGTAATGTACAAAACTTATATTTGCAGAAATTCATAATCATCTTGTACAATATTCTCAACAAATGATGAGGTAACAGTTGTCTTAGCACAAAAACTCATACAAGAGAATAGTTTGGAGTATGAGTATCCAGAAAGAATAAAATACTCTATGTCCCTCAAAGTAAAACAAAGGAAGATACAAAGTAAATCAGAGTTTTATAATAGTAAACACATAATCACAGACTCTTTTCGAAGCTCATTTTAGCAATGGTCGAACATGACAGATACCCAAAACTCAGAAAATACATATCTATAATTCATAATGCAGATTGGGCCCAAGAAAAAACTCACCGTAGATAATCAAATGGTTAGAAATTTCAAGCAACCAGGATGATGAAGCGAGAGGTCCACAAGCCCACGTGAAGTTTTTAACACCGGGAGTCAATCGGAAAACAAATCACATAACCCACAAATATTTCCAAGAGTTCAGTGATACATTTGAAGAAGAAAAGAAAATAGAAGTGTACGTATGCAAGAGAAATTATCTCACCTATAAACACTATGGTGGCCAATATACCGAGGAGATCTCAAATAACAAAGAAGAATCAAGCTTTAGAAAACTCGCCATGGAGGCCATTGCAAGAAAACCAAATCACAGAGCCGAGCTTAAAGAAACAATAATGGCGGCCCACACTTCAACCACCTTGCTCAGAAAGCTCGAACAGATAAGAAACCATTTCTCAGAGCTATCTCAGATTCCAGATCAAAAGAAAGAAATGGCAGAGATATCAAATTTTCAACTCACAAAGCAAACTCGGATCTTGTAGGCTTCACCACAAAATACCAAACAGAATAGACCGAGCTTGAAGTAGTAGCCATGGCGGAAAGAAAAATGGATTTATAGGAAAAGCTTGAAAATGACCAAAGCACAACCACTGCACAGAAACCATGAAACCCGATATGACAGAGAGTCTTTTGCAGAGAAGGAGCTCTAAAGTATAGTGAAAGCCGAGCTTGACAGAATAGAATAATGGCGTCGAGAGAAGATTTTTCCAGGGCTTCACCCATACAACTAAAAATCCAAAATGAATGTGCTTTAGGGTCAAGTTCTTTTTACCATCCGAACCCAAGAAGTGGGTTAACTCGAACTCAACCACAGTCAGATATCAACGACATCAAAACACCAAGGACACAAGATCAACATCCTCAAATCATCACAACAATCAATGCAGACCACCTGGGTAAGGTGCCACCGCCCATATTAAATGCCAGCCAAAACCCTAATCACAGGTCATAAATCGACGGTCTGAGATCAAACAGGGTACAAAGATCAACGACAAAGAACAAGGCATGAAATTTCAAAATAAACCACAAGGGTAATAGTTAACCTGACCAGAGTTGATGCCACCAACCAAGTCGCTAAGGGGTGAGTCACCGTGGAAGGGGACAACCCACATGTCCTCCGAATTAATCATTGCAAATGACTTTCAGGTTTAACCCAAGTGCATGCTTCAAATAATTTTAAAAGGGTGACCAAATCATATATCACGATCACCGAAAAGGTGAATATTATAATGTGCCAAGGCTGACATAATCAAAGGTGGCAGACTATATAATACGCCATGTGTTATGCAAAGGGGCTTAATTATTAAAACTATGATTATTGCTTAGTTTATGCCCAAACAAATCAAAGGGGTGGTCGAATGTATTATGATGCCTATGCCATGGCCAAAGGAGATGTCAATATCAAAACATGTGCACATAGCAGGTGGTCCCCACAGGAGGAATTATTTTTGTAAATATTGCTAAGTATTGTAATTATTTTTCTCACATACAGGGAGTTGTATTTTGCATGCCTTCACAATAAGACATAATAGAGAAGAAGACAGAGTTGCATGTTCATGGAAAGAGACTTGCCTAGTAAGCAACCTTATTTTTAGCAAATTATTTATCCTTCTTTTCTTAAAATAGAACAGTCAACTCTAGTTTGACTGTAATGTAAGTAAGGCTAATAATGCCTATTTGTAATTGCATGCTCTATTTTTATTCCTTTATCTATTATTAAATAAAGGATAAAAATAGGATGCATGGGTGAGTACAAGCCTTAGGCTATTTTTAGGAAGAGGGTGAACTTTATTTTTGCTATATATTGTGTGCCTTTGCAAAGCACAAAAGAGGAACTTCTAGAGGACTTTTTGGATATATGAGTACTGAAGCAAATTTTTCTAGTTTTACCCTCTAAGTGTGAAGTATTCCATGCCTTTCCAAGTTATTTTGCAGTCTTGTGTATTTTCATATTAATCTTGTGAATGCAAATTCCCTGATCAATCACTTTACCCTACTGCAAATTCAGTCTTTTCTGCTTAAATTTAATGTGCATGTTAACTTATTAGTACTGTTGTGATTCTCCCCCAGTACAATCAAGTGTTTTTCCTTTAGACATTCTACAGAAAAACTATTGGTTCGTGAATCAAGAATCCTTCCCAAATCGAGTTATGCATATACTCACCAAATCCCTCATACAAATTTGGTGTATCACCTTAGTTTTAATCATTCTACGAGTCATCTTTTACTCTCAAACTCCCGAAATCAGTTTAGGATACACCAATAAAGAACCGGCCTTGATACCGGAGTCTCACTTCAAAATAGGTATACCCACATACACTGAGGTGTTTCCATTGTATCTAGGAAAGAGAGAGATCATTTATGCAAACCTAGAAAACTGCAACCATCTCTCTACGGGTGCACTTTCGAGAGATAACATAACTTGTCCCACAAGCCTCCAAAATGGCCCTTAAGCCCAAATATGAGTTTCCCAAGTATGGTGGAGTGTAAAACACTCAAAATCACATACACTCAATGTAGACACCAAGTTTTGGTATCACCCCGTGTTTTGGTCTCCTTCAACAGGCTTACTCAAATCTCGTTTCCCACTGAAAATTCATATTCAGTTAATTAATCTTATAACTTAATTAATCTCTTATTACATGCCAAAACTATATTATGTTAAATAATTTATTTTTTTAAATAAGTCATATCATCCTATTTAATAATTAAATAATTCAAAAATATATATACAAATCAACAACCCCACATGTTCCCCACTTAAGTCAAAATCACTTCTCACCTAAAAATCAATTCCCACCTAAAAATTCAATTCCCTCAAATTATTAAATTATTAACCCCACCCATGAAATCAATAATTCAAAAATCTCCCTATCCGACAACAAATCCAAAAATCAATAGTGTAAAGTGAGCACATGACTTCACTATTACACATAACCTCACTATTACACCTAACCATGTCCCTACTCCACATCACATCTTTTCCTTTTCTCACATCATAAACCCCACCATCAAATCACCTCTTCATCATGTCCTCTTAATCAAAATTTATTTTACAAATTATAATTATTTGTAATCCTTTATTTTAATCTCAATTCAAGTTATAAATAGAACTCTTTCTCCCCCTCTAAAAAGGAGGTAGAAAATTCTTGAAATTCTCAAGCTTAAAATTCATAATATTTTGTCAAGATTGTTTGTGAAGCTTTGAATCATATTATGGAGTGTTTGGAGGTGAAGCTCTATCGGTCTCATATTGTCACTCTAATGATCAATTTGTTGTTATATCAAACACTTTGGCTTGGTATCATATTTATATTGTTTCTTCAACATATTGCAAATCTCTATAGTTTTGGCATGTCATTTTATCGTTGGATATTCATTATTTTCTTGTGAACACGGGGGTTGATAGCCACTAAGGAAGTTAACGCTTCTCGGATCTGCTTTGTCGGAAACCCATGCATATCATTATCTAATCTTATTTGTTTCCATCTTGCAGATCTATCTTCTTTCTCACATATCTATTTTCTCTATGCCCATATCTAGAATCCATATTTGCATCTGAGGTCCTAAGCCCTCTATCATTCAAAGTTATTGGTGACTTGTAGCCTCACTATTCACCCATGCAAGAACAAGTTTTCTAGATCAACATTTGGCACGCCCAGGTGGGGACCAAATCCTAGATCTGGTCATTTTGTTTGTTATTTTATTCATCTTTTCTAACTTGCTTGTTTGCAATATCTTAGTATTTGTCAATTTTAGGTCAGTATGGTCATTTGAAATCACCTAGGAGGTACGCACTCTTCTTGTTTTCTGTTGAAATCTACTCGCATGGGGTATGAATCCAGAAATTAATTGTACTTAATTGTTGTCATGTGATATATATATATATATATTTTGTATTTTTCATTGTTTTTACTCACCTATTTACAAGGTTTTTGCATTGACTCCACTAGCTCAGTATGTTTAGTCATTTAGGTTGCCTTCGAGGTATGTGATTTTCTTGTTTTTCATGGGTTTGTGATCCAGTTATTTATAATTGGTATAAATTTATATGGTTATTATTAGAAAATAATAATTATTTTATTTTATTTTTTAAAGAATGGAAAATTTTATTAAGTTCTAAAAATCTAAACAACCCATCCACTCCATCCTTCACATCTCCCTACCCCACATCCCAACTCTCAACCCACACGACCCATCCACCACCTCTCTCCTCGGCCACTCAACCATTCAACCATCTCACCCCACTTTGCTCCCCACCGAGCCTCCATTCCCAACACGTTATCTTCCCCCTCTCTTCACTACTACCACACTCCTTCCCTCGTCCCATCTCCTTTACCTACCACCTCAGCTCCCACATTCCATCCCACACACTCCACTCTTCATTCCCTCTTGCCCACATGCTATCTCCCTGTCCACCCGTCTCACACACAAACTCCATCAATACACTCCACTCACAACAACCTCTCGCTCTCTGTCAACACTACATGCACTTTCCACTCCCCATCTCCACCGACCTCCCTCTCCTCTCCACTCCCCTCAGCTTCAACTCATCCACCACCTCTCTCCCTTCTCACCTCCCACAAACTTGACTTGACCTGTCCCCAATACCTAGCCAGCTTGGTCACATGCCACTCGAAACTCCCATTCATCTCTCTCCCAAATTGCTTCCTCTACACCTGCACCAAGCAATAACCTACCTCATCGTCTCCTTCCTCCTACACGGATCCACCATTCCCAACTCCAACACTAAGTATTCTTTTGTTACATGAGCTCTCCCACTTCTCGCCCTCAGAACTTATTCCACTGATCGACGCTCTACACTATTGTCAACTCAGTTTCAAATCCACATTGGCTTAGTAGATAGTAATTGTCCTCGCCTCATTATAGTACTTGGTTTATAACTCTTACAATGCATGTATAAATCTTGTCAACCAATAATCTATGATTTAGACCTGGTATTCTAAGTTAGCTTTGTATGTGCTCATCAAAAAAATTGATGACTTAGCTCTTTCCGGTGACTGTAAATTCCAGTATATTTCTTAGTAGATATATCTATAATCTGATGAATAGGTATCCTGAAGTTGTCCACATATCAAACAAATCTATAAGTCATTCAATCTAATCACATCTTTATAATATGTACTACTTGTATCCACGCAGACTCAAGTCTCAATTGTTTCTAGCTCAAGTTTCAATTCATGCAAGCTCCGTGGATAGTGACTCACAGTCCCTTTCTAGCAATCATTGTATAATCCCTAACGAGCAGTGATCAAGTTCAAATTCACACCAGTTTTTTGTATTGACTCTACAATCTCTTTATAGTGATTGGTTAACAATTATTTATAATGCATTTAGTAGTATAATTTGATGATTGTACAATCACTTTATATAAATTATTTAGCAATCATATAGTCTCTTGCGCAGTCTGTTTCATAAGATTCTGATACAATCTAGCAATTGGCCTACAATTCTCTACAACACAATAAATAGTGCGTGTAGCACCATGGCTAATTAGATATTTCTTGTTTTAGATTTTATGTGATTTTCATTATGTCATTCATCATGTGAAGAGCCACATCCACATCCACATCCTCATCGTATAAGTCCACCTTTACGCTTTAAAAGTCTCCTTTCTCCACCTTTCAGCTTGTCTTCTTCCACCCAAATACAACCGCCCCACATTACAAGTAGGGTCACATTGTCCTTTACATCATTTTGACGACAAATTTAAGCATTTTCTATCAATAAACAAAACTTTATCATTTTCAAAACAAAACTAATAAATCAAATGCACACACTGATATTTTTTCATTTTACCCTGTCATAACGTAGTTCATAATTTCACATCCCCCCATTATTAATAATTTTTGTCACATATTTTCATAATTTTATATTCCATAATCTATTTCATCACTATTTAATGGTTTTATTTTATAGTTGATAAGTTATTTTATTCTAATATTAACGTCGAATTCCACTTTTTATTAATCCTTTAGATTTATTTATTTTATTCTTGTTTTATAAAACTACTTATTTGTAAACAAAATATTTATGACACTTTTCTTAAATCACATCAGCTAATGACAATTATCTTCTTTTTGCAGGGTAACGTCTACAACCTTGCGGTCAAAAAAGCAAAACAAAAAATAAACACTCATTTTTACTCTAAACGGTGCCATTTTAGGGTACTGGGCATTTCAGTCACTAACTGGTGCTTTCAAAATACATCATTATCACACGCAATCAAATAACAAGGAAAAGTGATTCTCTAGGTATTTCTCATTTTTCTCTATTTTCTCTTTTCTGCATCAAACTTTCCCTTTCTTAAGTGTCTGTATACATCGAACGTCACATTTCATTTTGGTTTAAAATGAACCTTCTGCATCCTTCTTGATCACATAGCTTAAGTAAAAGAATTTAACTCTCTGCATTTCACTTATCACACACTACCTGAGACTGCACAAACATAATTAACACATCAAAACATTCCTCTCACCTGGTTAACTGATTGGGACTTAAACACCCAACAAGAAACCATCTCAGACATCTCCCAATCCATAACTACCTGAAACCAGCCTTAGACTCCTTTAGGCACCTTCATTACCTACTTTTATTTTCTGTTCACATCCTCTAAATTAATCATGATGTTAAAAAATATTCTACTTGATTTGTTTGTCAACAACATACATAAACAAATGTTTCTCTATTTCACACCTATTGTTGCTCTCTCCCAAATCGAGACAAAAAAACAATCTACTCTATCCAATAAATTTACTTCCTCTGATGATCTCACTCAACAGATTCTAAACTCAAAACCACGCCATCGGTCACCCAACTCTCGTCTCCATGGTCTCACCTCATGAGAACCATGTCATACAAAATTGTCCCCACCTTGATACCAACCCTCATATCTCTCGTCAAGCTAGTCTTCCTAAATCGATCACACCACCATCTCTTGCTCCTCTAGATACACTCAAATCTCCTCCTAACCCCATATATGACTTCTTACTCCAGAAATCTCCTATAATCTCTCAATCCTCCCAATCTCCAAAATTGGTGGATCACATTCCACCCACATCCCATTTTGACAATTCCATTAATAGGCCTGTCCAACTGTCTCAAACTCTTAACACATATATTCCCACTTATCGTCATGCCCTTATCGCTCAACATCAACCTATACAACAATCCCAACCTGTGACACATGTTAGTCTTTTCCAAGTAGTCCCTCCAACATCTACATATCCACAAATTAATCAACTATCTTACCAAACCATTCCATGCAAACATCCTATCCACAAACTTATCAACCACCTTATCAGACACTTCCTCAACTACCCACACACCCACAAATTTATCATTCACCTTATCAAACTACTTTTCAAACCACACAACCAATCCAATCTCAACCTTACAACACCTCGAGTGATTCAATTCATGCCTTAATGAATCGGTTAGCTAGTTTAGAAACCCTTACCATACCACCCAAGAACACCTTATCCTATGAACACATTTGTAACGAACCCATTCATCTGTCGGTCCCAATTAAACCCTACCCTCCTCGTTGGAAACTTCTTGCATTTAATAAGTTCAATAATAAAGAAGATCCCCAACAACATCTCCTCACATTTAAACATGCATGTTGTCTTATTGTGCATGATCATGATTTACTTCTTCATACTTTCCCTATGTCTCTGTCTGGTCCTCATTTGGACTGGTACAACAATATCCCATGGCATTCCTTATTCTCTTTCACTCAACTTGCACAGTTGTTCTTAGAACATTTTTCTATTAATATTGCACACAAGACCACTATCACTAATCTATATACCATTTGATAGTATGAAAACGATCCCATCACCGACTTTGTCGCACGATGGCATGATGTTATAAACCAACTATCCTTCATTATCCCACAAACCAAACTCATCGAATTATTCTCACATTTGTGTGCCAAACATATATCATCCAATTTGTAGATCCAATCATTATGAACCTTTGATGAAGCTTTCACAATGGCTCATAAGCTCGAAACCCATGCCATTGAGTAGGGTCATCTTAAATTAAGTTCAATTAAATCAAAATTTGAATCCACTAAACCATTCACACATAATGGCGAGTTCAAGGTTGTAGCCAACATTGTGGTCATTGAACCCTCATCCCCATCTACACCAAGCACATGGTCTCAACAATGATCTCCTTAATCAAAAACCAACTACACTCCTTTAGGAGAATCATACAATTTTGTATTTGATAAGTTGATGAGCGTAAACTCTATCCAACTTCCTCCCATACGACCCGTGGACAACTCACAAGCCAAGCCTATTTGGTATCATGAGGCCCACTTTTGTAAATATCATCGAGTCAAAGGTCATGACATTGAGAGATTTTGTTCCTTCAAAGATCATGTCTAAAAAATTGTAAATCAAGGGGATATCCAAATTGATACCTCCACTGCACAAACTAATCAACCACCAACGAATCACGTTACCCCCTTTACATCTCAACTATCAAACGCTTGTATGATTGACACTACCAATCAAGATCTTATCTCATCACCAACTCCACATGTTCCCACAATAGACATCATTCCCACCTCTTATTTAGAACCTGTCACACCTACATCAACTTTTACTACTTGTGTTGGACCTACACCTTCTCCTGTCCTTATCATGTCTACATCAAATTCAGCTATATCATCCATTTCCACTGCTTCAAATACACCCCAATATACCACATTAGATTCATCCTTAGCATTTATTTCAGCCCCACTCGTATCCACACATATCCCTACATCTCTCCCATCTATTTCTTCACCCATATCTACCTCAAATACACCTGTTACTACACCTACATTACTCACAACCATCCCAACAAAACTCAATTCTACTACATGCACCCTTACAACCCTACCTTCGACATCAACCCCATTAGCTAACATATCATTCTTACCCCTCAAAAATTTATGAAACAACCAGTCCTTCTACTTCTACATCTGAAAATGCCCTTGCATTTGCTACATTACCCTTACCAATAAGGTCTACTCCATCGGTTATCACATCACTCACATCTCCACATATTCCAAAAGTGCCTACAACTTTATCTATCCCAACAACCCCTATACCTATTATACCAACAAATCCACCTATCTCTACCTTGACAACCTTTCTCGTGGCCACGTCACCTAGACTACCCCAATACTCTTTACCTAATCCTTCTATCACACCAATCCAATCCTCTTGATTTGTAATCCTATCAAATATACCCCTAGAATCACCTATGGTACCAACACATCTACCTAAATCAAATAAAGATGCTTTATCTTCTCCCTCTAAAAAATCATACCTTTCCATACCCAAATCAAAACAATCCACATCTCACATAGATATCATTAATCATATCTTACAAACACCTATCTCTTCATTGACATCTTCATCTTGTTTTAGAGCAGCTTTCTCAATTAATAACCACACCATCACTATCAAATCCTCCAATTGAAATTATTTTCATCCTGCTAGAGGAAAATCTTCTCATTTGAAGTCTAAGGCTCGGGAAAACATCCCCGATAGTCCCCCTACGCCTCCTTGGAAAAATTCAGTTTTTCTCCTCTTCTCAAAAATGGAATGCCAAAACATCCATATCAAGATCAGTTTTCCATCTATGACATCTTGCAATAATCAATCCACATCCAAACAATCCATCCTTCAACAAAATTTGATTTTTCCTCCAAAACAAAAAATTCACACATCCACATTTTCTCCTAACTCCAAGTTTAGACATCCCATCAAAACCCACAAGAGTTACCTTCCCCATAATACTTCAATGGGGAAGATATATTTTGACATTTAACTCGAACATCTTCCATAAAAATTCCTCCTATTAAAGCCTTTAATCCCTATGGTCCCAAGCCATCATGGTTCAATCCTAATTGCAGTTGCACTTATCATCGTACCCCAAGTCATGACATCAAACATTATAAGGCCTTTCGACAATCATCCATAACCTTATTGAGAAATATGATTTCCTCATTCAAGGGAAAGTTCCTTCTCCATCTACCTTGAATCCAATCCATATCCCATCTGTCAAATCTCCCATGATCCCTCCATCCACATCATCCCTTAATATCCATCCAACCCATGTCATTCCTCCTAAGGAATGCCCTCCATTGTTCATCAATGTCGCTTATCTTACTAAGCACACTTGTGGTCTCCGATCGTTTACCCCATCCAAATCTAAAACAATCTCATCTAATCTCTTTTGAAATCCTTTACCTCTTTCACATTTAACTTATTGGGGGAACAACCTTCCCTCACCCTTGAACACACCATCCGTACAAATCCCTTATTCTAGGGGACTTTTCTCTTTGACATTGTTTTTGTTTACTTTCTTCACATCCATCCAATCTAAATTAATTATATCCAAATTCTCATCGCATTCTAAGTCCTCCTTTGAATCCATGTTCATCCTTCCATTGAGGGACCATTTTCTCAAAGTCCACCATTGTGGCCATATTTGTGTCTCTTCTAGGGCACCATCTATTTTGAAGTCCACCATTGTGGCTATATGTGTGTCTCTTTTGGGACACCATTTATTTCATCAAGCCCTCCTTTGAGGCCATGATTGTCCTTCTATGTTTATGTCTCTCTTGGGGCATCATCATTTATTTTCATCTAAATCCACCATTGTGGTCATATGTTATTTTTATTTCTTGCTTGGCTATCATTTCATCTTATTGCAACTACATTGTCTTCCCTCTCGTGGTGGTAAACTAGAGACAGAATCTCTTAATGCATTACACTTGTGACCAATCTACTGTTAGCATATTTACCAATGAGAACTTAGTTACATCCTTAGATTGTTCTGCCATCTTTAGCCCCTTCCATTTGTCATTGTAATAATCTAAATTATGTGGTCCGCCTTCACTACTTTGATGTGATCCCGTAACCATTACATCCATTACCTTCTCATTCTCCTATTGCAGCCATGTGAAGGGTCTAGGATGTCTCTTGTACATTCCTTATCCCCTCTTAAGTGGTTTACTTAGCTATTCCTAGCTCTCCCCCATGTGAAGCTCAACTTCATGTATGTAAAAGGCAAAATCAAAGTTATAAAAATAGACTAATCCCTCGAAGGATAGTTGTTCATGCAAATACAAAAGAAAAAAAAGAAAAGTATACAAATCAAAATCCAAGCAAAATCAAAAGAAATAGACCGATCCCTTAAAGGACGGCTATCATATTATTCTTTTCATCTATATTATGTATAAAGTAGACCATACCCTTGAAGGATGGCTACTCTATTATTATGGCATCTGGAAGGTTTTCCGCATTGATCAACCTTCTTTTATCAACATTTTCTGAAAGCTTCCCGCATTGATCAACTTTCTACTATTTTTCTTTCCCTTTCCTAGAGTTAGGGCATAGACTTAAGGAACACCACCTTTGGAGATCCCTCTTCCTATGTACAAGTCACATCTTTGATCCCTTTGTCATGTCAATATTAGAATTATAAGCATCTTTCATCCATATCTCCCTCATGATCTTTTGGTATAACTAACTATCGATGGTTATGTGTTAACACCTACTATTGGCTACAAGTGTAATGCTTTGAGTGGTAACCCTTTCTTGTTTATCTCTAATCTAGTTTGAAACATAGTTTCCCTATACACCCTTGCTACAGCTATGTTCCATTCATCTCATCCAAATCATCTTTTATAAAAATCACATCAAATTTCACACTTGAATTTTATATCTATCCATCATCTCCATGCATGTGTTTGTAAATACACTCTTCATTTTGTAAATTATACTTAATCATCATTGTAGTTTACGAATCCTACTTGAGGATCCTTCTCAAGGTAAGATCGTTATCCTACACTTCTTATCTCTCAAAGCATGTTCAACACCATTTTTGATCCATTGCTCCTTGCTCTCCATGTCTACTCATCACCATTTTTCACCACATCATCCTTCTCACCTTTCTTTCCCCTTGCACGACACTAGATATCTTACTTGTCGCTCCTCTTGACTTTCTCTTTTACTCTTCCACTTTCAGTTTGACAATCTTGCTTAGCCATCCATATAGCCAAAGAACCTTAGTTAAGCTATATCTTCTTCCTTGGATCCTCCCGCTGTAGAAGCTTCTCCACCATTTCCTCTTTCAATGCACGACACAATCACCACCACAAACATTTTTCCACTCTTCCTTTTCTCGCTAACATTCTTGCATCATCACTACCACCACGTGGGAATCTCAGTTAAGGATTTCCCTTACACTCTCCATCTACGTTACATATGCTCCTCCATCCACTCATGTCACACTCATTTGTTTCTTTTTTATCATTTTAATATCACCTCCTTTCATCTCTTGTTCTATTTTGGTATACATTTCTTATTCTTTTCATCATTCTTCTTCTTCTTCAGTTTGGCGAACCTACTTAGCCATCTTTGTTGTAGGGAAATATTACTTAAGAGTTTCTCTTAAGAATGGTTGGTCATCTAATCCTTCCATCTCCCATCATCTCTTCCTCATCTTCTGTCTTCCACCTCTCATCATACTCATCCATTCCAACCAACCCTTCCACACCTGCATCCAATACAATGTTGTCTTTCTCCTTCCATATTGTCACTATCGGTTTGGTGATCTTACTTAAATCCTCCTGTGGCATGGCGATCTTACTTAAGATTCCCTCTTAAGCATGATTTGTCATCCTGCACTCCCCCACTACCCCACATTCTCTCCATCTACATTTTCTTGGCATTCCCCATCATCACATCCTCTCACCTCCTCTTCCATTCACGCAAACACCACTTCTTATTGGTCCCTTTTTCATCTCCATCATCCATCACTGGGTAATCTTACTTAACCATTGCTTCTCCAGTTCATTTCGTGTCTTGTTTCTTCATTTCTCTCTCATTCATTCTCATCCATTGCATCATATCCTTTCCTTCATCTTCCTACACATAGTTATCCCTCCTTTCTTTACTCTTTCCACTCCATCTTCTAGAGTTCTCCCACATATCTACTCCCATGTTTACCCATCATTGTCATTGATCTTCCAATTATTTCATCATCATCTTCCATTTCCGCACTAGAATTATTAGTGGACTTCTCCTAAAAATCACTCATCCCCATTCCACACAGCCTGAATCCTTTTCTTTGACCTCCTCCATTCTATCTTCATTCCTTCCTTCCTTTGTGTCCTCTGATCATTATTGGAGGACTTCTCCTAATTTCCCTTCATTGGAATTCCCCCTCCCATTCTTTGTTTACTTTCTGCCTTGTCTTATATTTTGTCCCATCTTTTCCTACTGATCATTATTAGTGGATTTCTCCTAACATCCATTCACTGGCATTTCCTTTCCTATCCCTTCCTTTCTTTTTCCTCGCCACCTCTCTATCTTCCATTCTTCCTTGCCAAGTTCTTCACTATCTTCATCATACACCTTCTCTCTATTTTCTCGTCATCAGCATATCCTCATCTCATGCATCTCCGTTTCTTTTCCAATCAATGTCATTCCTTCCCTCAAGTTTCTCTTTACGTTCCTTATGCTTCTCACTCTTTACCAAATATATTCATTCTTGGTTCCCTTCCGTCTACATAATTTTCTTCATTGTCTTCTCCTCCTTTCTGATCTTCATCTTATTTTACTTCCTCTATATCGTCCTTCTCCCCATTTTACCTCGCACTTCCTCCTTACTTCCCCATCAAAAACTTAACTCTTCAACGATTATCCCATTTCCTTTATCATCTCATCATCCACATGCATTTCCATGTGGTCAGTTCCATATTCTTTTCCTTGGATTTCCTCACTATGATTTGTTTCCTTCAATTTTCTTTGCTCTATCATCTCTTTCGTTTTCCATTACCTCTCTATTTTCCTCTGCTCCATCCTTCATCATGCCTTTCATCTTGAATAACTCTCTCCCTTTTTCATAATTTCATCCTCTTGCTATGTTCTTTTCTTGTCTTCTCTTTGTTTGTCCTTCTTCATTTCCCCCTTTCTCTATAATCCTTCTTTGTTATCTTCTTCCTCCCCTTTCACTCTTTATTTTCTCCTCCTCTGTCTCCATCCCTCTATTCCATACCCCTGTCACCTTCATATTCAGTCTTTCTTGCTCTTATCATAATCAACCAATCCTCTTGTCTATTCCCTTTTCTCTTTCTCAACATCCCTTACATCTGGCATTCACAATCAATGCCAATGTTTCTCCATTTATGTATCACCATCTATCCCTTTCATTATTGTTCTTGTTCTTCTCTTTGCCACATTGACCTCTTCTCTTTTTTTTGAGAACACTTCGCACATCTTTTATCTTCACAAGACTTTGCAGGGACATCATCATATCCATTTCTAAGAATCTCTTCACATCTTCTTTTGAAATTTTTGTCTTGGAAGATACCATAACGGCCATCACCTATCTAATCTTGTTCTCTTCCTTGAATATTTTCTTTGCTTTTGTTTTGTCGCAAAAGTATCTATATCACACTTACCGAATAAATAAGACTCTTTTTCTTCTTCGTACCTTCTAATTTACTAACACTTATGCATTTTTTCTATGAAACGTGATTGTCATTATATTTATCACCCTTTTAGAAACTTTTATCTCACATTTCTATCCTATCGCCCATCTTGTCCACTTTTATGATTATTCTATCTATGTCTTATGTTGGGGCACCTTTCATCCTTATACTTGTCAACGACATATAACTCACTTTGTGTCTATCTCGTGCCTCCCGTGCCGGGGCATCATTATCTTCATCCATGTCCGTTTTTGGATGCAAGATTTTTCACATGATTCCTCACAAACAAAGGATTTCACACATATTTAAAATTTATTTGCACATATTTTGATGTTTTCTTATGACTCATTGGTCATCTTAGTTTACATCCATACTGCAGTAGTCTTCACCCACTCACTATTCTCAGAATGTTGTTGTCTGTCTCCGTTGAGACCGCAATTGTCCTCTACTGATGTGATATTGGAGCCACTGCCATATTTTTTTATTTATTGTAATCCTTTTTTTCCTAAGGCATCTTGCCTTTGGTCATGTCTTCATCCATCCTCGAACACATCTTTCATCTAACCCTTTTTTTTTTGTCTCATGGCTTGCTATCACAAACCACTCAACAAAAGGGGTAAATGTAGACACCAAGTTTTGGTATCACCCCGTGTTTTGGTCTCCTTCATCGAAGCTTACTCAAATCTTATTTCCCACCGATAATTCATCTTTAGTTAATTAATCTCTTATTACATGCCAAAACTATATTATGTTAAATAATTTATTTTTTAAATAAGTCATATCATCCTATTTAATAATTAAATAATTCAAAAATATATATACAAATCAACAACCCCACATGTTCCCCACTTAAGTCAAAATCACTTCTCACCTAAAAATCAATTCCCACATAAAATTCAATTCCTCAAATTATTATATTATTAACTCCACCCTTGAAGTCAATAATTCAAAATCTCCCTATCTCGACAATAAATCCAAAATCAATAGTGTAAAGTGAGCACATGACTTCACTATCACACCTAACCATGTCCCCACTCCACATCACACCTTTTCCTTTTCTCACATCATGAACCCCACCATCAAATCAACTCTTCATCATGTCCTCTTAATCATGATTTATTTTGCAAATTATAATTATTTGTTAATCCTTTATTTTAATCCCAATTCAAGTTATAAATAGAACTCTTTCTCCCCCTCTAAAAAAGGAGGTAGAAAATTCTTGAAATTCTCAAGCTTAAAATTCATAATATTTTGTCAAGATTGTTTGTGAAGCTTTGAATCATATTGTGGAGTGTTTGGAGGTGAAGCTCTATCGGTCTCATATTGTCACTCTAATGATCAATTTGTTGTTATATCGAAACACTGGCTTGGTATCATATTTATATTGTTTATTAAACATATTACAAATCTTTGTAGTTTGGCATGTCATTTTATCCTTGGATATTCATTATTTTCTTGTGAATAAGGGGTTGACACCACCAAGGAAGTTAACGCTTCTCGGATCTACTTTATTAGGAACCCCACATATCATTATCTAATCTTATATATTTCCATCTTGCAGATCTATCTTCTTTCTCATAGATCTATTTTCTCTGCACCCGTATCCAGAATCCATATCTACATCTAAGGTCCTAAGCCCTCTAACATTGAAAGTTCTTGGTGACTTGCGGTCTCGAGTGCTCACTCGTGCGAGAACGAGTTTTCCGGATTAACACTCAACTAATAAACACAAGAGACAAAGACCCAACCACTCTAATAAATGACTTCTTTTTGTCACATCCAAGATTATCTTAATAATATGATTAGCTCGCTTAATTAATACCATAAACCAACTAATGAGAAAAGGGAATTACATCACAATTTAAATCACATACACCAAAATTAAATTAAAAAAGGAAAAGGACTACACACAACCCCTTGGTCACAATTGTGGTCATCCCCATGGAAACCCCTAACAACAAATAACAAGAAAACAACATTACACAAGTTGCCATGGTGACCAATTGCCAATACCCCACATTCCTTCGTTGTTGGTCTCCTATCCCCCGTAGTTTATTGTTGTGATATAATTACCTGCAAAAATCACACAATACCCCTCTAGCCTCATGGCCATATTAATAATGTCGAACTAATAAAACACTTATATCTAAATATCAATTTCAACATCAAATATCATAACTACTATTGCTAAGACCAAGTAATTCAACAATTACTCCAATTTTCAACATTTTGATTCTACTCATACATCAATTTGCAATTAAGATCATAAACCAATTGAATCATCTAATTTAAGCAATACTTTTTCTCATCACGCTTTCACCAATTTCTTCAATATCCAAAAATTCATAAGATAACTTCAAACATCATAATTTAATCCCTACTAAGAAATTTCAAAATATCAATATATATCTAAACTAATAGCACATCATTATCTTCCATAATGAATGTCTATCAAAACTTAATCAGTTCTACAGTAATGTCTATCCTTTAATTTCCATATCACAATGAGTTAAATTGGTTCGCCTAATAATATTTACAGGTATAATGTGCAATGATGTCTATGTGTTCAATCACATGGATATATTAAATATAACAAAACAATATCGAAGAGTAATGATATCACAATCAATTTATAACAAGGAAACTATTCTAACTAATTGTCTTATCCTTAATGCCCATCGAGTCCACAAGATTTACATACAATAATAACCAAAACACAATAGTAATCATGATGTCTCACACATCTTATTAGTATGCTAACTAGAATACAACAGCCAGGTTTACGATTATAATCAATTCAAAATTGATAACACGGTTCAAATAGTGTTGAAGAGGAGTGGGCATTACAAACATATAGTCATAAACCACTATTTCATATTACACCCAACACCAATTTTGAAAGAAACAATTAAAAAAACAAAACATTTATAAAAAGTAACATTCTTTTAATGGTCATGGCTATCTTTGATCTCCTAAACACACAATTACAAATTTATATTCCTTACTTTTCTTTATTATCTCTCTTTCTTAAAAAAATTGAAGCTTAAAATTTGAATGTTAATTAATACAACATAAATATATGCATAACTGATATATAGTTAAAAATTTACATACATTGAATGCATGCATTTGAATCCTATGAGTATTTTACAACAGTAAACACCAACATGAAAATTACTATGAAAATTTTCACACCCAAATCCTTGGAGTGAGTATCGATTCTAATGAGATGATAAAATATGATGACTTACACATATCATAGAAAATATCACAAACCCAAACATAGAGTATTAAACAATTCAAATTTAAAAATATCACTATACAAAATGTCCCGCATTAACTAGATAATCACCTAATAAAATAAGTTCAACATTTGCATTCCATGAGATGTTAACATACTTTCATTATTATGCTGAGAGGCATATACATTTGTATATAGAGTGAAACTATCTCGATTTCGTGCCCATGAAATAAAATCAATAATTAGGGAAAAGAAACACAATTATTATATGTTACGGATTCAATCTAAGGAAGTGGCATGGGGTCACCTTGCTATTGGGGATGGGAAATTGTGATCAATCGCATTTCTTGGTAAAGTACACCATCTAATACATGCAGAGTTCTTCAGATTTCACACGGAAGAATGATCTCTCGAATGCAAATTCCTACGCTAAAAGGTTAGAAATGTTGTTTGAAGAACTCTTCAAGCAAAATTTAGTGACAACAAGGAGCGGGTTTTTGACATATTTAAACAGAAACAAAGTGTGAAGAAGTTGACAAAGTAGATGTTATTTTTCTCACTAAAGAAACTCATACACTATTCGACCATGGCACAAAGGTATACATGGATTTCTCGTGAATTACCACCTATATGTAGTTTTGTAGGGGATATAAACTTTAAAGAGACAATCCCCGGTATTTCTTTGAAATTATTGAGGGTATTTATGCGCTTTTGATGACTATTACAATGGCTCTGTGATCAACTTGCATCTCCCTCTCGAAGAGTGATGATTTTATCTTTGAATTTGTTTCCATATTTGATATCTTGTATTAGTGCCTCTGGAGTCTACACTTTGAGCAGCGATCAAATTCCAAGGAGAAGATAAGAAAACAATTTGTTAATTTTTTAGCAATACTAGGTGCACCTAATGTCCCATTCATCACCGATTCCACTTGCTACAATGGCAACATGTACGAAATTCACTCCAAATACCTTCATATTTTATGGGTAATGATGGCGTCGGGAATAATATTGAGAACAAGTGTTACAGATGGTAATGGAATCCAACACCTAAAAATATATTTGTAAACTTTTTCCATTAATATTAGTGTAACATACAAGCGTAATTTACTAAATAAAGTTTAAATTTGAATTTTTTGTGACCGGTTTTGTAAGTGTACGAACAAGAGAGTGCAAGAACAAAGGACAATAATTTGTTGGGAAAAATCGATTTCATTACGGTATTTGTGAAAGAATGATTTGACTTCCGAATTGAATGCTCCTTTGAAGTGTCACTTTTCTTCTAAGTTTGCGTGCCCTAGGTACATATTTGTGAGATGTCTCACGAGAAAATAGTGATTAAAAAATATTAAATGACATTTTTCCTGAACATTGTTAATATTTAGGAAGTAATTGATGTCTTACATGTATGAGCATTAATATTAGTAATCATCATTTAATTTATTTTTTCGTTGTAGTTTTTTTAAAATATTTATTATAGAAAGAATTTCTTACAAGACTAAAAAGTAGAGAAGTAAGAGAATGTCTCGAACAAGTTGTGAGATATGTGTTTATAACGAGATCGTAATTAGAAATTTTGGAAGATGGGTATAAGTGGAGAAAGTATGCAAATAAATGCATAAAGAGCACCCCCAATCCAAGGTTCCTTTCCTTTTCTTCTCACCACACAAGTGTGACATGTAGAGTATTGAATTTCCATCATTCATGGCTTGTTTAGATGTTAGTGTGGAGATAGCTAGGTGCAAAAGACTATAAATCTCATGGGTGAACAGAAGTCAATATTTTTAGAATTTCATAGAAAAATGAATTGATAAATATTTAATGAAATTTGATGGGAAGGGAGGTCTCATGGGAGTGCAAGCTTGATCGAATTTTCAACATCTTTTCTTAATCAATAATACTTGGATAAGATTAAAAATATTAATCTTTTGAATTCATTTGCCACAAATTCTATGTCCAATAGTATTAGATCCATCTTCAAAGAAAATATAAAAACCAATACTTGATTAGGCAAAGTAGTTAACCATGCTTTTATATTCAAAGTTATACGAGGTTCATAATGTTGATTTTGATAGTTAAGGAATTAAAGTATATTATTTTATATATATCATAAATTAATGATTTAAGAGAGCATATTTTTAGGATAGCTCTTTCCTTTTTCGTTGATTATTCATCGTTATTATTCAATCGGAGGTGAAAATTTTATTAAACTTGGACCGTTTTATACAAATGGTGCGGCCAAAAATAGTCTCGCAAATATTTCTTATTCATGGAACATCGTTATTAAGTTCTCTACAACCTCACCCTTATTGTATTTTATTTTCAAAAAAACATTATTTAGTTAATTAAGTAAATCAATATTATTTTAAAAATAATCACAAATTTATCGTAGATATATAAGGAATAATGTTGTATTTTATATATTTTCAAAAATGGTACATTAATTTACGTTTTTTATAAATTATAAATGAAAACATTATTTTATTTGTGTATTTCTATGTGTTTATATATATTGTCCATATTTCATTTGGGAAACATGTGTAGAAATTTGTCCAACTCAGAATTTAGTGTTGTGTGTTCCTTCTTTTATATTGTTATGTTTGTGGAGCCTATTTTCATGTTAGAGTGTGGTACACCTTCTATGTGTTACACTCGAGTATTTTTACGGTGGTCCCGCTTGCCGCTGAGCTGGTCAGGGGTTGGGCTAAGCCCCGACGCAAATTTTCATGGGTGGTTTATTAACCCATGGGTAATGGGTAACCGTTATGGGCTGTTTTTGGGCCCATGTTTTTTCAATACCCATTGTTTTGTAAAACCACCTATTCGGTTACCCATAGGTTTAATGGATAGTTATGTTTTTCACCATGGTTTTGATACCCACGGTTTTGTAAAACTGCTTAAGCAGTTGTCTATTTACATGATCTTATGCATATGATAGATGGACAAGCAAATGTATTACAGATGTGTTTTGAATTCGGGTTTGAATTCTCTAGAGTTTGTTGACCATAGCTCCAAATGGATCTGGGTATTGTATTGAGAGAGTGAAGGCTTGTAATAAAATCTGAGCAAGTGATTCTTGGTGGATGTAGCCTAAATTGGGTGAACCACGTTAAATATTGTCTCTTTGTGTTGTGTTATTTATTCTACACTTTTATTTGAGATCTGTAATATTTTCTGCATATTAGTTTCTCTTTATGCGATTCTCGTAAGAGATTATTCTGCATATTTTATCTCTTATTTTCTAACATATATTAGAAGCTAGGATATTCTAATGGGATATATCCTATTCGTGCTCTCCTCGCACATCAAAATTTTGACGCTAGACTGTGTTCTCAAATTTTTTTGTAAAGAAACGTAACAAGGGACCCCCAATGTATGTTAAACATATACATCTTCATGACGATGTGGTTTTTTTTTCTAAACATATATCGAATATAAATGTTTGATATTTCAATAGTGAAATCGTGACATCATGTTTTTATATTTTTAGCATAATGTTTTGGTATATGTTCTCGTAAACTACAATTCCATCATGTTTCTTTTCATTTCGATGTGTGAATTATGTGTTATGTTATTGATATATGTATGTTGTGATTTTTGAAAATTCTTTATAGGTATGGCTCGACAAAGATTAAATTTTTAAAATGAAGAGGAATTAAGAGCATATAAAAGAGAATACCAAAGATAATATTGTATAAGTAGATAACAAGAAATGACATATACAAAATGAGAGGAACAAAGGAAACTTTGAAATGATAATGATAGACAAATATTTTCCAAACACATGGCTGAATTAACAAATGAAGAATTTTATGCGAAAGAGAAAAACATGCAAATAACATGATAACAATTCATGCATGATAATTTAAATATGCCTCGCATGTATCAAGAACAAGGATACAAAATTCTATTCGTTTAGATCAATTTCTTAAGGAAGAAAGACAAGAATGTAAATATTTTATTACATTATTTATGTAAATGATTTAATAAATTGTATAGTATTTTGAGTATGTTGGTGAAAAACTATTAAAAAAAGGTCATAAATATGAAAAAGGAACCCCTTTTTCTAATCTCTAATTCTCTTTATTTCATATCAATATTTAAATAGACATGCTAATTGTTAGAACTTGGGTATTATATTATTGTTGTGTATTACATGTACGTGGAGTTTTTACTTATATAAATATCTGAAAATGTTTTGAAAATAGTTTATAGGTATGGCTCAACCAAGATTAAATTCTAAAAATGAATATGAAAGAGATTATATCAAAGAAAATATTGCAGTAAGCATAAAAAGAAATGAAATATGCACAACGAGACGAACAAAGGAAATGTCAAAATGATAACGATAGAAAAATATTCACAAAACATGGGGCTGAATTAAAAATGGAGAAACAAATGTAGAAAGATGACAAAATGCAAATAAAATGATAAAAATCATGCACGATCGTCTCAAGATGACTTACACGTATCAAGAATAAGGTTACAAAGACATATTCATTCATATCAAGTAACGGAGGAAGAAATACTACACGGACTCAAAACTTCACCATGAAGTATCTTAAAGGCATTATCATAGATTGGTTAGTGATGTTGAAGTAAATTATTGGGCACGAAATTCAACATCAGTGGATTGTGTGCTTGAAACACCAAAAAACTTGGCCCAAGGTATAATGGATTTCAATGTTAGAAATAATATAGAGAATAATGGTGTGCAAGAGGAAACAACATTATAATTAATACAAACAAGGATAAGAAGAATAATGCAAAATAATGATTTAAAAGAGGATTCACCAATTGAACCTAAAAGAATAAGAAGAATGAAATACTTGCATATGGAGGGAGAAAAATATATATTTGATCCCAATGAAATGTTTGGGAGAGAATTCAATATCATCCAAATTATTTTTCAGAATGATATTGATAACCTTGCTTAACTCGATCATGTGTTATATTTGTTAAGAATGCTAGAATGGAATAAAAGTTTCTCAAACACTTGAAGGACTTATGTGTACTAGATGTCGACAAGAGAAAGGTCATCATTGATTTTCAGCTTGAACATTATGGATCCTGGGACATAAGTGCCAAAATTTACAAACTTAACACAAGTTGAGGAAATGTTGATGGCATGTGTCAACCCAATCCTATAAGTACCACATGAAATTAGACGTTAATATAAATATAAAGGTCACATGATAAATTTTATTCTAGAAGTAAAATAAATTACTCATTTGTCGTTATCCATTTTTACCCCTTGGGAAAAATTGGACAAATATGAAATTACACAATGAGAAATTAGAGGGATCATTCAACCATGATAGCTCACATTTCGATTTAGTGATGTCAGAGTTACAGTGCACTAAACAATGGAAATGATGTCGGATGCAAGAAATTGAAGGAATCTTGGATTCGAGCTAAGTGAAAATGGGTACCCCAAAGTTTGAAGTTTTTAGACTTCGAAGGTTTTACAGTTTGGATTTTCAACGGACAAGCAAGGAGAAAAACAATCAAAAACCTCAAAAGCCTAAAACCTTAAAGTTCGAAAGGGCTCTGGGGGTTTTGGGGGTCAACTCCCCTTTCAGAGTCAATGACATAGGAAATTTAGAGTTCGAAAATGGAGAATTCGAAAATGGTGAATTCAAAAATTCTAAAGTACGAAGTCTAAAATTTAGACTTCAAACATTTGGGAATTCAGAGTTGTCAAGCGGGGTTGAGTAGTGAATAGTGTCATGCAGGGAAATGTTGAAAGTCTGAAACCCAAAGTCTAAAATTTGGACTTCGGATTTTAGGATTTTAGAGGTTTTATATGCCAACAGAAAATCAAACCCTAAACCCAAAAACATGAAACCCTCGAAAAGGTAAAGGTCTGAAACCTAAAGTCTAAATTTCAGATTTCAAGTTTCCGAATTTCAAATTTTTGCTCGTGTGATGAATAATGTCACATGACATAGTTTCTGAGTCTGAACTCCGAAGACCAAATTTCAGACTTCGAAGGTTTGACATTTTGTAACCTTGAACCTCCGAGTTCACAAAAGCCATAACTTGAAGTCTAAAACATGAAATCCAAAATTCAAATTTTCTCGGTTTCGAGTTTCAAAGGTTTTGTGAACTCAAGTAAATGAACAATAACCCAACCTTCGAAATGGAAAAACCTGAAGTTCCAAATCTTGGAATTATAAAATCTTAGAATTCGGAGGTTATGATGCATTTCGGATTCTGAAGAAAAAGATCCAACCACTCGCATTTATTGCAAAATGGCACCCCCATCTTTAGATGGCCATAACTTTTGATTGGGAACTCGGATTTGTTCAAAATTAGACTTTTTGAAAATCTATCAAAGATCCAAGTTTCTCACCATTTTAGAGGGTGTTTCTAGGTTTCTCACCAACCAAAATGATGAGGTATGGGTTTCCTTTCTTCTCCAACAAGGACAAGTACATGGAGGCATGGGTTTTACAGTGGCATCCATCATTGTTGTAGGTGGGTTTAATGCATTTTTTGGTGGTTAAAGCAAGATTCAAATTCTTCTCTCTCCCTTCTCTCATCCTTCCTATATATTGTAAGGAGGGGCTCATTTCAAAAGTTTGGAAAATATTTCTTTTCACCCTCCCTTCTTCTCTTTTCTATATATTAATTTTTGGAGTTCAAACCTCACATTCAAGTTGTAATGCAAATTAGTGCTTATTGGTCATTGTAATAAATTTTATCAAATCATGGGAGCAATAATATAAGTCTTTGAATGAATTTCAACCCTCTCTTGTGTTCATTTCATTCTCCTAATCTCTCATTGAAATTTTGGTTAATTGTGCATGTTAGGTTGTGTTTAATGGTGAATGAATTTGTGATAAGAAATTGATTTGTGTTGATGTTCATCCTCTTCAATCTTGTTTCACTTTCATTTCCATGCAAGGAAAGTTATTCAGCATTCCTTTTGGTGCATCACCTCCTGTAGATTAGGTTTAATTTCTTGCAATCTTTTCAACCTTGTCTCCTTAGCAAGTTAGAGTAGATTTTAAGATAAATCCTCTACAATTTGATTGTGTGTATCAGAATAGAGGAATAGGAACTGACCTTCATCTCGCAAATATTTCCCGATTGTAAAGGCCTCACTTTGGGAAAAGGTCCATGTTATGCAATCACACTGACGGTTTCAATCTACTGAGTTGCAAACAATTAACGCTGTTATGATTACGCATCATCAATTGCCATAAAGATTGAAATATTTACCGATGATTATTCTTTGGAGAAGATATCAATGAGGAACAAATTCCAACTTTATAGTCAATAAAGAGTGATTTTATAATGCACTAAAATATAAAATAAAACTTGATAAGTTCTATTCGATGTTCGATTGATGAAAATGCTTAAATGAACTTCCACCTCATTATGATGAAAATGTGTTCAAGAAGTTGAACTCTATACATATGGATTTTGATTCTCATGCAAATGAAAATTTATTTTTAGGTTGAACCATTGAGATAGATTAAGGAAATGTCATTAGTCACACATCAACTAAACCACCCAATCCCCTAAGGGAGATGGAATTAATCCGTGCATTGGTAAATAACCCTCATGCGGACCCTTGATCATTGATTGCTTATACGGGGATAAGAGTGTATCCTATTAATGAGTATGTGACACTATCATTACTTGATATGGCATCCCTACTTTGTTTCCCAATGGAAAATGTGATTGGTTAGATCCATGGTTAAAACAATCATGTATCCATGAATTTGTAAAACATTTATTTAGATATATGGATCACTAGTTTGATTGATATCCCCGATTCAAGTATTACATGATGAATATGATCATGAGACATCATGCACTAAATACATATTTAATATTTGTCAAGAAAACCCTCCAAGATTTTCCAATGACTATCAATAAGTTAAATGAGCATATGGAAAATGTGCCCCATTCACATATGGTTGATTGTTTGATGCAATTTGCAACATCCTTAAGGGGTACAAGGTCGTATTAAAAAAAATGTCATGGTCAATTGACATACATGTTGAATCTAATTCAATCACCAACAATTTTTTGACATTGAGTACAGCTGATATGTATTGGCCTGATCTATATGCATTAATGCCTGGAACACCACTAGATAATCCATGAGAAGCTCAAAATTGGCGAAGGTAGAATATCATCGAATATCCTTATATAGTGGCCCACTACATGCACCTATAACGTACATTTGTCTTAAAGGATATGAAATTTAAATATTATTGGTCTAGCTATGAATGGAAGCATGATTTGTTTGCCGCATGTGCATGGATTCATATGGTTAGAAGGGGCACCAGATATGGACAACCTTTATTGGATTGATGATTTTTAATGTAAAAATGTTGAAAAAAACTTCCATTCTATTTTCCATGCATGGAATCCTTGGGAGGACCCACACCAACAAAACATAGAGGTGATTTAGCAATTCTCATCGAATCTATGTTTTATATAGAATTCTTATGTTATTAGAATATATGATATAATATTATGTACTATGAATTATAGGTCTACCAAAATTTTAGACAACATCCATGTCTTCACAACACCAAAAACTTTCACAAGTTGATATGAAACGTGACTATGAAGATATTCTCAACTATGTAGAACCACATACAATATGTAGAGAGGGTGTCTTCCTATGTAAGAAAAGAAGAAGAATGGTTTTTAGGTGAGATGATTAAAATTTTCAATAATGAAACCGAATTTAAAAAATATGTGTGTGGAAGAACTAATAATGGATTATTATCTTTTGCAAGTATAATGCACCATGGGAATTGAATCTTAAGGGATCAAAGTTATATCCAGGACTTAGAGATAAGAGATACAAAGTTTGAACCTACAAGAAATGATTATAGATTAAGTACACACAAATCACTAGATATTTGAATTGTGGAGAGAAGATGTATATTGGCAACCCATTCTTTCCAAGCATGTCTTAATCATGTACACTGAAAATTATGAAGCAAAAGCAGAGAAGAGCTCCTAATATTATGATCAAATTTTGATGCGATTGCAAACATTGAAAACCCAAATGAATGGTAACAAGAGAATTTAGGAAAATTCTAACTGAAATAATTGTTGAAGTAGTTATTGGCACACAAGAAACATGTCACTTGTTGTTAGAGTTTCCATTAATAGAGAGTAGTAGAGTATTTTACAATGTGAATGTTTCACGTGAGGTTTTAAAAACCGGTAGGAACAACTGATGAAGATGACCATCTAGAACATGTAAAAAAATTCATTAACGGTTCTAATGATTTACATTTTTCCATCAAAAGTGTGTCACTTAACGATGCCACTATGTAATGCCATTTTTTCCATTTTAAAAATAAACACAACTTAATATTTCAGATTTAATATGTAATGCATAACTATATTTTTACGATTTATAACCAAAACAACACTTTCCAATGAAGACATGTAAAATAAAAGAGCTCATGATTTCAATATTGTAACCCTTTTTTTTTCTTTTTAAACAATAGAGAGGAGTCACACAACGAAAGATACATATGTTATTACAAGACTTCCAAATCACAATGTGATAAATTTACAAGGTAATGGATATCCAAAATCAACCATATAAAAGTAGCATTTACAATTGATTTGAGGATAAAAGACACAACAAGTCACAACTCCAACTAAACTTCATCACTGAGTCTCCAACTTTGAGTGTTCTTGTAAGAATGTTGAATCAAGAGACATGGCTTGTTTACCACCCAACCAATAGGAATCATCACATGCCTTTCCATGGTTGGAAGTCATGCTAGCCTCCCCCTAAGCCCATGGGAGAGAGGAACAAGGGAGTACTATTAATAAGGGAGTACCACAACCCAAACTCTTACAAGGGACAAGCACATATGTCTATGAACAAGGGAGTACTATGCAATTAGAACACATCACTAACAACAAGGTGTTTCACAAATCCGGGTAGGCAACAAAACTAAGGGTTCAATTATACATTGCACTTAATACACATAAATCTTACTCATTTTATAAACCAACTATTAAGTCAAAAGTTATAGTTTCACTTTCTAAGCACTTTTCTTATAAGTTTTCCTAATTAAAATCTTCCTTCTATTATGGCATCACATATTTGTGTCATTAAGGAGCACCACTAATGTTGGCATGATATCTCACCATTCTGTATAGGCAGCAAAATTATTTATTTTATTGCTAGGGAAGGTAAATGGATAAGTTTCCTTTCTATTTATTTTCACATAGTTTTATTTCTTCTATTAATCTACCAAGATTATAACAAGGGGTCATTTTATTTTTTTCTAATGTTCCAATTTACTTGTTAATTTTTCAAGTCCAAGCCCTCAATTAGGGTTTAATTAGGATCAATTAATCATTTTACCAATATATTTTAAAGATAAGCAAGAGTCAAACATATCACATTATTACCTTTATAGGAATAAGAGATAAATCAACATATCTCATTCTTAATTCTAAAGGAACAAGAGAACATTCAACGTAACAAACACATCATTAATCTTTTAAGAACTAGGAATCGATCAACCAACATGTACCACATAAAGATTTCAAGGGTTTATCAAAGAGTTACAAGCATCACTAAACAATCTAAGTGGGTCTCCACAAGTCTCAAAAGAAGTTACGAAGAAAAGACCCATTAAAGAGGTATGTTTACTTTTACAAATTTAAGGGGTTTTAGAATTTTTGTTGTTAAGAATTAAGAAAAATCACATAATAAGACAAGGGAGTTTCCAATCAACACTCTTATTTCCACAAGATACCACTAACTCCGCAAGCAAAAAAATGCCAAGGAAAATTTTACTCCAAGGAAACCACATTTCCCGTTAAGACATCAACCGCAAGAGGAAAATCAACTAATCTACTAAAACATGGACTTTACGACCAAGAGTTACGAGCTTTTAAAAGAAGGGACACGATATAAGCATAACGGAGGTTAAAATATTAAGATCTATAAAACTAAAATCTCTAAAACAAGGTCCAAAAGACCCATAAACATCCATAAGTGTCTCAACATTTCCCAATACTATTAGGTCATAGATTGGTATACATAACATTTTTAAATGTTAAGGCAATGGTATATCTATTTATGGGTCATTGAGAGCAAAACAAGTACACTTAATTAAACACATTTCCCGAATGGGCTTAATTCTAGCCATAATTACCAAGATACATACAATCCACCAATCAATACTTTCTATAATGAACAAGGAAAACATGGTAAAACTTAGCATGCCATCATGGAACATGTGATACCCGCTAAAACAACCCACTTGAGACCCAAGAACAACCTAGGATTAGTTAAGAAAATATAGAATAATTTTTTTTTGTTTAAAAGAGTCTACAATCAGTTTACAAGACAACCACCGTCACTACCAAGTTCCAGATCAATTCTAATCCACAAGAGTATACTTTTCTTTCAAACACAATTTTTAGAGGTCACAAGGTCCAAAATTTAGGGTTAGAAAGTTCAATTAGGTTCAAAGGGTAATTCCTTACCATACCCACTCTCTAATAAGCTTAAATATTTGACTTGGTTTTTATCGAATTAACGCATTAGAAAATTTCCTAAATCATTCCCATTAGATAGGAAATTTCCTCACCTTTCTAGTGATATAAATAAGTCCTCCTAACTCCTCATATTTCTTGAGTTATAGGTAATTTGGTGGGCCTTGGGGTGAAAATTTTCCCCAAGAGGAGGCCTGCGGGCCAAGGGGAGAAATTTTTCCCCAAGGGTGGATCGGTGGGCTACGGGAGGAAAATTTCCCAATAAAGGCGGGTCTCATGGGCCACGGGAGAAAAATTTCCCAAGGGTGGGTCGGTGGGCTGCGGGGAGGAAAATTTCCCAAGGGGTAGAAAGCCACCTTTGCACCCATGCTCCCGCGAGTCCACAGGGGACACATGGCATCTCCAAAGAAGATGCGGGGAAAACGGGGCGGTGGGGATAAAATTTGGCAATTTCCCACGTGGAGCGAAAGCCAACATCATGCCCGCATTCCTGTGAGTCCATAAGGGACATGTGGCACCTCCTAAGCCAAATGGAGAAAGCGGGGTGGCAGGGATAAAGGAGGTTTTAACACCTCAAAGGAAAAAGGGGTAAAGTTCACCCATGTCTCCATTGACGCCATGTGATGCCACATGGCATCTCCTCGTTGGTGCCAACTAATGGGCGGCAAGGAAACTTTGAAAAATTTCTCAAAATTTTCTAAAAGCGCAAAAGGGGAAAAGGAACCTACAGCTCCGTCGATGCCTTGTGATAACACATGGCAGCTCCTGATTGGCTGCGGGGCGGTGGGGTGGTAGAGAAAATATAGAAAATTTTCCTAAAATTTTCTGGAAGTGCTAAGTTAAAAGGATCCGCCCCTCTGCTGACACCTTGTGGTGCCATGTGGCAACCTCGATTGGGCAGGGTCAAGAGGTGGTGGGGAAAAGTTGGAAACTTTTTCAAAAAAATCTTAAGCTCTAAGGATAAAATTCGGGCCTGCTGGCTCGCCAAGGAAATTTTTCCCAAAAAAATTGACATCAAGTGAAGAAAAACTTCATAAGGCCATAACTTTTGATAGAGAGCTCTGTTTTGGGAAAACAAAGACTTTATAGAAATCTCTCGACATCATCTTTACTTTAAAATCATCAATTTTTAATTTTGATAAATTTTAAGGGGTCAATTTCAAGAAAACAATCTGCAGGCTTTTACAGTGCAAACTGGTAAAAATGAACTTATTAAATTTTCTCAATTTGTTCTTGTTCCTCTCTTAACATGTCAAATAGACATTGAGAATTTTTCTTAGGTGGATTTAGGATAAGTTTTTGAGGTAGATCTATTTGATTGAATTCCAATTCGAAATTTTACAATTTTGACAGCAAAATGACTGTGAAAGCTTTGAACTCGGTTTTGCTAGGTTTTGAAAGATTTCCTTTAAGTATTTTTATCTAATTGGATTCATTTAGGGCAAACTACTTCAATTTAATTGTTTAGTTTTTATTTCATTGTTGCAGGTTCGGCTGCATTTTGGATTAAATAATTGCCAGTTTGAAAATACAAGACAAAGATCAAATTTTTAAAGGGTTTATTTGCCATTTTCTTCTCCCATGTATTATAATATGTTTCAATTCAAATATAATGCATTTAATCGACTCAATTCAACTATTCAAAAACTAAAATACATCTCTGATTTCCAATTTTCACATATTTCAAAAGACAAAGTATTACACTTCCTTTATACGCATTTCTTCCTTTCAAACAGAGATTACAACTCACATCTAGATGATTAAATTCAATACAATGATACAATTTGAGGAAGGTTATGTAATCCTTTATTTATTCCAAAAAACAACTTTACAACTTCCTTCTTTTATTCTTTCTAAAATCATATATTATATACAGGGCAGAATAATACATTTTCTTCTCACGTGTTTCACTTTTCCACTTTCCAAACAGGATTTCATAGTGCATGCTAAACATAGATTTCCAATGGAATAATATCATATGGACAAGACAAAACCACTCCCATTAACTACTACAACATATTTCCATTAAAAACATATACAATTTTATCCACCTCAAGTGGGAAAGGTCACAATAAGATTTCGTTTCACAAGGAACTATCAAACTGTCTTTATCTCACTCAAAGCAGCAACATGTAGATTTCTCATTCTTCCAATTTGATCACAACAAGAGTAGGGAAAGGCAACACTCTCCACCTAACCAAGACATCCAATGAAAAGGAGAAGCCATCCTTCTTCATTGGCCCTGAGCCCTAACCACAATGTAATAAAAGATGTGATCCAACTCATGGCAACAACAGCTTCCACAAACACACAAGCAACATTTTCACAATAAAACACATTCCCAAAATAGAATGTAGTTTACAACTACATTAAAACATGAAAAACAATACTAAGGCTTTATCAAGCAAGCCAAAGGAGCAAGAAACTATGGGGATGCTTCTTATGCCTCCCAAAAGGGGAAATGGGTATCACCACCTAAATTACAAACTGCTAAAATATAGTATATCACAGCCCTAACATTCCTTATACCTCCCAAAGTACCCCTTATTCCTCACATTTCCTTAGGTCTCCCCAACCTCTTATGGAACCCCATAACGATTAAAGAAATGCAAGCTATTTCTTTGTAAGGTGGAACCCAAATCCCAACTCCCTCCACCCTTATACCTCCCTAAAACACACTTGTGCCTCCCACAAAATAAACCCCATCGTCTTCTCCTACACCATTTCCTAGGCCATCTACCCAACAGCCCACAAACATGCCAAAACATTCATACATTACAATATACTTTCATAAAATAAAAGCATTTCAAGAGCCAAGCTCCTACCTCTCCATGATGGAGTTGTTCCAAGTTCAAAAACAACAAGCTTTATCCCAATGTCAGTAATCTAAATCATCCAAGCACAAGCATGCAAACACCTTCCAAAAATTTCTTCAAAGCAAGAGCTCCCAAAACAACAAAAGAATTCACCCAAGAATGAAGTTTCCTAAGTGAAGCAACCCAAAACAAGGTAAGGAGTTTGAATTTTATAGAAGAGGGAAGAGAAGAGGATGAGGTGGGTCCATGTAGGATGCCACATCCAACATCCTCAACCCCAACCCTAAAGTCAACTTCATTCTCCAATGCATAATAAATAGGTGGGTGAATAATATGACAGTTTACTTACACACTCAAATCTAACCCACACCCCAAATGACTGAAATTAAATCATGTAAGAAAACTGTGATTAAAACCTACAATTTGCCTTCTCAAAAATCATTATAAAGGTCCATCTCAACTCTCCAACCGTAGGTATGGTTGGTAATTAAATTTAAGAGGTATGGGATAAGTTTAACTTATCCCACAAGCCTCCAAAATCAGCCTCCAAGGACAAATTTGAATTTCTAAGAAGGTGGAGTGTTTCACACTCAAAATTTAACTTACACATCTCTTACAACACTTTAAATCAAGGCCAACAACTCTATTAATTAATTTCTCATGACATATTTTATTTAATTAATATTAACAACATGCTTACCCACAATATTAATACAACATTTAATAAATAAAGAAAGGGGCAAATGCATCACAAAATAAACACATGCAATATTAAACAAAAGGTTCAAATAATTAAAAACACATAACTCCTTAGTCACATTTAAAGGTGATCCCCTCCATGGAAATCCCTAACGCACACAAACACGCACAAAAAAATACTAGTTGTCATGGTGACCTTGTTGAATTCATCTAGAATTCCAATGTGGTTGGTCTCCAATCCCCCAATGTTTGTAATGATATTTTAACCTGCAAAACAAAAATACCTCTTTCACCTCATGGCCATATCGTAACATCGAAAATAATATAAATATAATTATGAAAATCTTCTAGATATATGAATCACAACAACATCAACGCAATCTAACAATATCATTTACAATTTTACTCAACAAATATATCATCATCAAATAATGTCCATTTCTAGGTCTACTCACAATATCTAAATATCACATGCCCGAACAACATCCATAATATAACCATGTCAAACAATATATCATCATCAATATCCAAAATGCCTCTAATAATCATCATGCATCATAACTGAATCAAGTCAACAATAATCCATGATCTAACATCTATCATCATACTATAATAAGGTCCATAATCAAGTCCATAATATAATCAACAAGATCAAAAAGGTGTCAAAGGGAAGTGCACACTACACCCCCTCCCCTTAGACACAACTTCCTCCCCGAAGTCACCGAACTAATGTGGTAGCATCCTCCCATGTAGCTGCAGTCTCATCATATATGTCCCACTACACTGGACCTGATCAACCTCTCGCCTCAAAGGCCCACGGTCCCGTGATCTAGGATGTGAATGAGCTCCACCATCACTCCGCCCCGATCCTACACTCCTGCAACGATGTCCAATGTAACATATGAGATGGATCCGTAACATATCTCCTAAGAATCAAACACGAAACACATCACATACACGAGACAAGCCGGGGTGGCAATGTTAGATGGTAGACCGAAGGGCCAATACGCTCCAAGATCTCCAAAGGACCCACGAATCTAGGAGATAACTTAGAACCTTTCCCATAATGGATGGGGCTCTTATGTGGCACGACACAAAGGAAAACCTTCATGCACATCAAAACTATGGTATGACCTATGTTGATCTCGCATAATTCTTCTAATTGTCTTGTGCCTTACGCATCTCTATTTAATCAAAATCACCCTCTTTTGCTCCATGTCTTGCAACAAAGCTGGTCCAAGAGAAACCCCTGTCCTCTAACTTGTCCGAACTAAGAGGTGTCCTACACTCTTTGATATACAAATAATGAAAAGGAGCCATGCCTATAGAACTCTAAAAAACTATTATTTTAGGAAAACTCCACCAAGTATAGGTACTCCTCCCATCTAGACTGCTGATCCATCATGTACATCCGAGAGCATGTCCTCTAAAATCTAATTCACCTACTCTGTCTATCCATCTGTCTCAGGGTGATATGTTGTGCTGAAATTGATTCCCATCCCAAGGGCGTGCTGCATGGTAGTTTATAAATGGGAAGTGCACAAAGTATCGTGGTCACTAATGATCTTCTATGAAATCCCGTGCAACCTGAAAATCTCATCCAAATATACCCGTGCCACTACACTAGTTGTATAAGTGGTCTTCATCGGAGAAAAGTGAGCCACTTTTGTCAATTTATCAACTGTGACCATGATGGCATCATGGTGATATCTCAACATCGGTAGCCCAACAATGAAGTCCATGGAAATGGTGTCCCACTTCCATTCTGGTATAGCATGAGGAAAGAGAAGGCCAGTTGGATGTTGATGCTCAGCCTTCACTTTCTAGCACTCTAAACATCGTGACACAAATTAAGCCACGTCTCTGTGAATTCCTCTCCAATGATACAATTGTCTCAAAGTAGCATGCATCTTCTTCAACATGGGATGGGCTGAATAGGGTGCATGATGTGCCTTTTCCAAGATGTCCTACCTCAATCCTTCATCTCTGGGAACATAAATCTAACCTCTGTGCCTAAGAAGGCCATCTTCATCTAGTGATAAACCATCAAAATTCCCCTTGAGGGGTCTCTAAGACTCGATCTTTGCTCGAACTACAATGTAGAAGCTATCAAGAGGAAGCTACTAAAGAATCCTACTCTACAAATCTGTTCCCACTGAGGTGAGCCATAGCCACATGTCTCCATCTACTGAGAGTGTCTGCCACCACATTCTCCTTTCCTTTCACATGTTCTATCTCTATATCATACTCACAAAGTAACTCCATCCAACGCCATTGACGAGTGTTGAGATTGGGCTGCGTGAAGAGGTGGCAAAGACTTAAGTGATCTGTCCTAAGTGTGAATCTCGTACCGAGAAGAAAGTGTCTTCATCAAACCAAAGCATGCACAACTATCGTAAACTCAAGATCATGAGTTGGATAATTAATCTTGTAATCCTTGAGTTTGTGAGACTCAAAACCCACTACTCTACCCTCCTACATCAACACACCTCCAAGTCCTATTAAAGAAGCATCCATTCAAACAAAAAACTCACCCTGTGGATCCGGCACTGCAATAATAGGTGTTGTAGTGAGAAATTCCTTCAAAGGTGTCTTTGAAGGCACCTTGCACTGTCGACCAAAAAAATTCTTCCCTTTCCTCTGAAGGGAAGTGATGGGGTGTGCAATCTGAGAGAAGTCCTGAACAAATCTCCTGTAGTAACCTAATATTCCCATGAAGCCGTGCACCTCGGTCCACATGAGTGGGTTCAGCGAATCCATAATAGCGCTAATCTTGGAAGGATCGGCAGTGATACCTTCCCCGAAATGATATGACCTAAATATTGCACCTTCTTCTAAAAGAATGCACACTTCTCGAAGTTCCCGTAAAGTTACTTTGCTCTCGAGACACCGAAGAACCCGGAAAAGGTGACCCTCGTGCTCCTCATGCATACGTGAGTAAATAAAAATATCATCAAGGAAGATGAGCATGAAGTGATCTAAGAAATTTGTGAATACCCCATTCATCAATCTCATAAATATTACAGGGCATTAGTCGGACCAAAAGGTACCACTGTGAACTCATAGTGGTCATATCTCGTACAAAAGGCAATCTTATGAATGTCTGCCTCTAAAATTCTTAGTTGATGTTAGCCTAAATTAAGGTCTATCTTAGCGAAAATTGTGGCTCCCTTCATTTGATCAAACAAATCATCAATGTGCGAAAGGTGATAATGATTCTTGATCATTACATTGTTCAGCTAGTGGTAATCAATACACAACTGCAAGGATCCATCCTTCTTCTTCACAAAAATCACTAGTGCAGAGCTCTGGGGTGGTCATCCGATAAGGTGCTCGTGAGATAGGATCTGCTCCCGAACTAAATCTATATGAAAATCAATCTCACTTGGGTGTGGTAACCCCGTAGCTCCCAAAGAAATACATCTACAAACTCTCTCAAAAAGGGGTGATCATCTATCAATGGTCCACTAGACCCATCCTCTGATCTATCACCGATTGTAACATCATACATCCAAAACCACAGACACACACTGCTTAAGCTGCATAGCAAAAATGGTGTGAATATAAATGGGTCTCTTGATCCCTGAAATCACCAACTCAACTCCCAAATCATCTGCAAAAGATATAATCTTGTGGTAACAATCCACTCTAGCCACAGTGTGCGAGACAACCAATCCTACCCAAGATGACTCCATATGAGCCCAAAAGAAGGATACAAAGATCCGAGGTAGTGGTGAATGGTCTCATATCTACCACACACTTCTTAACTAAGGAGTCTACAAAGATCTTGGCTCCAAAAGCCATCTCAACATCCCAACTATGACCCCCTTAATCGCCACCAACACGAACACTCTACTAAAGATGGTGCAATAAAAGAATTAGAAGAACTAGAATCAAACAAAATGGAGGTAGGAATACCACCAACGCTACCTATAGTCTCGATAACGTACTCTAATGCTCTACCTAGAGGTTCTTGACTACTGCATACATCCTATGATTACGCCCCATATCATTATATAAATATTGAGACCGCAATTGTCTTCTACTGATGTGATATTGGAGCCACCGCCATATTTATTTATTTATTGCAATCCTTTTTGCCTAAGGCATCTTGCCTTTGGTCACGTCTTCATCCATCCTCGAACACATCTTCATCTAACCCTTTTTTTTGTCTCATGGCTTGCTATCACAAACCACTCAACAAAAAGGGGTAAATGTAGACACCAAGTTTTGGTATCACCCCGTGTTTTGGTCTCCTTCAACAGGCTTACTCAAATCTTGTTTCCCACCGATAATTCATCTTTAGTTAATTAATCTCTTATTACATGCCAAAACTATATTATGTTAAATAATTTATTTTTTTAAATAAGTCATATCATCCTATTTAAAAATTAAATAATTCAAAAATATGTATACAAATCAACAACCCCACATGTTCCCCACTTAAGTCAAAATCACTTCTCACCTAAAAATCAATTCCCACCTAAAAATTCAATTCCCTCAAATTATTAAATTATTAACCCCACCCATGAAGTCAATAATTCAAAAATCTCCCTATCTGACAACAAATCTAAAAATCAATAGTGTAAAGTGAGCACATGACTTCACTATTACACCTAACCATGTCCCCACTCCACATCACACCTTTCCTTTTCTCACATCATGAACCCCACCATCAAATCAACTCTTCATCATGTCCTCTTAATCAGGATTTATTTTGCAAATTATAATTATTTGTTAATCCTTTATTTTAATCCCAATTCAAGTTATAAATAGAACTCTTTCCCCCTCTAAAAAGGAGGTAGAAAATTCTTGAAATTCTCAAGCTTAAAATTCATAATATTTTGTCAAGATTGTTTGTGAAGCTTTGAATCATATTGTGGAGTGTTTGAAGGTGAAGTTCTATCGGTCTCATATTGTCACTCTAATGATCAATTTGTTGTTATATCGAAACACTGGCTTGGTATCATATTTATATTGTTTATTCAACATATTGCAAATATTTGTAGTTTTGGCATGTCATCTTATCATTGGATATTCATTCTTTTCTTGTGAACACGGGGGTTGACAGCCACCAAGGAAGTTAACACTTCTCGGATCTACTTTTTTAGGAACCCACATATCATTATCTAATCTTATATGTTTCCATCTTGCAGATCTATCTTCTTTCTCATAGATCTATTTTCTCTGCACCCGTATCCAGAATCCATATCTACATCTAAGGTCCTAAGCCCTCTATCATTCGAAGTTGTTGGTGGCTTGCAGTCTTAGTGTTCACCCGCGCAAGAATGAGTTTTCCAGATTAACACTCAACTAATAAACACAAGAAACAAAGACCCAACCACTCTAATAAATGACTCCTTTTTGTCACATCCAAAATTATCTTAATAATATGATTAGTTCACTTAATTAATACACATAAACCAATTAATGATAAAAGGGAATTACATCACAAATTAAATCACATACACCAAAATTAAATAAAAGAAAGGAAAAGAACTACACAAAACCCCTTGGTCACAATTGGGGTCATCCCCCCATGGAAACCCCTAACAACAAATAACAAGAAAACAACATTACACAAGTTGCCATGGTGACCAGTTGCCAATACCCCACATTCCTTCGTTGTTGGTCTCCTATCCCCCATAGTTTATTGTTGTGATATAATTACCTGTAAAAATCACACAATACCCCTCTAGCCTCATGGCCATATTAATGATGTCGAACTAATAAAACACTTATATCTAAATATCAATTTCAACATCAAATATCATAACTACTATTGTTAAGACCAAGTAATTCAACAATTACTCCAATTTTCAACATTTTGATTCTACTCATACATCAATTTGCAATTAAAATCATAAACCAATTGAATCATCTAAGTTAAGCAATAATTTTTCTCGTCCACAGTTTCACCAATTTCTTCAATATCCAAAATTCATAAGATAACTTCAAACATCATAATTTAATCCCTACGAAGAAATTTCAAAATATCAATATATATCTAAATCGATAGCACATCATTATCTTCCATAATGAATGTCTATCAAAACTTAATCAGTTCAGTTACCGTAATGTCTATCCTTTAATTTCCATATCACAATGAGTTAAATTGGTTCATCTATTAATATTTACAGATATAATGTGCAATGATGTCTATGTGTTCAGTCACATGGATATATTAAATATAACAAAACAATATCGAAGAGTAATGATATCACAATCAATTTATAACAAGGCAACTATTCTAGCTAATTGTCTTATCCTTAATGCCCATCGTAGTCCACAAGATTTACATACAATAATAACCAAAACACAATAGTAATCATGATGTCTCGCACATCTTATTAGTATGCTAACAAGAATACAGCAACCAAGTTTACGATTATAATCAATTCGGAATTGATAACGCGGTTCAAATAGTGTTGAAGAGGAGTGGGCATTACAAACATAGTCATAAACCACTATTTTATATTACACCCAACACCCATTTTGAAAGAAACAATTAAAAAAACAAAAAAATTATAAAAAGTAACATTCTTTTAATGGTCATGGCTAACTTTGATCTCCTAAACACACAATTACAAATTTATATTCCTTACTTTTTCTTTATTATCTCTCTTTCTTAAAAAAATTGAAGCTTAAAATTTGAATGTTAATTAATACAACATAAATATATGCATAACTGATATATAGTTAAAAATTTGCATACATTGAATGCATGCATTTGAATCCTACGAGTATTTTACAACAAGAAACACCAACATGAAAATTACTATGAAAATTTTCACACCCAAATCCTTGGAGTGAGTATCGATTCTAATGAGATGATAAAATATGATGACTTACACATATCACGAAAAATATCACAAACCCAAACATAGAGTATTAAATAATTCAAATTTAAAAATATCACTATACAAAATGTCCCGCATTAACTAGATAATCACCTAATAAAATAAGTTCAACATTTGCATTCCATGAGATGTTAACATACTTTCATTATTATCTTTGAGAGGTATATACATTTGTATATAGAGTGAAACTATCGATTTCGTGCCCATGAAATAAAATCAATAATTATGGAAAAGAAACACAATTATTATATGTTACGGATTCAATCTAAGGAAGTGGCATGGGGTCGGCCTTGCTTGTGGGGATGGGAAATTCTGATCAATCGCATTTCTTGGTAAAGTACACCATCTAATACATGCGAGTTCTTCGATTTCACACAAAAGAATGATCTCTCGAATACAAATTCCTACACTAAAAGGTTGGAAATGTTGCTTTGAAGAACTCTTGAAGCAAAATTTAGTGACAACAAGGAGCGGGTTTTTGACATATTTAAACAGAAACAAAGTGTGAAGAAGTTGAGAAAGTAGATGTTATTTTTCTCACCAAGAAACTCATACGCTACTCGACATGGCACAGAGGTATACATGGCTTCTTTGTGAATTACTGCCTATATGTAATTTTGTAGGGGATATAAACTTTAAAGAGACAATCCCTGGTATTTCTTTGAAATTATTGAGGGTATTTATGTGCTTTTTGATGACTATTACAATGGCTCTGTGATCAACTTGCATCTCCCTCTCGAAGAGTGATGATTTTATCTTTGAATTTGTTGCCATATTTGATATCTTGTATTAGTGCCTCTGGAGTCTACACTCACGAGTAGCGATCAAATTCCAAGGAGAAGATAAGAAAACAATTTGTTAATTTTTTAGCAAGATCTTGGGTGCACCTAATGTCCGATTCATCACCGATTCCTCTTGCTATAATGGCAACATGTACAGAAATTCACTCCAAATACCTTCATATTTTATGGGTAATGATGGCGTCGGGAATAATATTGAGAACAAGTGTTAATGATGGTAATGGAATCCAACACCTAAAAATATATTTGTAAACTTTTTCCATCAATACTAGTGTAACATACAAGCGTAATTTACTAAATAAAGTTTAAATTTGAATTTTTGTGACCGGTTTTGTAAGTGTACAAATGAGAGAGTGCGAGAACAAAGGACAATAATTTGTTGGGAAAAATCGATTTCATTACAGGTATTTGTGAAAGAATGATTTGACTTCCGAATTGAATGATCCTTTGAAGTGTCACTTTTCTTCTAAGTTTGCGTTCCCTAGGTACATATTTGTGAGATGTCTCACGAGAAAATAGTGATTAAAAAATATTAAATGACATTTTTTCCTAAACATTGTAAATATTTAGGAAGTAATTGATGTCTTACATGTATGAGAATTAATATTAGTAATCATCATTTAATTTATTTTTTCGTTGTAGTTTTTTTTAATATTTATTATAGAAAGATTTCTTACAAGACTAAAAAGTAGAGAAGTAAGAGAATGTCCGAACAAGTTGTGAGATATGTGTTTATAACGAGATCGTAATCGAAATTTTGGAAGATGGGTATAAGTGGAGAAAGTATGCAAATAAATGCATAAAGAGCACCCCCAATCCAAGGTTCCTTTCCTTTTCTTCTCACCACACACAAGTGTGACGTGTAGAGTATTGACTTTCCGTCATTCATGGCTTGTTTAGATGTTAGTGTGGAGATAGCTAGGTGCAAAAGACTATAAATCTCATGGGTGCACGGAAGTCAATATTTTTATAATTTCATAGAAAAATGAATTGATAAATATTTAATGAAATTTGATGGGAAGGGAGGTCTCATGGGAGTGCAAGCTTGATCTGAATTTTCAACATCTTTTCTTAATCAATAATACTTGGATAAGATTAAAAATATTAATCTTTTGAATTCATTTGCAACAATTTCTTTTGTCGAATAGTATTAGATCCATCTTCAAAGAAAATATAAAAACCAATACTTGATTAGGCAAAGTAGTTAACCATGCTTTTATATTCAAAGTTATACGAGGTTCATAATGTTGATTTTGCTAGTTAAGGAATTAAAGTATATTATTTTACATATATCATAAATTAATGATTTAAGAGAGCATATTTATATGATAGCTCTTTCTTTTTCGTTGATAATTCATTGTTATTATTCGATCGGAGGTGAAAAATTTATTAAACTTGGACCGTTTTATACAAATGGCGCGAGCCAAAAATAGTCTCGCAAAGATTTCTTATTCATGGAACATCGTTATTAAGTTCTCTACAACCTCACTCTTATTGTATTTTATTTCCAAAAAACATTATTTAGCTAATTAAGTAAATCAATATTATTTTAAAAATAATCACAAATTTATCGTAGATATATAAGGAATAATGTTGTATTTTATATATTGTCACAAATGGTACATTAATTTGCGTTTTTTTATAAATTGTAAATGAAAACATTATTTTATTTGTATATTTCTATGTGTTTATATTTTCCGTATTTCCATTGGGAAACATGTGCGGAAATTTGTCCAACTCATAATTTAGTGTTGCGTGTTCCTTCTTTTATATTAGGAGCTAGGATATTCTAATGGGATATATCCTATTCATGCTCTCCTTACACATCAAAATTTGGACGCTAGACTGTGTTCTCAAATTTTTTTGTAAAGAAATGTAACAAGGGGACCCCCAATGTATGTTAAACATATACATCTTGTGACGATGTGGTTTTTTTTGCTAAAAATATATCGAATATAAATGTTTGATATTTCTATAGTGAAATCATGACATCATGTTTTGTATATGTTTAGCATAATTTTTTGGTATATGTTCTCATAAACTACAATTCCATCATGTTTCTTTTCATTTCGATGTGTGAATGATGTGTTATGTTATTGATATATGTATGTTTTCATTTTTTGAAAATTCTTTATAGGTATGGCTCGACAAACATTAAATTTTTAAAATGTAGAGGAATTAAGAGCATATCAAAGAGAATACCAAAGATAATATTGTAGAAGTAGATAACAAGAAATGACATATGCAAATGAGAGGAACAAAGGAAACTTTGAAATGATAATGATAGAAAAATATTTTCCGAACACATGGTTGAATTAACAAATGAAGAATTATATGCGAAAGAGAAAAACATGCAAATAACATGATAACAATTCATGCATGATAATTTAAATATGCCTCGCATGTATCAAGAACAAGGATACAAAATTCTATTCGTTTAGATCAAATTCTTAAGGAAGAAAGACAAGAATGTAAATATTTTATTACATTATTTATGTAAATGATTTAATAAATTGTATAGTTTTTGAGTATGTTGGTGAAAAAACTATTAAAAAAGGTCATAAATATGAAAAAGGAACCTCTTTTTCTAATCTCTTATTCTATTTATGTCATATCAATATTTAAATAGACATCCTAATTGTTAGAACTTGGGTATTATATTATTGTTGTGTATTACATTTATGTGGATTTTTACTTATATAAATAATTAGACAATTTTTTGAAAATAGTTTATAGGTATGGCTTGACCAAGATTAAATTCTAAAAATGAATAGGAAAGAGATTATATCAAAGAAAATATTGTAGAAGTAGAAAAAAGAAATGAAAGATACACAACGAGAGGAACAAAGGAAACGTCGAAATGATAACGACAGAAAAAATATTCACGTAACATGGGGCTGAATTAAAAATGGAGAAACAAATGTAAAAAGATGACAAAATGCAAATAAAATGATAAAAATCATGCACGATCATCTCAAGATGACTTACATGTATCAAGAATAAGGTTACAAAGACATGTTCATTCATATCGTAACGGAGGAATAAATAATACACGACCAAAACTTCACCATGAAGTATCTTAAAGGCATTATCATAGATTGGTTAGTAATCTTGAAGTAAATTATCTTGGGCACAAAATTCAACATCGATTGTGATTGTGTGCTTGAAACACCGTAAAAACTTGGCCCAAGGTATAATGGATTTCAACGTTAGAAATAATATAGAGAATAATGGTGTGCAAGAGGAAACAACAATATAATCAATACAAACAAGGATAAGAAGAAGAATGCAAAATAATGATTTAAAAGAGGATTCACCAATTGAACCTAAAAGAATAAGAAGAATGAAATAGTTGCATATGGAGGGAGAAAAATATATATTTGATCCCAATGGAATGTTTGGGAGAGAATTCAATATCGTCCAAATTATTTTTCGAATGATCTTGATAACCTTGCTTAACTGATCATGTGTTATATTTGTTAAGAATGCTACAATGGAATAAAAGTTTCTCAAACACTTGAAGGACCTGTGTGTACTAGATGTCGACAAGAGAAAGGTCATCATTGATTTTCAGCTTCGAACATTATGGATCCTGGGACATAAGTGCCAAAATTTACAAACTTAACTCAAGCCGAGGAAATGTTGATGGCATGTGTCAACCCAATCCTATAAGTACCACATGCAACTAGATGTTAATATAATTATAAAGGTCACACGATAAGTTTTCTTCAAGAAGTAAAAGAAATTGCTCATTTTTTGTTATCCATTTTTACCCCTCAGGAAAAATTGGACAAACATGAAATTACACAATGAGAAAGTGGAGGGAGCATTCAACCATGATAGCTCACATTTCGATTTAGATGGTCAAGTTACAAAGTGCGCTAAACAATGGAAATGATGTCGGATGCAAGAAATTGAAGGAAGCTTGGATTCGAGCTAAGTGAAAAATGGGTACCCCGAAGTTCGAAGTTTTCAGACTTTGAAGGTTTTACAGTTTGGATTTTCAATGGACAAGCAAGGAGAAAAACAATCAAAACCTCCAAATCCCAAACCTTAAAGTTTGAAAGAGCTCGAGGGGTTTTGGGGTCAACTCCCCTTTCAAGGTCAATGACGTAGGAAATTTAGAGTTTGGAAATGGAGAATTCAAAATGGTGAATTCAAAAGTTCAAGTACGAAGTCTAAAATTTAGACTTCGGACATTTGGGAATTTAGAGTTGTCAAGTGGGGTTGAGTAGTGAATAGTGTCACACAGGAAATGTTGAAAGTCTGAAACCCAAAGTCTAAAATTTGGACTTTGGGATTTCAAGATTTTAGAGGTTTTATATGCCAAGAGGAAAATCAAACCCCAAACCCAAAAACATGAAACCACGAAAAGGAAAAGGTCTGAAACCTAAAGTCTGAATTTCGGACTTCAAGTTTCGAAATTTCAAAACTTTTTTCTCGCGTGATGAATAATGTCACATGACATGGTTTCTAGTCTGAACTCCGAAGATGAAATTTCAGACTTAGAAGGTTCGACATTTTTAACCTTGAACCCCGCTCACAAAAGCCATAACTTGAAGTCTCAAAACTGAAATCTGAAATTCAAATTTTACGGTTGCAGAGTTTCAAATGTTTTGTGAACCCAAGTAAATGAACAATAACCCAACCTCCGAAATGGAAAAACCTCAAGTTCCAAATCTTGAAATTATGAAATTTTAGAATTCGGAGGTTACGATGCATTTCGGAGTCTGAAGAAAAGATCCAACCACTTGCATTTATTGCAAAATGGCACCCCCATCTTTAGATGGCCATAACTTTGACCTGAGCTCGGATTTGTTCAAAATTAGACTTTTTGAAAATCTATCGGCATCCGTGTTTCTCACCATTTTAGAGGGTTTTTCCAGGTTTCTCACCTACCAAAATGATGAGGTATGGGTTTCCTTTCTTCTCCAACAAGGAAAAGTACATGGAGGCATGGGTTTTAGAGTGGCATCCATCATTGACGTTGTAGGTGGGTTTAATGCATTTTTGGGTGGTTAAAGCAAGATTCAAATTCTTCTCTCTCCCTTCTCTCATTCTTCCTATATATTGTAAGGAGGGGCTCATTTCAAAAGGTTGGATAATCTTTCTTTACACCCTCCCTTCTTCTCTTGTCTATATGTTAATTTTTGGAGTTCAAACCTCACATTCAAGTTGTAATGCAAATTAGTGCTTATTGGTCATTGTAATTAATCTGTATCAAATATGTGGAGTAATAATATAAGTCTATGGATGAATTTTAACCCTCTCTTGTGTTTATTTCATTCTCCTAATCTCTCATTGAAATTTTGGTTAATCAGTGCATGTTAGGTTGTGTTTAATGGTGAATGAATTTGTGATAAGAAATTGATTTGTGTTGATGTTCATCCTCTTCAATCTTGTTTCATTTTCATTTCCATGCAAGGCCAATTATTTAGCATTCCTTTTGGTGCATCACCTCTTGTAGATTAGGTTTAATTTCTTGCAATCTTTTCAACCCTGTCTCCTTGGCAAGTTAGAGTAGATTTTAGGATAGATCCTCTACAATTTGAATGTGTGTATCAAAATAGAGGAATAGGAACTAACCTTCATCTGGAGATATTTCTTGATTGTAAAGTCCCACACTTTGGGAAAAGCTCCATGTTATGCAATCACACTGATAGTTTCAATCTATTGAGTTGCAAACAATTAGGGGTGTTGTGATTACGCATCAACAAGAACCACAAAGATTGAAAGATTTACCGATGATTATTGTTTGGAGGAGATATCAATGAGGAACAAATTACAACTTTATAGTCAATAAAGAGTGATTTTATAATGCACTAAAATATAAAATAAAACTTGATAAATTCTATTCGAGATGTTCATATTGATGAAAATTCTTAAATGAACTTCCACGTCATTATGATGAAAATGTGTTCAAGAAGTTGAACTCTATACATATGGATTTTGATTCTGATGCAAATGAAAATTTATTTTTAGGTCGAACCATTGAGATAGATTAAGGAAATGTCATTAGTCACACATCATCAATAGGCTCTAAACCACCCAATCCCCTAAGGGAGATGGAATTAATCCATGCATTGGTAATTAACCCTCATGTGGACCCTTGATCATTGATGGCTTATACGGGGATAAGAGTGTATCCTATTAATGAGTATGTGACACTAGCATTACTTGATATGGCATCCCTACTTTGTTTCCCAATGGAAAATGTGATTGGTTAGATCCATGTTTAAAACAATCATGTATCCATGAATTTTTAAAACATTTATTTAGATATATGGATCACTAGTTTGGTGATATCCCGATTCAAGTATGACATGATGAATATGATCATAAGACATCATGCACTAAATACATCTTAAATATTTGTCGAGAAAACCCTCCAAGATTTTCAAATCACTATCAATAAGTTAAATGAGCATATGGAAAATGTGCCCGTTCACATATGGTTGATTGTTTGACACAATTTACAACATCCTTAAGGGGTACAAGGTCATATTAAAAAAATGTCGTGGTTAATTGACATACATGTTGAATCCAATTCAATCACCAACAATTTTTTGACATTGAGTACAGGTGATATGTATTGGCCTTGATCTATATGCATTAATTCCTAGAACACCACCAGATAATCCATGAGAAGCTCAAAATTGGCGAAGGTAGAATATCATCGAATATCCTTATATAGTGGCCCACTACATGCACCTATAATGTACACTTTTCTTAAAGGATATATTCCATAAAGGAATGAAAGTTAAAGATTATTGGTCTAGCTATGAATGGAAGCATAGATGTTTGTCGCATGTGCATGGATTCATATGGTTAGAAGGGGCACCGATATGGACAACCCTTATTGGATTGATGATTTTTAACGTAAAAATTTTGAAAAAAACTTCCATTCTATTTTCCATGCATGGAATCCTTAGGAGGACCCACACCTATGAAACATAGAGGTGATTTATCAATTCTCATCGAATCTATGTTTTATATAGAATTATTATGTTATTAGAATATATGATATAATATTATGTACTATGAATTATAGGTCTACCAAAATTTTAGACAACATCCATGTCTTCACAACACCAAAAACTTTCACAAGTTGATATGAAACGTGACTATGAAGATATTCTCAACTATGTAGAACCATATACAATATGTAAAGAGGGTGTCTTCCTATGTAAGAAAAGAAGAAGAATGGTTTTTAGGTAAGATGAATAAAATTTTCAATAATTAAATTGAATTTAAAAATATGTGTGTGGAAGAACTAATAATGGATTATTATATTTTGCAAGTATAATGCACCATGGGAATTGAATCTTAAGGGATCAAAGTTATATCCAGACTTAGAGACAAGAGATAAAAAGTTTGAACCTACAAGAAATGATTATAGATTAAGTATACACAAATCACTACATATTAGAATTATGGAGAGAATATGTATATTGGCAACCCATTCTTTCCAAGCATGCCTTAATCATGTACACTTTGAAATTATGTAGCAAAAGTAGAGAAGAGCTCCTAAACTTATGATCAAATTTTGATGCAGATTGCAAACATTGAAAACCCAAATGAATGGTAACAAGAGATTTAGGAAAATTCTAACTGAAATAATTGTTGAAGTAGATATTGGCACACAAGAAACATGTCACTTTTTGTTAGAGTTTCCATTAATAGAGAGTAGTAGAGTATTTTACAATGTGAATATTTCACGTGAGGTTTTAAAACCGGTAGGAACAATCGATGAAGATGACCATCTAGAACATGTAAAAAAATTCATTAACGGTTCTAATGATTTACATTTTTCCATCAAAAGTGTGTCACTTAACGATGCCACTATGTAATGCCATTTTTTTCCATTTTAAAAGTAAACACAACTAAATATTTCAGATTTAATATGTAATGCATAACTATATTTTACAGATTTATAAACAAAACAAAACTTTCCAATGAAGACATGTAAAATAAAAGAGCTCATGATTTCAATATTGTAACCTTTTTTTCTTTCTTTTTAAACAATAGAGAGGAGTTACACAATGAAAGAGACATATGGTATTACAAGACTTCCAAATCACAATGTGATAAATTTACAAGGTAAGGGCTATCCAAAATCAGCCATATAAAAGTAACATTTACAAATGATTTGAGGATAAAAGACACAACAAGTCACAACTCCAACTAAACTTCATCATTGAGTCTCCAACTTTGAGTGTTCTTCTAAGAATGTTGAATCAAGAGACATGGCTTGTTTACCACCCAACCAATAGGCATCATCACATGTCTTTCCATGGTTGGAAGTCATGCTAGCCTCCCCCAAGCCCATGGGAGAGAGGAACTAGCTTCCACAATGTGCACAAGTATAAAGGGGATAAACACAACAAGAATACATAGAAACATTTAAACACTTAGACATAATACACATGGTGAGACAACAATATGAGGAGAAACAAGGTCATCCTCACAAAAAGGGGGAAGAGAAGAAATAGGATGCCCAAAAACAAAGGTGTCCAACCATAGGATACACCAAATACACATTTTATAACCTCCTTATTTCTCCCAAACATTCATCCTCCTTATTTCTCCTTTATGTCAATGAAATACTTCTTGGGAGGATTTTCCAACCCAATGGGTTTCCTCTATAAGAATGGGGAAAGGTTCAAGCCATATGAACCTTTCTCCCACCTCAAACCATATGAGGGGATGAGAAGGAACCTTCATGGCTTGACCAACAAGCCATGAGGTTTGAGAGGGAAATCCCTCTCTCTTCCCCTACAATCTCCAAAAACCATCAAGCCATATGATGGTGGAGAGTAAAACAAAAACAACAAAACAACAAAAAACAACAAACAAGACAACATTCTTCATACAAGCTTTACAACATATAATTTCACACACTTTATTTCATTGACAAATGCATAGCTAGCAAGACAACAACAAGGAAAGAGAGATTAAGAATCCTACCTCAATAAGCTTCCCAAAACTCTAAGCTTTTCCACTTGATCCAAGCAATCCTCAAGCTCCCCAAAATTCTCCAAGTCCCAAGTCCAAAAAAAGGGGGAAAAGTCCCTTCCTTCACCATGAGGAAGAATATCAAGAGGAACCCAAAAGTTTCCTCACCAATAGGAAAATGACATGTGTCACCCTCTCCTCCCTCAAGTCAAAGATTCCCAAAAACCAAATAAGTAAAAGTAAACTCACCTTTTAGCCCTTATCACCCAAAATACTAAAAATGTAAATAAAACAAAGTGGAGCAACTTTTAACAAATACACACAAACCAACCACCTTACATGGATGGTGACTAAGGAAGGGGAAAATGGGAGGAAAATCCCTTAATGCCTTGGAAATAAGCCCCCTACCTATTGGGTAGGGTCCAAGGGCCTATTTCCATGCAATGTGAACTCCCAAAACAAAAAGGAGTCACTTGCATTGCCACAAATAACCCAATTTCGGGTTTGGCACACTTGGGCACAAGTGTAGAGGGTGTGGGGTCCACCCAAGGTTCACATGTGACCCCAATCCCTTCTACCAACACACACACACTTACCCAAAACCATCACTTAAATTAAATGAGACCCTTAAACCCCTAAACTAGTTTACTTAAATAAAACACACCCTAAACATAATTAATTTTACAAGACATAAATACATTACAATTGAGGGTTCACTCATGGTGCCCAATTAATACACCTACTCTAAGGCCTCAAACATTTAGCATGGTTAGGACTTATCCCGTGGGCCGCTTGTGCACAATTGTGTAGCCACCCTGAAACCCACGTTCTCCTATAACCTGTCACCTGCACACTCATTGCACACATTACCCGCATCTGTCCAATACAAAAACATCATCTACTCATCAAAACATTAATCAAACCTATAATATCCTAACATCATTATGCAATTGATAGTGCAACGCATACAATTATACACATAGTCCACCATGAATCATCCACAGATATAATTACAACGACATACACCTATGCTAGCATGAGTTACCATTATTAAATCCAGAAAACTATATCATTGATCAAATCGACTACAAGAAATCAACATCTAACCAATAAATCTCACTATCATGTAACTCTGTTAGTGTCATCAACATCATTAAGAATATATCAATAAACTAATCTAGTCCAATTGGTGCTACGCGCCCAAAATACCATAATGTCTATGAGGATAAATAACATAGCATAATGTCCAAAATATATCAGAGTCTCAGTCAAAACATGTCTATGCATAAAGGAACCAACAGATAACTGGAGCTATAAAAATGTGGGCACTACACACTAGATCATGGATGTATAATCCAAGGAGAAAATGAGATAACAAATGGGAGGTTAGGATTTTGGCAGCTATTATGAGAGTATTCCCAAGGTTTTCCTCCATCCCTTCGCGTGAATCACATAAATGGGTTGATTTTTGTTGGTCAGAGTTGTTGTTTTACAAGACATTTCATGATATATATAGAGATATCAGACTTAATTTTGATTCAATAAGTTAAAAATAAGATTCGTTCAATTATAATCCATGGCATGTTGAGAGGACTACTATAGAAGATATTGATAATAAAAATGATTATGAAGATGAAGTTAATCAACATATTCAACAAAATACAATAGAACATGAATGGGAAATCATATCTAGGCTTCATCATGGTCAAATTTTGTAAGTGATTGAAATAGATATGTTGGGAAGAAGAGATATTGACATAAAAGCACCATGGAATGATGAATATTGAGGTTAAGAATACACAAGTAAAACTATAAAATTCAAAAGCAACATGAAAGATAATGGTTTGGTTATAGACGATGAATTAGCCCAAAATTTCAATTATGACACCTTGGGTGCTAAACAAAAACAATCACTTGATATAATACTAACACATTATAATCAACATCAAAATAACATGTCATTGTTCATGATAGTTCAAGGAACATAAGGAAATATAAAATCCTTTGAGATTGGTGTAACTCGTCAAGAAATTTGTGATGCATAGTTTACAGAACATTCTCCTCTTCTATAACTTACACCAACATGAGTTGTAACATTTAATATTGGTGTCTTAATGATCCATTCACAACTCGAATCCCTATTTCAAATTTTACTGAGAATTATATGGATCAAGACTTACAACATTCGACAAAATATCTGCCATATAAAATATATATTGATTCATGAAATGGGCTTTATCGGAAAAAGTTTTCTAGAAAACATAGACTCGACTTCTTCAAGCATTCCCTAAAAATAAGACATCAATTTTAGTGGTCTCTTTGTGTATGATTTTGGTAGGAGATTTGAGGAAACTTCCTCTTGTTACCGATAAACCACAATATGATAATAATAATAATAGACGTGCAAATTTCTTATGGGAAGCATTCATGACAATGGTTACATCGGATAAGGTATTTAGACAAGAAGGAGAAAGTGAAAACCATTTTTTTAGAAACTTCTAACTAATCTCAACGATGCGAATGCACTAGATGATTAGATGTTATTAGTGATTAGAACAAATTTTGCATTAGATAGAGCTAGCAATGAAGTATTCGACAATAATAATCACCCGGTCACGACAAAGAGTAACATGAATAAACACGATAAAAAAATTCATTCGTTGAAGAGACATTTTGCACATAGATAATGAGTGTCATCAATCCTCACCATTAATAATTTCAATGGGTTGGTTTCAAAGGTTGTATGCATTAAGAGAAGAATATCTTTGGAAAACAACTCCTTTAAACACAAACCAAACTTACATAAAATAAATCACACTTACGTAAAATTTAAAGGCACACTTACAGAAATAAAATTTGCATGAGATAAATCACACTTGCAGGAAGGAAATCAAACTTGTAGGAAATAAAAAAAACTTGCATAAATTGAAATTTCTGAATTGGAAATAAACATAATTAAATGAAAAACCTTCACAGTTCACAATGATCAATTTTCACAAAGACAAAGGTAAAAACAATATAAAAAAATGAATTACAGAGAAATGAATAAACATAAACATAAATACATAGATCCATCTTCCTTGAAATGAGTGGCCAACTCATTCCTTGGAAGAGGATTTAAATCATACTTCCGAGATTTTAAAACTACATAATATTTGAGAGGAAAGAACAGATCTTTATTTCTTAGGAGAAGAAATTACATATCTCAGTGTGAAAGGTTGCATTTATAATTCATGCATCCAACCAACTCCTTATTTTATAAAATACAATCTGATCTTATCTTTATTCCAATCCTAACAAATAAGATCTCCATCTCCACAAAATATGGAGAGAGATATATTATTGAGTCAAATTTTCTCCTTGCTTTTTGGTAACAAGAATCACAATGATTTTATTCTCCTATATTATTGGAAGGATTGTTTTCCTCAAAAATGATTTTGACCAAATACCTTTCCTGGATTTTCCATTTGACTTTGTTCTTTTTTATTGTGGAACTTTAGATGCGTGTCTGATAAGCTTTTTCCTCGGAATGTAGTTCACTAAAAGTTAGATTTATCTTCGTTGGTAAAACTCGTAGAAAATATGAGTGAGGTTTTTGTTAAAAACCTTACTATGAACAAAAACCTCTCTCATATTTTTCATTTGACTTTTTGTTTTTGTTTATGGAACTTTTAGTGCTTGTCTGATACACTTTTCCTTGGACTACAACTCACTAAAAGTTAAATTTCTCTTCATTGGTAAAACTTGTAGAAAATATGAATGAATTTTTTTGTTAAACACATTTCTATGAACAAAAACCTCTCTCATATTTTCCATTTTACATTTCTGTTTCTATTTATGGAACTTTTAGTGCTCGTTTGATACACTTTTCCTTGACTGCAACTCATTGAAAGTTAGATTTATCTTCATTGGTAAAACCTCAGAGAAAAATGGAATGAGGTTTTTGTTAAACACATTTATATGAACAAAAAAATCTCTCATATTTCCCATTGGATTCTCTAGATTTTCACAATTCCTCAAAAATTGTCATTCCGTTGATGTAGGTTCGGAGCTAACGTTACTCTATTGATGCAAGTTCCGAGCTAACTCCAATGGTTCCGGAGCTAACGTTACTTTGTTGATGCATGTTCTCAAGATAAATTTGATGGTTACAAATATAATTTTATAGGTTCCGGAGATAACTCCAATGGTTCCAAAGATAATCTTGCGGGTTCCTCAGCTAACTCCAATGGTTCTGAAGCTAACTAAAACAACTATAACTTTTGCATGTGATCTCGGATTGAGATGATTCTTGTTTTGAACTTGCATAATTTTGTGAGATGAATCTAAATATGAAATTGTATTTGAGTTTAGATTTACTATTTATGATCAGTTCCATTTTCCCCAATACTAGCATTATTTTTCCTTTATAGCCTACATACACAAGACTTTGCATCTTTTCCCAAATAATCAATAGGATTAGTCAACAAAATAGATAACAAAATATTTCTAAAGAATGAAAAATATATATATCATATATTCTATCTTAAGAAAACTATAAGTTCCTAGATTACATTTAAATCCACTTTCAAAGGTAACTTGGAAGGAAAAAATAATGGTAATTTATGGCCAATTTATGGCCTCATCAATAGCATTGTGTAGTTTCTCCTCCTTGCTTGTGTGGTGATGACGTTAATCTTATGATCTTGTCGAATCAAGAGCTATTGTGAATCTTAGAGTTGAAACATTTATATTTGTTTTGTGTGTAGCGTTAAAGTTTATCGAAGTAAATGGTAATATGGGAAATGATCAAGGTGATCTGTATGTTTCTCAAATAAGATATTCTTCTTGTGATAAGGTAAATGTAGTAGCGGGAGATGTTGTACCTTCGATTAAATAAATTTAAAATAAATAAATAAATAATTTATTGTAGTATTTATAAACAATAAAAAAAATATGAAAATAATTAAACCATTAAATATGTTGAATATTGTTAATTTTCCCAAGTTATTGAGGCTTGTGCCAAAGCACTTACCAAGAAAGAATTAATGGAAATTCTTTTGGGTAATGTGAGATTCACCCGTGAGAAGGATTTTTGGGAAATTCTTCTTGGTTTTGTAAATTGCCTACCATGAGAGGATTTTGGAAAATTTTGGTCAGAGAATGTAATTATTGGGCATGCATATGGTGGTTGGGAATACCTCCATGAATCAACATGATAGTGGGCTGCCATGGTTTCCTGGGTTATGTTTATGTTATTTATTTTACCTTTTCTTATGGTGGAGCTTTGTTGAAATGTTTATTCAGAGTTTTCAAATTCCAAAACTTTTCCAACATTATCCCCATCATGTTTCAATGCGGGAAATTATTTTTTTAACAGTGCGTGACATCGATCAAAGAATAACCAAAAGTGGTTTTCTCTGTCTAGTCATGGTTGTTAACACTTGTTTGACACATATGCGAATGTGAAATCATACGCAGGGCACGAGATGTCAAAAAAATACCTCAAAAAGTGTGGTGATTGTTGGAAAGGCACAAAATGGATCTGTTGAAATGTCTTGGAAAATTTTCAAGCAAATAAAAACAATTTCCAGTGTGAAACTAGTTTCCACAAACCTTGCACAAAGATCCTCCTCACCAAATTCTCCTATCATCATTCCATGGGAAAATTAGAGCACGTCGTGGACTTCCATCAAAGAAAAAGGTAATGAAATTTTGTCAAGATGTAGTTGCAACATCCCTGGTAGGCACGTTTACAAACATGGGAGAACTTTGTGGGATTATGTGCCACTAGATAGGTGAGAAGTTATTTAAATTCCCCAAATAATTATTAGGCCACGTGGAATGCGATGTCAGCAGGATTCTCTCCATATTGGGTGTGATGAAAATGGTTGGACATCATATTTTACTAGATTTGGGGCGTAATTAGGTAATGGGTATAGAAAATTAACTATTAGAAAGGATTTGGAAACTATTATGGTAAAATAATAGCACCCCCAAATGGCTAAGTTGTGTATGGGTCATTCGATGTGATTTCTAAACATGGATCTATCCCAAAGTGTGGGACCTTGCAAAATGATAGCTCTCCTGAGACGAACGATTCCTCTTCCTAATCCTACTTGCCACAACTACTCCTAATGGAAGCAAACATACTATCTAAACCTAAGATAACCTTCCAAGGAGACAGGAGATAAATTACATGAAATAAAACCTACACTAAGAGCATTTCTAAACTAAGAAAAGGAGGGTTTTAGAAATATTCCCAACCCTGCAAAACAGAGAAGAATGCACTTGGAGAGGGTGGTCATGCACTACAAACAAAAATTGCACACATTGCTCCATTTCCAAACAAAAATGATAGCACGAAAACCCTACAATGAAAACATTAGTTACACAAAACACCTGATAACAATGAGAGGTAAGATGAAAACAACACACCATGAGAGGAAAAAAGATAAACACGATACGCTTTTATTGTTGCATATGAATTTACATAGTACATTGCAGTATGGAGAGGCAAGAATTAAATTATAAATTTTTTTAAGGCCTTAAACCCCAAGAAATTCACAACAACCCAGCTGAAGGAAAGGATTATAGGGGTGTAGAGGAGGAAAAATGACTAACAACTTAATAATGTAACCACTTTACGCTTTATAGGAAGAATTTTTCATGAGATAAGAGGAATTTCAATTCCAATGAGTATGGAGGCCCATCCTTGCTTTCATTATCCTCAAGAGTCCTTTGAAGGTTGCCCTTCCTCTCTATACATTGCCTAATTGGAGAAGGAAGTATGCCCATACCCTTATTAACTATACCTCCACCTACCCTAGAACTATTCATTGTTCATGAATTTGGAGATATTACACCTTGGACATTCCACTTTTCATGTTTCCAAATTATATATCATCTCTCCACGATTCCAACGATTGGTATTTGTGAGAATCGGACATTTTTAGCTCAAGATATGGAATTTTGTGTTTTTGGGGCTCTCTACAATTTTGACATTTCAAACCTTCGAAAATCCACTTTTATGTCTCCATCATGGAGCCCTCTCGCAATATATCTCAATTCTATCGGGACCTTGTAAAGAACGGTTGAGTCTCGCGATAGTTACATTGATTTGAGTGACAAGGGGTTTCTTTGTTTACCATCATCGTATGTATGGCTTATGAGAGTGAGACAACTCACTGAGTAACTCATCGATCTATATATTGAGCTATTTCATTTGTTCATGGTGAGACCCCTTTTAGTTTACCGCTGGGCTCTAGTCTTTTCCGCCATAGACATTGCCCCCTCCCAAGTTCCCATTTCTTCTAACTACGATGTCCCCATGGATTTCCCGCTTCATGTTGAATCTATAGTTTTCCGCATGCATGGGGAATCCATTCCTTACCACTTTGACCCATCGGATGAGTTCCGAAGTAACCCACCTAAGTGAGTTCCCTTTCTGCATTGTGTCAACAGCATTTAATGTTGGTTGTATAACAAGCCCTTTATTTTTTCCAAGTCCTGTTGATACCCATTCATCGTCTATCTCCCCACTTCGGGCGATCCCTTGCATTATGTAACACATTTTCGAGTATATGCTCCACCGCCAAATCTAATGATTACACATCCATGCATGGGCTTCCTGACATACTCCTCGTGTTGGTGGGATTTGGTTTCCGCATACAAACTCTTGGCTCAGCTGTTAAACTACCTTTGAAACCCATGTGCCACATTTTCCATTTCCGGCGAGCCCCTTCGAAACATCTCACCTCGTTGCATTGGTCCACGTTTTTGGCTTGATCAGCGAGATGACCCATGAGACATGTTGATTTTACCTTAACCTCATCTACCAACCCTGGCATAAATCTGGAGCTCCCCATGTTTCTATAATATCAAGGTTCTCCGTGTCATACTTTCCGGCACTATTAATTTTCCTCAGCCCACAAATTTTCAAAAACACTGAAGCATGAAACTCTAAATTTCGAAGTTTCAGACTTGGGGACTTAGCTCACAAACCTTGCAAAAATATGGCTCAAAAATCGAAGACCTACATTCAAAAATTCCACAGCTAGTTGCCACATCTGCTTCAGAATTTTGAAGCCCTCTCCTTCAAATATTTTCCACCTTCTACTTTGGACATTTGGCTCGCCAACTCCGAAGTCATTTTCCCCGAATCCCTAAAATGCTCGGGTCATATTAACTTGGGACTTCGTATTTCTCCTTGCAATAAATCTCCTATCTCTTTGGTCACTTCCCCCATCCTGTCTCGTTTGTTTGTTAACGTCGTTTCGCCGTACAACTCCACTTTACCTCTTTCCATGGCTGAGTTATGTCGCCCTTCATTTTCCATCCCTGCTCAAACTCCCTGCTTAACCGACCCAGACTCGGCTGGCTGACCCGTTCATCGCCCAATCTACGTACGTCATTCCAAATTAGCTTATCACACCGTTCGAGCTCAATCCTCAGTTGTCCTCCATTCTCGCGGGCCCTCCAACCATGGATCTCCGAAGCTGATCCTTGGCCCCCTAATGACCTCACCAAGTTCACACAGGCCGACTCAGCATTCCCTGAGCCATGCTCTTATTTCTCTTCGTGATGTAACTACTGATAAACTCACCCGCTTAGCAAGTTACCCGCCAACTCCTTCATTCAATACCTTTCTACGACTGACTCAGATTACTATGAGTTTATCTCCTGTTAATCAGAGGCCTCAATTTTACACTCTAAGTTGAGTCCATAAACTCCTTGACCCATGCTCTTGGCTTCATAGAAAGCTACTTCATTGTCCTCCTGGTAAAAACCCTCAACCATCGATTCATTCCTTCATCATTCATCTCTCCCACAGGCTATCGTGCACCATCTGCGAGCTTATCTTTCCATTTCACCCCATACTCCTCACTAAATCACTCCCTAGCCTAAGTGAACCATGCATACATTTCCGCTTTTGCATAGCTTGATGGCGTCGATATCTCGATAGTCGCATTACCGTACTATTCCCTGCGAGCAACCTATATAGCTCATCATATTGAGAAACTTCAATGCTGAGTCGAGCCCATCGTTTCCTTTTCCTACATTGACTCGGGAGTCAACCCCATTTCAACACTTCGTTCTTGGCCGAGTTATCTTTACCCGCCGAGCGAGCTCTACCTATAGTTCCAAACAATGCCTTCGATATCTGAGCCATCAATCTCGATCTTTCTGAGTAGCTTGTTCCACCGAGCTCCTTGAGCTTTGTTTCATGTCCCTCGTGGGCTGACCTCGTAGTTTTCCATGGTGAAATCTCTACCCGCTAATTCATTTTATTTTCTCGTCGTAGCGGGCTGAGATCTCTTTTATATGGTTGCTGTAGCTTCCGGCTCGAGCTCTTTTATTAGCTGGGCTATTAGATGTAATGTAGATTTGAGTCCCACTCAACTTAGACTCGAGCTCTCTTTATGTCCATCTTTCCATCTTGCGCCTTCACAATTAGCCAACCTCAATGGAACTCGGTTTGCATATCTACTTGGTGATCTCCTTTCGCATTACTCAGTTTGGACCCTACGTTGTGCGGAGCGACTCGACCAATGTCAAGCTATATCATGAACCCCCCAACGTTATGACCGAGGTGGCCTATCAATGCAAACCCAAGCCCATTCATGTATCCATGAGGTCATCGAGCTCTCCAAATATTCCGACCAATCTACTTCATTACTAACCCTTTCCAGCTCACTAAGCTTCTCGGTGAGCTATTTTTAGCTCGATGCTCCTTCAAGGCCCTTCTCAAAACCTTTAACCCGAACTCAAGGATTTTTTAATCTTTTGGATTTTTTCTAAACATGGAGGATCATGGAGACCGAATAAAACAAATTTTGAGCTCGTTGTAGATATTTTTTCCATTTTTGCTTATTTCGACTTAAGTGGACCCACCAGGGCCCACTTTTCCGTATTCTTCAAATTTGATCACTAGGTTCAAAACCCGGAAGAGGAAAAAAATCCTACATAGATTTTCAACTTGTGAATCCTTCCTAAATGTTCTTGAAATACTCCATTTAGCTTGTAAGATCATGATTCACCTATGAGGTCCTGCTCTAGTGTTTGGGTCCAATACCCAATGTTGTCCATTTTTCCCGGGGCGAAATGGATAACAATTTTAAGCGACTCACGGGGACATCTACATTTAGATGTTTAGGTCTAATATCCTGAAGCTTTCATTGGGTACAGAGTCATAAGTAGCTCAAACTAATCCAAACTTTGGATTTGACCCTCGTAAATTGTTTGAGCACTACTAAACTCCGAATCGACCCACTCGCTTGTACTCCCAATTTTTATAAGAAAATTTTGAAGTTAAAATTGTGAGAGTAGAAACTTGTTTGAACCTAGGATTTCCTTTCCTTTCACTTTTGCAATCTTGATCTATAGGGCTAAAAATGGACCTCCGAACTTGTCTTGAAACCTAATTTTTCCAATTATGAAGCACACTAAAACCAACGATTTTTTGGCATGCATAGCAGATTGTATAATTTTAAGTAAAACCTTTACTAATTTGGGACATCATGAAACTCTATTAAATTTTTATGTTCTTCTTCTTGATGCTTTGCTTGGAACAATGTTAAAGGTTGTGACTCCCACAAATCTATAAGGTTTAGAACTAAAACAAACAAATCAAAGATTTGAGGTTGATTTTTTGCTTTTGAATCTGCAAAATAGTGAGTGACTTGAGGGCTACTCCTAAAACTTATGCATGTTGTTTTTATGAATAATGCTACCTATAATGAAATAACCGCCGTTGTGGCATACTTCCCGACCTTGCAAGGGTGTTATAAACTCAATTTTGATCTAGGGCAATGAGAGAATAAAACTTGTCCCTTATCAATTTAGTTGCTCTGTATTTGGATTGATTTGAAGATCGCAACCGATCCCTATAAATATGAGCTTATTTCCCATGGCATTGCTTCATGAGGCATTATAAAACATGATGCACTACATTGGAGAAAACTCGAACAAAAACTATGTACAAAATGAAAAATCATACATGCCCAAGTAGGAAAGCGAGTGTGCCTAAGCACTTATTATGTGGAAAGAAAACCTACCCTTACCCTACAGCTTAACTGGGAAGAGAAGACTTCAAACAAACCATGACAATGGTAAGGAAAATTAGCTCCCCTTCCTCACAAGTTACAGCCATATAGATGATTTGACACTATACATGGCTATTGATGATCTTGGAATGCTTTCCCAAAGTTTGCCTCCTCTGTTAGAACTCAAGGTATCAACAACAAACAAGAAAAATACCCTCCGAGTGATCGGTATGATGCTCTTAGAGGTACTTGTGCCGACCCTTGACACTTTGGGATTAATCCTCATGTTCGAAAGTTAACATGACTGGTATTGGAAACTACAATTTTAATTTGAATGAAGCTAGGTATCGATGGGACACGACACTGCATCTTTGTCGAGTGTGCATGTTGTTCGAGCTCCTATCTCCATAAGAAATTATTTATGCATATTTTTCTTGAAAAGGTGATTGTTTGTAAAGTAATTTTCTTCCTTTTTCACATTTACAGAAAACTAATGTGTCACCTTAGTGAATGGTATGGAAATGATGACATCCTCAAGTGCTTTTCCTTTTTCCCCCTAGATCATGGTTGATACATCAAAATCTTAGGCTCCTCAACTAACAATAAGAGGCCTTCAATGATTGGATCTTCATCAAGATCCCTAAATCTGATCCAGCTTCCTCCATTTTAAGAGGGCTATTGTGGGTAGTAGGTTCTTCTTGAACATTCACTCTTATGACAAAAGGCTTTTCATTTTGAAGGATAAGTGGTGGGGTAGCAAACGCTGTGATTTCTGTAGGCTCTTCCTCACCAAATCACTCCTCCAAGTCGAAAAGGCATTCACATTCTACCAATGATTCTTCTTCCATCATGGCGTGCTCTGGATCTACAACTTCACCATGTGTAACCTTGTCTTGAAACCTAAAGTTTAAAGTTCAAACTTGTCCTAAAATAAAATATTTTAAAGGATAGAAGAGAAGAAAGGATTACAATTTCCTCCATAACTTGTTTGATATTCAAGCCCTCTAAAATAAAAAGGTATTCCTCCATAGTATTAGGATTTATTTGGTTGGTTCAGCAACTAATATTGACTTTGATATATCCATGCAACCTCCTAATACAAAAGAGCAAGCTCCGTGTATGGAGGGAAATTATGATCAATGCATCATATTGCAATGCCTTTCATACTTGGGAACTCTTCCTTTTTTTCTTGGACATGCACCTCTTCTTGCAGATTTAGAGATTCCTCTACCTATTTTCCTTAATTAGTAGGATGTGATGGATCAGCAAGTTCTAAAAATATAGTTCTAATAAGAACACTACATTCTGAAAAAATGGAGTGTTGGTCATCATATTTTTGTTCTTGAATTGTTTCTGTTGCAAACTCATTATGCACCACTCGTGGATGGAACTCAACCTCCTTTGTAGACTTAATCATCAAGGGGATTTTATCAATCCCAAATATTTGAACCAAGCTCACCAAGTTTTTCATCATTTCTTTTTGTTTGTTTTTTCTTATTGTTGATCCCATTGAATAGTTTTTTTAATTTCTTCCAGACATGGGTTCAGGATTATGAGAGGAATGGTGGGTCGGGTCTCCATTGATATTTATTTTGTTGGTTGTGGGGGAGGAGGTTCATTTTCTTTTTTTTGTGGAGGATGTAGTTTCTTTGAAGGGTAAAGCAAATATAAATTAAGATAAGGTGGAAGAGTAGAAGATGGAGAATTGGATTCCACAACGGGACAACAGGTAAAAGGTTGGAAATTAAGGCTCGGTTTGAGATGGCAATGATTGTGGAATAGGGAGAGGGTTGTAGGAAGGGAATGAAGGGTTTTCCCATTGATATGGTGAACCAACATTGAATTAATAGGCCTTAATATCCTCAATCCATGCTTCAAGATGTTTCAGGAGATGGGCAAAGTGAAGTGGTATAGGGCCAACCCATAGGTAAAGTGTTATGAAGTCGATCCTAAATTCCTTTCATTGATATATAGCTCTAGTTTGTACCATGTTTTCCTTTATCCTTAGGATATTTATCTACAACTCACTATCCACGTGTCCATGATAGCCTCAAAATTTGCATACCCGTGTTCTTCAACAACTTCACATTTTGGTAGGTAACCAAACTGATTTACATTTTTTCTCATACAGTGTGTATGCATGCTACAAATTTTCTTCATAGTAATGATGTTATCCAATTTTTCCTCTTAGGAAAAATTGGATAAACAAGACCCCACAGAAATAAAATGAGGGACCAAAATTCGGGATTGGGTGAATAGGTTGAAGAGGGTCGAGCACATTGCAGAGGAGTTCAGGAAATGAAGACACTCAGAAGTCTAAAATTCAGACTTTGGAGATGGGTTATTTCGGAGTTAGGCCAAAGAGAAATTTAGGGAATCGGTGGAAAGGAACATGAAAAAGGGGAGTCGAAATTCTGACACCTGACGTCCAAAATTTAGACTTGGAGTTTTTGGGATTTTGGAGGTTTTATGTGCAAAATGGATAATCTAACACCAAAACCCAAAATCTTGAAACCCTAGAAAACCCAAAATCCCGATACCCTAAAACCCCGAAAATCCCAAATTTGAAACCCCGAAATACCAAAACCCGAATCCTCGAAAAGGCAAAGGTGTGAAACCCCAAGTCCAATTTCAAAGGAATGTTGAATAAAAATGTCTATATATATGTCAAAGTGTCTCGATAAAATTTCATCACATCGAAGGAAAAGTGTGGTCAAAATGTTCAACTATGAGCCAAAAATACCAAAAAAATTGATATATACACAAAATTGGTCTTGAAGTAATAAAGGCCTCGCCTATCCTTCTCTCTTAGATCCATGTGAGGATCGGGGTGAGGGATCCTACTTGTGACTCTTATGATGAGAATGAATAGGTGTATCATGAGATCCTATGTGAGTCAAATGGTGATAATGTCTGTGAGTGAGTAGTGGTTGTATCTCTACTATATGAAGATCATCTTCGCTCTCTAACATGTAGTAAGGTGATATCAATATTTAGCTAAGTGATCTCTACTCGATACATGTCAGTCAGGGTGTGAAAAAATCAACGTGGCCCGCTTAGCGTGTGCTAGGGATATTGGGTATACTAGTAGGGCCTCTCGATTCATGCCAAGATCCATCATCATAAAAATTCTAGGTTAGTGCACCTAATAAGGTCTCGTCATCCATCAATCATGGATGTAAAAATCAAACACACAATGGTGATTTAGAAAATGTTAAAAATATATAATTTACTAACATATAATTTAGGAAGTAGAATGCAAGAGAAGTGTGTAAATACTCACTCAGTTTCCAAAGTGACCTAGCTCAGTGTCTGTAGTTAGTGTTGTACCTCCCACATGAGTCATTATGCCCTCCGCTCCTCAACCTCATGTTTCTCTTCCCTATACTTGGGATCCAAGAACTCATCCTCCATCTCCTTAGGATGGAATGAATCCTATTTTACCTTCACCTTGGCTCTGGTAGCCTTCGATGGCTCTCCGTAATCTACCACTTGTTGTCCGACTACTCCCGTGATCTTGATTACATAGGCCTCATCTTCCTCACTCCTATTCGGGCCCTCACTAATCTATGAAATTTTCATTAATCTAACTGCACCACTAATAGTGGGTCTGCTCCATCTCATGGTGTACCAATCACAACCCCGTGAAATACAAATGTCCATTGTATTTAGCCCTTCTTTTTGGCTCTTGTGTCTAATATGCCTCTGTACATAGTGGTGATTGTTGGAAGAGTGACTCGAGAAGGGAAATCCAAACTACTGGGGCACCCAAAGTACCGGATGTGTCTTAACTTTGTTGTTACAATCAACTAATCGAGATGTAATACCACAAGTAGTCAAAATAACTCCATCCTCGCCCCACCGGCCTAGCATGTCGTTACATGGTTGGGCTACCATATCTTTTGTAGTCAATTTAGACACTAATTGTGGCATGGCCCTAAGTGGAGCCATGTTTATCCATCTAACGGCCATGATTTCTCCCGGATATGTTATCCCAACACCCCTCTGGTAGGGGATAACCCGGTCGTCATAAACCCATGACATCATTAATGAGGGATGGCTAAGAGATCTATCCCCACATCCGATAATCTGGTATAATTCATGGTAGGTAGTACCAAGTACATCTATCCCCTATGTAAAAACTTTTCCATAGAGCTCAATTCTCCTAACAATCGCACCTTAAAAATAAAAATTGTCTCTTCCATTATCTTTGATCAAACACGATGTCAATATACTAATGATGGCATTTCTTAGAATGGGAATAGGGAAATCTCAATAATAACCAATCGACTCTATTTTTGGCACCCGTTTTAGGTGCATGTGCATCTCCAAGATAAGTTTCTCATCTGCAGGGCCTCGACCGATAAGGTCGGTGCTCTTCGGCCTACTTTGTGCCTATGACAAGAACTCTAAGGATCCTATAAACATCCTCTAATGTGATGTGCCACTCCCCTCTAACACCAGAAATTGGAAATTTTTATGATCTACATCCCAATAGGACAAGAATTTTTAGAGAAGGTGACTCATTGGGGAACCGATCATGTCTCGAGCCAACCGTTATATACCTCCCCTCTCTAATAGTTTCCCCTCTCTATCAATGTCAATAACTATAAAATCCTATGCAAATACTCCTACTCTCGTGGATATGATCCATCTAATATAACTCCCCTGCATCCAAAACAAGGAAAAAGAGCATGTTAGAATCTAATAAGTGCATAATAAGCTCACAAAAACAATATAAATGGAAACAAAAACAATAAAAACTTCATACTTAGCTTCTAAATCATAAAACATCATGACAGCATACAAAATATAAATAGTTTCATACCCCTAAATCTAAAAACTCACAAAACATGCTAAAATTGACCAAAATGACTCAAATAAATTGTAGGGCCTACAAAGCGCCCTACTGACAAGAAATTTTGACTATAAAATTATTAAAAATATCCCCTCCTATAGCTAGTTTCAAGAAAGCATTACATTTTATGGTAAAAATAAATAAATTCTTATAACTTACATGTTTGTGGCCCTATGCTTCGTTGTTGGTTATTCTTACATCACAACTAAGTTCTCTTCAATTCGACTATACTCGCAAGTGAAATGGTCACCAGAAATCTAGAGCTCCAAATTTGGTTCATGGGTATGCACAAATCATTTTTATAAATAGTAAAAATTATATATATATATATATATATATATATATATATATAGTCAGTTTTTATTTTATAATGTTGCTTTGAGTGATTTTATACGAGTTAACGTGTTGGAGCTGGTATATTTCTCATCCACGCAGATATAGTAAGCAATCTTATCTTTTCCTTGAAAAATATTTTACTAATTTTATATTATATGCACTTGATTCTTATTTCTCTTTTAAAGGTGGCTAGAAGGTTGGATTAGCGTGATTTCAACACACAAATAAATGAGGTAAAATTTCTAACTCTCCCATTTGGGAGTATCATACTCAGAATCCACGTTTTACGCCCATTCATGGCTAAAACGATCCTCTAAGGGGGCAATATATACGTACCTAAAATTCCACCGTGTATATTGATGCATTACGTAAGTCTCCAATGATGAAAAATTCTTTAACAGAACATTGATGAGACAAGTATTCTCCCTTCACCTTCAACATGTTTGTTTTATCTTATTTCTTCATATTTCTAAGTTTGTTAGCTTTTCATGTCCTCATGAACCACTTTTCACCCTTTTCGTACTTTTTTTGAGTTTGAGTTACATAACCGCCAATCTACACAGGACTAGAAGCTATGTAACCCCTACAACATTTTTGTAATTGTCTATCTACGTAGACCAATGGTCTTGTCAAGTTTATCCATGAGTTAAAACTATGTGTTTTGGAATGCGTGTTTCAAATTCGTGAGTGATTTTCTTGCTCGTTTCTTGACCGTTTTGCCTTATTTTTGGCTTGTTGGATTTGTATTGGAATTCTCTTCTCATTTTACTATCTTTAGAAAGTTAAATCCCCTTTCTCTTGATGATTTGGCATTTCTTGAATGACACATGTGTTTAGACTTCTTCTTCCCCAAACTTTATAAAAATTAGAATTTTACCCGTATGATGGGTTGGAGTTTTGAGATTTGTTTTGCATTGTTATGATACCAAAATCTTACTAGGGATTACATATACAACACAACACATTGCTCTGTTCATTACAGTACTTGCATTTGTGACTATTTTTCTTGCAACCAACTAACTCCAACATTTTCTTGATTTTCTTGTAACCAACCAGCACTCCCAAACCTTGGATCAATTAGATATCATCTCTGGAAAGGAAAAGGAAGTTGAGGAGACACAATGCACCACCACACCTGGACACTATCATAGATCAATGGTTACAAGTTGGGGATGTATTAATTTATTTTAAGCTTTCATTTTATTATTGTCATTAAAATTAAAAGAAGCACATTTGTTTTAAGTGGTAGAATTTGTTATTTCTTCATTTCTAGTATTGTTTGCATACGAAAAATCTTCCATTGATATCTTATTCCCTACTTATTCTTATGTATCCGTAAGGGAAAGAAGTTGGAGGGATATTTTGTGTCTGTGTTTCTTCATTTATTTCTTCATTATTAGTCGTCAGATAGTTTATTTTACTTTTTCAGAATTTTTGGGTGAAGAAGAAATTGCTTCTAAGAAGCTTTCTTTCTTTCTCAAGAATATGAAACAAAAGTAGTTAGAATAAGTTTCCATTTTAGAATAATAACTGTAGAGTAAATTCTCTGTTTAAATTAGATTAAGCTTCACAATCTGTAACAGAGGAATAAATACATCCGAGTATTCCCTGTTTTAGTTTATTTTATTAGAAGTTGTAGCATTTTAATTTCCTGTTTCTATAGAAGTGGATTTTATTTTAATTAATTTAGAAAATGAAAAATGTCAATGTTTGTTTAGTTAGCTCCTTTCAATTAATTTCTTTCTCAGACAAATAGAGTAGATGGTTCATTTTGTTTTATTTAATTAATCGGGAATGAATTTGGTTAATTAAAAGATTAAACACATTTTTCTTTTATTTAAACTGAATTTACTTTCATTATTTATTTTAAATGAAATTTCAACATAGTTTAGAAAACAAATCAGAGAAAATAATCAAACAATAGGGAATTTATGCTCCTGTTCATAGCCTCAAGTTCCCCTTTTTCCAACTCGTCTATTAGGAACTCACACTACCCGTTCTTAGTCCTTGACTATCCTTTAGTTTCCGTCAACATTCCTTCAATCTTACACATTTCGATTGTCTCGGAATGACTTCAAGAATTCAAGTGATTCTCAAATCATGTGTCTATTTTCAGGAATACAATAATGATTATGGAACCCCCATAATATCTATGTATGGCCATTATCATGCACAAATATATTAGCTTATAATGTCATGTGACTGTCATGATGTCTACATTCATGATACTTTCACAGAAAAGATGACAAAGCTCATTATGACAACAATCATAGAAAAAACCATGAGATGCATGCACTAAGAAAGATGCTTAGTACATAATAGTGGAAGACAAATTTTCACCATACAAAATGCGTGGATGTCATCCAAAATAAATTTGAAACACATTTATGCCCATACCAAACCCATTGAAATCCGACTAGTCAAAAAAGGACATGTAATTTTTTGGGGAAGTACTGACATTTCATCAAACATTTTACTTTCAACAACATCCATGTTTATAATTTCCTAATCTCCACACAACTAAGTGAATTAATTTAAATACAAATAATAAAATGTGGTTATGTTGTTGTTGAAAAACACAATGTATTTTTCAACAGTCACGTAACCACATTTTAAAGCTAAGTATTTATTATCTTTGATTCCTATTATGTATTCAAATCCACTCACATTGGTTGTATTTATTTTATTTCAAAGTATTTTGGATGGGGATGGGTGCATAAAGTATAGGTAATGGCACATAGGAATGACATTGTAAGTGAATTGTTTGATATGCCTCCTTCAGTATCATTTTCAACCCATCCATATTTTTATGGGTTTGGGATGCACACACATGGGTTTGGAACGTACTTTAGATGGGTAAACATGATTTTTTTATAGATAATAGCCACCACAATGTCAAGTTTGCTTATATAATGAAATAATTCTTAGTTTCCTCTCCCTTTTATGAGTTTTTTTTAATTTTTATGTTCTTAACATGTTTATTGTTAGGTCCTCATCTTTTTTCTTGAATAATGTTTTAACTTAAAGTATTTCTTAATTATTAATAGAATCATTTTCAATTTTATTAAATTATTGTTTCATAACAATTATTACATTCCACGTACATATTTATTACAATATACATCTAGCTAATTTCTTGATATCCAAGTGCGACATGCATAAGAGTAAACTAGGGCACACTTCCGCACACACACATACAAAACAACATTGGGTCTGAAATGTGGTGCAATGCTCGGTTGTAAGTTCACCATTATGATATCCGAGAACATTCTCACCCCTCATTCTACATCATTATTTTTATGATTTAATGTCTATTTGAGGGTTTTCCAAGTCCATTATTTATCGCAAGTTTCCAATTATCTCGGTGATCTTGGTGCGACCTTGGAGCGACCAAAGGAAACTAAAGATGAAAACCTTACAAAACTCGTAGGTGGTTTACTAAACATTTCGCAAACCCATGCTCCCAGAAATCGGTCTAGGTCACCCATGAGTGCCATTGTCCCTCTCCAAGTGCCCTAGTCCAGCATATCTCTCCATATCTATATTTTCTTATCTTTTGTGTGATGGTCATTGCTTCATCTTTTCTAGTTTTCCATCTTTCTGCATTCTCCAAAACTCTACGAATTAGCTAAGGCTTCTTACCCTCTCTTTGCACTTAGGGTTTTTACTTTAGTTCTTAGTTTTCTTGGGTATTTATTTTCATACTTAATTGTTATTCATTTACTCCTACAATAGCATTCATATTTGGTTCATATTTTACATTTTAGCTTAATCATTTTGGTGAACCTGATCTTCGAATCCACCTTCCATTTAGAAATCTTATATTCTCATCACTATGGATCAATCTTATGGTGAATTTATGAAGACCATCTTAAATCCCTTAATGATCATATCATTGAGCATCCCCAAGATATATACTTTATCGTACATGTTTCTCATGATGAAGCCACCAATATTGTTGAACTTACTACTTCTAATGGCATCACCACTTCCATTGTTATTTAACCACCGCTTCTACTCTTCCACCCATTTTTATTGTCCTCGTTTCTATCCCTACTCCCACTAGCCACTTCAATCAACCTCTTGTTTCTCACATGTGAAAATTTTCTTCCACTATCACTTAAGACTTAACCTCCCTCTATTAATACCTCCAAGCACAAATTCATTAATTATAGTAGGCTACTTCTCATGTGTCTCGATAATTAGATTCCAATTTATTATGACACATTCCTTTTGCACCCTCCATCTCCTATTACTCGCTTCCTCCTAAATTCGTCACCCCCAAGCTTCCCATTTTTAATCAAATGGTGACCCAAAAGAACATCTCTTAGCATTCCATGTGGCTTGTCTATATTTTGCAGCTAATCATATCCTCTTAGATAATATCTTCCCCGTAGTCTCCATGATTATGCAATGTGTTAGTTCTATAACCTACATGTCCACTCAGTAACATCTTTCATGCATTTGGCTGATGCTTTTCTCACTCACTTCTCTATCAACATCGGCTCTAAGATCTCTTATGCTCAACTCGCACAACTTAAACAAGGATCTAATGAACACTTAGCAGATTATGTTTTGTGATACAAAAACAACTTAGCTAAGATGTCAAATATGCTTGCGGAATCTAGTCTTTCTTCAGGATTTATTCATTCGAGTTTGTTACCATCTCTACAATATAATTTTCTCTTCAAGACATATGCTACATTGAATCAACTATACCATACTCTCAATATTCTTAAAATAATCTCTTATCTATATAAAATCTTAAATATCAAGAAAAAGTTTCATCTTCTACGTGTTTTCAAAATAATTCATCATTCAAACCACTAGTAACAAAACCAACTAATGCAAAAATTACTATTAATGTGGTATCAACCACCAAAGATACTCCATCACAGGCCTTGCATGCATACACGAAGTTAACGGTCATGTTATCTCTCGAAAGTGCACCTTGGTTGAGAGATGACAACAAGGGTTCTAAGCTTGCTTTGAATCTCTCACTTTCGTAGATACAATGGAAACACCTCAGGTCTTTGGGTATACCTATTGTTGAGGTGAGTCTCCAATATCAAGGTCGATTCCTTTTTGATGTATCCTAAACTATATTTTTGGGGTTTTGAGGGTAAAAGATGACTCAGTAACTTAAATTGAGATGTGATACACCAAACTTATTGAGAGATTTGATTGATTATATGCACAATAAAATTGAGAATGAATTTTGGATACATGAACCAATGGTTTTCAGCAGAATAATAAGGTATAACACTTTATGTATTAAATGATAAATCACAACAACACAATAAGATAAACATGCACACTAATACTATGCAGAAATTACCAGATTTTCAAAAACGTAAGATGATTAATCAGGGAATTTGCATTCACAAGAATTAATAAAGATATACACACCACTACAAATAATTGGAAAGGAAGAAATCAGTTCTCATTCAAGGGGAAAAACTAGCAGAAAATTTCTTCAATCCTCCTATGTCCAAAAATCCTCCTCTTGTGCTTTGCCAATGCACACAATATATAGCAAAATTATTCACCCAACCCGTCCTAAAAATAGGCTAAAATTTATACTCAGCCCATGCATGTTAATTTTACCCCTTTATCATGAATACATAAAGGAATAAAAATAGAGATGTTGATTACAATGAGGTATTAATAGCCTTAGTTACAAAAATAAATTATAGTCAAAGTGTAATTGACTGATCTATTTTTAATAAAAATTGGGTGAATAGTATTACTAAAATTAATTACTTGCTTGTTGTTCAAGTCTTCTCCAATGTGCATGTAATTCTTGTCTTTTTCTGTTTGATGTGACACTTGCAATTTGATCCACTTGCAAGGATAAAATTAGCGTCTTTACAATTTTGCACCCTTGGATGCACATGCAAAAATAATATCCATGTGTGAGAAAAATAATTCCTTTGTCTTCAATACTTTGTAAAACATTCACCCTCCAATGTGGGGACCACCTGTAGGCATGTGCAAGAAAATAATACCCTTATTTTGTGAAAAATAAGGTAATTAGCATGTCAAAAGGTCTTCTTGATTTCTAATGTTGACATCTTGTGAACTTCTTCTACATGATAGGATGATCATCTATGTATTGCCTTCTATTGGATGACATGATAATGATACCCTCATGCAACATAAAAATAATGCCTTATCTTTTACACTTAGCAAAAATTTATTCAAATCCAATGTGGGGACCACTTTTGGTGTGCACATGTCTTAATTTGTCTTCTTATAGTCTTGCATACTTTGTCTTATCACCTTTGAAGGGTACAAAATATTTTACAAATATTAAGGTAAATCTTGCAATATTTAATTTTAAGAAACATTTGGCATAATGAGGCCCTCCTTGACTAGGCATGTAGCATATTCTTTAACTTTTGGTGTCATCACTGTTTGAAAAGGTGACCACCTTGATTATTTGATTAGACTATAGTCATAGATCGGTGACGATGTTTAAATTTGGTTGGGTTGTGAACTAGGTTTAGTTACTTGCTTTTTATGGGGATTGTTATTCCTTATATTGTTGAAATTCTGAGCATCAATCTTTATGTTCCCTCGGTTAGGGTTCTAGATCTGTAATGAATGTTGTCGGTGCTTGTTAATTCATTGATCTTGTATATTCAATTTTGGATCGTTGATGTTCTGATGATAATAAATGCAATCTTACATTGGATTTAGTAGAGGTTTTATGTCATTGATCTTCTATCACCTTTGATCTGGGTCATTGATGCATTACTCGGTAGTTGGCTTGGGCTAGCGATCTTGATCGTTGGATCATGTACTCTCACAATCTCTATCATTGAACCATTAACTCAAAGGTTGAGTTAGGTTTAGTTTTGATTAGTACAAACAGATTGAATATGATCATTCGAATCATTTTAATTTTCTAGGTGAATTCTGGAAAAATTTATACTTACCGTCATTGATGCATGATTCTAAGCTCGATTCTTTGGAAGATTTTTGTGCCTTTTTACCTCCATGAAGTTCGTGTCTGAATTTTTTTGCATTATGAATGGTATCTTCGTGTTTTTTTAATTTATTAGAGCCTCCCTATTAGAGAGCTTGAAAAAATGAATGCCATGAAATTCGAGCTTGGGTTCTCTCTATTTTTTCTTGGAGTTTTGATCTAGTCCTCATTAAGGAATTTCAAGCTCTTTTTGTGTAAATGTCACGATTGACAAGCTCTGGTTCAAAACTTTCTATAAAACTAGTAAGTTGTTTAGTGCTTGGGTAGCATTGTTCTTGTGCATCTCGCCATCTGTTTGAGCTCCTTTGAAGGATTCTATAAAATGTAGAGATCGATTTTAACCCACATATTCATTTTCGTTTATTTATATTTGTACATTTCCTGATGTGGGTATTTGTGTTGGCTCTTAGAAACTTATCATTCATTTTGTGGGTTGATTGTATCTTGTACATATTCCATGTATCCAATATCTATTTCTGCAACTATTCTTCTTCCATTAATTATGTTACTCGAGCTCCACCTAGATATGGGTTTTACGAACATTTGGCATTCTTTAAGCCCGGAGCTCGTTTCTAATTTTTGTGTAACGGCAAGTTGGTCTATTGGAATTTATGGATGCCCTAAATATTCTTCATCTGTGCATTTATGGGTAAAAGCACAATAAAATGTCCCACTTTTTGGTATGTTTTGTACCATTATACACATGAATTTTCAGTTTCATTGATTTTCTAAAGGTAATAGCCATAAAACCATACATATTCATGAAATTTCACAAACTAACGAAATGTTGTATTTAGAGTGTAGAATACATGTAAATTTTTTATAAAAAAAAAATACAAAAAAAACGGTCTTTTTCTTAATTTTATTCATACGTTGTTTCTTATGTTATAAAAGAGGAATGACTGTCCCTGGGTGGTTCTTTTAAATGAAAATTTATTTTTTCACCATGAAATTTTAGATATATGTTTAAGATTTGAATTTTGAGGCGCTGTCAAATTTTCATATTTTTTGGACTTATATTTTTTTTTTAATTAATTATTTAGTAAAAATATTTTCAAATAAATGGTGTACAAATGTTTATGCTAATAACTTTTAAGATTTTTATCAAAATTGAATTTTTTTTTCACAGGTAAGAAGAAGACTTCAATAAATAGTAATTTTAATTTTTTCAATTTTTTTTGATATTTTTTGCTATTTTTCAAATTGGGTTGATTGTGTACAATTGATTGTCCTAAAATACCATATGTTAGCAAAATATAAAAAATAAATAGTAAAACATATTTTTAAACAATAAAAATTATATTTTTAGAAAGCTAATAAAATTCTGTACTTTGTGTTAAATTTTTGTAATTTTATTCATTCGTTAACCCTAATTACGTGGCACCTTAGTGGCACTTTTTGGCATAAAATTATCCTCCAAATGGATTTGGCGCCAAAATGTGCCACAAAGGTGCCACATAGGTGCCACATAGGGGGGTTCGCGCGAAGGGGGGTTCGCGTGAAGGGGGTTCGCGTGAAGGGGGTTCGCGTGAACCCCCCTTCGCCCGAACCCCCCCAAACCTTAAATCTGCCGCCCAAAACTATATAAATATCTATATATAACTCTTTGCCGCCAAAATTATTTGAATTAAGGGGTTCGCGCGAAGGGGTGTTCGCGCGAACCCCCATTCGCGCGAACCAGTTTCTTCATCCTACGTGGCAGTTCAGGCGAAGGGGGTTCACGCGAAAGGGGTGTTCGCGCGAACAACCTCGATTTCCGATCCCGCCCAACTTCTTACTCGCGTTTTTGGGACATGAAGTGGGACACAACATTGTGCTTTGACCCTTATATATACCTGCATTAGGTTTTTAATATTCATATTGTTTGTAATACTGCCTCCGAGCTACGTGACGAACTTGTAGCTCAAACTTTGATACTGTAGCTTGGTTTTTGACCTTTCTATTTGGATGGTTGTTGTTATAAATGTTTATGATTTACGAAGTTTCAAATTCTTTCTTGAACATCACTTACATTGCTCTTTTGAAACAACTCTGGTTTTCTTTGTATGAGTCATGTATTTTCTTTTCAACAGTTGTTTCTATTATTTTAAGCACGTTGGAGCCTGCTCACCATCCTCATTTTCCTTGTTTCGAGAATATTAAGTGTTTCTTGTATATATAGGAGCTTGATATAGAGCTTGTAAATTACAACCCTCTAAAAGTTACAGATACAATGTGAAACAAATAATGAAATTTATTTACCTCCAATTAGTGAAAGGTTGGATTTCTCTTCTAGAATGCATGCATATCCATTTCTACCTTAATGGCTAGTTGTAGCTTTCTTTGATAATTGACATTGATGTGACATTGATGGATTTCTAGTATTTTACACTCATTGTTGATAAACCTTGATTTTCTTTTGAGCTTTGCAACTCGTAATTGGCTAAAAAATTATTTTTCTTCACTATGTCTAGAAGTAATTGTATTACAATATTTTCTTTTCCTATTCAAGCCAATGTCAAAGGAAACTTGATTCACATTTGATTGATCCATGTTTCAGATAACAAAAACTTCCTTTCCAGTTATCAAATCTAGATGAACATTGTCATAATTGTATACATCATATTTCCCAATAATTCTTAATGTTCATGAATGTATTTTGTTCTTCAAATAACTATTGATTGGAAATGAACTTGCAGCTTTATCATTATCTGTACTTATATTTTCAATGGCTACTTATAAGAAAGCATATATTGATACACCTCTTCTTTGACTATGTATGATTATGATATGTTATCTTCCGTACTTTGAAACTGTGATTTACCATGAATATATCTGCACTCTTTTGAATATGTAGATGCTCTTGAAGGCTAAGTATGAAGTTCCTTTAATAATAATTGATGAAAAATTTACAAATCTATACCTTAGTGGTGACTATAAATAGATTATTGTTCTTTCCTATGAAATGTAAAATTGTTGTAGCAATTTGTAATTTTCATTCAACATGCATTCAAAATTTGGAATCCTTCCTGAAGTTTGTAGATGCATTTAATGACTTCCACTTTTGACTTTTTGTAATTCTTGTATTTCTGTACTTTCTCAATTCTGAAATCAGGTTCTGTAAATGCAAAGCATTCTTAAAGGCTTCCTTATAGCTGTATATTCATGCTTATGATGTTGTTTGATATTCATGAATGAGGAACCTGTATTTTGATTCTCTTGTATCTGCACTGGTTCACTTTCAACTCTTGTTGCTCCATTGAACTTGACTCTATTTCATTCTTGCAATATTCTGCACCTTGTAAGGCTTGATCTCATTGAGATATCACTAGAAAATGTGTCTCATGACTGTAATCTTTGATGATATTTGAATCTTGATAAGTACTTTGAGTTGAAAAGCTTAAACATGTGCTTTCACTTTTATCTCTTCACTAAACTTGTATCTGAGTCTGTACTTTGATCATTTAGCTTTGTTTCTAAGATGGAAATTTCACCATGTCTTTCATAATAGCTTATGTTCTCATGAATTTGTACTTGACTGTATCATAATCAATAGTTTACTTGAACAATAACATGATTATCCTTTAATGTGAGCCCTGAAAATTGTTAAGTGCTCTTCATTCAATGTTGTACCTTTTAATGCAATATGTTTCCTTTGATAAGCTATGACATTTAGATCATTCATGTACCTATTTGAACTTGTAATCTTTACTCTATAATTTTCCCAAGTTATGCAACAAAATGCATCTTCTTTGAACTTTGTACCTTCATTCTTATTTGAGTGGAAAATATGAATATTGATACGTGATTTCAGCATGTTGTTATGAATTTTCTGATTCTACATCCTGTTGTTTTTCCATATCAACAATTATATGTTCACACAAACCTTTTCCTTGAACTATTTTTGCAACACGAATGTCAACATCATACTCCATAACCTTTGTAATCCATCCTACTCTCTTCTCATTCAGTTATTTTTTCAACAAGAATGCTTTAACACTTGGATGAGAGACTAAGACATGTATCTTATTATTGGAAAGCATGTACTTGAAATTATTTAATCCTCTAACTACAGAAAGTAATTATTTTTCAAGAAAAGTGTACCTTGTCTCGTAGTCATGTAATCTTTTCCCAAATAAAGAAATTGGTTGCTCAATATTTTCATCATTAACCTAAGTTAATATGGTTGAAATGGTTTCAGCTCCTACAAGTGCATACATTGTAAAATCCTTATCAAAATTTGGATTTACCAGGGTAGGAGCTTGTGAAATAGCTATCTTGATAGCTTTGAATCATTTTCTTCTTTCGTTGGTCAAAGATAAAGTTTTATCTTTCTTTAACATGGTTGTTAATGGCTTGACTAATGCTACAAAATATGGAACAAATCTTCTAACAAAGTTGATTTTTCCAAGAAAACTTTGTAGTGACTTCTTATGATGAGGCAAGGATAGTGTGAAATAACTTCAATTATAAAAGGATCAATAGCTAAATCTTGTCTGGAAATAATATGTCTAAGTAATTTACCTTGATGGATTGAAAATATAGAATTTTTGGGATTCAAAGTGATATTCCAAACTATCTGCAAAGATGAAAAGTCTTCCTTAAATGCATAAGATGATCATCGAATTATTTGAAAATATAGTAACATCATCTAAGTAAACCAATATGCATTTATTTAACAAAGTTGTGAAAATCCATGTCCATTGCATGTTGAAATATTACACCAGCATTAAAGTCTGAAAGGCATTCTTTTGTAAGCATAAGTACCCCACTTTGTGGTGAAAGTTGTTTTGTATCTGTCTTCTTCACGCACAAGAATCTGATTGTATCCGCTATAACCATCCAAAAGGGACAACCTGTCTAAACCTAAAACTGTTCTTAAAATCTTATCCATATTGGGCAATAGATAATGATCTTTTAATGAAGCTTTATTAAGATCTCTAAAATCCACACATAGTCGAATTTCTCCATTATTTTTTCAAACAGGAACAATATTAGATACCCAACTTGAATGTTTAACTGGAAAGATAATACCTGATTCTATCAACTTGGATAACTCTTTTCTCATTAATGGTTCAATCTTCAGATTTACATGCCTTTGTTTCTACCTAACTGGCTTGGAATTTGGCTATAATTCTATGGTATGCTGAGCTAAAATGGGATAAAAACCTCTCAGGTATTGGTATTTCCAAGCAAAAACATCTCTTAATTATTGACATAAATTGATAAATGACTATTTTCTAGTTGAGGAACATACCTTTCCGATAAATAGTTTCTTTTCATCATCCACCAAGATCTCTTCGTAGTTATCTGCGTGAGTTGAAATCTTTCCTTTATCCTTTCTTAGTTGATCATCGAACTAAAAATATCTTCTAGTGTGACCAGTCCTTGAGGTAACTTGTTTGTCTTTAATTGAACAATCTGGTCACCATAGAAATGTTGTAGTTTTTCCTTATTTACTACAGAAAATTCAACTTCTTGTTGCAAAAATATGTAGATTTTCTCATCATCTTTGAAAACTTACCAATTTTCTTCATTATCAGGTATTGAAGGTTTGATAATTAACTTTATATGTGGTTGTACTTTGTTATTTTCAATTTGTTCTAGTACATCAAAGCTAGCACCAAGCTATTGCAAGTCTTTTTGCATGTTTATTTTCAGCTCTTGGAACAGATTGCATGTTAATAGCATCAAAATCTTCCATTAAGTCTGAAACTCTATGTTTGTAAGATTTTAGTAATGAATTATTACACACATTAAAGTTTTTCACTTGATTAATAACTAACTCTGAATCACCAAAAACTTGCAAAGTGTTGATACCTCTTTTTGCCCATTGTAAGCCATGAATTAATGCTTCGTATTCAGCTACATTACAAGTACATGAAAATTACAGACTTAGAGATAAAAATACCTTTCATCTATAGGGGAAGTGAGCATCAAACATGCACCTTGTCCTTTCTTGTTCTTGGATCCATCGAAATGAAGCTTCCATAACCCTTCATTGTTTTTATGTTTTGGACAGCAAGGGGATTGGTGCATTTTCTTCATGCAAGCAATAAACACCAAACAAATATTCCTCTGCTTCTTTGAAAGGATCATAAGAATGTTCTTCTTGAGTTTTTTCATCCATAAACAGATTAGAAACACCATCTAATGTAGAAACATGTGTTGTAATGTCAAAATCATATTGATCTAAAGTTGCATAATTTGTTGCAAGCATTTGAAGCATGAGGCTCAATATGAAATCTAGCTAGAGGCTCTAAATTTACTAGTAACTTTAGTTCCATATCTTGTAGTAAAGAACAAAAATGACCAATCTAAAGAAAGATAACCTCCTATCTTTGTTGTAAAATCTCTTGATAAGCATAAGTTAAAGTAGGGAGGCAAATCTACGATAATAACATCTTGTAAAATAGTAACATTTGGACAAGTGTGGAAAGTTACCTCCAAATTTTTGATGATGCCAACTCATAGTTGATGTTCCATCTAGCTGCAACACACTTTTCTCTATAGGTTCATACTGCAAGCCCTAATTTTTCTGTAATTGCTTTTGGCATTACTGTGTTGTTTGCACCAATGTCGACCATGCGATTATGAACTAAATGGTCTCCAATAATTAGAGATAGATAAAAGGGTGGTATTTTCTTGGTATCATGATCATTTAAAAAAATTTGAACCATCCACTCAACCTCTTTCATATGATCTTGCTACATTGTTCTAAGGACCATATCTACTTTCTAAGCTTATTTTTATGTTGGTTTCGATGAAATTTGCAACTTAGCAAGCTCATGAGCAAGTAACTCTTGCTTTCTTGGAATACTTAGAGCATCCCACAATGAAATATTAATTTATTTATTTTTCATTACCTCAACAATATTAAAAGAAGCAATTATTTACCTTCTACAGTTTTCACATAAGTTTTAGCAAAAATGACTCTGCTTGAGCTTTTGAAATCGAGGTATGAATAGTCTTCTGGATAAGGCTGAAAATTTTTTTGTTGATCTTATTGAGTTGAATTGCTTGATTTTTTTGACCTGCACTTGTTGTTTTATCAGTGATTATAAGAAGAACATGTATGTTTTGTTTTTTTTCCTTATCTTTAGCATTTTCTTGAGACCTAGTTATGACTACGATAAAATCTTCCTCTCCGAAGCTCACTAGATTTTGTTCTGGTAGTTTCTAATTATGAGCATCTTACTTCCCACCCTCTCGTTTGAGGCATGAATAATGCTTCAAACTAAGGTTGTGTAACTAGGTTTATATTCAGGAATGCATTTGGACAATTGGTAGTTGAATTAGGCTAATTGTAAGGTTGACACTATTTTTCTCAAACCATATTGACTGGAACAAGAGCACTACATGAACTAGGATCCTTTAGGTCAAATTACCTTGGTTGGTATGGTTGTATATAGTTTTTATTTTGTTGGTAAGGATACCTATTCTACTAATTTTGTTGATTTTGCTAGTAAGAAACTTGATAAGTCCTATTAGGCTAAACTAATTTGTTTTCAATTAATGTTAACTTATTTCCCATAGTCTGTAAGGCCTTAAACACATCATCTGATGAAGCTAAAGTAGTAGGCTCTATAATGGTAATAGGCTGCAGAATAGGTGACAAATATGCTATAAGAGGCATTGAAGGCCTTGGGGCTAATTTTCCAGCTTGAATAAGGTTGTTTTTAGCCTTAATGGTAATATCATAAGTTTTTGGGAGATTATTTCCTCCAATTGATTGAATCATGGTTGAAATATCACTATTTAAAGCTCGAGGTAATATAATAATGCATAATCAACTTAAAGCTTGGTAGTGGCTGGAATTATTTCCCAAATTCTAGAAAATAGGATGTAAAAACTAGCCATAAATTCACGAGGATCTCTTTTTATTGTGGACATTTGTTCTATGAGAAATAAATGATCGAATGGTCTTGAAATTGCTTAAGTAATTTCTCTCCTAACTCATCCCAAGTTCTTATACTCCCTATTTCTAAGGTTTTGTACCATTGTAAAGCTTTTCCTTTAAATGATGTAGCTAAAATTCTTAAGGCTACATCTTCATGAGTTATATTATAGACAACACAAAGGGTTGCAACATCTTTAATGTGCTCTGTAGGGGTAATATGATTTTCACTAGTGAATGAAGGTAAACTTTTCATGGCAGCATTAGGTATATCATGATAAACTTGAATTACTAAAGGGTTTCCATTAGTAAAGGTCACAAAATTTCTAGGTGGTTGTAGAGCCATTGGAATAACTGGGATTTGAACAACAAGATTAATACATGGTGAAGGAAGATTATGAGGAGGGTTGCAAAAAATAGGCCTATTATAAGGTAAGGTATTTCCAACTCTTCTTCTTCTAATAGAATTCAAAGGTAAAGAAATAAACTCATCAGAATTCCTCTTACCAATGATCTTGTAGTCACTTTAGGCATGGAACATGTTACAAAATTTATCTAAAATCAACCTTACGGAGTCACCAAATAAATCTTTTGATCTTTAGAATAAATTGTTGCAGCTTGCTACTCCAAAAGTGACTTTATTTTACTATAAATATGTTGTAAATTGTTGTAATCTGTTGTAATCCATTGCAGATCTCGATCCATATCCCACCGAGTGTACCAAAAATGATTACCTCTCAAAAGTACACCTCGGTTGAGAGATGACAACAGGGGGTTCTAAGCTTTCTTTTAATCTCTCACTTTCGTAGATACAATGGAAACACCTCAGGTCTATGGGTATACCTATTTTTGAGGTGATTCTTCGGTATCAAGGCCGGTTCCTTATTGATGTATCCTAAACTAATTTTTGGGGTTTTGAGGGTAAAAATGACTATAACTGAAATTGAAAGGGGTGATACACCAAACTTATTGAGGGATTTGACTGAGTATATGCATGATAGAATTGAGAATGAATTTTGGATACACGAACCAATAGTTTTCAATAGAATACTAAGGTAAAACACTTTATATATTAACAGATAAATCACAACAACACAATAAGATAAACACGCACACTAATACTATGCATAAATTACAGATTTTCAAAAACGTAAGATGATTAATCGGGAATTGGCATTCACAAGAATTAATAAAGATATACACACCACTACAAATAATTGGAAAGGAAGAAATCAATTCTCATTCAAGGGGCAAAACTGGTAGAAAATTGCTTCAACACTCCTATGTCCAAAAATCCTCCTCTGTGCTTTGCCAATGCACACAATATATAGCAAAATTATTCACTCAACCCATCCTAAAAATAGGCTAAAATTTTTACTCACCCATGTATGTTATTTTTACCCCTTATCATGAATAAATAAAGGAATAAAAATAGACATGCTGATTACAATAAGGCATTAATAGCCTTAGTTACAAAAATAAAGTATAGTCAAAGTATAGTTGACTGATCTATTTTTAATAAAACTTGGGTGAATAATTTTGCTAAAATTAAATACTTTCTTGTTGTTCAATTCTTCTCCAATGTGCATGAAATTCTTTTCTTCTTCTACTTGATGTGACACTTGCAACTTGATCCACTTGCGGTGATAAAATTAACACCAATACAATTCCGCCCCCTTGGATGCACACACAAAAATAATATTCCCGTGTGAGAAAAATAATTCCTTTGTTTTCCATAATTTTCAAAACATTCACACTCCAATGTGGGGGCCACCTGTAGGGATGTGCAAGAAAATAATACCCTTATTTTGTGAAAAATAAGGTAAATAACATGTCAAAAGGTCTTCTTGATTTTTAATGTTGACATCTTGTCCACTTCTGCATGATAAGATGATCATATTTGTCTTGTATTCTAGTGGATGACATGCAAAAGATAACCTCATACAACATAAAAATAATGCCTTGTCTTTTACACTTAGCAAAAATTTATTCAACTCCAATGTGGGGACCACTTTTGGTGTGCACATGTCCTAATTTGTCTTCTTGAGGTAGGGCCACTTTTATACTTTGTCTTATCACCTTTGAAGGGTACAAAATATTTTACAAATATTAAGGTAAATCTTGCAATGTTTAAGTTTAAGAAACCTTTGGCATAATGAGCCCCTCCTTGACTTGGCATGTAGCATATTCTTTACCTTTTGGTGCCATCATTGTTTGAAAAGGTGACCACGTTGATTATTTGCTTAGACTATAGTCACGGGTCTCATTTGATTTGATTGGTATAAGGTAAGGTTTACCCTTTTTATAATCTTTGGTGTATATACTAGATCAACCACCTTTGATTAGACATGGCATATACTATAGTTTCATTCTTTTTAAATAATCATTCATAACATAAGGTAAATGGTTTACCTTTCTTATCATTATTGGTTGTCGGCATTTGGCACTATAGTTTTGGACCTTTAATATGTCAATGTAAATGATAATCAAATAATAGGATTGGCCCCTTTTGAGGATGACTCAACCCATTGGAAAACTTGCCAAAGTGGCGATGTTTAACTTTGGTTGGGTTTTGAACTCGTGGTTGAGTTACTTAAGTGTTCTGGGACCATTGATCCTTGTCTCGTTGATCTTCCACCATCGATATTTATGTTTCCTCGCTTAGGGTTTTGAATCAGTAATGAATTTTTCTATGCTTGTTAATCCATTGATCTTGTACATTCAATTTTGGATCGTTGATGTTCTAATGATAATAAATACAATCTTACATTGGAGTTGGCGGAGGTTTTATGTCCTCGATCTTCTATCACCTTTGCTCTAGGTCGTCAATGCATTACTCGGTAGTTGGCTTAGGTTAATGATCTTGATCATTGGATCATTTACTCACAATATCTTTTGTTTAACCATTAACTCGGTCGAGTTAGGTTTAGTTTGGATGAGTACAAATAGATTGGCTATGATCATTCAATTCATTTTCATTTTCATTTTCTGGGAGAAAGCCTAGAAAAATTTCTACTTTCCATCATTGATGCATGATTTTGAGCTTGATTATTTGTGAGATTTCTTCCTTTTTACCTCCATGAAGTTATGTGTCTAAAATTATTCACATTATGAATGGTATCTTCAAATTTTTTCTCATTTATTAGAGCCTCCCTATTGGAGAGCTTGAAAATGTGAATGCCATGAAATTCAATCTTGGGTTCTCTTTGTTTTTGCTTGAGTCCGTGATCCGGTCACCATTAAGGAATTTCGAGCTCTTTTTGTGCAAATTGTACCATTGAAAATATCTGGTTCGAAACTTTATGCAAAATGGGTAAGCTTTTTATTACTCGTATAGCATTGTTCTTATACATCTTGCCATCTTTTTTTATCTCCTTTGAAGGATTCTGAAATTTAGAGCTCATTTTTAGCCTCGCATATTCATCATCGTTTATTCAGATCTCGTATGTTTCTGATGTGGGTATTTGTGTTGGCTCTAGAAAATTCTTATTTGTTTTGTGGGTTGATTGTATCTTGTACATATTCCATGTATCCAATATATATTCTTGTAACTATTTTTCTGCCATTAATTATGCTACTCAAGCTCCACCCAAATATGGGTCTCAACATTTTTGTGTTCTTTGAGCCCGAGCTCATTTTTTGAGTAACAACAAGTTGGCTTGTTGGAATTTGTAGATGCCCTAAATATTATTCATCTATGCATTTATCTATACCCAAATTAGGTTTGTAATATTCATATTGTTTGTAATGCCACCTCTCATCTACATGATGAACTTATAGCTCAAAATTTGATAATGTAACTTGGTTTTCAAGCTTTTTGTTTGGATGGTTTTTGTTGAAAATGTTTCTGATTTATAGTTTCCAAGTCTTTGTTGATCATCACTTACATTGCTCTTTTACAACAACTCCTAGTTTTCTTTGTATGGCTATGTATTTTATTTTCAATAGCTATTTCTAATCTTTTAAGCATGGTGGATCCTACTCACCATCTTAATTTTTCCTTGTTTCGAGAATATTAAGTGTTTCTTGTATATATAGGAGCTTGATGTCGAGCTTGTAAATTACAACCCTCTAAAAGTTGCAGATACAATGTGAAACAAATAATGAAATTTATGTACCTCCAATTAGTGAAAGGTTGGATTTCTCTTGTGCAGATGCATGCATATCCATTTCTACCTTAATGGCTAGCTGTAGCTTTCTTTGATAACTGACATTGATATGTTATTGATGGATTTCTAGTACTTTGCACTCATTATTGGTAAACCTTGATTTTCTGTTTGAGTTTTGTAACTCGCTTGATTAGGGGATATTTTTCAATTTCCAAAGTTCCTTCAAATTCCCTAAACAATTTTGGTGTAGTAGATCCTTCAAAGGGCTTTCCGATGACTATAAGAATGTGAAAACTAGACACTCTAAGCTCAAGATATGTCCAGTAAAAGTTTGGTCAACCAAAAGGCCAATGTTGGTCAACATGTCCAAGGTGATGTCTACGTGTGCACAATTGGCCAAGTGGCTCATTCGGTAATGGACACATGAAAAAATGCAGTTGGAAAAATCTGAGGTTCGGGAGGTTTTCACCGTCAGTCTTTGACGATCGTAAAATGGTATAGCTTGGTGGAACAAGAGGCTTGAATTTTGTTACGAAGGGGAGCCTGGCCGCCGTGAGGATGATTATATTATCACCAATGTGGTGGGTCCTCAAACCACCACATGGCTTGCCACCACGAGTTCAATTTGTCTATCAAGGATTGATAAGTGGTCTTAATTGTCATATTTCATTTTGAATATCACATTATATTACTTGGGTCGAATTCCATTTTATTACCTTTGTAATTCTTTGATATTAACTTCCATGTTAATTACCAAGCCACATTTTTTAGGATATTATATTATCCAAATTCAACATTTTTGGGCTTATGTCTATGTTGGTTGGGGATCTATTTTATCCCATTAAACTTGGTAGTTCCAACTATGTAATGACTCGACATTCAACATTCAATGCAACCGTTTGGGGCCATACAACTCGGCCCTCCCACAATGGCCGTTCAAATTAAACAATGCACAACTCATATAAATTGTGGCCAACAAACAATGTTGGGTGTGGTTGTTGCAACATCAATAAAATATGGCGTATTAGCCTTTTTAAGGCTAAAACCAACAACTTCCCGCGTAATGTGGAATATCCCACTTCCAACGCATAAAAACAGTCAAGCCACAAAAGGAGGCCGACGTGACTTGAACCTATGACCTCACGACTATAAGACCATCCCGCTAACCAACTCACCTAATGGGCTCGACGGAGTAAACAATGAGCTCGGTGTATTTATAGAGCTTAAGTGTCGTGTCTGTGTCAAGGGAATAAGGAGGTAGTTTTGGAAAAGAGCAATTTTGGGGCACTTCTGCTCACTTCTTGATCTCGAGTTATATATGAAAGTTTCTCAAAATTTTGACACAGTTCTACAATAGTATAATCATTTATCCAATTTGGAGCTTGTTTGATAGATTTATTTTCTGTTAAAGTCACACGAAGGCATAGAACCAAAGGAAGACACTGCTACAAGTGGATCAGGAAGGTGAAGGACAGAGGATGAACTCCATTAATGTCTTTCAAGGTCTGAAACATAAATTTGTAAGTTTTGATTCATTATTAGTTAATGTAAAGTTTATTTTATTTACATATTTTAACATTATTAATGGATCACCACCACAAACCCGTGGATGTAGGAATTCTAAACCCCGTAAACAATTTGGGTGTTGTGTTCTAATTTTGTTTTCAGTTTTTGATATTTGAAAGTAAATTAAATTCCAAATATGAATATGGATACAACTATAATCACTAATTGATAAAATGGGGAAATCAATTAAATCTGAAACATTGATTTTTTGGGATTCGATCAAACAATGAAATTTTGAGTAAATTGCAAACTTAATTTCAATTTGAATTCAATCCTAAATCATATTTTAATCAGTTTTGGAAGTATAAAATCCTTTTAAGTTTATTAAAATTGAAGATCTTTTGAAAATGTTTAAAAGTGGACAAAACAAAACACTCGTTTTGATTAAGTTTTTGTATCGAGCAATTAGATTGTCGATTAGCTTTTAATTGTGTTTGAAAATTTGGTTTCGATTTCAAAGTGTTGATTTCAGTTTTGAATGTGCGTACATTTTGGGACTTGTTAATCTCCTTTTGCAATGTGTATTTTGGAAGTACATGTTGTGTTTACAAGAACAGGGAATCATGGGAAAGTCATCCAAAAAGGAGCAATTGGATGAGCTTGAAGCCATAAACTACCAACTCCAGGAAGAAAACTCTTTCCTAAGAGCTAATTTTTATTCCTTGGAAGAGGAAATAGTGTGGTTAAAATAAAGAGGAATATGTCAATGAAATGCTTGTACAGAGCTAAAAGTTGATGGTTTTTGTTAAAGAGTTACAGGAAGAAATATGGACCAAGGATGCCCTCTTGGAAAAGCTACAACAAGGTGAACACAAGAAGGAAATGCCTTCCAAATCACATCTAGGTGTTATGACAGAATGCACTGTGATTTGTTCACATTTTAATTCTTCCTCTCATTTAGTTTCAGATATTCCTTTGGGTCAGTTTGAAAAACACACTAAGGGAATTGGGTCTAAACTAATGGTTAAGATGGGATTTAATGGAAAGGGCCTTGGTAAAAATGGACAAGGTGATGCTAACCAAATACAGGTAGAAGATCAATCTTGGTTTGTAGGTTTGAGTTATTCTAGTAGGTATATGGAAATTGGAGAAAATTCCAAAGCAGTTGAAGGAAGACAAGCTTCCAACAGCCAAGGATCTACGCCTCTAGAAATGTAGGATTCCACCATCAAGAGGAACAATGAAAGGTGTAAGAAAATAGGTAAACAAGGTAATGAAATTCCACCTCCTCCCACTTACACTAAAAATAGCACTAAGGGGAAATTAAATCCTAAAACTTCTAAAACTCTCTTTTAGTCTAAACAATATAGCTTTGGTAGATAGAAGTATGTGTTTCCTTGCACATTTTGTGAAGGTACTAATCATTCTGCAACATATTGTTGGAAGAGGAAAACTATGATAAAGAAGTTAATGCCTTTTGTGAATGATAAGGCAGGTGCTAAAGACCAATCTCTCCCTGGTAAGGTGAGAAATGGAAAAAAGGTTACCTCTCCTAAATAAAGGAATCATTCTCCTAGACAGAGTTCAGGGAATGACAAAATGGGTAAGACTCCTAAAAATAGGGAAGTTAAATTTTGTTCCCATTGTAAAAGGAATGGTCATGATGTTAAGATGTGTTGGTATGTTCCTTCAGTGCAACATTGGAAAGTTGTTAAAAAGGAAAATAATGTCAAACCAAATTTTGTTGATCTAACTCATGTAAATGCTCATTCTGGTCCTAGGGAAGTAAAACCACCTAAATGGATAAATCCAAGTAATTGGATGTGTAAACATTCCTCAACTTTATGTTTGCATTGCGAATCGGTGGTGGTAGTATGTAAACATTTTCAAAGCTATATTGTAGGGATTTGATCCTATGTTTATATTTAGCTTTGAAATAATTTAGAAAACCGTAGAGAATATTTGAGTGATAGGTTCATCATACTCATATTCATCTTCTCACATTTTGGTTTGTTATTCCATTTCGATAATGTGATGCAGGGGATATAGGCATCATCAAAATTTCTATTTTGAAACTTACAGCTTTAATAGTGTTGTCATTTGTTCAGTGCAAATATTATGGATGTTTATAAGACCCATTCGGGCACTTGTTTCATATTGTAATAAATGGACAAACTTTTTGTATCCACATGTGTTATTTTCACTAATTTATAAGACCCTCATTTTGGGAAAATTTGATTTTTGTAACTATCATATGTTGTTGCAATTAGGGTGTACATTTATTACACTAACAAACTGGTTTGGAAAGGCACCAGGTGATCATTTTGCAAATTATGACAGTTCACCAATTTGGGTAAGCATATAGTTTATAATCTATCCCTTTACAGTTTAGTGTATGGATAGAATATTTGCATATTCACATTGATTCAGATTTTTACTATAGCAATTTTAGGTGTTGATGGTTTAATGCCTCTAGATAGTGAATATTTGCAGTTGTAATCAGCATAATCACAAAGTTTCAGTTGAAAAATAGCTTCACAGTATAGATGGGTGCTATTATCTAAATTATTATTTGTGATGATGATATAGTATTTTTGGAAGATTCACGTGGATTCATTTGTTGACTATAGCTATAGTTGTTTGTTACGAGTTTCAGATGGACAATGGGCACTAGCCTAATTGTGGGTAGTTTAGATGTCTAGTATAGTGATCTGTGTTTATGAAATTGTAATTTAAGTAATTGGTTGTATCACAAAGTGAAATTTCAACACTAGCTTTCCATAATAGAATGGGTGTTATTTTCTTCGGCTTATTTATAATGGCGTTATAATGGGGTTTGGCAATTCACAGCTTATGTGTGCAGAGTTAACTGTGGTTATAGTGTTTCAGTTAAACAATAGCTTAATTGGGTGTTATTATTTGATCGGTTATGTAATTAGCTAATCAACTATTTGCATTTTATTAACCTATAATGTTATTTTGGGTTCTTGTATGTGTTTTTGCAATGCAGAAGATATAGCATGTTTTGTGGGTTAATACACAACTTTTTGTGGACAAAAATCCTTCTCAGTAGGGAGGAGTGATCGGGGATATTTTTCAACATAAAAATTTCCCTAAACTTCTCTAACCCATGTCAATGTAGTAGAGCCTTCAAAGAGATTTCCGACGACTATAAGAACATGAAAAACAAACACTCTAAGCTCAAGATATGTCCAGTCAAAGTTTGGTCAACCGAAAGGTCAATAGGTTCAAGGTGAAATGTACTTGTGCACAATTGGCCAAGTGGCTTAGTCCGCAGTGGACACGTGGCAAAAGGGCGATGGAAGAATCAGATGTTCGAGAGGTTTTCAGTGCTGGTCTTTGACGATCATAAAATGGTATAGCTCGACGGAACAAGAGGCTCAACTTTTGTTACGGAGGGGAGCTCGACCACCGTGAGGACAATTATATTATCACCGATGTGGTGGGTCCTCAAACCACCACATGGCTTGCCACCACAAGTTTTATTTTTCTATCAAGGATCGATAGGTGGTCTTAATTGTCATATTTCATTTTGAATATCACATTATATTACTTGGGTCGAATTCCATTTTATTACCTTTGTAATTCTTTGATATTAACTTCCATGTTAATTACCAAGCCACATTGTTTGAGATATTATATTATCCAAGTTCAACATTGTTTGGACTTATGTCTATGTTGGTCGGGGATCTATTTTATCCTATTAAACTCAAGTAATTCTAATTATGCAATGACTCGGCATTCAACATTCAACGCAATGCTGTTTGGGGCCATACAACTCGGGCCTCCCACAATGGCCATTAAAATTAAAAATACACAACTCATATAAACGGTGGTCAAGAAACAATGTTGGGTGTGGTTGTTTCCATGTCAATCAAATCTGGTGCCTTAGCCTTTTTAAGGCAAAAACCAATGACTTCCTGCTTAATGTGGGAATATCCCACTTCCAATGCACAAAATAGTCGGCACAAAAGGAGGTCTCCATGACTTAAACCCCGCAACCTTGCCGCTCTATTACCAACCCACCAACCAACTCACCCAATGAGCTCGATAGAGTAAACAATGAGCTCAGGTGTATTTATAGAGCTTATGTGTCAAGGGAATAAGGAGGCAATTTTGGAAAAGTGCAATTTTGGTGCACTTCTGCTCACTTTCAAATATCGAGTTATATATGAAAGTTTCTCATAATTTTGAGATAATCATGATAGTGTGATCATTTATCAAATTTGGAGCTTGTGTGATAGAGTTATTTTTGTTAAATTCACACGAAGGCATAGAGCCAAACGGAGACACTGCTACAAGTGGATCGGAAGGTGAAGGACAAAGGATGAACTCCATTAACATCTTTCGAAGGTCTGAAACAAAAATTTGTAGGTTTTGATTCATTATCGGTTAATGTAAACATTATTGTATTTACATATTTTAACAAGATATTAATGGATCAGGCCACCACGAACACATGGACGTAGGAATTTTGAACCCCGTAAACAATTTGGGTGTTGTGTTCTGATTTTGTTTTTCAGTTTTTGATATTTGTAAGTAAATTAAATTCTAAATATGAATGTGGATGCAACTATGATCATTAATTTATAAAATGGGGAAATCAATTAAATTTGAAACAGTTGATTTTTGGGGCTTTGATCAAACAAAGAAATTTTGAGTAAATTGCAAACTTAATTTTAGTTTGAATTCAGTCCTAAATTATATTTTAATTAGTTTTTAGAAGTATTAAATCCTTTTAAGTTGATTAAAATTGAAGATTTTTTGAAAAAAATTAAAAGTGCAAAAATAAAACACCCATTTTTGGATCATCGTTGTAATTGGCTAAAAAATATGCTTTTCTTCACTATGTCTAGAAATAATTTTATTGCAATATTTTCTATTCCTATTCAAGCCAATGTCAAAGGAAAATCGATTCACATTTAATTGATCTATATTTTAGAAAACAAAAAACTTCCTTTCTGGTTATCAAATCTAGATGAACATTTTCGTAACTATATACATTAGATTTCTAATAAGCCTTGATGTTCTTGAATGTATTTTGTTCTTCAAATAACTATTGATTGAAATGAACTTGCAGCTTTATCATTATCTGTACTTAGCTTTTCAATGGCTACTTATAAGCAAGCATATATTGATACACCTCTGCTTTGACTATGCATGATTATGATGTTTGATCTTCCTGTACATTGAAAATGTGCTTTACCATGAAGATATCTGCACTCTTTTGAATCTGTAGGTGCTCTTGAAGGCTAAGTATGAAGTTCCTTTAAGAATAATTGATGAAAAATTTACAAATCTATACCTTGGTGATGACTGCAAATAAATCACTGTTCTTTCCTATCAAATGTAAAATTGTTGTAGCAATTTGTAATTTTCATTCAACATGCATTCAAAATTTGGAATCTTTCTTGAAGTTTGTAGATGCATTTAATGACTTCCAGTTTTGAATTTCTGCAATTCTTATATTTATGTACTTGCTTAATTCTTAAGTTAGGTTATGTAAATGCAAATCATTTTTAAAGGCTTCCTTGTGTGGGTCTTCATTCATGCTTATGATGTTGTTTGATCTTCATGAATTAGGAACCTATATTTTGACTCTCTTGTATTTGCACTGGTTCACTTTAAACTCTTGTTGCTCCATTAAACTTAATTATGTTTCATTCTTGTAATATTTTGAACCTTGTAAGGCTTGATATCATTAAGATATCACTGGAAAATGTGTCTCATGACTATAATCTTTGATTATATTTGAATATTGATAAGTAATTTTAGTTGAAAAGTTGAAACTTGTGCTTTCACTTTTATCTCTTCTCGTTCGAACTTATATTTGAGTCTAGACTTGGATCATTTAGCTTTGTTTCTAAGTTAGAAATGTCACCCTATCTTTCATAATAGCTTTTTTCTCATGAATTTGTACTACACAATATCATAATCAAGAGTTTACTTGAACAGTAACATGATTATTCTTTAATGTGAGCCCTGAAAATTGTTAAGTTCTCTTGATTCAATGTTGTACCTTTTAATGCAATATGTTTCCTTTGATAAGATATAAAATTTAAATCATTCATGTGCTTATTTTAACTTATGATTTGTACTCTATACTTTTCCCAAGTTATGCAACAAAATGCATCTTCTTTGAAATTTGTACCTTCATTCTTATTTGAGTGGAAAATATGAATACTTGTACTTTTGTATCTTGATCATTGTGAAATACATGAATGAATTCTTCTCTTGTAGCCTTGAATATTGTTATGTACTGAAAGCAATCTGTACCTATTAGTACAAAATTTAAATCATGAATTTTTTTATCTTTTGTTGCAACCTATACCTACACACTTAAACAAAATAGTTAGAAAATAATAGGCTTTTGGCCTCTCTTATGTTCCATAGTCTTTTTCTTTTCTCTTTCTTCTTTTGTAGTGATTTTGGGAATCATATGTGATACTGTAGATATTGCTTTCTTAAATCTACATTTGTCTCTGATGTACCTTATGCTTCTGATATTTAATAAATCCATTTACATGTAGTTAGACAGTACATGAGTACAGATCAAACCCTGAGCTCTCGACTGATGTTATTTTTCTTTTATTTTTTAGGTACATTTGTAGGTGCTTACTACATGGATAAAAGATGGAGCTAGAACTGGAGACAAGAAGATTAGAAGAAAAACCCAAGGCAATGATGGGTTTCTTCTATACTCTTTTACTTTTAAATTTATGCACATGTACTTCTTTCTTCAATGTAGTTATGAGTTACATCCCACGTCTTGTGTGGGAAACATTGAATATCTACATGAATAAATAACATTAATTTTTGTAACTGAGTTGTATAATTCTTTATGCATTCATATTTTATGATGGATATTGATTGTATAATTAAATAAACAACTCAATCACATAATTAAATGTATTTAAACATGTAAAAATAATGAGTTTTGAGGTACCTGTAACTTAATAATGAACTCACTTTTATGTAAACTACAAATTTGTTTGTTTTTCCTGAATTTAACATTTCACCTAAAATGTGATTCCCACCTTCATCAAGGCAATGCATTAGTCCTTTGGGGATTTTGTGTTTCCTTGCTAAAGAAAAACATGGAATGGTAATCTATGTGAGGTGTTACATTTTGTAACAGGACACATAGCTATAGATTGCATGTAGTTAATCAATTGTTACAACTGAAAAACACAATAAAATTGTAATGCATCCCCCTAGTTAGGTCCATTTCATCAATTCCTTCCATCGTAAACAAAGTTTCAAGTTGCCCATTTTTGCACGATTGTAAAAATTTTCAACAAGTCCTTCAACATATTTTGCTTCCACAACATATTGAAAGTAATTTCATCACACTTCCTCCTCTACTCCGATTAGATCCATCTCGTCCAAAAGGTCATAATTATGATGAAAACTTCCATTATAACTATCATCAATGCGTAGGGAATTCTACATATCATTATTTCAAACTTCGTAATCTCATTCAAGATCTAATCCGAATGGTAAAATTGAGCTTCCAAATCCTATAATTTCTACCCTTGTCAATGATAATCATAAGCTCAATATATTTAAGAATCCGCTTCCAAAACATGATAAAAGGTGGTTGATTCCTCAACTAAGCATACATATTGGGCAATGCCTCCTCCTACATTGTGGGTTCTTGATTTCCTAGTTTCTCATACTAACACTTCTCCACTAGTTATTTCTTTCTTTGACCATGATTATCATGTGGAATTTTCTTCTAATCACTTACACGTTAGTGCCTCTATCGTATATATCCCTATCAATAACACTAAGGTTGATCCATCATGACTCATCAACCCATGTTCTATTTCACTTCTAGCTACTATTGGCTATCCACTTTCCCAAATTGCATATACGATGAACAATACCTATGGTGTTGTTAAGGTTCACATTATAGTCGCTTGTCCGAATATGTTAGTACCCTTCCTTGTGTGACAAAAAATCAAAGGGTGTGACATGCTCTTAGGCCTCAATTGGATTTGCAAGTCTAATTCTATCATCTCCATGAATCATTTACATCTAAAATTCATTCACAATAATCAATTCATTTCTATCAATGGTGTACCTCCATCTACTCCATGGTTGCAATCTCCTCTCATGGTTTCCAATGCATCACCTAGTCCATCTAGTATGCCACGACCTCTAGAACCTAAAGCACAATCTACTCCTATCTCACCTTATCACACATGACCTATGCAGTCTCATCACTATGCTAGTCTAGTACATCAGTATAGGCCCATCGCTAGGACGACTCCTATATCTAGACGCACTTCATCACCTCATTTCATCCCACGTAGATTTCCATCATCGTTGTGATCTACTTCACATAAGTCTTCATCACCTACACATTTTTTTGCACTTAGGTATCCATAATATACTCATTAGTCACATGCATATATACTTCACTCACCTACACAACATCTATCTCATATACCACCACTCTTAGAGCATGGTCACACACCTTCATCACCGCAAGCATCGGGTAGAGGACCTTCATCCTTTACTTTTATTAGATATCTCATTCATCAATACACACTTGAGGGATTTACACCTAATTATCCCCCAACATCAAGATGTTTCTTATAGTCACATCATTTTTCACCTCAATTTTAGCATATTCATCTTCACACATGTTTGCATCATCATTTCTAGATGACGCACTCTGTACTATAGTTCACACTTGACCGTTAACGGAATCCTATACACATGAACCTTACACAATGTATGATATATACTACACATTACACACTAAACACTTCACACATTCATATCCTTTTATGCAACATCTAATATATGCATTCATGACATATCATTCTGATATCTACTCCTCCATGTGGTCATTACCCTATGACACACTCTCATTCTACGGTCCATAGTTGACTTCTAAGGGTATAAATATCAAATGGACCTCATCAAACTTACACAATCAATCAAACAATATATTTCTCATACCATGTGACATCCCTAACTAGTACCTTATTCACTCATCTCATGATATACGATTTATGCTACATCATCACGCTTTCTAACATCCTATTCGCTCACCTACTGATATATGCTTTAGGCTAAATCATCACCTCTTCTCATCCTTATGCCTCATTCAATATCATTTGCACATCATCATTCTACAATCAACACTCCACACTTTATTCATCAACTCTTTTTAACACATGACAACACATCATTCAGACCATTTCCCGATGATGCACTCTCATTTACGGTTCATTCTTGACTACACGAGGGGAATTAAAAATTAACCTCATTGCATACACATACATCCACTCAGGGAACATGTTTCCCTATCATTCAATCTAAATTCCATTCTTCCCCATTCACAAAGATAATGCATATCTTGGTTGCATTTATTCTTTCTTAGTTATGCTTTTACATGCTCTCTTTGTTACACATGCTAGATAGATATCATGTATTTCATTATATTTATCATACACACATGTATGTTTTCTTTCATGTTAGTTGTGATCACATATTTTTATAGATATATACATGTAGCATGGATGTTTGGCGCCTTACCTAGTACCAAATCCCCCATAGTGGCTCTGGTAACATCCACTTTCGTACACTACAAGTGCTATCATTTCATTTTGTTTCATAGCACATTACTTTATCATATTATAAATGCCTTGACATAATTTTTATCTTTCCAACATGCTAACGAGTGCTTCATCAGCAGCATCTATTTTGTAGGACTATTTTCTTTCATGGTTGTTTGATACACTTTTTCCTTTTTACTTGTCATTGTTTGTGGGATTTTCCTATGTCTTGTTTTTCCTCTTATTACTTTTGGCCACTACAGCCTTGATTATATTTCAACATCGTGAGTGATGTCCCATGTTTGCAACCCACTTTTCACAAGATACATTGTTTTTTTCTTGTGTTTTAGCTTACACATTGTCTTCTTAGCTTACATTTTGTCTTATGCATGCATGTTTGTCTTTTCTTGTACTAACACTTGTTTTTTAACCACTTTGATTGCATGTACTTTGGTTTCTACCAAGAATATTCCCTTCCCCAAGGGCACAGTTTCATCACAGGTCGATCCTCTTTTGGGTTGCATGCTTCTTCGGTGACGTCACATGCACCCCAAACAAGGGGGCATCATTTGGGTGAGTCAGTCACCCCAAACAACGTTATACATAGCATGGTATTGTTACAACATATTTTTATTTTTGATAAGGCTTAGATTCAAACTTGGGTCCTTAGCATGGTGGACTTTCCTAGATTCCTCAAACCAAGAGGCAATTACACAACGATTGGTATTTCATCATAGTCTATAGAACTCCATACAAAATGGATTTTATAGGGTGGATAGTACTTAGCACATAGTTTATACACACCATCTGCAATGGTGTTCTACATAGCAGGAAGTAGTTAAAGGTTTTAGGATGACACTAGACTATTCTCACTACACTTCTTCCATTTCATTGGTGTGAGATCTCCCAAAACATTCATGCATCAACATCATCTATAGGATCCTTTTCTACACCCTTTTTCATCACGGATCAAGTGCACGTGTTGCTTTTTTCACACTTTCGGTGTTTTTGTACATACTTTCCTTTTTTACATATTTTGATCAAATACATGTGTATTTGACTACTTATTCATATTCTCTTTTGCAAGTCTATCCGTATGGAAAGCAAAGAGTCAACATCGACAATGAAAACATCACACCAACAATTACATCAACATCAACAATAGGTACATCATGACATCTACACATGTGTTTCCGCCTAGGTTCATTTTCATCACTCTTTTCACTTTCTCCTCCTTAGCATCCACACTTCACGTTTTTATCGTTCCACACTTTATCTATTCCCTTGGCATACTTTTAATCATTGATCTATATTGTTATTAGGTATGCATATCTATCTACTTTATTTTACCGATCCTTCCACTCGCCAACATAAATTAGGGGAAAATATAGACACAAAATCACATACTTTGGGTAACTATATAGTCCTAATGACATACTACTATTCATATGATTCCTAAGTAAGAAAAGTACTAATTAACCCATGTTTTTGGCCACCTTTAGTTTCTTTCTATTGCTAATTGCAATATTATACCCTTACTTTCTCGATCTCCTTTTACTCTTTAGCATTTGTTATCTTAGAAACCAACACCTAGCTAGAACGCCGATGTCAGGTGCCCTCATCCCCTTTGGGCACCCCTTTCCTCTTTGTACTTTACTCACACTTTGTGGGTCCTTTGTAGCCATTTGAACATCTTATATTTTTGGTAGTTGGCCTTTTCAAGGTTAATTATGAAATTCAAGAAAAGGAATCATATAAATATAAAGGTATACGATCATAATAAAGGACCAAGCACTAAGAACTATCTATCACAACCTAAGGTTGCATACATCAAGGAATCTAAGAGCTCGATCGCATCCATCTATCTCCATCACAAGGTACACAAGGGTTGGTTTTCTGCATCACACTTCATAGGAGGGAATTTCATTCTATTCCATGCACACATTTATTACATTCTACATCTAGTTACTTGCTCGCTATCCAAGTGCGACATACACATGAGTAAACTAAGGCATAGTTCCTCACACACACACATAACTACATTGGTTCTGAGATGTAGTGAAACACTCTGTTGTAAGTTCACCATTGTGATAGCTGAGGACATTATGACCCCTCATTTTGCATCTTTCTTTGTTAGGATTTGATGTCTATGTAAGGGTTTTATAGGTTCATTTTTATTTCAAGTTTCTAGCAACCTCAATGATCTTAGTGTGACCTCGAGTGACCAAAGAAGACTAAAGTCGAACACCTTAAAACAACTTGAAGAAGGTTTTCTGAGCATTTACGCAAACCAAGGTACCTCAAACATATCTAGGGTATCCATGTGTGCCCCTATCCCTCTCCGTACGTCCCAGTCTAGCCTATCTTTCCAAATCTACATTTTTCTGAGCTTTGATGCGACGTTTAGTGCTTCATCTTTTCCATTTTTCCAACTCTATGCATTCTCCAGAAATATGTGAATCAACTAAGGATTCTTACCCTCTCTTTGCACTTGGGTTTTTGCTTTATTGCTTAGTTTTCTTGGGTATTTATTTTCATACTTAATTTTTATTCATTTATTATTACAATAGCATTCAGATTAGGCTCATTTTTTTACATTTTAGCTTAATCAAATTTCATACATACACTTGCTTGGTATTATATATTCAATAACATTCACATTCATTGTACTTATATGTTTCACCCACACGGACAACTAATTGGACTTGAATGTTGATCGAAAAGGTGGTTACGTTATTGTTGAAAAACACGATGTGTTTTTCAATAGTAACCTAAGCACGGTTTTAAACTAAGTGCATATTTTACTTCACTTCTAATTTTGTATACATATCCACTCACATTACTTCTATTTGAACTAAGAAATGGTTATACTCTATACAAAAATGTGTCATTTAATTGTGTTGGAGCCCCCATAACATCACCATAATATGTATTAATAGAATATGCATACCCTTCATCATAGTGAAAGGATCCCGCATGATGACTCGCCATCGCAGTAACACATCACAAAAAAATTTAAAATGGTGGCATGTATTTCCATCTTCTCTCGACAAAGATGGGGCACACCATTTAATGATCATTTGAAACATGTTTAATCCAAAATACCCACATTTTTTCCTATTCCTTCTTATGAACGATTATTTGAACTCAATGACAGCTTGTTTTCTACATAGAATGCACTTATCCCCATCCAAAAAATGTTACAAACACATGTATGCCCATGGAAAACCCATCTTTGAATAATCGAGAAAAGCATATTGGCATGATTCTTAGAGCAACATGCATCAAAAGGTGGTTCAATGTAACCAATGTTAGATTTGATCCATTCACCATCTCAACTCCCCAACGTGTCAAATAGTGCACTCGATATGGAAAACATAAAAAATGTATAGTATACATAGAAAAACATTTTCTGTAGAAACTCTATATAGAAAATAGAGTTATGTTCCCTCCAATTAAATTACTAGCATCTTTCTTTATAATTCCAGGAGATTAAATATCGTTATATGTATAATACAAAGTATATTTAAATTTGAGCAGTATGTTGAGAAACTGAAAAAAATCACAAGACACATGCCCTAAGAAGAATGCTTAAATATAGAAAAATGGGATAGGTATAATCTCTATACAAAATGGATGGATCCCCATCCAAAAAACATGTATTCCCATCCCAAACCAAATTAATAGTTGATGGCTTACAATACATTAAATGGAAATAATGTGGTTATGTTATTGTTGAAAAACATTATGTTTTTTTACTAGTAACCTAAGAAAATTTTAAACATATTTACATTATTACATTTGGTTGCTAATTAGTACTCAAATCCACTCATGTTCATTGTATTTAAACATCCAGCTTAGGGCATATTTGTTGTGATTATGTCCAACGGATTTCATAAAAAAATTATTTTTATGTTTGACAAAAATGTATTCCCTATACTTGCAAGGGCTGAGATGACTTACATCTTTCATTTCACATTTATTTTATTCCCATCATATAACTGTAAAATAAAAGTGTGCTTATGTTATTGATGCATAACAATCACTGAAATTAACCTAAGCATGGTTAGAAGTTACAACATTTATTCATTTCCTAGCCATTCTGAATTCAAAACCACTCACATTGGTTACATTGGTTATATTTAAGCATCCTGTAGAGGGCATGTTTCTTGTGGTTTTGTTCAAACACTCCATGAAATACTTAATTACCCATCTCAAATATAATGGGAAAAACAAAAAGGGGAATGAAAATCATAGGTCATCTCAAGCCATGCAAGTATAGGGAAAACGTTTTCATACAAATAATTTATTTGGGTGAAGAAATATAGGCTAGAAAAGTAAATAGATCCCTTGCAAGTAAACACTTTGGGGATATGCCTTGAACAAACTCACATGAAACATGCCCTAAGAAAGACACTTTGTATTCTAAATTACAGAGATGGTTTTTACTTTTTCTAATAATTTTTTAAGCTACAAGATTCTAAGTTGCTATTCAGGGCATGTTTCTTGTGATCTCATTCCAGAAATTTTGTAAAACTATCAACTTACAAGGTCTTTGTTTATATGTCTCTCTGTTTACCCCAAAATGATAATGGTGCACATTTTCCCTATGTTTCATAGAGATGCCAAGATAAAAATATCAACCAATTTTTTATGTCATGTGAATTTTTTCAAAGAAATTACATATATATTTTTAAAACTACACCAATAGGGCTTTGTTTTTGTGTAAAACTTGAAGCAAGAAAAACTAGTTACTTTGTAGTAACAATATCATGGGAGAAACAAATCCCTACCTCACATAATGGCATGATGCATTCCTCCCTCATCTATCCAAAGAATATGGATTTCCAAATTGGTTCAATAGATTTTCTCATTTTGTGGCTTCCTCGTGACCATGAAACTAGCACAACAACAAACTATTTGCAACAAGGAATAGGAAAAACCACCGTTGTTTTAGGTTAAATAGGTTTCAAATTAGCATCAATAATTGTGCCCCATAGTGCCGAGAAAAGATAGACATACATGTCAAGCATTTATTATTTTCATGTGACATGTCATGGTCAAATTGATTCATTATTTTAGAGCCTTTTCCATGATAGTGGGTATGTATGTTCCATGCATAGATATTATGGTGATGTTATGGGGTTTCCATCATAGTTAGATAGTGCATTTTTAATAGAGTATAACCGATGGCTCTTTTGTTCTTTCTATAGTACCTAATCATTTACCTTAGCATTTTTATAATATTTCAAAGGTGTTCAAAGTGACTGAAATGAAAGATAACACATCTTTATGATCATGTAAGAAAATATTTATTCAAAAGGTGTGAACATGTATGTATATATATACACACATATACATACTATCATGAAAACAAAATTAGATAGGCCTCTTATACACAAAACTATTGCTACGTATAATATCATTTAACTAGGAACTTGACTATTTTAATCATTGCAAATAAAATTTCCATAAAGCATTTCTTCATTTCCATACGTCACTTGATTTGTAGTTGTCATTTAGGGACCTTCAGTTAGAGTAGGTATTTACCTTATCTCATGTTCACCTAGGTACTTTATTTACCTTTATTGTATTTATCCTCGCCCACTTATGTGTGTGGATATTTATTTTTATTTATTTAGATATTAGGGGGATATTATCTAGTTGTTAGGTATAGTTCTTTCCTTGATCTATGGTATTGACTAGGTCCTTGATGTCTAGTTCACTCCTAAATTTATGGTCTTTATTAGTTCTTTTATGTCTAGTTCTTTCCTTGATTTATGGCTTGATCTACGACCTTGATTGGTTCTTAGATTTTTATTCCTTACCTATATAAGCAAGGCCCATTCTCATTGTATTTCATTGAGTTCTATAATAATATATGATATTGCTGCTCATTTTTTTGTAAATGTTTATGTAAAGTTATTCTAGCAAAAAAATTTCATCTTATTGATCGTTGTGTTTGATTAACATTTATGTTCTTGGCTTGTACGATCCGGTTATCATTCCTTTCATGGTATCGTGAGCTATAGATGATGTAGACATCCATCTATGCCGAAAAAGAGATATTTGCAGTCAAAGTTTGTATTAACAATTGTACTTTTTGGGTGCATTCTTTTATCCATTGGATATAAGTGTGTACCTTCTAGATGCATTATTTTACCCTCTAGATATTTCTGTTTTGGATGCAATCTTTTATCCACTAGATGCAGATCTATACCCTCTAGGTGCATTCTTTTATCCATTAGATATAAGTGTGTACCTTCTAGATGCATTCTTTTACCCTATGGATATTTCTATTTTGGATGCATTCTTTTATCCACTAGACATAGATCTGTACCCTCTAGGTGCATTCTTTTATCCATTGGATATAAACGTGTACCTTCCAAATGCATTCTTTTACCCTATGGATATTTCTATTTTGGATATAGTCTTTTATCCACTAGACGTAGCCATGTACCCTCCGGTGCATTCTTTTACCCTCTAGATATTTATGTTTTGGATGCATTCTTTAATCCACTAGACATAGATCTATACCCTTTGGGTGCATTCTCTTATCCATTTGATATTGACGTGTACCCTATGAATGCAATGCTTTACCCTTTGGACATTTAGGTTTTGGGTGCATGCTTTTATCCTTTGGTCACAAGCTTGTATCATGCAGAGGGACTCTTTTACCCTTTGGACATTTGCATGTCAAGTGTACCTTTTAAAAAAACATCAACATTAAAATATTATTTTAATAAAAACCTTCTAGAGCTCATAACTTTTGATCCGTAGCTCGGATTAAGGTGAATTTTTTTAAATTATGTATTTTTTTGAGATCTACGCATTGGTGAAATTTTTATACACATATTTCAAATGTAAAAGGTAATGTTACTCATACACTCAATTATAAAGTGACAAATTTTAGAGGGTTTTATAATCACTTGTGAACGTAATTTCGGTTGAGCGTGATGTCCTAAACTTTTGGGTGTTGCATTCTTGTATCTATGGGTGTATACATTTATATCTCTCTTATTTTTTGAGATATTTTGGATCTATTTTTGTTACTTTTTTTGGTGTGTTAATAGTCTCTCTTGTGGGGATCTATTTTGGTGAAGCCAGTGTTAGTTTATCGTTGTTTGAGTAGTTAATTTTGGCAACTTATACAGATACATGTGATGTCACTCTACTCATTCAATAGTATGGGAGGGTGTGGTGTTGATACTACTTCTTCGGGTTTTGTGTCCTTGCCTTGTTACCTTGGCTTTTCTTGGATCATGGAACTCATATTTATTTGGATATTGTGTTCTTGTCTTGTTTCCTTGGTTATTATTCTTGGATCGTGACACACCTATTTATAGCAATTGATCTTGCTTCTTCATATTTTGTGTCCTTGCCTTGTTACCTTGGCTTTTCTTGGATCGTGACACTCCTATTTATTTGGATCTCATGTCCTTGCCTTGTTGCCTTGGTTTTTCTTAGATCGTGACACACCTATTTGTAGCAGTTGATCAAATTATGTTTGGTGTTTTTTTACATTTTTGACATCACTTTATTGATGATCCTTGCATGGATCTATTATATCAAGCCGAGTGTCGCTTGTTTTTGAGTTATATGATCAAGGAGTGGATTCAAACCATAGTGCACACCACACTTCTTCAGCATTGTATGATTTTTTGGATCCGTCCTTCTTAGGATATCTTGCAGCAGGATTTTTCTCTCTGTACTTTGTTATTACTGGTTTTGGGTACCTTACGGTGTCCAATTTTCTTAGTTATTGTATGTGGGTACCTCATCAAGCCTTATTACTAGGACCCACCTTCTTTTTTTTCCCACCACAGCTATGCTTATGGGAGGGTGTTATCAGTAGGTTATTATTTATCCTTTTATTTATTTATCGTGATAATTCTTACACTTGTGTTTTCCCTACACTTGTTAGGTTAGCTTGCTTAGGTTTACTACTTGTGTGGATTTAGCTTACTAGTTGTGTTGAGTTAGCTTCTCAGTTATGTGGAGTTAGCTTACTAGTATTTTGGAGTTAACTTAACTACTAGTATCAGTTAGTGGGAGTTCTTCACCATTGATTTAGGTAATAGTTGCACTTCCCTCCTCTTATATGTACATCTTTCTTATTGATTAATTCAAGTCATTGTATTGTAATGTATTGAGAATTATGGTTTATGATGGATTTCCATATATGGTATTTTAGCACTTTCATGGAAAAGCAACAAAGGCTATTGCACTTTCATCTTTAGAGGCGAGTACAAGGCAGAAGTTACAGTGAGTCACAGATTCTTTAGCTTCGATAGTTATTAACGGAGTTTGGATTCCCTAGATTCACCAAATATACTTTGGTGTGACAACCAAAGTGCAATTCACATTTCTCGCAACCCAACCGAGCACCAACAGTACTCAAGCATAATGAGATATACATCCACTTCATTCATCAAAGACATTCGTGATGTAATTCTTTACTGGGAGTACATTTCGACTTAGCAAAGAGATTACATACATCTTTATGAATCCTTTTGTATCACCTCGCTACCTTGCATTGTGTGGAATGCTTGGGGTTTCAGAATTTGTTCTTAGGGAGTGTTCGTGAGAACATCTTCCTTCTTATTCTTTCTCTTTCCTTCTAGTAGTAGGATACTTTTCTTCTTTTGGTTCAATATTTCTTCATGGATATAGCATACATGAGTACCTCATTAGGCCTATTTGTCAGACTCATACCGTGGACATGCCACTTTTTTTTTTCCCCTAGCTTCACTTGAGGGGGCGTTTGAGTAGGTATTTACCTTAGCTCATGTTCACCTAGGTACTTTATTTACCTTTATTGTATTTATCCTCACCCACTTATGTGTGTGGATATTTCTTTTTATTTATTTAGATATTAGGGGGATATTATCTAGTTATTAGGTATAGTTCTTTCCTTGATCTATGGTATTGACTAGATCCTTGATGTCTAGTTCTCTCCTAAATCTATGGTCTTAACTAGTTCTTTGATGACTAGTTCTTTCCTTGATTTATGGCTTGATCTATGACCTTGACTGGTTCTTAGATTGTTATTCCTTTCCTATATAAGAAAGGCCCATTCTCATTGTATTTCATTGAGTTCCATAATAATATATGATATTGTTGCTCATTTGTTTGCAAAGTTTTATGTAAAGTTATTCTAGTGAATTGCTTTCATCTTATTGATCATGGTGTTTGATTAGCATCTATGTTCTTGGCTTGGTACGATTTGGTTATCGCCCTTTTACCTCCAAAAAATCCATCCTCATCCTAGTTTGAAAAACAAGGCTAGCTTGACACCCAATTCTCAAGAAATGAATTCCATCCCCCGATCACCCTTCTCAACCATTCAATAATAATATGTTTTTGTTCACGGTCTTCCATATCTACACTCTACAAGATCATATAAATGGTTTGTATGCATAGATAAAGGACCTACAAGATTGGAAATAATATTTTTATGCTCGGTGAATAAGAGACTTTGAACACATTTTTCCATCTACCTCGTATACTTAGGATCTAATAGAAATGCCTTCATCAATTTAGCACTATTCATCTCCTCCACTTCATCAATTTTTAAGCCACTCAAATCATCACAAAGGTTAATTAAGGCTTTTGAGTTCCCTAAGAAGTACTTGAGCTAGTGCCTTCTCTCAAATTTTAAAATTTTAAATTATAATGGAATTATAACACATAATTAAGGTTAAAATATATTCTTTCTTACTTTTACAATAAGTAAACTATCGATGATGTCATTATAACTTATCATTGTAGTAATTACACATTTAATCTAGTTTCACCCATTGTTGACATTAAACTACTTTTTACTCTTGTTAGTGTGGAAAATGTTCTCTCAAAACTACAGCTTTCCAAATGTAAATACAAGGAAACATTTTTCTTCAACATATAGACTTGGGAACATAATGTCCAAACCACTACTTCTTAAATATTTTGACATTGATGATATGTTTTATCGTGGCATTTTCTATTACCCATTTCAGATCGTGATCTATAGTGAATTACCCATCTATGGCAGTTTAGTAATAATATTTTTTATTGTTATCTTCTTATATGTCTTCTCATGCCTTATAGATTGTTATTATTTATTCTTTCCATTAACATTAGTAGTTGAATAAGTTTTCTTATATTCATCACTAACTATATTTGGATAGAAATTTTTATTTGATGTACTTACAAATATATTAATTTTTTACCTTTTCCAAAAATTATTTTCTCAATTTATTTATTTTTTTCAAAATTAATAACTCGATTTTGCTAATTTTATCCATTTAAAAAAATTTACACAAATTATGAAACAAAAATATTTTTCTCAAAAATATCAAAAGAAAACAGGAAAATGAAATCCAAAAATATAAATTAAATGAGAAAATACTTAAACAAAAGAAGATATTATTAAGTAGAGTAATGCCTATAATACTACGCTAAAACTACTTGAACAATAATAGCGTTGATCATTAATGATTGTAATTTGTTTAAAATATTATTGAGAGGAAGTTTCTTTCGCTCAACATATATAATGGTAATCATTATTAATTTATTAACATATTTTAACATGTATGTGTGTGCGTGTGTGTGTCTATGTGTGTCTATGGTAATCATTATTGAACTATATGGAGCGATCAACTCAAAGTATGGGCAATAGAGAGTCCTTTCTCTACCTTTACCTTAGGCAACTGCCTAGGTTTTCTAGGGTTTAATCCACCATTGAATCATCCCATGAACCTAGATTCTCATAAAATGTTTTCTAACCCTTCGATCAATGTCATTTCAAATATTTCATCCAGTAATTCCCCGATTATTGTGCAACAAAAACATTTCCCTTCCCTATTCATGGCTTGGTAAGGGGTCTTAGCTCCATTTTAACATGATTCATTCCATCCTAAAAGGAATTACATTATAATTATACATTCGGTTTGTCCTATATTGGTAGATGAAATGAAAAAACTACCTATCAAATTGATTTTTATTTCCCATGCACCAAGAGAGATAGAAATACATTAGTAAATCCTAACATCCCCATCACCGTCTATGATGTACACGAGTGAGCTATGAGCTCATTTAGAGTATTAGAGATATTATACTACTCTACTATTAATGTTTAGGATACAACCTATCTATGTGGGTTATTATAATTTAGTTGCGTGGATCACTCATATCCATCTAGATCTATATGAGAGGTATAGAATTTGTCTAGATACATTAGACACATTAATGTTTTTATCTCTTTCTGCACCTCAAAATTTGGATATAGTAGATTGGAATGAGGTATATGAGGAATGGAAAAGAATGAAATCTCGTAGACCTCTTCCTTTGAGTAATGCAAGTTGAATATGTAATTACTTTGTTGAATCTTGATTATTTTATTTAACTACCTTTCAAAAATTTTGGTTGATTGTTCAATATTTAATAATTTTGACAATTTTTCATATTTATTTTATATAAAATAATCAAATATATATAAAGGTAATTAAGATTTTCTTTTTTCAATTGAAGGGAAATCTATTTTTTAATCTGTCAGTTATGAAGGGTCAAGCTTAACCTAGCCTTTCAAATTAAAGTATGGGGAGCCCTTCAAATTTGATCATTGATGGTGACATGAAACAAATAAAAAGAAACGTGGTAAGTACGTGTGAGCTATTCTCCCGTATAATTTTCTTATTTTCTCACACAAGATAGTGGGAGGATGGGTCAGGGAGGAATATATTTTTATATACCAAGTCCAACTATGTTCACATCAACATATGTAGCAATACGCCCCATTGGTATTACTCTTTTGTTATTTTTTGAATATCTTTATGCCAAGCTTGATATCTCATGTGTAGCTAACATTGAGGATTCAACCAAAGCCTACTCGAGCCATTGGTATCTACTCAATTTTCCTAGAAAATACTCACTTTTAGATGCTCCTAAAGACATTATATATCATATTCATGTGCTTCATTCTTCCTTTCATATAGATATTTTCGACAATTCTATGTTCATAGCAATTCTCAAGATCTGATCATTCTTTATACTTCAAGTTTTGGAGTTTAAGTTCATCTTCAAGAGAAAGGAGAAAATTGAGAGTACATTACTTATGTACGAACGTGCACAAATATTTACTTCCATGTGTAAATATGCATGACAATACTAGCTCTTTTTACCACGTGGAAATTGTGAACATGAGTAAGTTAGGAAAGCTATGAAAATGAGGTTTGAACACTAAATAAACCCCAAATATTTTAAAAAATCAACTATAAACCATTAAGATAAGAGATAAACCAGAGCTACTCCCATGTATGCATCATAACTTTGAAATAAACATCAAACTAACATGTATACTACTCTCTACTCTTTAAGAGCTACTAAAATTTAAACCTATCAAGATCCTAGTAATCGAATATGATTGTTTGATATGGCCATCAAGATTTCAAGAATGGAATTTCACCATTAATGGAGAAAGAAAGAGTTGGAGATGCAATGATAATGATGATAGCTCAATAGAAATGAAGAAAATCTCTATCCTAGAAAAATTCTATAGTTTAGCCCAAAGAAGGAGAAGTGTTCTTAGAAAATGACTTGGGGTAGGGGTCTATTTATAGTTTTCTAATTTCAAGAAAGGGATGTTTTTGATGCATGTGGGATAAAAGGTAAGTCCAAAAATCACTTTAGCAAGTCAAAGTAAGATTTGACTAGGTTTAGAGGCTAATTAATCTTGAGGATTAATTAGGGGTCCCAAATAGGCTTAGGTAGCTTTCTGGGAGCATCTAGAGAGGGTTTTGATATTTTTTCAAAGCATTAGAAGTGGGAGTTAGCCAATGAGAAGATCCATTAGTCAACTATAGGATAAGAGTCTTAATCAACATATAATGGTCAATTAAGAGGAATTGAAGGGAAAATGAGCCTAATTGACAAAGTGTCGTCAATTTGTAGGGAGTAGAATAGTTAGTGTAATGTTAGGAATAATATTTCTTTGATCAAACTATAGGTGTCTACATTTTCCCCTCTTTGGGTGGCATAAGCTATGCCACTTCAAAGAAAGTAGACAAGCATAAACAAATAAAATTTTGAAGGAGTGGAAGAAAAATTAACATAATGAAGGTTTCCCCCTTGAGTGTCGATGGGGTGATGGAAGAGGTTAATTGACAATTGAAAAGAAGAAGGAAATAGATTAGAAGAGAGAAAATTCCCCAAGTGAAGGGGCATAAATAATGCAAAGAGAAGATTGGAAGGCGTATTAGTCTTGTGGAAACTAAGTATGAATTACCCATGAAATCTAATTCTCTTGCCTTCATTGGTGTTGCTCATCTTCCATGTCATACTAAATAATCAAGTTAATGAGGGATTTACTTATGTGAATGGTGAGGTACCAAACATTTGATATTTATATTGAGAGCAATGTGCATAAATGTAGAGGAAGAATGGAAAAGTTGAGTGTGATGGAGAGAGAAGAAAAATTAGTATGAAGAAGGGGATTGAGCTAAAATCCATCCATTTCCTTGTAAACAACTTATTTTTCATCATATTGTTAGTGATCTTCATCATCACCCTTATTAAAAATATAAGCATACGACAAAAAAGTGTAGAATGACATGAAAAGCCATAGTAAAAATAATTTTCCATTGCTAAAATACCAACTCCATGCAACATACAAAATGTAATGCAATGACGAGAAGTAAACAAGCTGATCTAACAGGGAAACAAGTACAAACACACATACTCAAACCAACAACGTTTAAGATAGTTGCACAAATGTTTTGTTATTGAGCTTTAGTTCCCAAATGTTTATGATAAATGACAAGGGTTAAAAATGATGCCCCAAGAAAGGATACATGTAAGGGGAATTGATGAAGGAAATAGGGTCCAATGAGAAAGAATTGTGCACTATGAAACTGTACTTGTGCAACTTGTTATGTCACGAGTATGACGAAGCAAGTAGTCTAGCTTTGTAAATGGTTATAGATCCGATGATCCATGAGTTGTATGTTTCAAAACATATGAAAACGCCAGGAAGATATGAGATGAATACCATGTTTGTGAGACAAATTTTAGTAGCGTATGATATTTTTACTAATTTTATCCATTTTTGAATTTTTACGATTTTTTGAACAATTTTATAATTTTTGGAAAATTTTGTTTTTTGCAATTTTTAAATTTTTTGATCACAGAGGAATTTAGGAAGTGGAAGATTTCCTAAAAGCATGAAAAATGCCCCAAGGAGAAGAATCGGCACCGTAAGCAAAACATATGCCCTACAGGTGAAAACGGATCAAAAATAATTATCACGATGGTAATAGAGGAAGTTAGAATGATCACGATGGTTAAATCACACATTTTGGTCATCGCGGTGGGTGAGAATGCATCACAAAGGTTAAAATGACCACATATACCCCTCTCGAGGGGGCAAAAGCATCGCAAGTAATTCATTTGATACCGACCCTTTGTTTTTTTACCATTTACCTTTGCTTTGACCCTTAGAAGAGATGGTGCGAGTTCAAAGGCATACGAGGCAAGCTAAAATTGTTCGAGAGTATGTTTTGGTTCTTAGCGATGGATCCTACATGAGTACCCTATCCCTCTCGGTCAATTTTAGCATTAAATTTCATTTAATTACATTTATTAGTGTCTAGGGGGTGATAATGCGTGTGTGTACCATTGGGGTGTGCATATGTTATCGGGGTGTGTATGCGCATGTGTTGAAAAATAGTAGATGCGCATGCACGCATGCGTTAGAAAGGGTGTGCATGTGTCCGAGGGAGCTAAAACAAGTATGCACGAGCACGCGCATACATCCCGGATGGCACGTATGCGCGAAGAAGAGTGAATATGGTTTACGTGTGCATATGCTAATATGTGAGCACATGCTAATATGTGAGCACATGTGCAACAACATAGGCGTATGTGTTACTTTGTGCATGCATATGCTGAAATGTGCGCACATGCATCGCCAAGGGCGCGTAGGCATCAAAAATGTGCTTTTGAACACTTAGAAGAAAAGGAATAGATTTTTGGAAGAATATAGAAGAATGTAGGAGATGTTTTTAAAGAACATAGGAAAAAATATGAGAAGATATATAGTGATGAATAGGTTAAGTATTAGTCGGTTAGATAGGAAGAAAATCTAACAAGTGTGTTGTTTGATTTTGTAGAGATAGCCACCTATTTTGCAAAGTGCGTATTTGATATGGCCATTTGGCCAACTTAGATGCTACCCTCTCATGACGCGAGAGGAAGTGTTTAGATATCACTCTATATGTGACAGGACTTAGCTTTGTGGCACACATGCCTCATATTACCGCGGATCATAGCCCTAGTCAAGCAAAGTGGCATAGTAAGAGACAATGATTCAGATTCCTAACACCGAGATGATGATTACACTGGAGGATTTTTGGAGGATCCTACGAGTCCTGATTGTAGGTAGTCCGATTAAGTATGAGATGGATGTGACACAACTTACTCGACAACCCGATTTATATTTTTGGTCATGATGAGATACCTCGATGAGGTATGACAGTTCATATGCATCACAGTGCATTACAATCTAAGATTACATCATGTGTCATCCTATCTCATGGCTCTTTTCAATAGCATTCTAGTCGCGATAAGACAGTACATCATTCCCTATAAGTTTGATTATAGTGATCTATGGTCTACTCAAAGGAGAGCACTATTGTTGGGGCCAAAGGCATATTGGCGCATTTATACTAGGATCTTCACTTGATTACCTATTACCATCATAAGATGATGGATCCAATGACCCTTTTGTAAATTTGGGCTTGGGACCACATAGCTATTAGTCACCCTACATGAGCTTTGTGAGATCAAGCTCCATATGAGCCCTCAATTTTTGGTTGGGCTCCCATTGGTGATGACGTTTGATGTCATATGGGAGATACATACTTCTATCACTCGATCCTTAGATGATATTCAGCAATATATGTTCACTGGAGTCCCTATAGACATTATCAAAGGGCCGAGGATGGAAGGGAGCTTGGTATGTGCATTGTTGAGCACGTTATGTTGGGCAGCTATGGATATATTTGTGAGTAATATAGGATTGACAGAGTACAATGGAAGCTTGGGGATATACAGGATGTGCCCACTGAAATGTGGTATAGACGATGAGCCAAGGAGACATTTGATATTGGACCTCAAATCAGACCATGGAGAGCTAGGGACAGCTTTGATTAGATGGTTCCTCTAGTATGGGCTCCTCTTGAAGAGATCAGATATCTAGATTATACAAAGCAGCTTATGCAAAGCATGATACCCTATATTTTTTCCTACACAGCTTTACTATTCCATAGGCCGGATGGGATGCCAAGTGCGTCCGCCAAGAGAGAAACTTCCCTATAGAGGGAGAGGACGATGGGGGCTCAAGAAAGTAGTGCAAAGGAGGATGATGGTGGTGATGATGATGGAGATGATGGACATGAGGGGGTGATGGAGGTGGTGGAGGTGGATAAGGACAAGGCCATAAGAAGGCACATGACCACGAGCAGCACAAAGAGTACCCGTACATGTACATATCCTAATGGCTCGAGATAGGTATGTGGGTGGAGTTAGACATTCCTCTGGTAGGTACATCCACCGGTCCATGTACAATAGCCTCAATCGTAGATTCATATTGTTACTCCACCGCACAACCCTAGAGGAGATGGAGGAGATGGATGGGAGACTCCACCACATAGTCCTAGAGGTGGGGGATGGGAGCAGATCCCACAGGTGTGGTAGGTGAGCTAGTTGTATTGTAACAACAGCTACATCATGTCATAGTGGTACAGCTAGTTGCAGGTCATCGCAGAGCAAGATAGGATTATTCTTTAGAGGGACCAGCAATGGCTGATAGGACACAACTCCAAGCCGAGCGAGACTAGTTATCAACTCAATTACAACATGTTACAAAGAAAGCCGATTAACTCCAGTCCTCGTGAGAGATTAGTTGTGTGTCATTGGGACATAGACACAAGCAGTCACTATGGAGCGAGATCAGCTCTGAGATGAGAATATAGTGGGATAGGCTGAGATTGCTATACTTTTTACTAAGATAGCCTCATTCTGATGCATTAATGGATTCGCAGTGACACCACGTATGCACAAGGATTTGGAGACAACCGAGGGGAAAGAATATTACTACAAATATTTATATTATGAGATTATTCCATAGGTCTAGAGGGCACCCAACTAGAGTCGCAATCAAGTAGATCTGTGAGATCATGGAGACCATCGAGTATCAAGTAGATCGGTTGAGCAATGGTTAATTCACCACAAGGTAGCATTCGGCAAGCAGGTTCCACAGTTATGGGTCCTCCTCCATGTCGCAAGCCACCTAGTCCTCATGAGAGATCGAGTCATACATGATGCATTTTGGGTGTCTCACATAGATGTATGTTTTTTGAGATAGATGTCTCATTATGAAGGCTCATTTTTACGACAGATGTATATGTATCATTTTTTACTATGCCTTATAAGAAAGGCTCATTTTTATTCATGCCTCTGATGGCATATTTTGCATCTAAATATATGTACCGAGACACATTGTATATGGACATTTGATTCTAACATGTTATATGATTATGATGATGGTTATTGACTTATTCTTGATTTTTTTTTATGATTTTGCATCATATGTTCCTTGTTCCATGAGATAGCATATAGATGATATCACATGTTTTGATGAGATGTTTCATATTCTAATAACCACATGTTGTATGAGATATCGTAGATGATATCATGGTGTTTATGATTATCCACATTTTTATTATGTTATATCTTCAAGGAGGGATAGAAAGCAGTCCCTCTTGCCCCTCTTGGCGATATTATATGGACGTAGCTTAGCATACATAATTAATTTTCATGTGTATGATGATGTAGCTTAGATTTTATTTGAGATATGATGATAGAGGATAGAGGATAGAAGATAGAGGATGGATGATGGATGATGGATGATGGATGATGGATGATGGATCATCGATCATCGATCATCGATCATCGATCATCGATCATCGATCATCGATCATCGATCATCGATCATCGATCATCGATCATAGATCGTGGTTGATATATGATATATGATAGATGATATGTGTTATGATGACAACAAATTATACAACACAAACAACAAATACAACTTAATCAAATCTAACTAACACAACACAATTATATACAAGTATGCAAGATAAAATGAACTCAATGCCTATGTACAACAGATTAAAGTAACACTTTAAACTAAGAAAATGAATCCAATTTAAAACACACAACATGAAAAGATAATGCAATCAAAACTCTACAAACCAAAAACTAAAAGTAATCAAACCACTACTTTGTTTTTGCAGACAGCTTTTGAAACAGCTTTTACTATTTTTGGCATCATCTCAAAGATAAATTTTCAAGGCTACTATTCACATTGTTTTTGTATTTTTGCCCTAAAAGGGGGTTTTCAAATGTTTAGGGTTTTTCTAACATTTTTGATTTTTTTGTGTTTTCAAAAGCTATGTATGGAAAACATGGATGCCCCAAAGAATAGAGGGAATATACAAGGTCAAAATAACATGTGGTCATGTGTAAGAAGGTGTAGATGCGAAGGTTCCCCTGTTAAATGGGAATATAAAAGGTGATTCCTTCACATAGATTTACAAGAGTGAATCGGCCAGATCAAGGCCCTAAAAAATAGGTTCAAAAGGATGCCTAGACTTTTAGGAAAACTGACCTTAGATAGAAATGATAGCTATCCATCCAGATGTGAGAGTTTCTTATGAACAATGAACCCTCCTTAAGCATCGGAAACTATTTTTCACCTAAGGACTTTCCCAATGTGCCACAATTGCGTGGTTTTCACACTTGGACGACCTATTTTCTTTTTATTGTTTTCTTGATTTTTTTCTTGTTTTTTCTTTCTTTTCTAAGGAACTTCATACTCAAGCATAGAACCGCTTGAGGTGCATTGCATTCATTAGTTCCTTTAATTCCTCACCATCTAAGTGATCTATTTTATATGCCCTTGAACCATACTTAGCGACCACAACATATGGTCCTAACCATTTGGGCTCAAACTTGCCTTTCTTTTCTTGATCCTTGACTGTGTTAAACTGGTTTTCTTTTAAAACAAGATCTCCTACGTCAAATTGACAAGGTATGATCATTTTTGTATCCTCATGACACTTGGTTTTGATAAACCTTCAAATGATTGAGTTCTCTCATATGCTTCTCATCCAGTAGCTCTAGCTCTGACAATGAGCTACCTTGTAGTCTTCATCTTTGTCTAGATAGTCTCGGAGAGATATTCTCAGGAGGGAAGCTCAACTTCCAAGGGTATAATGGCCTCAGTTCCAAAGAATAATGAATAAGGAGTAGCACCAATAGGGGTGTAGATGGAGGTTTGATAGGCCCAGAGGGCGGGATGGATCTGAAGGTGCCAATTACGGCCAATTTTACTAACCATATTTTCCATGATATGAACAAGGGTTTTATTGGTGGCTTCATCTTGTCCATTACCTTGAGGGTAATAGGGGTTGACTACTTGATTCATATTTGGAAGTGTTTGCATAACACTTTGACCATCTTATTCTTAAAATATTTACCATAATTAGCCACAATGGCGGAGGGGATGTCACAACGGAAAATGAGATGGTTCATTATGAATTTAGAGATCTGATGCACCATTACATAAGTGAGAGGAACAACCTATACCCATTTATTGAATAACTCTCTGTGGTGGTGATAATATGGGTATGACCATATGAGGAAGTTGGTGTAGACACCTAAAATTGGTTACCCAATTTAGTGTCCCTTCTCATCCGTTTACTTGCCTAGGTAACCTAGGGCACGTTTACATCACCAACTATCCCCTTGGGATAGTTTTCCAATTTGTGATTTAATCACCTACTCTAAATTTAATTCATCCCATCACATCTTACCCATGAGTAATTAAGTATTAAATATTTAATTACGCTTCTTCCCATGCATCTTAATCACTTATCCACCCCAAATTTATTCTACCCATGTATCACATCTATTTTTAATCTTCCCTAAGCGGGATATTTTCCCGTAGTCGGGATGAGTCTTATTTTTCTCGAATCGATCATTTTTAGCCATCTCGGGAGTCTTCTCCGCGATCGGCGCCGACCCATATGGTCGGCGCCGATTTTCTAGGAGCGGCGCCGATTATAAAAGCAAGCCCAGAACTCAGTTCTAGGGACGGAAAAGAGCGAAGAGACCGAAAAAGAGACGAACGAGTGAAAGGAAGCACTTACGCACGAACAGAGAGTGAGAAAGAGAGATCTTCTTAGCATCAATTGTCTCAGTTAGGGCAGATCCTGTCCTAATCAATCCCTGAGAGGAGCACCGTTACTCTGCCCGTATCATATCAACACCATACACCATTATCTATCATCTGGTGACTCTGTTCCAGCGTCTCTCCATCTTCGGCACATCCTACAGACTACATTCACCTTCCGATCCCCGAATCTCATCGCACAGCCCCCCGATTGATGGTCGGTCGCTTCATTGACACTCGATCTTATCCAATCGGCGACGCCGATCAAGCCCCTGGGCCGCGCGATCGGGCCGCCGATCACATCAGTCGCCGCCGATTCTACACAGTCGACGCCGATTTCCCTGCAGACAGGTAAAAGGTCACAGGTAACACAAATCTAGCATTATTTCTCGCCTTCCTGCTTTTACTATTTCCCGTCATGCTGCTGTGTTCTGCTTTATTACCGCACGAGAATCTAGTCTTTATTTACATCTTTTATCATGTATGCTGCTTTTCTTTATTGAAAACGTGGACTGACATCCGCCAAGGAAGCTTATCGCTTCTCGGACCCGCTTCTCGGGCAGTCCACCCATATATCTTCTAACGCCATCTTTTTCTGTCAAGCACCGGTGTTTTGCAGGTTACTCGGATCTATTGTGCGAATTGCTCGTGTGCGCCCGTCTTATCTACATCGACTTCCTCATCCGTCTACATCTTCATCAGGTATCTATTTCATTGAGGTTTTTCAGGGTTTTTGTGTTTAGTTTGGTGCATTAACTTGGACAGGTAACAAGCACGAAATTCTTGATCTACATTCTGGCACGCCCGGTGGGACCTGAACCAAAGTCCCTTATTGGTAAGTTCATCTCTTTTCTAGTTTTGAACTTTGTTCCTTTTCTTCACTGATTTCTATCAGTCCTATTTGAACATTTCTGTTCATCATTTCAATCTTGCTTTTAGGCGAAGTCATTATCTTGAAATTTTTCTATTTTCTTAAAATAGAAATTTTTCGTTTCGCCATTATCTGGATGTATCTTTCCGGATCTTGTTTGTTGTTTGCTTGATCCTTTCTTGCGGAGCACTTTGCTTGTTCGTGGGATTGTTCGAGGGGAAGAGCTCAACAACGCGCTTTTTGAAGTCCACACACCTTGGAGAGCTAAAACTACAGGTATTCCTCTTTTTCGGTGTTTTCTCCTTTTTAGGTTTTCTTTGTTGGTTGTTTATCACATCCAAACACTTCAGTTTTTGGTGCTTAAAAAGAACCTAATCGCATTTGGGAAAGAACTTGTTTGAATTGTCTTCATCGAAATCAAACATTTCGTTTTAAGTGCTTAAAAAGAACCCTTTCTTTTTCATTGCTGCATGCTTTGTCATCTAGTGTTAATTAGGTTGGAAAATTGATCAAAATCGGTAGTGACACTATTTGATTTTTATTTTTCACCCTTGCACACAAAGCCAAAATCACTAGGTATAAAGCATCTAAACAAAACTCCTTCCCTGGCCTCGCCTACTTGGAAGTGATATCCAAGAGGAAGAGCCTACGCGGTACTCGGGCCGCGCTATAAATTCACGAAAGATTTTGGTATATATTGGCAAAGCACCCGACTCCCTTATCGCAGCGGTGTGTGAAGTGCGGGGGTAGGCCCCTATATCAAGCCACGTACTGGTCTTTTATCAAGTGCCTTCGACTCCTCACCAAACATTACCCAAACCATCCCTAGTTTGGCTATCTGAGTAGTTCCTGTTCTAAAAAGCCTTCCCTAACATTTTCATTTCTTAAAAGCATCAAAATTTAAAGGAGATAATCACTTGCGCTGCTTGAACTATTTGTGCATTAGTTAAGACAATCTTCTTTCTTGCTTGTTTATGACGGCTATCACCCGTTCACAATCTAGGAAAATGGCCCAACAGGTTCCTTCTTCCTCCGAAATCACCACCAGCGTGGATGTTTCGGCACCCCTCCAATCTTCCTCGGGACCACTGTTAGTGGGTTCCCCCTCATGGTCGTATAATCCTTTCCATCAAGCCAAAACAATCCCATCACGTCCGGCTTCTCCTAGTCCATCAGAAATATCTTCTGACTCAGAGTCTATTCCTCGCGGGGATCCTGAATTTCAGGCTCTCCTTGATCGCAATCCGGTAGCCCTCATGGACTATCTAGTACACAAGTCGATCCAAATATCTGACCAAGACCCACCAATCCGACAAGTGTACAATTATCCTCGCGGATCATCCCAGGCCTCTTTAGAGCAGTTTGCACCATCTCTCTTGCCTCGAGCCACGGAGAAGGGTGAGGCCCCTATGCCTCCCTTTTCTCTTCCACCTACCATGTCGACTAATTCTCAATTAGTCTTACCTATCCCTAACACTGCAGCTACCTCGACTATTCCACAACCCATTTCTGAGAGGTCTTCTGCCCTTGCTATAGTAAATTCGTCTGCACATCCGCACATTGCCGTCAATTCGTCTATGCCCTCTATCGTTTCTCAAGGTCAATACCTCTTCATGAGCCAACCCCCTCCGAATAGGCAGTTGGCTCCTACTTCTCGTCCTCTAGGGGGTCTTTCTTCCAATATTCCAGCTACTGTGACATTCGCCCATCCTCTAGTATCGGCACCCTTGATACCTAATTCAGCAATAGAAGGCCCCTTTCAGGTCTTGTTCCCCAACATGACCAATCCAACCAACACTCATATTCCTCAATCTATCCCGATCCAATCAACCAACATAGGAGTCCACCAATCACAGGCTCCATCCGTCACCCAACCTTTATTTGCTCAACCACTTATTATCTCGCAGCCTGCCTATACGCAAGCTGCACAACAAATACCCCACCCGGTGTCACCCAGAACACCTGGTTATTCCTCTTATAATCCTATCCAACAACAGATGAATCCCCCATTGACACCTCAACCACACCCACTACTTGCTTCTCATGTAGGACAAACCAATGTACCTCCTCCCCAATCGGATGTGGTTCAATTTCTCTTCAAGAAAATTGCAGACTTGGAAGCCTCCACAAAAGGAGCCCGCCCTTCATACTCCTTTGAAGAAGTATGCAATGAACCCATTCATCCTTCGGTGGCTTTTAAGCCTTATCCTCCCCAATGGGAACTTCCCAAATTCTCAAAATTTCATAGTCGGGAAGACCCCCAACAACATCTGCGAGCATTCAAACATGCTTGCTACCTCATTGTCCAAGATCAGGAGCTCATGCTCCGTACCTTTCCTATGTCTCTAGCGGGTCCCGCTTTGGACTGGTACAATAATATTCCTCAACATTCATTATTTTCTTTCTCTCAATTGGCCCAAATGTTTGTTGAGAACTTCTCAATAAATATTGCCCATAAGATCTCAATCACAGATCTTTACAACATTCGCCAATTTGACGATGAGTCTATTGCAGACTTTGTCGCTCGTTGGAGAGGGATAATCAACCAATTGTCCTTCTCTCTTCCTCAATCACAACAGATCGAGCTGTTCACCCGATCTTGCGCTAGTCACATTTCTTCCACGTTAAGAATCCAAACTTTCCACACCTTCGAAGAAGCCTTCACAATGGCACGCAAACTCGAATCTCGTGCCATTGAACAAGGAAAACTAAAACTTCGCTCCAAATCTAAACCCGATTTCTCTCGGTTCACCAAACCAAATTCTTTTCCTCCTAAAGATAAGAATCAAGGGTCCACCAATGCTATCGTATTAAAAACATCGAGAACCGATAGTACTCCTAATCAACCACCACGAAGAGACCCTTCATCTGCTCGAAAAGGGGCTTCATCATCTCGATCCTTCGCTCCATTGGGGGAATCATATGCCTCCATCTTAGGAAAAATGTTGGAAGTTCGCATGATCGAACTTCCACCCATTAGAGATATTGATGAAAGTCGAGAACGTCCTTTGTGGTACAGAGAAAACGATTTTTGCCACTATCATAGAACCAAGGGTCATGACATCGAACGATGTCAGACTTTCAAAAATCTTGTCCAAAAATTCATTGATAAAGGCGAGCTTATTCTGGATAACCCAAATGCTCCCCCAAATCAAGCGCTGGACGTTTTCAAACAACCCTTCCCCAATCATGCCCCAAATCATAATTCTTCAGAATCTCAAAAACCAAACACCCACACTATCAACTTCATTTCTACTGAAGAATCCGCTTCTGAAACCACATCATCTACAAACGCAGCAATCGAATCAGAACCCTCTTCCACTTCACCAATCACTGGAATTCCTCCATCCTCAGATAACCCATCTTTGGATATTCCTACATTGCTAAACACGGAGTCATCTCTCTCCGCTCCTTTGTCCGATCTCCCATCCATACCCGAGACAGTGTCTTCCTCATCTGTCTCATCATCAGACATCCTTTCAATGCTCGAGGCAATTACATCCCTTCGAGTTTCCACTTCAGACACATCTACTTCTGCTGCTCCCATTCCGGCTACAACTATGCCCTTGATAAACATCCCTATAATCGTGCCGACTTCGGCGGAAGTGTCCTCAACTTTGACTCTTCCTATCTCTTTTCCTATAGTAGTTCCACCCATGATCACTACACCAAAAGTGGTCCCTTCGCAAGGAACTTCTTCATCACTTACTTCTTCCATCACTAATACTACTTCACCTATTCAGGAAAAATCAAAAGAAGTAACACCAACACCTGCACACTCGATTCCTCAACCTAAACCGCGACAACCAAAATCTAACATTATACCATCAATATCTCCCCATTTGCTTCCTCCAAAAAGGTTACAATCACCTTATGACGTTGAAGTTGTCACCATCCCTGAAAAGGGGAAGCCCATATTTCGGACCATCAAAACTCTCGGTGTTCTTCCACAAAAATCTCTCTCCACGCCTCATAAACGATTAGATTTGCCCGCTGAGAAGGCATCTTCTTCTACACACCTATCAAAGTCATCATCTTCTTCTTCATCAACATCCCTAAAAGTAGACTTACCTACCAAAAAGATGCCACTTCTTCTATCAAAATCCTCATCTTTGTTACCAAAAATCAAGACACCCTATCTTCCTCCAAATTCACCTATTTTGGGAGCTTCTTCCTCTTCCAAACCGACATTATCTAAATCATCCGTAAATCCGACTAAGCAACCCCCTTTGTCTCCAAAAACCGCAAAAATTATCGCATCTCCATCCTCCTCAAAATCTATCTTAGGGACTCCTCCTCCACCAAAGACAATCATGTCTCATTTACTCCCATCCCAAGCACCCAAGACTGCTCCTCCGAATGTCCAAACAAATAAGAGGATCCCTAATAAAACTGTTAAACCTAACATGCAAGTTCTTTTACCCCGGCAGTCGGTTAAGGTAAAAGAACCATCTCCATTATCTCTATCCTCATCTTCGTCTACCGGATTCTACACCGAAATCCTTCATCAACTTATCCAATCTTCAGCCATAACCCTTCCTCCGATTAAGCCTTATAACCCCAAAGGAGTGAAACCTACCTGGTTTAACTCTGATCTGATTTGTGCTTACCACCGTACTCCAGGTCATGACACTGAAGGATGTAAAGCTCTTCAAGCCGTTGTCAAGAACCTTCTGGAAGAAAGTGACCTCTTGTTGGAGGAGGAACAAGTACCTCCTGTTACCCTAGCCTCATCCGAACCTCAACCATCCATTCAGACCTCTAGTGGTTCCACTCCACTTGATCTCCCTCCTTCCCAAATTGACACAATCCATATCGCCACTAGAACCCAACATTATCATAACCCATCTTCATCTCCAACATCTAGACCACGGGTTGTCATTTCTGCAGCCCCTGAAGGCGTGTCTCCTTCCTCATCAGCCCCACGACCCAAGGTCTCCATTCGTGCTGCACCTCGGACTCAAGTTCCCGTATCCGTTGAGGAGAGTGTCATGAAGCAACTCACCTAAGCTCCGGTCAAAATGTCTCTTTTTGACCTCATCCAATCCTCTCCACAACATCGCCAGCTCTAATCGATAATCTGCGTACATCGCAAAGAAATTCCGATGAGCCCCAAACTCTTCGAGTGGGTTGTTGGATTGAATGGTCCATCGACCGCCATTTCTTTTGAGGATTCAAATTCCTCATCTTTCTTCGCAGGATTTGAGGCTCCTCTCTTCATCACACCCAAGTCAATAACACCGCCTTAAAACGTGTTATGATCGATAGTGGAGCTGCTCTCAACGTCATCTCTTCCCACACATTCGAACAACTTAAGTTACCTAAGAATGTGGTGTCACCTCCGCCTTTCGCCCTTCGATCATTTAACGATCAGCTAGCAGTCACTCTAGGAACTGTGGTCTTACCCATCCGAGTAGGTAAAAAGCTGCTCCATGAACTCTTCTATATTGTCGAAGGAAAATTCCACTATAACATGATCCTTGGACGCTCCTGGGTTCGCGCAATGCATTGTGTCCCATCCACCCTCCATCGATGCCTAAAATATCAATATGAGGGCAAAATCTACACCCATCCAGGAGATCCTTTTCCTTCTGCGCAATGCGACATGACCACAAGGTCTGCCCCTTTAAAAGAAAATGCATCTTCTCCAGATGGGGCTTCATCTTCTTCCATACCTGCAACCAAACTACCAGATTTGCGAAATCTGGAAGAGACATTGCAGCGTTTCTCACTAGGAGAGCTTCCTCTCTTTTCTTTCGATGCCCATCTCAAACCTAATGAGTATGGTAGACCCGACAAGCAACCTGAATATCAATCAGGTCTCGGTCGCATCGTTACCATTGGTTTGCCCAATCAACAGACCAATTTCATCTACGGTGGTCTTGATACACCTCATTATTGTCCGGATTCTCCTCCTAGAGCCAAACCTTACCTAACAGGGTTTGATTATCTACAGAATCCCACGTTTGCAAAAACTTATCTATATCGATGCGCGTGGAAAGGTTTTGGCCTTGGAAAATATGAACAAGGTATACATGACCTCAAATCCATTCCTACTCTCATGCCACACCAAAAGTTTGGTTTGGGATTTAAACCCATTTCAAAAGCCACTGTCACTATTCTTGATGAGCCTCTTCCTACTGAAGAACCATCTTCCCCCACCAAATCCGAAGCATCACTTGATGTGGACGATGACATTTCCATCCCACCTAACTTTTTTTTTTGATCAATACCATTTCCTTGGGACCTTTAGTCTATGAGACTAACAATCGGTCTGCTTCTATACCATTAATCTTCCCTGAGATAGTTGGAGACGACTCTCCTACTATCAACACTATCCACTGTGCGGATGACGACTCTGTCCTCACCTATCTAGGGGCAGAGGATTCATATCTTCCCAAAACCATTCCTTCTGACACGTCTACCCTTCTCAACGAGGCCACTATCGACCTTAATATAAGGACTCCTGAAGACCCTCGCATCATTAAGGTCGGCCAATCCCTTGATCCACAAGAATTAGGGGACTTTACTACTTTTCTTTCCAAACATCGTCAAGCCTTTGCTTGGTCATACGAGGATATGCCAGGACTCGATCCCGATATTGTAGTCCACAATATCGTTACCCTTCCCAATATCAAACCAGTCAAGCAAAAATTACGTAAAATGCACCCTAGAGTAGCCCTTCTTGTTAAAGAAGAATTACAGCGCTTGCTCTCGGCTAACTTCATCCAACCCATCGATTATCCGCAATGGGTGTCCAATGTAGTACCAGTAACTAAGGCTACTGGGAAGATTCGAATTTGTACCGACTTCCGGGATCTTAATCTGGCCTGTCCAAAGGATGATTTTCCTCTTCCTAATATCGACCAACTCGTAGATTTAACTGCGGGTCATGAAATGCTTTCTCTTATGGATGGTTTCTCTGGATATAATCAAATCCTCATCGCACCAGAAGACCAGCATAAGACTTCCTTCATAACTCCTTGGGGGACCTTTTGCTATCGTGTCATGCCCTTCGGTCTTAAGAACGCCGGAGCAACTTATCAACGAGCAATGACCTACATCTTCCATGATCTTTTACACAAAACTGTAGAGGATTACGTTGACGATCTCCTCGGCAAATCCAAACGTCGTCAGGAGCATCTTTTCATCCTTGCACCTCTCTTTGAGAGGCTTATCCGCTTTTGTCTTCGTCTAAATCCATCTAAATGCGTGTTTGGCGTCCTCACTGGTAAACTTTTAGGGTTTATCATTTCCATCAGGGGTATTGAAGTGGACCCCGCAAAAATAAAAGCCATCCTTGAGATGCCTCCCCCGTCTAACTTAAAGCAACTCCGCAGTCTCCAAGGACGTCTTCAATCAGTGCGTCGTTTTATCTCCCAATTGTCGGACCGTTGTCAACCTTTTCACCATCTTCTCCGTAAGAATGTTCATTTCAAATGGGATGAGCATTGCCAAAAGGCCTTTGATGATCTCAAAGCTTATCTTCTTTCTCCGCCCGTGCTTACACCTCCACGCGAGGGGGAGCCTTTCTATCTTTATATCTCTGTGACTGACCATGCTCTGGGAGCCATGATTTCGCATCGGGACACTTGTGGTAAAGAACAAGCTGTCTATTACATCAGTCGCACCCTCCATGAGTATGAGACACGTTACTCCGGGGCTGAAAAACTATGTTGCGCTCTCTTCTTTGCAACTTCTAAGCTTCGTCATTATCTTCTTAATCACAAAACTTACATCGTCACAAATGTCAATCCCCTCAAGACAATTCATGCAAAGCCTTATCACAATGATCGCATCACTCGTTGGCTTATGCTCATGACAGAATTTGACCTCGAATTTATCCCGCAAAAGGCTATCAAGGGTCAGGTTATTGCAGATCAACTAGCTAGTGCTCCTCTTCCGGACACTCAAGACCCCCTTGCTCAATTCCCCGATGAATTTATCCAACAAATCGATTTTGGTCTATCTCCATTTAAAGTAAAGCTCTTCTTTGATGGATCCAAATGCCAGCAAGGGGGAGGTGCGGGTTTCGTGATGATTCCTCCTTGGGGTACGCCTATCCCAGTCGCACACAAATTGAACTTTGAGTGCACCAATAATATGGCTGAGTACGAAGCTCTTGTCTTAGGACTTCAAAATGCCATTAATCTCGGCGCTCGTCATATTGACATCTTTGGTGATTCTGAACTCATCGTTAATCAGGTCACGGGTGTCTATCAATGCAAGAATGATATCCTTCAAAAATATCGCGACATTGTTCTTGCCCAACTCCAATCTTTCGATAAGTTCACCATCCAATCCATTCCTCGTACTGCAAATCGATTCGCGGATACCATGGCCTCATTAGCATCCCTTATCCCGCCTTTTACTGAAGACTCGCGTCTTTATGTGGCTGTGCAACGATTAGATCAACCATCTTATCTTCAACAGCTAACTTCGATCAATGCTGTCACAACCCATACTCAGGATGAGTGGTATCAACAGATAGTTGATTATCTATCTCATTCGGTGCTTCCTCCAGATCTGACTTCCAATGGTAGAAGGTCTTTTGTCCAACGCGCTAATCGCTATTCTATCCTAGGCGGGATTCTTTACAAACGCGGCTTTGATGGTATTTTGCTTCGATGCCTCAAAACCCATGAATCATCTAAAGCTATTCAGGAGGTCCATGACGGTATCTGTGGTGGACATTTTAGTGGTTTAGCTGTGGCTAAGCGCATCTTACGTTTGGGATATTATTGGCCTTCTCTTAATCAAGATTGTTGTGAATACACTAAGAAATGCGTCAAGTGTCAGCAACATTCCAATCTCACGCACGTCCCTAGTCAGGCTTTGCAACCTGCGGCGGATTTGTGGCCTTTTTCACAATGGGGCCTTGATCTTATTGGTCTCATCAATCCCCGTTCTTCACAGCGTCATCATTCTATCATTACTGCCACTGAGTACTTTACTAAGTGGGTAGAAGCTATCCCTCTTTCTTCAACAAAGGCTAAACCCATAGTTGATTTTGTCTATCAACACATCATTTGTCGCTTTGGCGTTCCACACAAGCTCATCACAGATAATGGTAAATCCTTCAAGAACGTCGATTTGCAAAATCTCTGCAATGCTTTCAAAATCAAGCTCAGTTTTTCTTCTCCATACTATCCTCAAGCTAATGGTCAGGCCGAAGCTTCCAATAAAACTTTGCGTAATATCCTCGCAAAGGTAACTAGTCGAGCTGGTAGGGATTGGCATCTACATATCCCTTTCGCTCTCTGGGCTTATCGGACTAGCATTCGTACTCCTACTGGTGCTACTCCCTTCTCTCTCGTCTATGGGTCTGAGGCCGTCCTTCCTTTGGAGGTCCAAATCCCATCTCTCCGTGTTTCTCTCAGAGAATTTGTCTCTGATGAGGATTATCGTCAAAATCGTCTAGCTCAACTTGAATTATTAGATGAGCGGCGTCTCAACGCTCTTGAGCATCATCAAGTCTATCTCGAGCGTGTCAAGCGTGCTTACAACAAGCATGTGCAACACCGTGACTTCAAAATTGGTGACCTTGTTCTTAAGGAAAATCAAAATGTCACTACACTCGAAAGGAGTCAACGTGGTAAGTTTGCTCCCAACTGGATGGGTCCCTACATTATCACTCATAAATATGGGTCTGGGGCTTATCGTTTGTCTTCCATGGATGGTATCCCTGAAGCAGAACCTCTTAATGCCTTGCATTTACGGCCCTTCTATTGTTAAAATCTCTCTTACACAAATCTAGTCGCAACTCAGATCTTCCATCTGTCCTAATAACCAGTCATCTACTTTCGTGGTGATTTGAAATTGTGTGGTTCTCCGCCTATTGCCTCGTTTACCTTAAATATGAGTATCGCGGCTCTACTCATTGCACGTTTCTTTTGGATATGTTCCTCCTCATGGTAGGAATACCTTAATCACCACTTCATCTGTCCCAAGTACTTATCTTAATCGGATCTGCTCGGGGCATGAGTACATGTTCTTCCATGTTCTCCTCCCCTTCATCTGATCTATCTAGGTCTAAACTCAGCTTCTTCCAAAGAGTTTCAAAAAAAAAAAAAAAAAAAAAAAAAAAAAAAAAAAAGATGCTATCCAAAAAGATAGACTGATCCCTCGAAGGACAGCTATCCATACATTGTCAAGTGAATCAAAAAGCAAATAGACCATACCCTCGAAGGATGGCTATCATACAAATTTCAAAATACAGACCGCTCCCTTGAAGGACGGCTGTTTCTCAAAGAAATATTCAAGGCTTCTTGTAATCAATCAGCCTTCCAGTCAGTTTATACACTTGTTAGCATCACTGAAAGACTTCCCGCATCGATCAGTCTTTCCATATCAAGCAAACTTCCCACATTGATCAGTTTGCTTTTCTGTCCAAATCATGAAGCTGAGATTTTAGACCTTTTGTCGATCATATGGAGAATCCTATTTTCCTATCATGGACATGTATTCTGTCCCTTGTAGGTTCCGACAAGATACTTACTTTCTTTTCTTTCCATTTCTATCCTAGATCTGGTTTGCGACTAGTTAGTGTCAGATTTATTTTAATCTTATATAGGGCCTTATATGCTTGGTCTTTTGGTTTTCTTTCTGGATTCTATCTATGGTCGGTTGGAAGTCCAACTTATCATTTTTCTTCTTCTCCGAGTATCTTCTCTTCTAAGTCACGGTTGTTTCTGCTTTCATCTTTGGCTCTTGCATCCTGTTAAATTGACATTTCGCATGTTAATTCAATCACAATTTATCTTCTATCTAAATTCATCTTATCTATCCAAACATTCTATCTGTATTCATTTCTCATTGCATCTACCTATATCTCATCCATATATCAAACACATCCATCTATCTATCCATCAAAATGTACATCCAAGGTACATTGCATCTATCTATATCTAAATCTATCCATCACAATGTACGTCCAAGGTACATTATATCTATCCATATCTAATCCAAACATCCAACACATGTGCATCCAAGTTGCATCACATCCATCTATCAAAGTTATATCCACATATCGATCTATCTAATCACATCTATTTCTATCATCTATCAGTCTATATCTATCCAATCACATCTATTTTATCCTCTCATCGCCTATATCTTTATCCATCACAATTACGCTACATCTATCCATCTATCCATCAAAACATCTAAAAACTTGTGCATCCAAGTTACATTACATCTATCTATCTCTCTTTTCATCAAAATTTTATCCACATATCAATCAAAATTCTATCCACATCACATCTATCATCTATCAGCTTATATCTATCCAATCACATCTATTTTATCCACATTTCAATCTATCTAATCACATCTATTTCTATCCTCTATCACCTATATCTATCCAATCACGCCTATTCATCATCTATCATCTATGTCTATATCATCATCTATCACCATCGATTTATACTCATTTTTGCCCGTGGATTGCGGTATCGCTTCTCCACGCTGCTTTGCTTCCATCTCGCTAATCTCTTTGCCATAGTGTTGATGCTTGGCTGGTCTATCTCGATCATTATTGTGCGCTACATGTTGTCTTTCGCACATATTTTCGATATCATCATCTATTTCGAGTTTGTTCCTTTGCGTGGAGCACTCGCTTTTTGTTTAGCCGCTTAGAGTTACGCGGTCTCAGAGGCACTAACGCTCGCCTCGACTTATAGACCGTCTAGTTGTCCCTACCAATGTGTCTCTCTTTAGATGTTGGCTATTTTGCAGTTCTCCTTACACTCGCGGGTCTGTAGGCACTAACGTCGTCTCATGAGGAGACCGGCTAGTTTTCCCTACCAATGTGAGTTCCTTAGGTTGCTGCCGCTTTGTTTATTTTTAATGCGTCCTCAATGATCACTCTACTCCAAATATCCAATCGGGGCATCCTGCATTTTTTTATCTACCTCTTTCAAACTCGGGATCGTCTGTTCTATCATCCATCCCATCCCTAGTTTGAGGGGGATCACATCACCACAAATTCTTCTCTTCTTCCATCTCCATGTTTTTGTCTCATAACCTTGCTTATCGCAAGTTACTTGACAAAAAGGGGCAAAATGTAGACACCTAAAATTGGTTACCCAATTTAGTGTCCCTTCTCATCCGTTTACTTGCCTAGGTAACCTAGGGCACGTTTACATCACCAACTATCCCCTTGGGATAGTTTTCCAATTTGTGATTTAATCACCTACTCTAAATTTAATTCATCCCATCACATCTTACCCATGAGTAATTAAGTATTAAATATTTAATTACGCTTCTTCCCATGCATCTTAATCACTTATCCACCCCAAATTTATTCTACCCATGTATCACATCTATTTTTAATCTTCCCTAAGCGGGATATTTTCCCGTAGTCGGGATGAGTCTTATTTTTCTCGAATCGATCATTTTTAGGCACCTCGGGAGTCTTTTCCGCGATCGGCGCCGACCCATATGGTCGGCGCCGATTTTCTAGGAGCGGCGCCGATTATAAAAGCAAGCCCAGAACTCAGTTCTAGGGACGGAAAAGAGCGAAGAGACCGAAAAAGAGACGAACGAGTGAAAGGAAGCACTTACGCACGAACAGAGAGTGAGAAAGAGAGATCTTCTTAGCATCAATTGTCTCAGTTAGGGCAGATCCTGTCCTAATCAATCCCTGAGAGGAGCACCGTTACTCTGCCCGTATCATATCAACACCATACACCATTATCTATCATCTGGTGACTCTGTTCCAGCGTCTCTCCATCTTCGGCACATCCTACAGACTACATTCACCTTCCGATCCCGAATCTCATCGCATGCAGCCCCGATTGGTCGGGTCGATTGACAGTCGCTTATCGATCGGCGTCGATCGATCATCCTGGCCGTCGCGATCAGTCCTGATCGCCCGATCACGCTCCTCGCCGCCCGATTCTACATGATCACGCGCGATTTCCTGCAGGAGTAAAAGGTCACGCACAAATCTAGCATTATTTCTCGGTTCCCGGTTTTACGTACTTCTGCTGCCGATTCTATTACATGCAATCGAGAATCTAGTCTTTATTTACATCTTTTCCCATGTAGCTTTTCTTTATTGTAAAAGGTCATCCGCCAAGGAAGCTTATCGCTTCTCGGACCTTCTCGAGCCACCCATATATTTTCTAACGCCATCTTTTTCTCACAAGCACCGGTGCTTTTCATATTCTGCGGATCTATTGTCGAATTGCTCGTGCTGCGCCGTCTTATCTACATCGACTTCCTCATCCGTCTACATCTTCATCGTGGTATATTTCATTGAGGTTTTTCTTTTTGTGTTTAGTTTGGTGCATTAACTTGGACAGTATCAAGCACGAAATTCTTGATCTACAGCTTGGAGTGATATTCCCTATGTGATCAAGTCCCCATTTTGAAAATGGTTAGGGTGTCATGATGGGCTGAAAATCCGTGTTTGTGCATGTATCAGTTTTCATACTTTTGAAAAGTTCACATCACTGACAAAGTTACAACAGTATGATTTCATTGTACGCCAGTAGTAACCTATTATCAATAGTTTCTTTTCAAGAACCATTCCACTAGTGTGTGCTCCACAAACACCTTCATGTACTTCTTTAATTATTTGGACTGACTCGCTCACATCAAGATAACCCAGCAGATTCCAATCATAGCCATGACGATAGAGGGTGCCTCCTAAAAGGGTATAATAGGCTATACGGTGGATAAGGGCTCTTTTCTCGGTATGGGAAATATCGGGGAAAGTGTCATCTTGCAAGTAGTTAAAAATGGAATCATACCAAATGGATAGAGGACCAAAAACTTCACATGCTAGACAAGACTCTGGCATGTCAAATGCAGGCACTCATAAGTGTTCAACAAAGAAATACATCTTGTTTTCCTATGGTGGAATGAGCAATAAAGACCTAATTGTAGTCATGGTGTCTGCTTTGAATGGTTATGTGATCTTGGTTTTTTTTCAAATATAACTTTGTACAAAGTACTCCTTTAGAGTTTCAAATAGTTTCTTGTATGGAAAAATATTTTCATCTTTGACCTTGTATTCATCATTAACTTATTTAATGATCAACTGGGAGTCGCCAATGGCTCATAACTATCTAATGTTCCATTTGATATGAGCACCTCATACTCTGCAATATTATTCGTGTAAGGGAACCCTAAACGAAATACCTGTGGAATAACTTCTCATTTGGGAGTGATAAGTACCACTCCTACTCCTGAACCATGGAAGGTGAATGACCCATCAAAGTGGACTTGCCACATGATGAATTCCTCAATGTACATCATAGATGCATCTAGAAAATTTAAACACAATGGTTTCATCCTAGGTAGGGGAGATTCATCCAATTGATCAGTAAGTACTTGTCCTTTTAAGTATTTCTAGTTAACAAATTCAATGTCAAACTCACTGAGGAGGATGATCTAATTATCCATCTGTCCTGTAAGGGTAGGTTTAGATAGGAGGTATTTGAGAGGGTCAAATTTGGATATTAACTTGGTCTTATTATTAAGGAGATAGTGGAAAAATTTTTGAAATGTAAAAACCGCAGCTAGGTAGGCTTTTTTGATCTGAGGATAGTTCAGCTCATAGGAAATTAAGGTGCAAAGAAGGTAATACATCATCCTTTCTTTGTATCCAAGGTTTTATTAGAAGCAAGCAGTGCACCAATGGAGAATTGGGTAGCTGAAATATACAAAAATAGGGGTTCACTTGGGGTATTCGGCATGAATACAGGTGGGTTAACTAGATATTGCTTAAGCAATTCAAAGGCCTTTTGATAGTTAGGTCCCTAGTTAAAGGTAACATCTTTCTTCAATAGATGTGTGAAAGGATGACACTTATCCACAAGTTATGATATAAATCGAAGATTGCCTAATTATTTCCTTGTAAACTTCACAGGATTGTTTAAGGTTCATTGGTGGAGGCATCTCTATAATAGATACAACCTTGGTGGGATCTACCTCTATCCCTCTTTGTGAAACAATGAAACCCAATAACTTTCTTGATTGTATGCCAAAGACGCACTTCTTGGGATTTAAGTGAACCTTATAATCTCATAGGTGTTAAAAGATCCACCTCAGCACTTCTGGGTGCTCTTCTTTGGTTTTAGATTTTGCTAAGATATCATCCACGTAATCCTCCATGATATGACTCATCATGTCATGAAAAATTATGGTCATTGTGTGTTGATATGTAGCCCTGAAATTCTTGAGTTTGAAAGGCATGACCTGATAACAAAATGTCCCACAAGGGGTGATGAAAGTAGTTTTATGTTAGTCTTCCTCTGTAATCTTGATCTAGTTATAACCTAAAAAATCCATCCATTAATGACAACGTTTAATAACCAGCACTGGAATCAACAATCATGTCGATGTTAGGAAAGGGGAAGTCATCTTTGGGACATGCTTTGTTGATGTCCCTGAATTCGGTGTATATTTTGATGTCAATTGGCTTCTTCTAAAGTGGGACTATATTAGATATCCAGTATGAATATTCAATAGGTTTGATCAAACTTGTTGCTGATAGTTTCTCCAACTCTTCTTTAACAAGTAACGTAATTTTTGGGTGCATCTTTCTTAGCTTTTGCTTAATAGGTTTGACATCTAGGTGTATAACATGGTTGTGCACAACCAATGCTTGGTCCAAACCTGGATATCTGTGTATGACTAGGTAAATATGTCGAGTTAAATCTCCTAATAGTGCTACGGAAGTTTTTGTTCTTGCCAAGAGTGAAGCTCCCACTTTATCATCCTAGGATCCTCTTTTGACCCGATGTTGAAATTGATTGTCTCTTCAACTAGCATTTTTGAAGTGTCCTCCATCCATGTAGGATCAGGGGGAAGAGTAAGATCCACTTCTACAGGTGGCTCTAGTAGAGTCTTATCTTACATGGAAAAGCTACCTTTTTGTTGACTTTTCCATTTGTTCATCCACTAGTGTTTCAAAGAGTTTTTTGCTATGAGATTCATGCTTATTCTTACTCCAAGGCTTCTTTGCATTATTTTTTCCCTTGTTGTCTATTTTCTTGCTTAGGTGACCACATAGTTTTGCCTCTTCCCCAAAGTATGCACGTGTCAAATTTGATGAAAAATCCCTTCTTATGATCATTATTTTGGATGGTATCTCTAAGTCCCATGAACTCTACAATGGCCTCATCATTTTCAAGGAAATCAACCGACACGTGAATTTATTGATCCCAATCAATGAGGCTAGGATATACAAGGGTGAATTTTTTTGGCTTAGGAATTGGATCTGGAAAGGTTAAAGATAGCCAAATCTAGGAACAAATTGGTAAAGCCAAGGTCCTTTTATAGGCTACATTGGGAATCTACATCATTTTCTGAATGAGACGAGCTATCCTCACATTCATAAGAGGTAGCATCTATCTCTGATGGTGGATCATCATGAGGTCGATACCAAGGCCATGTTTTTGACTTATAATGGGGAATAGGGATAGGATCTAATCTACCTTGTGCACTTGTGCCACATCTAAATCCTTTATAACCCATAGCATGCATCATGTGGGGACCTTTAACATACTATGGAGCCTGGTGACATGAATCCATTATTCCTATCGGTATCCAGCTAGTAGGTGTATCTAGCATCTTCTCATATGACAAGAGACCAATATGGACAATCCTCTCGAAGGGTTTAGGGCAATTAGCCCGATTTCTTTTAAACTAAAAATATAGTCTACCATGTGTCTTAGGTGACACTAAAAGATCATATATCAAAAATCCTATTGAAGATTGAATTCATCATCTGGGCCATATTTTCCAAACGTTGTTTCCCATGAGGTAAAGGGATTAACTAATGAGGGAAAATTTTGATTGCAAGATGTCAAGGTATTTTGGTCTACATAATCCTTCATAGCCTTTGTTTGTAATGGAATAAGAATATTAGCGGAGGAACACTCATATCTTGCATGAGAAACAATTTACAATGCTCTATAATGTGTAAGCGAGTTCAATATCACTTGGGATGGTGATTTTCTGTCCTCCATGACATAGCTTGATAGGTTGATGGAAGGTTGAAGGAATTTCCTGTAAGGCATGAATCCATGGGTGACCCAGAGCATTTTATATGGAAGGTCCAAGTCAAAGACATAGAATTTTGTATCATGGTATATGGGCCCTACTTCCATTGGGATCACTATGGTACCTTCCAACCCATGCTCTTCATTATCATAAGTCATGATTATAATGGTCTTAGCATCCAAATCTACTTTTGTATGGCCTAGCTACCTCGACAAGACTTTAATGTGCAAATATTTAGACTGGATCTACCATCCATAAGCACTCTCTTTATCTTATGACAAGTAACTAATACCTCTATGTATAAAGGTAGATTGTGTTCAATATCATTACATGGGATTTCCTTATGATCAAAAGAAATATAGTCATTAGGATTAATATTTACAACCATTGCTTGGAGATGTGCAAGCTCTAGATTTGTGGAAACTATTGATCCCTAAAGATTTTTATATAGTATGTCTTTATGAAAATTTGAGATTTTAAGTAAGTCTAAGATCGAAATATTAGATGTGGTTTTTTCCAATTTCTCTAATAATTCATACTGACCATCCTAAGGGATAGGGCCGGATGGTTCTAGGATCACTAAGCAAGCATGTCACGTGTCTGCAAAGCACAACTATTACCTAAGATCTTAATAGTTTTGACTTGTTCATTAGATGAATGTATACAACCTATGAGGGAATCAAAGGGATTATCATTTTAGGGATACACATAATTGGCAGTTCTATAGTCATTAGAAGATTGACCTTGATTTGGATTCTTTCCTTTTTTATCATGTTTGGGAAAAGGTTGTTTGAATATTCCCATATTTTCATTAGGACCTTGTCCTAATTCAAGTGAATCCACCTCAATCTTTCCTTCTTCAATAAGGTCCTAAATGAAATGTTGTAACTTCATACATCTAGCAGTTTTGTGCCCTTTGACATGGTGAAAGTCACATTATTCATGTTCTTTGAACCATACTAGTTTAGGTGCATCATCTAGATAGGGTATTGTTGTGGTTGGATATTGCACCATGTTTACAACATCTAATTATTTAAGGATGGCAGATAATGATTCTAGTTAAAGGTGTAAACGTTCATTTTGGGGCCGCTTTTGGGTGAGGTCCTTGTGTAATTTTTAAAAGTGGACCATTATGTACATATTGGACTTTTTTGGGCTCGTGATACCATCTCTGATTTACATTCTTGTTCTTATTGAAGAACTTGGGTTTATCTGCAAATTTTTACTCATGTTTATCTTTTCTAAAGGGTTTGATCGTTCCCTTTTCTATGAGATATTTCTCTATTTGACTACCCTTCTTAATAACTTCTTTAAAGTTTGTGATGCGGTGCAGCTTATAGATGAAAGGCTATGTATTGATTTAGGTTCAGGACAAAGATACTCGACCATTTGTTTTTTAGGAATGGGACAAGGAAACAAATTTTGCTAACCCCACCGTCGTTGTAAGAAACCATCCAAGGTCTCATTTGGATTTTGTTTCACATTGTAAAGGTCAACCGTGGTAATGTCACTCTACATGTTAAAGGAGAAATGACACATAAAATTTTCAGCTAATGCGGGCCATGTCGCGATCATTCCCTTAGGTATGTGGAGAAACCATTCTAGCACTTTGTCCTCCCAAGTTACAAGGAAAAAACATATGATATAGTTATCACTAAAAGATACTTCCAAGAAAGTCATGTAGAATTCTTTAATATGATCACGAGGATCACCTTTACCTTTATACTTATCAAATTTAGGACAATCAAATTTTTTAGGGAATGACACTCGTAACATGTCTCTTTCGAAGGGGTAGGGACATAATTCCTCATATTGGTACTTTTTACTATGCCCTATGTTACTCTCTTAGAGGTTGTGAGCATGTTTTTCATGGATTGCAACTCTTGTTGAGTGATTTTCTCTTTTAGGGGATGATGGTCTGATCACTTGAGTGACCCTTAACGTTTCGTCATCATAAGGTTCAGTGTGAAATTCACTTGATTTGGTTTTAAGTATTTCCTTACGTGTATTTTTGCTCGAGGAACCTAAATTTGCTAAATTTTGACTTAGCTTCGTATTTATCTTTATATGACCTCTTCTTCGACTAGAGGATCATCTTCTTCATCATATTGGGAGGCAATAACTCTTTGTGTTCACATTCGATTTTAACTTTGCATGAGGCTTTAAAGTATAGTCTCCCATAACCATCTATTGGTTTTGGCCCTTTACTCTCAAGGTTTTTGTTATGAACACCCAAAGTTGAAGCGTATCCTATGTCAAGGGGATTTTCCATGTCAATAAGGGGAGGTCTTTGTGGCTCCTCCTCCTCTTTAATAGTTTTTATAGTTGCTTTATGTTTCATTTGTAATTTGGCTACTAATTCTAGTACTCGTGTGAGTACTTGATCTATTTTATAAAATAGGAGCTCATCAAAGTGAAATAGATCGAGGTGTGTTGCTCTTCAAATGAATCAAAATCATCACCACTATGTTCAATTAGTACTTATGTGTCTTTAACCTTCAAAAAAAGGGGACCCAAGTTATGGCCACTAAAGGGATAGTTAGCAAAAGGATTTAACTCTACTTCACGTTTAATTTTCTTAGATGCCATTCTCGTGATAGGTGGCATCACTAGTCTCTTTTGTACTAGGTTTTATCTAGATATGATCAAGGTGTAACAAACCTAGGTATAACATGGTATAAGTTGTTCTAAGGTCTCAATGTTTCACTAATCAATGGTCTAACGAATGATGGGTCAAAGAATCAAAGAATCCAGTGAATTGTCCTAGATTTAATTCTATGCAACTATTATCACACAAGGAACAATCATGCAAGCCTACAAGTAAATTAGGCAATTAACCAACTATTTAAACCTTATGTAGTTTGACGTATAGATGATCAAATCGATATCAATTCTTATGTCAAGTTCAAGATGAATTTGGCATAAGTATTAACAAAGGGTAGATGTGACTCCCACTCAAAGGATATTATGACCAGTTTTGAAAGAAATCAATACCTAAGCCTTAAAAGGTAGAAATTACATATGTAAGGAATGTAACAATACTACTAAGGTATGTTAACCAAGTTTCAAGAGAAAGCAAGGTTTTAGCACCGAAATAATATGGATATGATACACAAAAAAGTAACCACCACTTTTCAAGATTTAAGGTAATGTTTGAAACAAAACTAAGTGTAAGTATACTAAGGATTTTTAAAGTGTGGGTACGTAACGCTACAATATGGACACATAGATCACATTCACAAGGAACAAGACATAATTATTGAAATTGTATCGATATAATATGAACAAAGTAACACATCTAAGGGAGATCAAAAGATGAACCAAGACTAACTACATTGATAATGTGTCTCAATATGAGTTTGAGAAATAGGGCCTACTAGAACATGATGACGTACCATTCAAAATTTCACCACTTGCATTCTAGCAGTGTAACCTAGTCATACAAGTAGAATGAAAAAGTGGTGGACACGATTATTTCTAGTGGTATCCATGTGTGTTTTTTTCTTTTTCCCAAATGGGCAATAAGATAACAAAGGTGTGAACTGTTAGAGTAGGTATTTACCTTAGCTCATGTTCATCTAGGTACTTTATTTACCTTTATTATATTTATCCTCACCCACTTATGTGTGTGGATATTTCTTTTATCTTATTTAGATATTAGGAGATATTATCTAGTTGTTAGGTATAGTTCTTTCCTTGATCTATGGTATTGACTAGTTATTTCCTTGATCTATGGTATTGACTAGATCCTTGATGTCTAGTTCTCTCCTAAATCTATGGTCTTGACTAGTTCTTTGATGACTAGTTATTTCCTTGATTTATGGCTTGATCTACAACCTTGATTGGTTCTTAGATTGTTATTCCTTGCCTATATAAGCAAGGCCCATTCTCATTGTATTTCATTGAGTTCCATAATAATATATGATATTTCTACTCATTTGTTTGCAAAGGTTTTATGTAAAGTTATTATGGTGAATTGCTTTCATCTTATTGATCATGGTGTTTGATTAGAATCTATGTTATTGGCTTGGTACGATTTGGTTATCGTTCCTTTCATGAACTAAGTGATGATGAAAAAATGAAGCATAACTTTGGCGCAGAGTTTTGACTTACTTTAGGGTAAGTGAAGAACTACGTCAAAGTGACACATCTTAAGTTCGTAATGAATAACACTAGCTTCAACTTAAGTAGACTCTTGCCTTGTTTGAGAAACAAGGTTTTTATTCCAATCAATTCGTCACTTCATGAGATCTCTATAAATATTTGATGGTTTCATATGGTAAAGTGGGCTCTAAGATAAAATGGATTTCCTAGGTGGTTCTCTCAACTAGTTACCACAAACATCCTCTGCGAGCTCGATTTACCAAGAAATTCACATTGAATAGTCTTAGAGTATCCCAGATTTACTTTACCCCCTTCAAATAAGATGATAAATGAATGTGTTCATGTGTATATTGCAATGGGATCATAATGGAGAATGTTTTGGTGCTAAACTCACAAGGAAAATCTAATCTAGTGGGTAAGTGGAGCACTTCTTGTTTCGGCCATGAAATTACTCGGCGGGATCGCTTTAGGGTTCCTAGACGACCCCCATTGTTGTATCTTAAGGCTTATGCCACAGGGGTTATTTCCTAGTTTATATTGGATGGGGTATACCCTTATCCAAACCTAAAAATCAAGTGTGATGAATATGGTGCTTTTTATCTTTAAGACTTAATGTGGTTTTGTCGCACACCGTTTTGCAACCTACAAGAAATGAGTTAGTATTTTTAACTCAAATTATTTTGCAAGTGATTGTGTCCTTCAAAAGATTAGTAATTTTCCAAGTGATCAAAACATCATATAAAGGAGATAGAATGTCATTTTTATTTCCCAGATCATCCTAAGATGTAAGGAAAGAGAATACACGATAAAATACTTCACTAAATCTTGCGAAAAATGGAAAATACCTAATCAAAATGATAAAAGTAAGTTTTTTTTAAACCAACTTTGAAGTTAATCCTTTTAGAAAACTTAGTGAAGTGTTTTGAAAGCATAGAAAGGGGTATTGAACCATTTTGTATTCCCAATATCACCTAGAAGGTGTGAGGGAAGAGCATACACGTTTTAAGCCTTACAAATATAAATGCAACAATAATCAACAAAAACTAAGTAAAGTTAGCTTAAAACCACAATATTTATGAAAGCAACCTACAAAACCTGATTAGTATCAACAAGAAACCTTCAAAATGTTAGAAATTCAAAAATCAACACATGTAAATGTTAGAAAAAATTGATCTCAAACAGCAACACTGCGCAACCTTTATGGCATGTGCATGTTCCTAACATTATGTGTGCACCCCGAATGATAAGTGTATGGCTATGTGGAAAAGATAGGGAGCAATTACACCTATGTGTCCAAAATGATAGTTATGTGTGGGTTTAAGCATTTGGGTACCTCGAAATCATGTCCATGTGCAAGAGGTGAAAAGGCTAGTTTGACACAAAGCTAATAAATAATTGCACATCCCGAGAGACATGTGCACGTGTATACCAGCACCCAAAGATGTGAGCTAATTCATGACACATGCACGGCTCTATGGAAATTCTTGACGGGAGGTCAACAATGCGGGTAACATGTGTGTGGCTGGGAGACACATATGCACCCCTAGGGATGTGTGCATGTACTATTAAAAAGTTGTGCATGATTTTTGACATGTGCATGCCCTTCCGAACACCTATGTGCAGAATTAAAACCACAAAAATGACGAGAAACAAAAATATAAAATTGTAAACATGTTAGATTCTTGCCTTTTAATTCACTTCTAACATAAACCCAATAAATCTACATGCAAAAGGAATATTTACTACTTTTAAGATTATCAAAATCTTGAAACTACACTAGTTAACCTTCAAAATGCATGAAAATGGTTAGAACTTGAAGTAAAAATCTTGAAAAACAACTTCTAGAGACCATGGAGTAAGGTCCCACCGGGCGTGCCATATGTGAACATGAGTAAGTTAGAAAAGCTATAAAAATGAGGTTAGAACACTAAAGAAACCCCAAAGCTTTCACAAACTCAACTATGAACCATCAAGATAAGAGATAAACAAGAGCTACTCCTATGCATGCATTATAACTTTGAAATAAACATCAAACTAACATGTATACTACTCTCTACTCTTTGAATGCTACTAAAACATGAACCTATGAAGATCCTAGCAATCAAATATGATTGTTTGATATGGTTCTCAAGCTTTCAAGAATGGAGTTTCACCATTAATGGAGGAAGAAAGAGTTGGAGATGTAATGATAAAGATGATAACTCAATAGAAATGAAGGAAAGCTCTAATCCTAGCAAAAATACTATAGTTTAGCCTAAAGAGGAGAAGTGTTCTTAGAAAATGACTTGGGGTAGTGGGATATTTATAGTTTTTTGATTTCAAGAAAGGGAGGTTTTGGATGCATGTGGGACAAAAGATAAGTCCAAAAACACTTTAGTAAGTTAAAGTTATATTTGACTAGGTTTAGAGGCAAATTAATCTTTAGGATTAATTATGGGTCCCAAATAAGCTTTGGTATCTTTCGTAACATCCGGAGATGGTTTGGAAAGTTTTTGGAAGCATTAGAAGAAGGAGTTAGCTAATGAGAAGATCCATTAGTCAATTGCAAGATAAGAGGCTTAATCAATGTAAAATGGTCAACTAAGAGGTATTGAGGGAGAATGAGGACCTAATTGATGAAGTGTTGTCAATTTGTAGGAGTAGAATATTCAATGCAATGTTAGGGATAATATTTCTTTGATCAAACTATAGGTGTCTACAAAGATGAATATAATTGTGGTGAATGGAGGTCTTTGATTCACCAAATTTCATTCTAATTTCTTATTCTAAAATTGTATTCTTTTCTTGAGTTTCCTATCATTGAGGAATGTAAGAAAATTATTATTTTTATAAAATGGAATCCTACAAAATCCAACTATAGGAGTATATATAGAAGTCACATCTTGCACTTCTTGTGTATGAGTGTCTCGAATGAGGGTTTAGACCATCTACACAATTTCAAATGTATTGTCACCATTAATGGGGCAAGATACGAATCTAGTTGCACTCACAAGTGTAAAAATAACCAGAGCATTAGGAAAAATCTATAAATAAGTTATCTTGTTTTGTATTTTATAAGAAAGTAAAAAATAATTGAAGTACTACAATATTTTGAATATAAAGTTTTTATTACTTATGTTAAGTTTGTGTGCATTTATTATTTCATCTATATTTTAATATAGCTTCGTTTTTTCTCGTATTAACACACACCCTCAAATGAAGGATTTAAACCCACAATCCTTCAAATTGGTAGTAGATCTTAGGCACACAATTTATTTTTGGCACATTTTAGAATGGAAGGTGTGAGAGAAACCTTCATTACACAACCTCAATATATTTTTCACTGAACAGCGATTCACGATTATTGAAGCATAAAACTAAAGACCTTGTTTTTCTCTCAAGATGTGTGGGAGCTAGTTTTATATGGTTTTGTGCCTATAAATCAATTGGAATTTCAATAAATGGCATAATTGGATAGATATATGTTGGAAGAGAAGAAAAGGAATGACTTAAGGCATTATTCATCATACGAGTAATGGAAGAATCCATTATTCTAAGTGTTTCGGGAGCAACCAAATCTAAACATACATGGGAGAACATTCCAACTACATATCAAGGTACCAACAAAAGTCAAAATTACAAAAATCAAATGCATAGGAGAGATTTCAAAAATATTTGCATGAAGGATTAATATTTTGTATATTTTTTTACCCGTGCAATGGGTGTACTTAACGATATATGGTATCATTGTAAGACATTAGAAGAAAACACGATTGTAGAAAAAATCCTCATATGTCTTCCTAGTAACCTTGATTCCATAGTAGTTGTAATATAAGAATCTAGGGATTTGACACATATATTTATTAATGGGTTAATGAGTTCTTTGTTATCCCATTATAAAATATTGAATAGATTCAAGAAATTTACTCTTGAAAATCACAAGTTTTAGTTACCATAGGAAGAGGAAGATTGAGTTTCAATAGAGAAAGAAGAAGAGGTTTCCAAGCAAGAGGTGGAAGAACCAACATATTTTATGTTGGTGTAGTAACTAATACAAATTCCTACACTACAAGAGGAAAAGGAAGCAACTACAATGACACTAACGATACTAGGTTTGAAAAATAAAATGTCCAATGCAATTGTATTTTAAAATATAGACATTATGTAGAGGAGTATGGGAATAAACGATTCAACAAAAGTAGACAAGATGAAAATACTTCTGAACAAAAATAGTATGAAAATGATAATTTGAAATGTCCCACTTCCTAAGATCATTTAGTCAAAGACCTTTAGCCAAAAAAATTTCATGTTGGCTAAAGGGTGATAAAAAGGGAAACTTATCATAATATATTAATTATTAAAGTGTAAAATAAAATAATAATATAAGAACTTTATATTAATTTATGAATGATAAAGTCAAATTTAAAATAAAAAAGAAAAATATAAAGTGATAAAGTATAAATAATAAAAAATCAAAGTCACTTTTAGTAGTGCACAATGTTGTTTTAAAAAATAATAATAATAATTAAAAAATGAAATAAAATAATAAAATAGGGAGAGCGTGGGGAAAGTTCGGTGGGAGTGGTTGGAGGATTTATGGTGAGCAGGTGGAGGTGTGTGGAGGAGGGAAGTTGGCATGTAGCAAGATGGAACAGGTGACCCCCACATGAAGGCACATGGGCTTCATCAATGCCAAGTAAGGCCTGTCCCTTTCCTTGTCTGAAAATGCAAATAACCTTATTAGGAATCCAAAGGCTAAATCCATGTTGAAACCCTCTCACGTTGAAATTTAGTAGTGTTGGATGATTCAATGGTGCAAGACATGTATGCAAGAGTGGAAGCATGCACGTGACATGTAAATTGGTCACCAAAATTCCTGAAAGAAATGTGTCTCGTGGACTGCAATCTCCTCTCAACTGCGCCAAAAAAGGAAGCTCCGTAATGTGGGGACGTCCATCAAAGCATAATGGAAATCCTATTTTATAATATTGCTATCTTCCTCCCAATCTACCCCAAAATGGGATTTTTTTCTCGGATTTTATAGTTATAGGTTCCCGGTAGAGATGGATGCAAAAAAAAAAAAAAAGAAAGTGCTCACTAGATAATAGATAGACCGCAGGCTATACACGAAATGGGTTTGTTGAAAAGCTCATAAACTTTCAAGAAAATGCATTCGTAAGAGTTGAGTCTCCTACCCTTTTTCCACATGCTCCTAGCCTACATCAAAAGGGGACCTCTGAATAGGTTTTGATCATCCAACAAATTTTAAAGAGTATAGGAATAGTGTCGATGTTGTAGTTGTTAATGCTATGGCAGATTAGTACACAAAGTGGGGAAGATTACACAAGGAAAGTCAACAGTTTCGTAAAAATGCATCAAAGAGATGTGGTCTAATGGAACACGCCCTGACCATGTAAGCTTCATTTTTGTTTCATTTAAAATGCAAGCTTGCAGGTTTAGTGGAAAAAGGTTGTAAATACTTCAATGGCATAAGTGTTGCTTATAGCATTCCACCTAGAATTGAATATTATGTCTGTTTGGTTGACATTCCTTGTTGTGCTAGATATCTTGAGGAAACTCTAAACTTTATCATCAACACACCAATTAAACCTGTGGTGGTTGTGTGGATGTGTTTGTTTGGTACCCCTATAGAGCATAAGAATATAGAGTTTCAATAATTTACGTAACTCTTCTTTTGAGATGGATCATCAAAATGTTACAACTTATGTTCTTCTATCAAACATCTATATATATAAGCAACACAATCAGTCAAAAGATTCCTTTTATTGAAATAAATGTGTAGGGAAAGTTGTAAATTCAGAGGAAATGGGATCCACAAATAGGTGGGTATGGAAAGAATTAATCTATATTAGATATTTTTAACCTCCATATAATTCATAGGAGTGTATGGAGGCGTTTAAAAGGCTTTAGAAACTTCTAAGGAAACACAAGTGAAAAATGTGTTTCCTTGCTCCATAAAACCTTACCAATGTTCTCCCAGTCGTGTTCATTATGGAGCCTTGAGCAGGCCTAAAAATCGTCAAAACATAATGTGCAACTTATTCTTTTTGAAATTTTCAAGTGATCGGGAAGATATGTGTTTCGTAATGGAGGTTAGATCAACGCTCGTGAACTATTCAACAAAATTCCCAAGTGAGATATTGAACTAAATCCTGTGGGTTTGACTGGATTTGTTCCTCAAGGCATGGTTCATTTCTCCTTTATATTTCATAATTCTCGTATTTTAGTTTTTTCTTTTGCAACAAAATATAATTTTAAAAGCTTAGTATTATCATATTGTTAAGCACAAGATAATACTGAGGGGGTGAATTAGTATTATGATATTCTTTTAAATTTAACACTTAATCTCAAATTTGTAATCACAATTAATCAGTTTCACAGTGAATATATCAAAGCAATCAATGAATGCAAAGCAAACCAACACACTGCAAATAGACACAAATTTACGTGGAAACCCTTTCGGGAGAAAACCACGGAGAAAATCTTCTTTATTATATTTCTCAAATGTTTGTAGGCACCAACCTACGGGAGACACCAATCCCCAAGTTACAATTTTGTAGGCACCAACCTACAGGAGCACCAACCCCTTTTTTGCTAAGCACCAACTCAGCAAGAGACACCGATCTCTTCAAATATGAAGGCACCAACCTTCCTTACGAAAAACAAACTCTTTCCTATCTTTTATGTTGTTGCTGCTTCAACAGATGATAGAACAAAAATGCTGCTAAGAATATTCTTCTGATTTATTTCAGTCCCTTCACATATATAAATCGCTGCAACTCTTCATTAAAAATAAATCTTCCCTTCACTCCTTTTTATATTTCATATTCTGCTCTTCTTCTTCTCTCCCTTAAACTTGAATGAAGCACTCAAATTGCTTGCCTAAACCAAATGATTCCATCTCCTTATATATCCTTCTCACATCCTTTCGAAAAGACACATCATTCCAACCGACACAACCTTTCCATTAACACAACTTAATTAAGTGCATTAGTTGGCTAAAACCAAAAATAATTAATGCAGCCCATAATTATTAAATGCACATTAAACAATGCAATTAACCACTTGATAGGAGTGTTGCCCCTCCTTAGACAAATCACTGTTATCATTAAATTACTGCTAGCCATCATTAAATATTCTTTTTCACCATAAAACATGGCATATGAACACCTTAAAATGTTGATATCTCTCTCTTATGTACAGCTGTGTATATCTTGCTTATACCATGATAATCCTTATGCAAAAATGCTTATTTTCATGTATTTAAACTATCATTTTCTACCCTTTTATATTGTTGGTTATTTATGTTACTTTCTACCATTTCCAAAATCATTAACATTTCCGTCGGCTTCCATTACATGATTCCCTTAACCAAATACATCAATGATTAATCCTTTGACATCAATGACAATATTTCCAACACATACATTTAATTGTTTTATATTAACTTGTTGCAAAACAATAAAATGTCGTATCGTAACTCACGCAATCAAAATAACCATTTTGTAGTCAACCATGAACTTCAACCCTCATTTTGAGGTGATTTAGAAAACTTCTAGACCAAACTAGATCACTACAATATTGTTTTATTAACGAGTTGAAGTTGAGCCCCTGTAAATTTGTTGACCGCTTCCTTGTTAAAATAGATAAATTACGATTTTCGGAGACTTGAAAAATAACCTTCATAACTCCAAAAAGGAGATGTTAAGTTTCCTTCGTGTACCTTGTTATGTGAGGAGTCACTTCAATCCTGGATCGACCTCAATTGATCATCTATGATCTTTTCGATGCTCCTTTAGGAGCCATGTTATCTCATGTTGCACTTTTAGGAAGTTATAAAAATTAAAAAGTTGGGTTTCGTATCGGCTCGCCATTTGAATCCTAGACAACAAAATGCTTATCTACCTTCACAAACCTCTAGTATTTTTAGTATACAATTGTCTATAACCTTGAGTCTATGGAAAAACACTCTTCTTTATAGTTTGGAAAAGGCATTGTAGGCCTCTGGTTGTAATGTGACTAAGTCAAACTAGACCAATTACGATCGGTGGTTCCAGAGAACATATCGTCGTTTGAAAACCATCTTCTAGTTCTTAGTCCCATCGACTCTAATGAATTCCCCATATATAGGGGATATTGTAGGAAGTTTCTTGCTGCGCGTTCATCCATCAAACGTAAGTTTTAGACGTGGTTTTATGATCCCTCAAGTTAACTTTTGATCATTTGTAACTAGGCCAATTACGACCGATGGCCTCAGAAAATTGGCCACCTATCGTAAATCATTCGTCAGTTTTGAATTCCATCAGTTCTTGTGAATTCTTGGTGTATAGGAAGACACGTAGAAATCTACCCGTGGTGTGTTTGTTTGTCGGAGGACAACGTTTGAAAGTGGTTTCTTCACCTTCGAGCCTAAATTGAACGTTTTTGCATCTTGCAAGAAAACGTAAAAAAAAAGGAAACTTGTAGGACCCATGTCGGGTTGCCAAACCATCATGGAAAATTGTTGACACTTGTAAATAACTGTTTGAAACTCTACTGTTTCACTTGTGTAAAATTGAACTTTTGGCAAAATAGTGTTTCTCTCTCTTCCTATTTCTTTCTCTCTCCTTGGTTAAGAAATGAAGCGAACTGAAATGAAATAAATATGTGTCTCTAACCTTCTTCCTTTGAAGGCAAATTATTAATGTTATTAAGTAAATGGGAAACTAAAAATGTTAAATATGTGATATTAGGGTGGATGTTATGTCAGCAATTTATCGTTGATTTCATGCTCACATGTTTTTGCAGGATGCAAGTAAGATGGCGAAATAACTTGGGTGTGAATCATTGTATATATATAGGATTTATGTATGTTAATAGAAGGAATTTTTATGTATTGTTATGTTACAGTAAAGTTATTTATTGAAATTTGGCAATATGAATGAGATGCTAGTTTTAGGGGTGTTTTGGGAAATGTGCATGTAACTAAAGGTGTTCTTTTGATTCATATTTACATATGGGAAAAAGAGGGTTGGATGTGTGTGTGTGTGAAATGAAACTGTAGAGGAAATTCCAACATTTTCAAGGTATGAAAATGTTTATAATTGAAGTTCTGTAATATTTTAGATGCTAGGGTTTAAGGGGATGTTCATCTACACATGAGTGTTATTTTGATCCTCAAATTTTGTATTGTAAAAGTTGGATATGTATGTTAAATTAATTTGAATTTAAAATATTGTAGTGCATTTCCAGTGTTCAATAGATGATTAATTAATTAGTGTGTTGTATTCTTACCTTGTAAATGTAATAAAGAGATCTAAATGAAACAATCAACCCTAGTATAAGACTCGTGTATAACTACCTTTCTACGTGAATTCTTTTAGTGTAGAAAACTAAAACCTTAGGATAAAATTCAATCTCTACTCTCGATGTCACCTTCTGCTTAAGTAAATAAGATCCCTAGTTTGAATTATCGTCATAATTGGTATGTTTAGTGACATCATCGTAAACCCAATGGTTAGGAACAACATGGTCAAACTATTTCTCGGCTTCCTTAGGATCCTAGTGGACTACCAAGTCTTACAAAGTTAGATCTAGAAGTCAACTTCATGATCGAAAATTCCTGTGGGATCCAGACAACACAATGGAGTTAGTGAAATAGTTGTACTATGACTTAACTCTTGTTAATGATCTCCTTAGTTCCTTGCAGATAAATGTGTTACCTTAGTTACTAACAACATATCACCTTGGTCTTTCATGAAGGTTGTTTAGCATAAATATGTAATCTCACCTTAAACTCATATATAGTTGGGGTGTAGATTCTTAGGTGAAATTGAAATTAAACTAAACCTTGGCTAATTAAGGGGTTAACTTGTGGGTATAAAATGGTAAGTAACTCCTTACAAATGAAATTGATTTGAAATATGTTGACCTTAGAGAACCCAGAAACTGGAAACTTGGTCATGTAATCCTTTATTATGCCCTTTTATGACATTAAGAATAAAATAAATTTCACATGCGGAATCATGAAATGCAGAAACATGGGATCTAACCTTAAACACAAATCACTTGAGGTTCATGTGTAGTTTATAATGCTTCCAATCATGTACTTCTTCAAGATGTTAGACAAGTACTTTCGTAACTCTTTAAGTTAAAGTGATGACAAAAAGAGACCAAAGAAACAATGTAAATGAAATGAGAAACATGAGTATATGTGATAATGGTTTAGGAACAAAATTTCTCTTGAATTCCTTATGGTTGATTTAATCATTTACTTTTGTTAAGAATGGATACAAATTGTTCTTGGTGGGACTAGGCATTTGAGCCAATATAGATTCCACTAAAAATAAAATTATGTCATGTAAATGCTTAACTAAATCAAACTAAATTTGGAACTAAAACAACCATAGTACGAGAACAAATGTGCTTTGAATGGAAGGAAGTTTATAGGAAAGGGAAACTTGAACCTTCACCTCCTTTGAATCATATTATTTCTCCCTCGACAACTTATGGTTGGTCCTCTTACATAATGAGGATAAAATTAAATGTCAACTAAACATATATTGAGAAACAAACTTTTAGCATAAGAATGAGAGAAGTAGGAACTTTTTATGCCATCTAAAATATGGAAAATAATTATGTAAGTTATGGAGATTTTCATAAGGGATAAGGAGAGAAATTAAATGGTTGAACTGTAAGTTGAATGTGGAATGAACTTATGAATCAGAGGTGGAAAAAAAAATAGAAAATTATACTTACATAATGATGTTATTGGAATGTTAATCGTAATGAAGATGTAATCATGGTAATGATGTGTTGTGGGTTTGTCAATCCTTGAGTCCTTTTTTGTGGTTGGATCATTACTATTATTTGTTCATTGAGGAAAGTGTGGCATGGACATGTAGATGGTGTTGTCATGTATCTATGTGATTCGATGACTCATGTAAGTGTCTTATGAATTGTTGATTTTCTCTATTTGGAACCTTGTGGTGTTGTGTAGTGAGCAATGTAAGTCAAAAATATATATATCATGGTATTTTTACCATTGTATTTGTGTGTGTAAAATGTGGGTGTTACAACTTTATATTTATTACTCTCCCTAGGAGAAAATGTGGTCCCTTTAGAAGATGAAAAAATGTGGAAAACATTAAATGAGGGAGGTGAAATATAATTAGAAGATGAGGGTGGCTATTTGGCCAAGTTATTTTATAAAATCAAGTCAACTTTATTATAGAAGACATCCTCTTCTATTTTATATAAATCTGATTTTTGTCTAAGCTTGAAGGCTTTACAAATATTTTCTAAGGATGAAAACCCTTATATGCATTCTCTTGAGGATGAAAACCATCTAACAAATATAGTATAAGAACAAAAACTCTTCTCCTAGTTGAGAGAATTCTCCATACAGAGGTTTCCATTGTGGATCAAGAGTTCATTGGTGTTTTCTAGTTATTTTCTAGCGATATTATGGGCTGAAGTTGCATATTTCAATCAAGGGTTTGAGGGAGGATGATTTTCCCTCCATTTCCATCCATTTCTATGTGGAGCGACCATCTAAGGAGCTCATATATGGTACATTGGAGTTGTTTTTGGATCAAATTTTGATCTTTGTTCGTATGTCTAATTTTTATAGATCACTACAATGAACTTACATAAATTTTGGTTCAAGGATTAGGCACTTTTCAATTGTGTCTAAGGGAATTTGTCTATAGAACTATCATAAACAAACTCCATCATGTTTTAATGATAAATTTGGTATTTTAAGTCACATTTGGGGGTTTTCATCTCCATGCCTAGTCGCATTTTCTATATAAAAGTCTGATTTGCATTCATAAATTTTGGAATATATTTTATAAATTGATGCATTGAATTGAGATTTTCCTAAAATCCATTAGATGTGGAAAAGTGTCCATTTGGGGATATTATAGTGGTATCAGAGTGACATATTCTCCCAACCTAAAGGGAAAAAAATCAGATCTGAAGACAAAGAAGAAGACCATGGAAGAGCATTATCAAAGAACTCCTACTACAGATAAGATAAGCTATCTGAATGAAGTGATCACTAGAGGCCACAAAGAGTTGCAAACCTGTTGGGTGGATGCTCAGAGAGATCTAAGAAAATATTTTATAGGATCCTTTTCTAATTTGATCAGATCTATATTGGGGATGAGTACCACCATAAAAATCTCTTAAGAAAATCAAAGGAAGGTTTACTAGATCAACTAGAATATCCGCCAAGCCTCCACATCAGTTTTGCAGAGCCAAGTTTCTCCAAAAGGAGGAACAACCAATTGAGGATGATGACATGGAGATATGGGGAAAAGAGTATGCAACACTCAGTTCCAAGGTAAGAGCTATGTTGACCTTCAAAGATTTTTGTGAGTTGAAAGATAGTAAAGGCACAAGGAAAAATAGAAGATATCAACAGAGAAAATTACCATGCAAAAATTGGAGAGAAATCAGCCCATAGAGTATTCCACCATGCAAAGTGAAGAAGAAGAGGCTTCAAGGAAAAAAGGTATGACTCCTAATGAGAAAAATAATTGTATTAGTGAGGAACAAACACTATTGTTGGATGCAAAGTTGAAAAAGATGTTTCAGTTCCAAAGGTACATATCAATGAGTCATTGTCATATGGGATGGATTTACCAAGCCATAGTATTGATGGGCATGAAATTGTGAAGAGTGTTGATTCTTGTGTTGTGTCTGAAATCATAAGTCACAATAGGGATGGTGTTGTTTTGGAGGTTTCTAAATCAGCAATAGAAGGTAAACCTTTTGATGATCTTCTTTATAAGGAGGTTAGGAGTAGCAAGGATTTATTTCATCATCTTCATCCTATATCATTACAATAGTTTTATCATGATTTTATTCATCCTGTTGTGGATAATAATGCTAAAGATTTGGTATATCAAAGACAAGTCATTGTGGAAACAAAGAGTAATGAAAACCTTCATATTGTTTAATCGTGCATAATAGAAGTCATAAAGAAACGAGAAAAACTTTATTAATAGATTCCATGACTGATTTTTATATCAACAACATGGGGAAACCTTTGGAAGGGTTAGCGGGAATTTAGTCCCCAAAGTCTTCAAAGAAACAAGGTACAATCTGCTAATAATGAACCAAAATTGATTTCAAGGGTGCCTCTTGTTAATGGCATCATCATGCCTTGCACAAAGAGAATATTATAGTAGCCCATTCCTTTGAAAGAACATGAGGTATGAGACATAGTTTTTTTAATTGTGTTTACTAGAGATGAGGTTGTTGTTGGGACACAATGGTTGCATGAATTTTACTATATGGAATATGGTGAACCATTAATCCAATTTCATGTTTATAAGCATAAAAAAGCTATATATTTTGAAAAAAATATCTCTCATTCAACAGTACAGATCAATACTTGTAGAGCGCTACAATATGTTTTATCTATTATATATGGCACTTGGGTGTAAGAGTTGCAATTGCTTGAGGGAAATCAATTTGGGGAAGAGATGATTGTAATATCCCCTTCTCATTTGAAGACCCTTAGCAAAATGTTATGTCCCATTAGGCTAAGGGGTGATCTGAAGGAAACTATAGTCTTAATAAATTATTATAAAGTGCATTATAAAAAGAAACTTTATAAAAAGTACTTATATTAATGTATTAATGACTTAATAAAAAATATAAAGTGAAATTAGAAAAAGGAAAAAGGTCACTTTATGTTTTTATTTCCCCTAGGGGAAAATGCGACCCATGTTGGGGATAATACAAGGCCAAAAAAAATTAAATGTGGGCCAAAGGATGTGATTGGTGCTTGTGGGTGGATACTAAGCCAAGATTGCTTATAAAATCAATTGTACTTGGCTTTGTAAAGCATCTCCTTTATTTTATACAAAATTTTGGTTTTTGTCTGAGCTTTGTAAGCTTTGAAAATAAACTATTAAGGAGGAAAACCCTTTTGATTTATCTCTAGAGGATGAAAAACCTCTTGAGGATTAGATAAATATGAACGAAAACTCTTTTTTCTTGTGAGAGGATTATCCATTCAGGGGTTTCATTGAAGATCAAGTATTTATTTGTATTTTCCATTTAAAATCAAGGATTTATTTATGTTTTCCTTTGAAGATCAAGTATTTATTTGTGTTTTCCATTAGATATCAAGCTTCTACTTGTGTTTTCCAACAGTGTTTGAGATCTTCGTAAGAGGGGTGAATGGCTTTTGTTGATTTTGCGTATATCTAGGGTTTCATCTACACATTTCCAAATTTTTCGGCCTGATTTGGGTGCCTTCCACCCAGTGGAAAATTCTAATTTTGGTATCACTAGAAAGCTTGTGATTTTATCTTCAATTTGAGCTATCGTTTGTCAAAAATTATTAGGTATTTTTTGAGTATTGAATTTCTAAATTTTTAGTTGTTTTTCTACAATTAAAAATCAGATTTTTAGTATTTTGCAAAAATATAATTATTTTTCAGTATTTTGTAAAAAATAGAATTATTTTCGTATTTGATAGCTCAATGGCTAGCTACATAATTAATTTCAGAATTTTTGAAGGTCTTTTGAGGCTATTTTACACCCATAGGAAAATCGCATAGGGTTTTGGCAAAGAATTTTGGGTTGGTTGCATTGTTTTCATAAAAAAAAAATTTCCAACTTGTATTTTATTTGGGATTTTCCTTAAATCCGTTTGGGGTCAAAAATTTTCCAATTGGGGACATTACGGTGATATCAAAGTGATGTATTCTCCCAAACTTGTGAGGAAAAGAAGATAAATTTTTAGGTCTGGAAGCTAGAGGTGAGAAATATTTAATATTAAGTGGACCCAAGTTCCTTTTACAAAAACCCTCTAATGTTTGTCAAGGTCCTTTTAAAAATATTTTATAATTAAAACCCTTAGATACATTCTCTTGAGGATGAAAACCCTCTAAGAGATCTAATAGAAGAATGAAAACTCTTTTTCGTAGTTGAGGTATTCTCCACATAGGGGTTTCCATTGCAGATCAAGAATTCATTAGTTTTTTCAAGTTATTTTCAAGCGATATTATGGGTTGAAGTTGTTGATTTCAACCAATGGTTTGAGGGAGGATGATTCTCGTTGTATTATCCCTCCATTTCTATGTGGATCGACCATCTAAGGACCTGATATATAGTAATTTGGAGTTATTTTTGGATCAGATTTTGATCTTTATTTGTATGCCTGATTTTTAGATATCACTACAACAAACTTGCATAAATTTTAGCTCAATGATTGGGCACTTTTCAACTATGTCTAAGGGAAACTGTTTGTAGAATTATTATAAATAAATTTCAACTTGTTTTGATGATTAATCTGGTATTTTCTACATGATTCCATCTTTGTAAAATTACTAATTTATTTCCATTAAAGATTCAGTTATTTTAATTCACATTTGGGGGTTTTCATCTCTATTCCTAGTTGCATTTTCTATATAAAATTTGATCTCGCATTCATAAATTTTGAAATATATTTAATAAATTGCTACATTGGATTGGGATTTTCCTTAAATCATTTGAGGTATTAAAGTGTCCATTTGGAAACATTACAGTGGTATCATAGCGACGTATTCTCCCAACTTGTGAGGAAAAGAAGAGAAATTTTTAGATCTAGAAGCTAGAGGTGAGAAATATTCAATATGAAGTGGACACAAAATTCTTTTTTGATGTTAGTAACAAAATATCTCGTAGATTTTTTTTGAAGGAATTTGACAAATATTTTATATGGAATCCGTTGTGTCAAGATGATGCCCTCATTCTCATCTCTAAATACATGGATGGAGTAGTATATAAGTGGTGGCATCATCTCGTTAAAGACCCAAGAGGCCGAATCCATTGGCTCCTTGAATATTTCACATAAAATTATCTAGGGATATTTGATGTGCAAGATTGAAAGGATGAGAAAGGAAATGAAACCATGGATTATACCCCATGAAGGAAGAAAATTCATAGCTACAAGTGAAGGAAGAGATTTTTTCCCAAATTCCAAATGTGGATGTTGATATTCATCATGTTGTGCCTTTTGGAACAACAATTCAAAGGGAGCGTAAAGATAAATCATAGCTACACCTAGTTGAAGAAGTCAAAGGATACTTTATGGAGAAACTTACACATGAGAAGAAGACTCCCATGGACACTTGCATGAAATTGCAACCTATTGTAATTTCTAGACCAACAACCTTTGATAAGATTTCAAATGTATTTAATAGTTTTTAATGATTGCTACTATGTCTCTTCAATTTAATATATACCCTAATGGTTACCCTAGCAAAAAGGGAAGAGTTCAAGGTTGATCCTAGTGATGGGGATGCAAGTGATAAGGAAGAGAAGTTGTTACTCCTATTCTTGGAGATCTAAAACACATAAATAGTAGTAGTGTTGGGGCATCTCAACCTATGCCTATCCATCAAGGAAGGATGAATAGTCGGAGGATAGATTAAGGTATGGAAAATTATTTCTTATGTAATGTCAAATTATGGATCATTATGGGAAGGATGATAAAATGATGGATATGTTGGTGTGAGTCATCTTCCACATCACATGGAGAGTCATCTGACTTAGGTGAAGTCATATGTCTAGGTGTCATAGGAGTTATGATAGATTCCTTATGTGTCCGTGCATCATATAGGAGTTACTTCCATTCCAGGAATGTAACTCCCCTTCTCCACTTGAGGAGTCATGATTGCATGCATTGGGGGTTACAAATCACCCATATTTGTACCGCTTCCCTTTTTCATATATATGAGATGGTGTGTGATATTTTACCACTTCTAGTCCTTTCATGCACATTTTCATGGTTGATGTTTGCTTTATCCAAAGAATTTTCATGTTTTCGTAGTTCCGATTTCTTCGTCATGGTATCATAGCAAACGTTGTCATGATTTGTGTTACTCACCATCTACCATTTCCCTCTTACTCTCCATTCATTATTTTTCAGTTTTGTGTACAACCTTCATTATGTCTATTCCATTTACACACTCTACTTGCATTGATTCGAGTTTTGAATCTCGTTCAAGTTTTTGTTCATGTTTTCTAGGGTTTACAAGATTTATGGGGTTTACATGTAGTTTTGGTGTCTTATTTGCAGGTTCATAGGTTTCAAATCTAGTTTTAGTGTTGGTTTTGTGTGGGTTTTTTTAGGTTTATAGGTGTTTTTTCAAGCCCAACTAGGCCCCAACTCATTGAGTGGGAAGATGGTTTCCCTAGCTCACCACCTCTTCCTCATGACTTGGGTTCCACTCAATCTTTTTAAATCACCTTGCATTATTCTCATCTCATCGATTCTTGGTTGATATTTGCAAGGGTTTTACGTTGGTCATTGACCACTTAATTTGTCTCGTGTCAGTGGCTTTGGCTTTGGCATTGTGCCCTCCACATCATTTGGACACTCGCCTCACGCATGTTTTTTGTTTCTTTGTTAGTTTACCCCGATCTCGTGTCAAAATCCATCTATGCCCATGTTGTCATTAAAGCACCCTTCTAGGCCCCTATGTGCATTGATTCATCCCCACTCTATGTGTGTGTTCGGTTGTGTGTGTTTCGACCTTGTTATGTTCAACTCAATCATTTGTATTTACTTGTTTGTGCTCGTTTACCCCCGCACACTCAAATTTTATCTATGTCTTTCTATCATTGAGTTCACCTCGACTGGTTCATTACTTTTGGTTCATGCATTATGAATCTTTCCTATTTCCTTCCATCCGATAGAGTCATTACCTTTTACATGGACCAAATCCCAAGACTTCTCGTAGTCTCTTGCATTGTTTGTTGACTTTGTACCATCCGCAACTTGTCGACACATGGCAACACCCTACTCGGTGACACATGGACCTATCATTATTTACACTCAACGCTTGATACCGCCATGAGCTTTCCTCCCAACTCATGCATCACTCATTGTAACATACAACTTCCCCGACTTGATTTGGACTCAACTCACCGGCCACCTCCCAAAGAACTCACCCATCTAAGTTGTCTCGACCAATTTTTTTGAGATCCCCATCAACTCTCCCAATGATCCAACTCAGTCAACTCACCAAGTAGCTCAATCAAGCTTCCTTCTATCTCACCCTCCAAGCCAATATCTTCACTTAACCCTTTTTTATTTATTTTTAAATTTTCCCCTTTTTACAACATTGTTTAATAAAATTCATCATTGTAAGGGGGTGGATTTTTTTTGGCTTCATGTATAGGGTTATTGGGATTTTTCAAGCCATTTTTTCTCGCTCACCTGTTGTAGTACTCCTCTTCACCTACGAATAGTGAGTGTGTCTACCACAACCTTGCGGAAAAATATCCCCTTCTCTTTGCGATGTGATACGCCTTATCTCACAAGGAGCAAGTGATGTACCCTTGTTTTGCTTACACCTTTTGTGCTTGATTGTGTGTTGTTCCTCCGCTTCCGACTAAGAATTATTTTTGCCTCCACTCTTGCATGATTTTTACTACTGCAAGGTGAGGGGTCAATTTTCCCACGTCACAAGAACACGCCCTATCAGTAATCACGCACTACTTATAAATTTTCTCAAATAGAGGGTTATTGCTATTTTTGGGTGTTTTATTACACATGATGCATCTCACTTGATTCGACGTCTTACCACCTTGTTTGTATCTACACACCCTCTTCTCATGTACCTTACACTTCTTGTTTCCTCATCATAGAGGATGTTCTTTCAAGACTTGAGCGTCACAGATCACCTTACGCCTCTACCACTTCTTCTTAGGAGAGAGAACAACACATCGTAGTGTGCTTCTATGGAACATTACTTTTCTCAAGAAGGCCTTACTCCTTTCAACAAGGGTCGGTTCCAAAGACCCACCGATTCATCTAATCTTAAGGACTATCTTGACACGTGCGACCATTTTTGGTCACTTGATGATTCATGTCTTTAGACCTCCTCGCGCTCATGTGGCGTAGACTTAGATCCTCCCCACACCATTTGGAACATCTTTTATTACTTGTTTTGATACCATTCACATGTTTTTGTTGTTATTGTTGATACAGCTTGTCTCCTCGTTCTAGTTCATGTGATGTCGGCCTTCACTCGACACGCACTCATTTATTTATATCCCTGATGAAGAGGATTGTGCTTCTAGTTTTGATGACGAGAGTGTTACTAAGGACTTCTCTCCTTCTTCTCCCTACCCTATTCCATAGTATGTCAACAATCCTCACTTCTCATCGACATTAGGAAGCATCCTTCCCATCCTCATACATTCATTACATCATCCTCTTTTCCACTTCCTATGTATGAGGCACTTTCCCCTCATCTTCCTTCATTGATGATTCATACCTGTCAAACATCGTTGTTCTGCTTTGTTGATCCCCCTTCTTAGAATGAGTATCTTCTAGACCTTCATCGTCTCTTCGTATTTCCTACTTGTGATGCAGGATAGGTTTCTCATCCTTCTACAGTGTTTCTAAGGAGTTTTTATCCTCCTTTGTTGGGAGTTCCCTTTTGGGACTCTTATCACTTCCAATTTTTAGGAGATCATCATTAATACACCCTTGTTTGTGGATACTCTTTTTTGTTACAGGGGTTTTTGCATTTCCTTCACTTCACTATGGCATCATTTTGGAATATGTTTCTCTCTCACACTCTAACAGCTTATACGCTCAAGGAATCACCTTCACTCTTATGCACTTACTTCCTGACTATGTCACATTTTTGCACCAAATTCAAAGTTCTTTGTACTACTACCTTTGGTTTCCTTCACGAGTGGGAAAAATTCTATTACTCTATTTTTTCCTTCCTAAGGGTAGGAACATAGTTTAGTATGGGTGGTTCTTCTTCATTCCATTGGCCAAGGACCACGTCATCGAAACTCTTCTTTGAGAATTCTTAGAGTTGCATAGTTAAGATCCGTATATGAATTCTTTTACATTCTTGTTTGCTCCTTCTTCTCCTCTCTCTTATTCTTCTTTCCAAGAGATATCCCTTTTATACATGGGTACCTTATCGCCTCTTCAATTATCGGACCCATTTGTGGCATCTTTCTTAGATTGTTAGAGATTTTTTCATCTCTTATGGTGGATGTTTTTCCCACCGGGTTTTCCTTCGTTTATTAAGATCCTTGTTTGTATGGGTGCCTCATCAATCTTTGTTTCCATGACCCATTTCTCATTTATGAATTTCCACCTCATCCTAAGTTACGATGAAGGGGTGTTGGTGTGAGTCATTTTCCACATCACATGGTGAGTCATCTCACTTAGGTGAGGTCATAGGTCTAGGTTTCATAGGGGTTATGATAGATTCCTTACGCGTCAGTACATCAATGTGTCATATGGGAGTTACTTCCATTTTGGGAATGTAACTCCCCTTCTCCACTTGAGGATTCATGATTGCATGCACTAGGGGTTACACAAAGCCTCCCTATTTGTACCCCTTCCCTTTTCCATATCTATGAGATGGTGTATGATATTTTACCCCTTCCAATCCTCGCATGCACATTTTCATGGTTAATGTTTTCTCCCTCATGGAACATTAACACGCTATTGTATTGCAACTCGGTTGATGTTTGCATTATCTTGAAGATCCTCGTGTTGTCTCATTTTTCCCTTTCTTCGTCGGGATATGCGTTGCCACATAAGACATAAATCTTTTGATGAAAATTCAGATTTTTACACACATAATGATTTAGGATCCAGTAAGAAAAGAGTTTTTGATGTTCAAGTCACTCGGTTAGTTATTTTGACTTAGCATATTAATGTACAAGATATAATTTAGATTCATGTCTCAAGGGCTCAAGAGAAATATTGAGGATATGGTTCAATGGAAGGGAAATTTGATCACTTTTGATACAAACATAAATTTTGGGATTCTGAAATTGTTATAGTGAGTTTTTGTAATATTATTATCATCAATTTCAGACTTCCCTACATCATTCTTGTTTCTTAGAGTTGGTCATTTTTAGTTTTTCAAGCATATTATAATCATTCGTGATTATTGTTCATTGTTTTAACTTCATTTGATAGTTGGATGCATACTTTCAGTCATAAGTTAGACAAATTGTTAGGGTTATAGACAACACGGTTATATCATGAGGATATTCAACCAATTATTGACAAGAATGTTAAGTAATTGATACCACAAAATAAAGATATCATGAAGGAAAGAGGGAAGAAGAATCGTGATGGCATTGAAAGGTATGAAATGAGTGAAATAATTTCATATCTATAGATGTATATTCAAATTTATTTTCCTCTTGAGAGAAATGAGGAATTAGATGATGAAATCTACCATCTAAAGTATGTGTTACCTTTGGGGATGACCCTGTGGTGAACTGGTGGGGCACTTATCCTATAGAGCCAACAACCTAGGTTCAAACCCATCCCCTAGGATTTCATATCTTGATTTACTGTGGCATGTGGAGTGGGGCATTTGCATGTCACCTTGGGGGTTGGGGATGACCCTATGGTGAACTAGTGGGGTGCTTAGCCTATAGAGCCAACAATCCAGGTTTAAACCCATCTTCTTCAATTAAATTAACGTGAGGGAGATGACGAATAAAAGAATCAAACTTATGGTTTTCGTGGAATGGGATGAAGTGGTGGAGATGGCGAAGAAGCTCACCGGGAAACCTAGCACAAACACGTATGAAGGCGGGATCTAAGAAAGAAGTTCTCGAGGTATGGGAAGGAGTGATCATCTCTAGGAAGGACATCGAATGCATTAAATACTTTCAAATCTTGAGTAAGAAGGATAAGGAAGATTTTATAGCGAATCTAAAATCTAGAATAGATCTCGGACTATCAAAATCATGATTGCCCCCTGGTTATCAAAACTCAGAAGCCCCCACCTTTAAGAGGAAGGAAGAATAAGGGTGAATCGGGGGACATAGTTCTCGAGAATCATAATGGTCAAGGAAGTGGAGGGACTCATTTTGCCTCTGCTCCAAATTCATTTAAGGTTGATTTTCAATAATCACCTCCAATCAAAGAGATCACAAGCTTATATTGTTGACTTAGTAGAGGTGACTCCGATCTTGAAGGTGAATAAACTAGAGGTAAATGTGCGGTTGAAATCCTTTTCTCAATTGGCTATGATCGGAGATCTAATGGATTGTGGTGGAAGCTAAATCCATATCCCAAAGGGATCTTAGAACAATAATTATGAGATATCTTTTTCCTCTAAGGGCTTCTTCGTTGTTCATTTTCAAAGAGTAGAGGGTACTTTCAAATGTATTTTAGAAATAGTCCATGGTTTTGGGGTAACATGGGACTGCTCCTCACTCCCTAGTTTCTTGAATTCGATCTCGAATACCCTCTTTATATCTAATATGCCAAGATGGGTCCGGCTTCAATCTTCCACTACACATATGACACACTCTTGAAGATATTGGCCAAGCCCTTAGGATGTTTATCAAGATCAACCTTTCCTGGAGTGGCAGCTAACATTCACACTTTAACTAGGATATGCATGGAAATCTAGACAAGTTTATTCTACAAGTGGGGAATATGCAACATGTAGAACAGCTTGACTATGAGAATACGAATTTTTGATGCCATTTTTGCAAGTCCCCCGGTCACTTTGTGGCATTTCCGTAAATCACAAGAAATAATTCCTTAAATAAAAAGAAGATGTCTACTAGCATCAAGTGGAACAACACTTCTTCATATTAGGCACGAAAAGGTGCAGATAAGGAGGATCATGGAAGAATCAGGAGCATAGATTTAAAAGAGAGAAAAGAACAAAAAGAATATAAGAAGGCTATAAGCAAAATGAAAAGAGGACATGAATCAGATAAATCGGATTCTGATCAGGATTATACCCCTAATCGAATTACACCCCGGATCCTAACAATATTCGGCTAGCTTTTGCCTTTGAACTAGGTCCGTCGCATGAGGTTATGAAGAAAAAAGGTAAAAAGGGTGATTTTCTAATATGTTAGACTATTTTTCTCCACATGAAGGGAACTCTTAATTGGGACAGCTTTGTTTTTGTTTGGTTTTATTTTAGTTCGAGGGCACTTAATTTGTCCCTCTCTATTATTATTTATAGGTAACGAGCCCTTCAACCCACTTTAACGATCAAAAAAAGTATGTGCTACCTTTGATACAAATTTGTGTATATGATCATCATAAGAAAGGTATATGGTGGCAAGATATATCCCACTTAATAGATACAGAGCCTATATTATGGAGTACTACATCATGTTTTGTCTCTTGTGCATGGCACTTGACAAACAAGTTTGGAATTTCTTTAGGGCAAGCAATTTGGGAAAGGGACGAGTAAAATTTTTGACTTCCTAAGATAATTCATCAAGACCTTTAGCCCAATTTTTTTACCGACAACTAAAGAGTGATAGAAGGGAAACTTATCATAATAAATTAATTATAAAAGTGAAAAATAAATAATATTATAAGCATTTTATTTTAATTTATTAATGATAAAGTCAAATTAAAAATTAAAAAGAAAAATATAAAGTGATAAAGTAAAAATAAGATAATGTAAAGTCACTTTATATTTATTATTCTCCCCTAGGAGAAAATGCAACCCTTTTACAAGATGAAAAAGGTTGAAAAAGCATTAAATGAGGGAGTTGAAATCTGATTGGGAGATGGGGGTGGTTATTTGGCCAAGTTCATCTATAAAAGTAAGTCGACTTACTTATAGAAAGCACACTTTTGTATTATATATATATGATTTTTTTCTAAGCTTGAAGGCTTTACAAATATTTTCTAAGGATGAAAACCCTTAGATACATTCTCTTGAGGGAGAAAACCTCTAAGAGATATAGTAGAAGAATGAAAATTATTTTCCGGTTGAGAGGAATCTCGAGACAGGGGTTTCCATTGCAGATCAAGATTTCATTGGTGTTTTCTACTTATTTTCCAATGATATTATGGGATGAAGTTACATTTTCAATCAAAGGTTTGAGGGAGGACAATTGTCATTGTATTTTCCCTCTATTTCCAGCCATTTTTGTGAAGAGACCATCTAAGAACCTGATATCTAGTACTTTGGAGTTATTTTTGGATCATATTTTGATCTTTGTTTGTATATCTACAACTAACTTGCATAAGTTTTGGCTCAAGGATTATGCACTTTTTAGCTATGTCGAGGGCGTTCCAGTAGAATTATTATAAATAAATTCCAGCCTGTTTTGATGATCAATCTAGTATTTTCTTCATGATTCCATCTTTACAAAACTTGTTGATTTGTTTCCATTAAATATTCAATGGTTCTAATTCACATTTGGAGGGTTTTCATCTCCATTCCTAGTCACATTTTCTATATAAAAATATGATCTGCATTCATGAATTTTGGATTATTTTTTATAAATTGTTGCATTGGATTGGAATTTGTGTAAAATCCATTTGAGGTGGAAAATTGCCCATTTGGGGAAATTACATAATCATGGTTTAATTTTTTTATAACGTATAATGTTGTGCAAGAAAGTATAAAGTATGTGTGGCTTCTAGATACTAGATGTAATAATCATATGAATGGAATTAATTATTTGTTTGCAATTTTATATGGATGAATTTATTTAATTACAAATAAATTTGAGAAATGATAGTAGAGTGTTTTTATGAATAAAGGAACAATCAACATTAAAACCAACAAAAGTGAAAAGAAGCACAATCCGGATGTGTATTATGTTCTTGTTGTGAAACAAAATTCAATGACTAATTCAAGGTAATACAAAAGGGGTATAGATTTATTTTTAGCATGATTCATGTATGAATCGGATAGAAATCTGAATAACAATTTGATAGAAAAATTTGAGACGAAAAGAAACAAGATGTTTCCTTGAAAATACAAAGTGAATTATCAACAAAGATATGCTTAAGATATTGAAAAAGTTGAGATGATAAGAAACAATATGTTTCCATTGAAAATACAAAGTGAATTGTCGCACATATTCTCGGTATATCCAAGTCTCTCACAAGATATAAATGTAGTGATATCTCATCTAAAACTTAAAATAAAAATCCTACAAGATATCACATGTAACAATATCTTAATTGCACCTAAATTAAATTCCCACAATATGTTGTCAAAGAAACATCTCATTTACAAATTCAAACAGAATTCACACAAGATATCATAGTAGTGATACCTCATATTCAAATTCAAAACAAACATATACAAGATATCACATAGGATACATCTTAAATAAAAAATTGTAAATGCCTCATATTCATTTCGAGTTCACTCAAAAGTAGTCACTACATAGGCATCTTGAAATATATTCAATATTTTCATCAAAGATAAATCTTGGTTATGTTGTTTAATGTTTAAACATTTAAGTTTTGATGGTTTGAATTGGTTTCTCAAGAAAAATATCGTAAATATATTTTTATTAATACGATAGGAAAGCAAGGCCTATGAAAGTTGTATCCTAAGAAAACATACGAAACTTTCCCGATTAAAAATTCATATAGAGCTATAGATCCTCTTGAAATTGTTCATTTATATATATGTGGACATGTAAACACATATAATTGGAAGAAGGTTATAGTTTTTACTTTTATTGACGATTTTAGAAGAAATACTTGGGTTTATTTCAAGATGAACAAATTAAAAGGTTTTGGTATATTGAAAAAAATTAAGGTTGTGAATAAAAATCAAATTGGTTATTATATAAAGGTGTTGAGATCAAGAAAAGGAGAAGAATATATATCAAATGAGTTTCTATTGTTTTGCAAAACTCATGGAATTAAGAAGCAAATTACAATAAGATATGCACCTCAACAAAAAGGTGTGGAAGAGAGATAATGAAACTATTATGGAAATAGACATAAGTATGTTGAAGGCCCATTTTTTTGGAATGAATATTGGTTTGATGCTACAAATTTTGTATTTTATCAATTGGTATATCACCCACAATAAGTGTGAATGAAAGAGTTCCTCAAGAACCATGAAGAAATAAGAAGCATGGTATTTCTCATTTAAGAGTATTTGGTTGTGTGGCATATTCTTATGTGCTAGATGAAATAAGGAAGATATTGGATGATAAATGAGAAAGATGTTTATTTGTGGGTTATAATGACAAATCAAAATCCTATAAATTGTATAATATCATCACAAAGAAAGAATGTATTAGAAGAGATGTTGATTGCATTGAATAATAAGCATGTGATGAAATTATTGATACATCAACAAATATCACCATAGATTTCCCATAATAATAATAAATTAGAAGAAAACAGTACAAAATATTTATTTATCTTTAAAAGCTCTTGATCTAACTATACCTTCTTAAATGTCATCTCTTTTAGATAAACTATTTCCACAACAACATATCACAATGCACCTTTAATTTGCATTCCCTTGAGATATCGCCCAAAAGGGATATCAAGGACACCCGCATCTCAAGGAACCCTAAGAGATTGTCCCAGTGATATCAAGGAACACCCAAATCTCAAGGAACTCTAAGAGATCGCCCCAATGACATCTCCAGAGATTTTTATCTCCACCAATAAACTTTCATGCTAGTGAAGAATTAAGACACGCAATGTTTTTTTCAGCTTTAAGTTCTCATGACATTGACATATCTAATTCAACACTAGCATCACTAAGATATCGCTTAAGAGGCATCTCAAAGAAGATAAGAATTTTGAAGGATATTTATGTTGAGTCTCTTCAAGATGAAAATTTTCATGTTTATTTTATGATTTTGCATTATTATATCAATTTAATCTTGTATTTTTGAAGAATTTGAAATTGAAAATACAAATTGGGTAAAAGTCATGGATGACAAAATTGATTCTATTGAAAAAATCATACATGGGATCTTTTTAGCATTCAAAAGGAAAAGATATAGTTTGATTAAAATGGGTCAATAAAACTAAATTCAATGGAAATGGAAATGTTAAAAGCATAAAGTTAGGAGAGTCACAAATGGTGTTTTAGGGAAATCTAGAAATTTTTACAATGAGAGTTTTTCCCCACTGCTGAACTAGACCCTATTAGAGTTGTCTTAGCAATAAAAATTAGAAAAATTGGAAATCATATAAAATGGATGTCAAGCATGCGTATAATAGTAAAATACTGAAATAATAAATGTGTAGCAGCCATATGGATATGAAATGTTAGATTGATAACGCAAGGTCTAAATATTGAAAAAATCCTCCCAAGTCCGAAAAAAAAATTAGGCGTGTCATATGGATAAGTGCATGGAAATGGGGGTCAAAAAGTGAACACAAATTCATTTTTTGTCCATTTTGGTTATAACGCACTCACGTTATGGCTCGGTCGCATTATAACACGATAGGAAAAATTTGGGGTCGTGTTATAACATGAGTGTGTTATACCTTGGTAAATCCGATCCATAACGCACTCAAGCGTTTCTGCATTTGATATGATAAATGTGGTTATGGGAGGGATATATTTACTAAAATAAATGTTTTAAGTTATACTTTAAATTTATTTTAGTAAATATAATAAATTAGGTCACTCGCACCTTATGAAACTAGTCTCACGATCCATCCACGGTTTAGAAAATGGTTTTTATATTATAACTTGGTCAAGACATAGGTCTTTTCAAAGATTTTAGCATTCATCCTAAATCTTTTAGGGTTTAAATTCCACAATAGAAGTCTATTTTTGGAAATAATATAGTCATTGTTTAGATTTTGGGGCCTTTTATAAGTGTTAGAGGCAATTTAGGAAGATTTAAGAAAAGTTTTCTCATTCAAGGAAAATCGCTCAACAACTAACTTTCTAGGTGCATGGAACAAACACTTTAATAGTGAAATCTGACTTCTCTGGATGCTTTTGGGATCTCTCTAAGGAGATAGGAGGAAAACAAATAGGTAATGGAAAGATGTGTGAATCCTATACATGTTGGAAACATCTATTTTTCTCTAGGACTTTAAGGTCTCATGTAGAATTAAAAAATAATACATCTTCCCCTTTAGGTTCTGTACAAAAATGGCCCTAAATTTGCACGATCTAGAGAGATACTCACCACATGGTGATAGGTGAATATTTGTAAATTTTTATACATACCTCTCAGAATGGGTAATGTTATAAATATACTATATTTTACCATGGGTGAGGATCTTATGAGGACGAGGCCAAATTTTTTGATTTAAAAACGCCTTCCTAACACCCTTGGTTGTTTTTTTAGTGAAAAAACTTCTAACATGAAAAAGTGGTAAAAAATGAGTTACCATGAGTTGAAAGCATGTTTCTATAACCTCAAGTGAAGACTCAAGTGTTTAGAAGCATTGTTATAAGATCTACATTTTGATGGGAACAAAATGCACTCTTCTAATTACAAGGCAAGAGTGAGGATCACTCTCTTACTTTTCAAGGCCTCCACAATTAACTCCCGATGACCACAAATCAACTCCATGATGCTAAACCCACTTTTTATCATCTATAACTTACTCAAATAGGTATTCCCTGTGTAGATGGAAGGATTTATCATTGAATTAGATTTGTGTCATATGGCCGCCTATTAGACTAAAATGATGTGGTTGTAATCTCCTTCCTCCTTTGAAGTGTGATCACACTATGAGGTTTGAATGAGTGTTTAATAACACTACCAAGTGAGTGACATCAAGTGAAACTCAGATGATTTCTTCTTCTTACATATATGGTTCTCTACATGAAGATGATCATCTTACCCCTCCCGGCTCCGCAATTCTTCTCAAATGGAATCAACTTCAAGATACTAATACACCTACTTTCTCATATGCCTCTCATGGAGATAGATGATTCCTTGATCCTTCACACATGATGGTCATGAATTCCTCAGTATCTTGACTATCTCATCTTGGCTTGGTCCTTGAAGAGGTTTTAACATGATGGTAGAGTCAAGATATGATTATCCTTAACTTACTCTACTTCCCATTTCACCTTTGAACATGATGACACCCTTTTTAAATTCACAATTCACTTCCCTAACCAGGATATCACATGATTGGAAACATGCTTATAGTATCTAAACACATCTTCACTCAATTTCTCCTCATGGAAATAGGTTTCCTCCTCTATATGGAAGGATTGATCCCTAAATGAGATTTGAAGGAATGTTTGAGGGTGAGATCCATATTCTTGAACTCCAACTACATTGAAGTATTGTGAAAGCAACTCTAAAATTGTAAGATGTGAACATGTCGTCAAGTATTGATTAAGTGTTTAGAAACAATATCAAGAGATATGCACCGTTTGTGAGATCAAGATGACTACCATCACCACTCATGGTGATCATTTCTCATCATGCTCATGATTATCATTCCCTTGATGACTTAAATTTCAATGAGGTTTTAGATGTTTCATATCCTTCACATACCTCATGATTCTCCTTATTACACCAATTGTCCAAGTGACTATCTATTACAAATTTTGATGCATATTTGTTTGCCTCTAAACTCATTCAGGGACTCCTATAATCTTCCATAGAAGACAACATTCACCATTGAAGCTATCATTCCCTACACCCTGAATACCTAATGTTGAACAGATGGATCCTAAATGATATTTTCTTACCTAAATTTTTTAAATTACTTCAGATACCTTCAATTATATTGTTAGAAACTATGTTGTGGTGCTTAGATGATTAATTTTAGTGTCTTATTGAATGTTGTATCTCTCTCACACTCTCATTGTCTCTCTCTTTCTTACTTTTTGTCTCATTCATTGTCTCGTATTCTCTCTCACTCTCACTCTTTCTCCCTCTCATGTTTTATTTCTCTCTCACTCTCAATTTCACTCTCACTTCCTCTCACATTGTTTAGGTTTTAGGTTTTCGAGTTTAGGGCTTATGGTTTTGGGTTTTGGGTTTTGGGTTTAGGGATTAGGTTTTAGGGTTTAAGGCTCAAGGTTAATTATGGTTAATGGTTTATGTCCTAGGGTTTAGGGCTTAAGGTTAAGGGTTTAGGGTTTAGGTTTTAGGGACTATGGTTTAGGGTTTAGGTTTTAGGGCTTAGGGTTTAGGGTTTAGGGATCGGGGTTAAGGGTTTAGGGATTAGATTTTGGTTTAGGGCTCATGGTTAAGGGTTTAGGGTTTAGATTTTAGGTTTAGGGTTTAGGGTTTAGGGTTCCAAGATCAATGTTTAGGGTTTAGGATTCGTAGTTTAGGGATCAGTGTTCATGGTTTAGGATTCATGGTTTAGGGTGTAGTGTTTAGGGTTTAGGGTTTAGGGATCAAGGGTTATGGTTTAGGGTTTAGGTTTTAGGGTTCGGTGTTTAAGGTTTAGGCTTTAGGATTTAGGTCTTATGGTTTAGGGTATAGGGTTCGGGGTTTAGCATTTAATGTTGATGGTTTAGGGTTTATATGGTTTAGGGTTTAGGGTTAAGGGTTAAGGGATCAAGGTTTAGGGTTTAGGTTCTTTATTTTCTTTTAGGGTTTAGGGTTTATATCCTTGGGTTTAGAGTTAAGAGTTTAACGTTTAGGGTTTTGGGCTCATTGTTAATGGTTTAGGGATTAGGGCTCAATGTTTAAGGTTTAGGGCTCGGGGTTTAAGGTTTAGGGATCAATTTTTAGGGTTTAGGATTCTTTGTTTAGGGTTTAGGGTTTAAGGTTTAGGGCTCAAGGCTCAAGGGTTAGGGTTTAGGGTTCAATGTTTAAGGTTTAGGGTTTAGGCTTCATCATTTATTATTCATGGTTTAGGGTTTAAGGTTTTTAGCTCATGGTTTAGGGTTTAGGTTTTAGGGTGTAGGGCTCAAGGTTTAGGGTTTAGGGTTTACTCTTTAGGGTTTAGAGCTTAGGGTTTATGGTTTAAGGTTAAGGGTTTAGGGATCGGGGTTTAGGGTATGACATCTACCATGTGTCTTGCAATACATATTATGTTGGTGTGTGGGATCCTATGTGTCCTTCACTCACATATGGAGGGTCATCTCACATGGGTTAGTTTTAGCATTAGGTTTAGGGTTTGCTTGTGTGTCATGCAGTAGGGTTACTCAACACCCTATATGTACCCTTTCATTTCTGATTTATGAGTATGCCAAGACACTCTGATGTCTTTCCTCTATGTTTAAGCTTTATTTTTGTTGAGTAAGTTCTTCCATTTTTATCGATCCTTGTCATTGCTTACCGTGACCGAGCTATCATGATTCCGTTTGAGTGTAACTACTTCGTGGTGCATCGTTTCCGATTTAATTCTCGCAAACTCTTTCATGGTATCAGAGATGAGATCGGGTAAATGTGCATTCATCATTTGAGTTGTGATTACTCTTGGTCTCATTTTTTTACTCCTTGTGTAAGTTTTTCTATCGTTATATTCTAGAAATTTATTGCTAACGTATTTAACAAGTTGTTCTTGGAAAGTTGTTTTTTTGTTGTGTTCTTCATGCATGTGTAGGTTTCCTGAAGCTTTCAGGGGTTTTATAGCTACATTTAGCTAACTACAGCTAAATTTGGTAGATCAGTTAAAATAAGAGGTTATTTTTTGGTTTTTTTAAATTATTAAACTAAAAAAATAGATCTCTATTTTTTTGTCTCTCTTCTGTGTTTGTATGGTATTTTGTAGAATACAATTTCAAATTTCAAGTTTGGAGTTTGGTGTTTTTGGTGAATCTTAACAATCGAGCTCTCCACCAAGATCCTCAACTCACCTCTAAGCTCCTCTTCTCTTCCCCGAGCTCCTTAACTCACCATGACTCCTCGGCTCGTGCTCACTCGGCACTGTCTGACTCGTTTATTTTTGTTCTTCCTTTAACCGAGTTCCCTCTGCATGCTTACTCTAAAAAAGCGAGTCTTGTTCTGTCAGACAGATCGTGGTCTTCCTAACTAGAATCCTACCCTTCCCCGAGATTAGGCGCTTCCTTGTGCAAGCTCTTCTATGTGGGTGGTCGTGTCTCCTAGCTTGAGCCCTTAGGATCTCCTCCATGGTTTTCGTGCATGTTCATGTTCCCGAGTTCTTTATGCTTAGAGACCTCCTCTAGCTCGGAGACAAATGTGTGGTGTGTTGACTCTACCCCAAGCCCTTTCTCCTCTCTTCCCGTGTCCTCCGTCAAACTTCTCCCCATCGGGATTCAACCCCGCCCACTTGCATACCCGTTAGAATCATGTCTCCCACGTGCCCTACTCCCCACATACTCCCACCGAACCTACTTCCCACTCGTGACCGAGCTCCCGGTCTTGACGTGCCCATGTTGTATCCCAACCCCGCTCAGGATTCATTCCCACTCTTTCGAGCTCCTCTTACGCCTCATGAGCCTTTAGCTCCCACGTGCCACTCTAGGGTTCCTCTGCGTGTGCCCCGAGCCCATCCTCCCTGAGCCTGCTCTCAAGCTCCTCCTCATGTGCCAAGCCCGCCTCCTATAGCCTCCACTCAACTTAGTATTCTCCCACGCCCAAACGATCTCCAACCCCAACACGAATCCTCCATCCAACTCGGGATTCACCCGAACGGTAAGTTGCGAGTTTTTTTAGTAAGTCTTTTAAAGCAAAATTTCATTTTTGGTAATTTTTTTAAATTTCCTTTTTGGTGGGAATTCTTTTCAAGGGTGCTTTTTTTAGGTGGAATTTTTTTTTAAAAAGGGAAATAAATTTAAATATTTAATTAGGATTTATTTTTAATTAGATCTTAATTAGTGTTTCCTTATTATTCATAATTAATTAGATTTAATTATATTAAATCTAGTTTTATTAATTACGACCTTAATTATATCTTCATTACGATTAGTAGTAATTTAAAATCGTCTTTTAATTAATGTTTTTTATCGTTTAAAAAAATTCCTAATTGCTTTAAATTAGTTAAATTGGACGTTTTCAAAGCGATAATTTTTTAGGCGTTATTGTCAATTTTTTTACTAATCGTGCGCTCAAGTGTGCAGTGACACTCTGAGCACCTATTTTCCTTCCGAGTGCTTTTCCGTGTTCTGAAGATCATCGGGACTCATCTTGAGTTCATCTAAAACTTGTATTTACCCTTATTATTGCTTGTGACTAGTGAGTGCATCCACCATAGTTTGTAGTAAGGGGTATCCTTTGCGACGTGAGACGTTTTTTCTCACAACCAAGATTTGATTTCACCTCCTTCCTAGTTTTTTTGTAAATTGTGCTTGTATACGGTGTCACTTTGCTACACTCCACAAAACATGATTGTGGTCTCCTCTCTTGCACGTTATTATGCTGATTGCAAGGTGAGTTACCAACTATTTCAAGACGCATGCTCGGACCCGATTGTATTCAATGCACTAAACTATAAAGTTCCGAAAGCAAGGGGTTTTTATATTGTCTTGGGTGGTTGTGATTATTTTCTGCATTCCTTCCTTCTCTCTTCACAATGGATGCTTATTCACTTCCTTTGCTTACACCGTTCAAATTTTTCAAGTGGAGATCGAAAATGATTATGAAACTAAGAGGTAAAGGGTTATTCCGCATCACCATGGGAACTGAGACTGAACTAGATGATGACCCTAAAAAATCTAAGTGGTTAAACCATAGTGATGAAGCTTTAGGTCTTCTTTACATGTCTATTTCTCTTAAATTTCTCTTCCACATTGAGTCGTCTCGAAACACCTAATTCTGTGTGGACAATGTTGGATAAAATGTTTGGACAACAAGATGACATGAGAGTGCATGAGTTGGAAAATGAACTAGTATGGTTAAATCCTAGTGATTTTGAAAACCTACAAGCATTCTTCTCTAAGTTTGTCCACACTAGATTGTTGTTAAAGGAATGTCAAGTAGAGAAGAAAGATTCTCAACTAATCTTGTCGATTCTCTCTAAGTTAGGTCCCGAATATTTTGTCTTTGTGTCAACTTTTTACACTACAAAAGTTACCTTGGGAAAGGATTGGAATATGCCCTCCTTTGACTATTTTTCATCCCAACTCATTCAAGAATAGGACAAACTCATTCAAATGGGGTCTCTCAAGTCCAAGTCACATGCCCTTATAGCAAGTACTAGTAAAGAAAAGAAGATTGAAAAGAAGAAAGAAAGAAAGGATCAACCTAAGAAGGAAACCAAGACCAAAACTAAATTTAACACGAATGCTTCAACTTCTAAGCCTAGAGCACAGAAAGACAAGTTTTTGTGTTCCTATTGCAAGAAGCCTAGTCATAAAGAGCATCTATTTATAAGAAAATAAATTGATCACCTTAGTCATTTACTTGAGAAAAATCAAATAGGTGTTCCTAAGTCTATCAAACAAAATGCTCCAAAGGCCGAGTCTTCTACTGCAAAAGGGTCTAAATCTGATAAGAAGAAAGGAAAGGCCCTTATAGACAAAAGTTACTCCTTCATCAACATGGATTATAGATTCTAGTTCCTCACACCACATGTTGTCTTTGCATGTTGAGTTCTCCAACATCGAGCCTTGTGGTATGTGCCAAATCACGATGGGTAATGACATGACAATGTCGGTTTCCGATAGTGGATCGGTAGAGATGGATGGGGGAACATTCAACCAAGTGTTGAGTGTTCCTGATCTCTCTACCAATCTCCTATCGGTTTACCAAATTACTCACCTTGGTGAAGGAATGCGAGTGGAATTTGGTCCTAACTCGGTGATTATTCGTGAGCTTAATGATGACACTATAGTGGTTGAGGGAAAGGTGGATCACCATTCACGGTTGTATACCTTTTCCCACTTTACTTCTAATTCTATGCCCACTGCCTTTCTCACTCATGAAAATGAGGTTAGTAAGCTATGGCATGAGCATTTCGGACATCTAAATTATCGCTACCTTGAACAATTGAGCCAAAATGAAATGGTCAACAGGTTACCCCGCATCAAGTTTTCTAAGGGTCTTTGTGAGGGTTATACCCTTGGAAAGCATCCTGAAAAAAAATTGACAAAGGAAGAGCCTAGAGAGCTACTCGTCCCTTGGATATTGTTCACAGTGATATTTCTGGTCCATTTCTATCTCCTTCGTTTACTAGAGATATTTATGTGCTCACCTTCATTGATGACTATTCATGATATACTTGGGTATATTTTCTTAAACTTAAGTCTAAATTCTTTGAACATTTTCAGGACTTTAAGGATCTTGCTGAGAAACAGGTGGAATGGTCTATCAAGGTTATTCAAACTGACAATGGAGGCAAATATGTAAATAAGAGGTTCATGGATTTCTATACTTCAATGGATCTCCTTGTAGCATACAATTGTTTATAGCCCTTCGCAAAATGGAGTAGCAGAAAGAAAGAACCATACTCTTAAGGAGATGGCCATTTGTATGATTCACTCGAAGTCTCTTCCTCTACAGTATTAGGCTGAAGAAGTGAATTGTGCTAATTACATTCAAAATTGTGTTCCACACAAGGCAGTAAGAGGGATGACACCCTTTGAAGCCTAGCTTGGAGGCAAGTCTGATGCTGAGTAATTTCAAGTCTTCGAATCCAAGGCTATGGCTCTGATTCCCAAGAAGAAATGCAAGGCATTGGATCCACAATCCAAACCTTGTATCTTTGTAGGGTATCTTGATGGAATGAAGGAATATCAATTATTGAATCCTACTTCTCATGAGCTTTATATTGAGAGAAGTGTTGAGTTTGATGAGTCTTCTTCGACTTCTACTTCTTTACCTATTGAGGTTCTTCAGCTTACTAATTCGGATTCTGACTCATTAGATGATGTTGTTGTTGAGCATGCTCCTCTTCCTGATCCTCCCGAACATAAGACCTTTGAGTCTTCTCGAATAGTAGTGATGATGAGGACTATGTCCCTTCTCACTCGAGTGATGAATCTTCTGACTCAGATCCTGATCCTCCTGGTCCTCTTTGGGCTAGGAAAAATTTGCAAAGTGTTGGAGATTTAGTTAGAGATACTTCGGATATGAGACGTACTCACTCAGATTTCGTTGGACCCCACTCTTTCTTCACCTCTACTTCTGATCCACAATATTTCGGGAGGCTTTTGGTATTCCTGAGTGGGATTATGCCATGGATGAGGAGTATTCCTCTCTCATGAAGAATGATACTTGGGATCTCACCCCTCTTCTAAAAGGAAGAAAAATCGTTCGATGTAAGTGGGTGTTCCAAACAAAGTATGGAGTAGATGGAGACATCAAAAAGTTTAAAGCATGATTAGTAGCTAAGGGTTTCTCCCAGATAGCTGGGGTTGATTATACTAAAACCTTTGCTCCGGTTGTGAAGATGACTTCTATTCGACTGACCCTTTCCATTGTCACACAAAAATAGATGGAAATTCCATGAAATGAACATTAAGAATGCCTTCCTTCATGGTGACCTAGAGGAAGAGATCTACATGGAACAACCTCTGGGTTATGTCCATGATCCCTCCCTCGTTTGTAAGTTAAAGAAGTCTCTTTATGGCCTTAAACAAGCCCCTTGGGCTTGGTATGCCAAGATGGACTCCTTTTACTTACATCAAGGTTTACTAGGTGTCACTCTGATCCAAATGTTTATACTCTACATAAATATGACTACATACTCATCCTTGTTCTCTATGTTGATTACTTGTTGATCACATGCAACTCTTCCTCTATCATTGATTCTGTGAAGATCACCTTGGCCAACAAGTTTCCATGACTGACTTAGGTCTGCTTCATTACTTTCTTGGGATCCAGATTTCACAATCTGACTGGGAATTTTGATTTTGCAACCTAAGTATGCTCTTGACTTGCTTGCTCATTTTCATATGTCCGATTGCAAGTCTTCTCCTACTCCTTTTCTTTTTGGGGTTAAGTTGGTTTCTGATTGCTCTACTCCCTTGGTTGATGGTACCCTTTATCGATAGTTGGTGGGGAGCTTGATTTACTTGACTCACACTCGACCGGATTTATCTTATGTTGTTGGGATCATGTCTAGATTCATGTAGGAGCCACATGAGCTGCATTGGAAAGTAGCTAAATGGATCCTTCATTATGTTTGTGGCACCTATACTGATGGCATTCACTATTATGGAGGGGTGGATATTGACTTGATTGGGTTCACAAATTTTGATTGGGCCGGTGACTTAGATCATCGAAAATCTACCTCTGGCTATAGTTTCTCTCTTGGTTTGGGTCCTATTAGTTGGTCTAGCAAGAAGCAGAATGCAATTGTGATATCTTCTATAGAGGTAGAATACGAGGATTAGTTAACATTGCCACAGCGATTACTTATCTATAGGGTATTTTGATAGAGTTTGGCATCCACTTTCGGGCCTACCATTATCTATTGTGATAACACGAGAACTATCTCAATTTGTAGAAATCCAATTCAGCATCAACAGACAAGCACATTGAGATCCATATGCACTTCATACGAGAGCTTATTCATGATGGTATCATTAACATTCAATACATTTAGACAACTGATCAGATTGCAGATATATTCACCAAGCCCTTCATTGAAGTGAAGTTTCTTCACTTGTGGTCTCTTCTTGGGGTGAGGTCTTATGCAGCTGCTCATCTTCTTCAAGCTATATAGTCCTTCTCTTCTTCTTATTCTTCTAGGAAGATGTTGTTTGTATATGGGCACCTTATCAAGCCTTTAGTTGTCGGCCCTTGACACATCTTTCTTAGTTGTTTAGGAGTGTCTTCTTGTTATGTCTGACTCATCATAGCCGCTACCCCAATTTAGGGTTTAGGTTTTAGGGCTCAAGGTTTAGGGTTTATGCTTTAGGGTTTAGAGCTTAGGGTTTAGGGCTTAAGGTTAAGGGTTTAGGATTAAGGGATCAAGGTTAAGGGTTAAGGGTTTAAGGTATGACATCTACCATGTGCCTTGTAATACATATTACACATCTCTACCAAACTTGTTTCTCCCCACATATATTTGTGCTCTTGAATGTCAATTTCTTCACACTATGAAACAAATTTCACATTTCTCATATCTCCATATATGGTATTATGCAAGCCAAGATGACCCATTGGAAGCTAGAATAAATAATCACATGCTCATATTCACATTCATGATTCACTTTGATACACGTTCATATTCACAAGAACCTCTTCTTCCTTGAGAGTGCTTGGTTTGTCTCGCTAACTCGATAAGGATTACGTATACCCGAAACTTCACATTTCTCATGACATATATGGTCGTTGCCACATAGATGTTCAAAGATTGGAGTCCAAACTATAAAAATGGTCCTTATATTTTATCAAGAGAAAAAATTGGCATTTATTTATATTAGATTGTTCTTGGATATCTGGAATTTCCTCCTTCAAAATATCAACGTATGAAAGGCATAAAATTGTGATGACTCTCTTCGAATGTTCTACCTATGAAGAAGATGAACCCTTTTCAATTGGGTACTCTCATGTCAATACTAATAATAATGGGTAAGACACAAAACATACAATGAGTGAAATAGTTCCCATGCGATGGGAAAAAGAAGATAGCCATATTGGGTAGCATTTCTTTTTGCAAGCTTCCCACAGGAAGGGGTTGCTTAGAAAAGGGTTGTACCAAATTTTTCTTGGATATCTAGCATTTCCCTCCTTCAAAATTGTTGTACCAAATTGTGCACACGCATTGGGATGGCCTGATAAACGCTTGTGGGTTAATTTATCTCGATGATAAGGATTCTTATAAGATAAATCTACCTAGAATTGGGTTATAAAACTTAGGAGTCTTCTTGAGTCACACCATTAAGGAGAAGACTCTAATACAATTGTGAAGAATACCCTTTTGATTAATTTTATCCATGTGGAACTATAACTTTAAGGTGAATCACATGTTCTAAAACTCCACAATGTATTGAGCTCATTACTAAGCACAAGTGTTTAAAACCCCTCTTGGGAGGTATGTATTGATTGAGAGTATGAGATGATTGCTAGCATCACCTTCGGTGGCCTTGATCAAAATGGATGCTCCCAAAATGTAAAGGATTATTCAATATTTCCATTTCCTAATTTTTTCCTCCTAAATCCTTACGGAGCTCCCAGAGAAGTCAATGTTCACAATTTGACTGCTCATTCCTTGCACCTAAAAGCTCGTTGTTGAACATACTATCCCTTAATGATCAAAAATTTCCTAAATCTTCCTAAATGCTTCCAACACCTTCAATGCTTTCAAATACCACCTTTAGATACTTAATACCTTTTCATAACACTCATAGAGGATGCACACAGGCTCCAAAATGGCCAAAATTGGTCTTTTAGGCTGGTCAATGAATTAGTATTTTATTGCACTTCAATAAATGGAATAGTGGACCTTTTAAAACCTTTTTGCAAACTTATACATGTTCACCCAATGCATTAATAATACCTTACAGGACAAGGTGATCATGAAACAAGAGGCAGGTGGGCCCGGAGAGGGATTCAAGAAGATTTGGGAGAAAGATTTCACATTGTGTCTTGGTTTTCATGGTTTAAGTTTTACATTTTTGGGTTATCCTCTTACCCTTCAAGTTTTCAAAATCATCCTTGAATGGATTCAAATGTAGGATGCCCATACACTTCTTTATCATATCCCTCTTATGAGAATAGGTGACTTCTTGATCTTTCACACATGATGGTATTGAATGCCTCACTAGCCTTACTAGCTCATTTTGATTTGTTTCTTGAAGATATTTGGACACAATAGTATAGTCAGGATCTAATGATCATCAATTCACTCACTGAGCCTCACTTTTCACCTTTGAACATGATGGACTCTTCTTAATCTCATAATTATGTTGGTGTGTGTGACATGCCTAGTCATCGTCCACATCACCTAGTAAGTCATCTTGCCTTGCGAGAGTCATAGGTCTTAGGAAGTCAAATGAAAAGTGTCAGATTCTGTCATAAAATCTATCATTGTCATTTGCGTCAATGCATCATAGGAGTTACATTCCTTATTTGGAATTGTAACTCCTCCTTTAGTGGTGTCATATGAATCACCACGTCATGTGTCAATGGTGTCATTGATATTCTCTTCCTTGTTTAGGCATGGGGTTACATGAAGACCCTATTTGTACTTCCTTTTTTCAATCTATGAGTATGAGCAGACATGTTTTCTTACTTGCATTTTCTTTCCATTGATTTGAATCTTGCTTATTCCGTTGGAGCTTGACGTTACCATCGGAGTGTAACTTCGTTGTGGTGCATTGTTTTCAACATTGGTTCTCGTTTTTTCCTCTTTCATGGTATCAGAGATGGTTTCGGTAAAATGTGCACTCTTTGTTTATCAGTTGTTTATTACTTCTGGTTTCTTCATTTTTCCTCATGCAATTTTTTTCGATTATTTTGGAATTGTATTGCTCACCTCGTATTGAGGTTTCAGCAGTTTCAAATTTGAGGTATCTGGTTGGTTTACTTTATCATGGGTTGTTGAGTTTGTTCGGGATCACTTCTATTCTTGTGAGCTCATTTTTACTCTGGCATGGACCTGTGGCTTTTTTTCTTGAGGTTACCTTTGCATTGGTGAACCCGCTGCTTGGCACGGTTTTGATTTGGAGGCTCATTTTTTTGGTTTGCTCGTGCATTGATTTTTTCATGCATTAGGTTTTAATACCTCTCACCTCAGATCTCTGCTCCTAGTGCTAAGCATTCTTTGCATTGGTCATTAAATGGGCTTCACCTTTTGAGCTTGCATGCTTTGTTTTCACTCTACCTACATTCCATCTTCGTAACTCAGGTTTTTCTTCCACGAGGTCATTTTCCTATCTAACATGGGCTGAAACATCTGCTTGTCTAAACTGCTTCCTCGGGATTTCTTGTTCGACTCACATTGGTCTCTGACTCATGTATGCTCGGGCTGGTTTGGAGTGTTTGGCTCCACCGTTGAGCATCCATCATTGCCATTGTTCGTTGTGCATTGATTCACGACTCAGCTTTTTGGGACTCTGTCACTCGTTGCATTTGGTCGAAGCCACCACCGCCTAGCTCTCTACCCAGCTCACTGCTCAACCCATTGGCTCGTGACTTGTTTATTCTCAGTAGTTCAGGTTTTGGTGTGAACGTGAGCACATTGTCTACTTGTTTTCCGTGCATGGTTTGGTCATTTGGCTCGGTTCATGGTTTGAACGTATTTGCATTGGTCATTACAATCTCAGATTCTTCTATTGCCTGGGTGTGTTTGCATTGGCTTTTCAAGCCTTTGAATTCATCCTCGCTTCACCACATTGTTCCCTGCTTCTACATCGACCTTGGATTTTGGCTCGTTTTTAATCGACCTCCCTTGGTTTGGCACCTTGTGCTCCGTCTGCGTAGCTTGAACGAACTCCCTCGTATGAGCTTGTTCCTCTCTGTGTTGGTGACTCGTGCTTTGGATTTTCACCATGCATTCTCTTGCATTAGTCTCTTGCTACACGGGCATTTTGCATTGTCCTCTGACTTGCTGCCTCATTCTACTTCACTGTGCAAGTTTGTTTCGGCCCTGATCAGCCTAGCTTGACTTGGTTTCACCACTGCAGCTCAATTGATTCACATGACTCACCAGATCAGCACCTACGTAAATTCTAGCCACTTGAACTTGCAGCAGCTTAAAGGATGTGGCATTATTCATTTAGCCTCGAACCTACTTGAGTGGCATGCTTTTCACTGTATTATTATCATTCATGGAGGTGCTCAAAGACACTTCCTTCTCATTCAAGTCATTACTCGTAGTGGAATCTCGCAGACTACTCTGCATAGTCATTTCCAACATCTTGGAACAGCCATTACCGTCTACACGTGGTCCATTTCATTTGTCTCAAAACAACAACGACTACACTCATGTGGTCGATACCCTTAGCTCAGCCAAACATCCTCACGACCATTTTTATTCTCTCCTTCCTTCTTTGACTCGCATGGTCATGGATTCCTTCTAGATTGTTCGTGGTGTTCATGGTGATCTCTAGAGGATTATCACTGCCATCTCCTTCAATCTGCGTTGTCATCTTACATGAATGGTTACTCTTCTACCCAACCATTTCAACGTAGCACCGCAACTAAACTCTATAGAAACGGCTACTTGACATGTGGACCACCTATCACCTTAGGCGTTTTGACCACCTAACTCGTGCATATTTTTGGTCTATCGGCTCTCAAGACTTCCTTCTCGTGGACGTATTGACAACTGCACCGGTGTTTTGTGTACATTCTTTGCATTGCTCATACCTTGTTCGCAACTCAGCATTGGTCTCGTTACTCTCGGATCGTTTTGTACTAACCCATGTTACTTGGCACCTCGACTCCTACATTGTTCATGATTTGGTCTTCCATGACTCAAGTTGCTCATTTCTTCATCACTCACCATGTGTATTGACCGACTAATACTTCAGTATTGTTGACACTCAATTGAATCGACCATGATTGCTCGTGTTCCAATCTTGTGTTGTTGTCTACATACTCCGTCTCATATTGCCCACACTCTGTATTGTTCCTATGCAGTGTGCTCAAGCTCTTAGAGATTCTCAACACACAACTCTGTGGATTCTATGTGCCCAATAGGTGCTAGCCAGGCCATCCTCTTTGCTTGATGGTTTTTCCCACACCCCATGTGGTTTCTCCAATGGTTACTTACAACTCGACAGTTTCTAGGATGTGGCATCACTAGTTCATCTTGCACGTGGCACAAATCCCTAGCTCGGTCAACGTGGGCCCCTTATTCATTTGTTAGGACTGATCATTGGTAAATCAATCTTTCTTTTTAAATATTTTAAGGTTAAAAACCTTTAATTCATTGGCATTGTAAATTTTTGGGTTTTTTTACTTGTTTTATTCAACCTTCCTTCGAGTGTCGAAGACGGAGGGTGAGGTCCGAGGTTGGCAGGAGGCTAATCCCCCTCACAATAAAAAAAAAACCTATCTAAAATTTGATGTTGTTTCCAACAAGCATACATACGACACCCTTTGCATGCATTTAGGGCACTTTTTAATCCATTTGCAGACTTATTAGCATTTTTCCATCAGTTGTGAGAATTATTTTTTACTATAACTTTTGACTCGTTGCTCGGTTTTGAGCACTTCTTTAGTCAAAGTTGCATGTTTTTTCACATTCTAAATGATGGGATTATCAGTTTTGTAAATGCACTATTTTATAAAGTTCTACATTTTGGGGGTGTCTTTGTATTGCTTAATTCAGCTCATTTCGAGCCTTGTTTTATCCTTTTTATTTCTTGTGGACTTGTGAGTGTGTCCACCATAGTCTTACAACAAAGGGATTCTTTCGTGTGACATGAGATGTTATTTCTCACAAAGCCCTCTCTTCCCCTTCTTGTTTTCTCTCATTCTTGTGCTTTCTTGTGGTGTCGATTTGTTGTGCCCAACGAACCTTGATTTTTGTCTCCACTATTGCACGTTATTACGCTAATTGCAAGGTGAGTGACAGACTGGTTCTCGACACACAGTCGCATCTGATTGTAATCAACGCACTAAACTATAAAGTGCCACAAAAAGGGGGTTAAAATTGTATTCCTTGGAGGCTCCTCTCATCATGGACATTGAATTTCATCGCTTCGTTGTTCAACTAGGACCAGGAAACTACCTACAATGGAAGAATGGAATACTCAATCATTGCATTATGTACAACTTGTTACCACATCTTCTTGGGTTGGCACCTGAACCTATTGACCGCATTCATCACCAAAATTGGTTGAATGAGAATGATATGGCATACGGGCTTCTTTGTCTTACTATACCGAAGGACCTTCAACATCGATTAGAATTCACTGAGTCTCGCACCGAGCCTGGACCTTCATTTGGAATTTTCATGGAGACTTTGATCCTCCTTCATCTGGTTATGGATCTTATGATGATCTTACATCCATGGAGGAAAGTGAGTTCACTGATACTTTTTCTTACGAAGGGCCACCCACACACATTTTTGTGCATGCTCCTTTAGAACTTAGTATTGCTCCTATCATAGTTCCTAGTAACTCTCCTCCACAGGACTCTTCAGTTGAATTATCACATGTGCACCATGTTGCCTTGGATCTTAGGTTTTCCCCTTCACGAGCATCTACTGATTATGTTGATTCTAGTGTGGAGATTCTACCATCCTCTCGTTGTTTCCACTGAGACCTTGAGATTGCTTCTTTAAAGGGTTCATATAATCCTCCATAATAGTACATTGATTTCCTTGACTTAAACTTGGATGATATGCTCGAGGATACCGAAATCACAGTGCAAGCATCTTCTTCCACCTACGGCTCTTCAGAGATCAGAGTTTCCATCACACCAGCTTCCACTGACTCTCCACCGTAGCAGGTTCCTTTGCCCCTTCAGGATCTCCTTCATCACAACTCAACTCTCTTGATGATATATCTATATTTGCGGACTCCCACCTTATGGAGATTGATAGGATTGTCACTACTTCTCTTGATATATTATCTCCTTCCCATATTGGGCCACCATCCGGCACACTCCATGCTCCTCCTCCTTCCTCCACTGATCACAGACCTTTGGTCCCTTTAGATTCATTAGGATTCCATCGAAAATCATCTTCCGGAGGAGCTGGATAGCTCTCTTTACTTCTTCTCCTCTTCTTCTTTCTAGAAAGATGTTGTTTGTATATGGGCACCTTATCAGGCCTTTAGTTGTCGGGCCCCATTGACACATCTTTCTTAGTTGTCTAGGGGAGTCTTCTTTTCTGTTCTAGCTTACCATGACCTCTTCCTCGGCTTCGATGAAGGGGGGTGTTGGTGTGTGTGACATGCCTAGTCATCATCCACATCACCTAGTGAGTCATCTCGCCTTGCGAGAGTCATAGGTCTTAGGAAGTCAAATGACAAGTGTCAGATTCTGTCATAGAATCTGTCATTGTCATTTGCGTTAGTGTGTCATAGGAGTTACATTCCTTATTTGGAATTGTAACTCCTCCTTTAGTGGCGTCATATGCGTTAGTCATGTCATATGCATCAATGGCGTCATTGATATTCTTTCCTTGTTTAGGCATGGGGGTTACACAACACCCCTATTTGTACTTCCTTTTTTCGATCTATGAGTATGAGCAGACTTGTTTTCTTACTTGCATTTTCTTTCCATTGATTTGAATCTTGCTTATTGTGTTGGAGCTTGACGTTACCATCGGAGTGCAACTTCGTTGTGGTGCATTGTTTTCGACATTGGTTCTCATTTTTCCTCTTTCAAATTCGCCTCCCTTCCTAGATATCACCTAAGTGGAAACATGTTTATGATGTCTGCACACCCTCTTTCTCAATTGCTCCTCATGGAGATAGGTTTCCTCCTCCTAATAGAAGGATTGATCCCTAAATGAAACTTGGAGGAATGTCTGAGAATGAATTCCATGTTCTTGACCTCCACATTGTACTTTGAAACACTACAAATTCCACCTCCATGACTTGTAAGATGTGTGTTCATTACCAAGCATTGATTAAGTGTTTAGAAACACTCTCATAAAATATGCATTTTTGTGAGCCTAAGATGATTTCCACCATCAAGCATGGTGAGCTTATCTTATCATGCTCTTGATGACCATTCCCTTCATGATTTGAATCTCGATGAATCTCTTGATGTTTCAGATCTTTCACAGACCTCATGATTTTTATGATTGCACCCATTGTCCTCATGATGTTTCAGATCCTTCACAGACCTCATGATGACCATTCCCTTGATTATTTGAATCGATAAAAACTTACATATGTGTTTTGATTTATTATGTGTTATAAGAAATTACATGAGTCCATATATTCAAGAAATTGTTGCTACTTTTAGGAGTTGTGAGGTTTATAAAATATAGTTTTGAGAAATCTAAAACTCCTAAAAAAATTGTAAACATTCTAAAAGGCCCCAAAACCTAAACAATGACTATATTCTTTCCTAATAGACATCGATTGTAGAATTTAAACCCTAAAAGCTTTGGGCCGAATGCTGAAAGATGGAGTTGTGAGACTAGTTCCATAAGGTGCAGAGTGACCCAATTTTTTTATATTTACTAAAATAAATTTGAAGTATAAGAAATAATAAAGTATAAAGACTAATAATTTAGAAAATATATCCCTCTCATATCCACATATACCACATAGCAAATAGAAATGCGAGCGCATTTTATCTTTTTAGATTTGAAATTACCAAACCATAGGCTTGGATTTTCCTTGATATTAAAACCAAAGGTTTGACTGTAATCCGTGAATAAATATGTGATTTATAAAAAAACATCAAAATGTCACGCGTACACCCCAATAAAAATGTGCTATAACATAATATTCCAAAAAAAAAGTACTACAATGTCAAGCTCGGTTTTACCTTGGTGATAATATGCTTCTTTCTAAAATCCGATTAGTTTAAGGCTTTCATCCATAATTTCTTTTACTAGTGCCTTCTTTTCTTGCGAAAACCTATGCATACGTTTTGGTGCACAATTTATGATTTTTTCATCTGAATTTCAAAAAAACTCCTCTTCAAAACTCCATTCTACACGCATTAAAAAAAAGAAAAAAATGACTTTTTTTTCTCAAAGTTACGAGGGTGTACACACAAATATTTCATTTTTCGGGATGTGTGCACTTTGAAAATTAATAAAAAAATTATATATTCATCCAAAAATTATGAAAAATTAGTGGGACCTCGTACATGGAATTACCTAACTTTCTACTAAAGGGATTTGAAAAATAATTTATAAAACTCAAAAAATGGGGGGGCGCACACACAATAGGTTCTTATCTTTTTGACACAAAAATAGACATACTTTGTGTGCGCACCACATTTGACCCTCTTAATCTCCACCATTTTCAAAAAAAAATAGTAGTTTAGAAACTAGATTCCAAGCTCTATGGTACTTATTCTTATCACTTTGTCAAATTTTGAGCATATGCATGCCGAATTATTAGATGAAGTTCAGGTTTCGCTGATTTCAGGAAAAATGTGTCCCTTTTTTACCCCCTTTTGGCCCCCATTTCCATGCACTTACTCGTATAACAAGATTAACTCATATTTTTTTAATAATGGATTTAACAAAAGCAAACAAAGATACCAACATTATATATTAAGATGAACGATCAAGGTCAAATTTTGATAGTGTGTTTATATGTTGATTACTTGATATTTCTAGGTGATATTTTACTAACTTATTTAATTCAACAATGAAGAAAGAATTTGGTTTGATAAAGTATTTTATTGGCATGGAAGTTAGTCAATGACAAGATGTGATTTTTATATGTCAATCAAAATTTCTCAATGATGTTTTAAAAAGGTTTCGAATCATGAATTGGAAGAAAACATCGACATCGGTTTTCGTGCAAGATTGAAGCTAAACAAAGATTATAAGGGATCAATGTTGATACAACTCTATGCAAAAGACTTGTTGGTAATCTAATGTACTTGATGGTCACAAGTTCTAATATCATGTATGGAGTAAGGCTTATTTCAATGTTCATGGAGTCACAAAACACTCTCATTGGCATGATGGAAAAATAATTTGGAGATATGTTAGAAGAACAAACTATCTTGGGATTTTCTACAAACATCTAATCAATTCAATTTGATTAGTTACAAGAAAACTACTATGTAGGAAGTATAGATCATAGAAAGAGCACATATGGTTATGTTTTCCATTTTGGTTAGGTGTAGTTTATTGGGTCACTAAGAAACAACACATTGTCACCTTTTTTCAAGAAAACTAGAATATGTATCGAGACGCAATAGGAACATGTCAAGCAATTTGGATGAGGAGTGATGTCAAACTCAAAACATGAGCAAGAAGACGAGACAAAGATCTCGGTTTTATTATATTTCAACTAGAGTGTTGTCAAAGAATCATGTTTTTCATAATAGATAAAACAACTTCATATAAGATATCACTTAATTAGGTAGCTAGTTAAAAATGGTGAAATATATTTAGAATTCAACATATCAAAAGATTAATTTGTTGAAATCTTCATAAATCCCTTACAAAAAGAGAATTTTCATTATTTCAAAGAAATTTGGGCATCATAGACATATCATTGTAGGGATACATTAGCGATCAAGATTAGGGAAAGTGTAGGAATATGTGTGATCTACCCTACCTAAATTAATTATCTATAAGTCCTTCAAATTTAAATTTTATTGTATAAGATATTCCTATTTATTATTGAAAAAAAATTCAACACAAGTAATGTGAAGAATAATTTCTCATCAATGTAGATTTCCTCAAAGATCTCCTCAAACCCCTAAATGCCAACACGAGAAGAAAAGCACCAAGTGCTACAATATTTAGAAATTAGAATTTATTTCATCTATATTGTAGTATAATTTCTTATTTTACTTATTTTAAGACACACCCTCAAAAGAAGGATTCAAACCCATAATCCTTTATGAAAATCTTTTACATCCTTTTAAACACAATAGTATTATATAATCACAATGATATTCAAGCATGGGATGGAGCCTCATGAAGTTGCCTTAATGTTTTTAGTTCTTGTGCCCATGTACTTAAATTTAGATTGCAATCAAATGTTTTCATTGCAAATATTGTTGTTGATATGTATACCAACATGGGGGCATAGAAGCATTCATAAAGTATTTCACAAATATTCATTAAGCATTGTGATCTCGTTGACCTCGGTGATTATAGCATATGCTCATAATGAACTTGGCAAGGAATGCACTTGTATATTTGAACAAATACAATGAGGAATGAACCCTATTTCATGTCATCTTTGTTAGTGTTTTTTCTACATTTATCCATGTAGGTTGCATGGATGAGGATTGACATTACTTTGATTGAATGACTCAAGATCACTATAATTGTATGGCATATCTTCTTGCCTTTGGTCGTGTTGGGTATGACAGAAAACCATGTCCATAGAATCAAAATCAAATTGTGGCATCCTTTGCTCATGTAAAACATGCATCTAAATGTGCACGAGAGTTTCCATCAAAAGATCATGCAGCCTATGTTCTATTGTCAAACATGAATGTTGAGGGTGGTGGGATGGATAATGTAACCGAGGTGAGAAAAAATAAGAGAGATAGAGGAGTTTGAGAGAACCCTCAATAGTGATAGATTGAACACAAGAATAAGGTGCGTGTGTTTACTACGGCAGTCATATTACATCCAAAAATAAATGAAATCTCTTGAAATATAGAGAGTTTGACTATCCAAATGAAGGTATCATACATGGTGAGTTTCATGTCATATTGTATCCAAAAACAAATGAAATCTCCTCGGAGATAGAGAGTTTGACCATCCAAATGTAGGCATCATGGTAAAAGTCAAATATGTAAAACTCGAGTCTCTATTTCATAATGTAACTTGGGAGCATAGACCACAATATTTTTTTCACTATAATAAAAATCTTTCTTTAAGTTGATTAATATGGAAGATCTCATACATTAAACACCTTTTATATTTAAAAATTTTCGCTGTTATTAATATTAATCTTTTAACGATTAATAAGAACATGTAATCATATTCCAAAACATTATTTTTTACATGAGAGTGGTCAACACACATATGAATCATCTATCGTGATCATCAAGAATCTTCAAGTTTGTAATTAGTGTGGCACTTTCATCAATGTGAGAGATACTTGTTTCCACCATTTTAAGGATACCTTGTGTTTATAGTTGAAATATTTGTCATGCAATGAAAGTGATGGGAACCACATCTTAATTCAATTTGTGCCCTATTTTGGAATGACAAGGTTTTGGCTTTTGTTATGTTACGATTGTCACACTATGAGCAATTGTGTGTGTGTGTGTGTGTGTGTGTGTGTGTGTGTGTGTGGACCTACTTTAATAAATAGTGAGGTAAAATTTATATATTCGCATATTTTCTTTAAATATATTAACATCTCTTTCTCTTTTAAATACCATATTCTTACTCTTGGAAATTTAATAAAATTATTAGTGTTAGCTTGAGTCATCTCAAGATAGCACCATGAGTAGTTATTAGAATCAATATCTAAAGGTGCTTGCATGAGTGACCAATAGACACTTATATTTATCGGTTTATTGGTCTCAAATAAATATAGGCTTCATCATTTGTAAGTACCTTTAAAAATGGTTGTAGTAGTTTTTCAAACTCCTTTTATCATATTCAATCCCATTCTTGTTTTTAATGAACACTAAAAATATACATAAATTAAATTAAATACATTCGTAGGTTATCAAGAGTGGATATTCGGGAATGCCATTCAACAACTTAAGATTATGATGACACCAATTGCGCCATAAATTAAAAACTTAGTAATAATCATGAATGAGTCCAAAACTTTCATTTTTCATTATCTATGAAATGTTACTTGTCTTGAAGGTACAATTAAAGTTAAAACAACGCGTCATGGTGAAAAACAATTGAGAATCACATTGCAAAGAGTGGTTCAAACTACAAATGAAATTTGGTTGATGTCAATGAGGGGATCTGCGCTAGGAACTTATTCACTTCCATCATAAAGATTTTAAGGCGGGGCATTTGGAGTAGCCACCACGGATCCATTCCATATAGTATTGTGGCAGCTAGAAACTCCCCAATTTTCACCAAAACAGTCAACTACTTGTGCCGATGAGATAATTATCTTCCTACGCATCCAAATATATGGAATCGAAGTGTATTTCTTTCTTGACAACCCCACACCCACAATTTGAAATTCACAATCTAACGATTAAAAAACATAAAAACCAACAATTTTCACCACTTTGATGTGGATAGGAGATTGCATTTTCTACCATTCGATCAAGAATTGGAAATGCAAGGCCCTCTTTAAAGTCAATTTTGTGGACAACCCAAGGTTCCCTCTACCCGAACCCATAGTTCTATTTGTTATTGTCCATTGCTAAATTATGTACCACATCAAAATCACAACACTATAAAAACACAACAGCCTTCATCATTTTGTTTTTAGAAATGATAAAGAATAAAGGAATGCATATTTGTATACCTTTCCATCATGAGGCAAGGCAAGAATGTTGATGACAAGGGAGTAACCAATATACACACCAATCTCCATGGTGTTTGTTGAATTTATCAACTTCAACAATAAATCTATAAATTTTACCCTATTTACAAAAGTAGCCATCATGATATTGTCAAATAAAAATGAAAAATAGAAAAAATCCAATCGCTTTGAGAGTATTTGCAAAATCCTAATAATGCGCAAATATTTTCTTAATTTGATAATGTTGTGTTGTTTCTTTCCTCATGAATTGGTCTTAAATGTAGATTTATACCTACTAAACCCTATATAAACAAGTCGACACACTTATTTAGTTACTTGGCACTTTCCAGCAATTCTCAAGTGAATATCTCTCATAAGGCACTCAAAGCTCTCCAAAATTTCCCTAAAACAACAGTACACATTAGGAGCAGCCCCTACATAGGTCTGAAGCACTCCAAATTAGGTTTTAGAGTGAAGTTTCCCATGCCAAAGACTATCAAATCCAAATCAAGCACTAAAAATTGATGACATCATCATCCGGGTGCTAATGCATAATGGAGTTTCCATAGGAGAATGTGAAGTGCTAAGGGGGCATCACATTACACACATCAATAAACAACAAAGAAAAGGATAATATGTAGGAGCTTACTTTCTCTTTGGTTTTCCAATTTAAACCTCCACTAAAAGTTTATTATTATCAAGTTTACTGCTTGCCTTAAAGAAGTTATTTGTACCAATACATAGAGTCATTAAGTGTAGGGTCTTCCATAAAGGTCAAAGGGTCATGAAATTCAAGATGGATATCTACAAGTTAGCTTGTGTTTGACTGCTATATTGCAATCAGCCTGACAAGGGCAGCACAATGGTTCAGGAAATTAAAGTGGAATGAAGGTCAAGTGGTCAAATCTTCCGGGTTAGTACTGTACTTGTTAGCATTCCGGGTTAGCATTGCAATATAGCAGTCAAACACAACCTAATATAGCATTGATAGTTCTGATAGTCAAACACAATCTATAAGTTAGATTGTGTTTATTGAAAGTGTAATTTCAGAACTACCAAAAGAATGCAAACGTAAGGCAGCAAATCCTTTAAGGTGATTAAGTTGCAGTGAGGTGGGTGAGGATTCAAATCTTTAGGGTTAGTACTATACTTCTTATCCACATTCTCTAACGGTGGAATTTAAATAAAACAACACTATTGAAGTGTGATTTCCAAGCTACCAAAATAACGGAAAGGCGGTAAGGCAATTAAATTGGAATGAGAAGGTCAAATGCTCAAATTTTCAGGGTTAGCACCCTACTCTACATTTTCTAACAGTCCAAATTTTAAAAAAACACTATTTCATTTCTCAACTATCAAAAGAATTGCACCTTCCTGAATGTCCTGTAGCTTCATGACTCCCTAGTAAATGATAGGATTACTGTTTTAATCCCATCTTTCTTGTTTGTCAAGCCGTTCAGTCCATCTTGTTAAAAAAATTATAATTCTCCTTCAATGGATGTTCAATATTGTCTTGGACTTCACATTTCTCCTCCACCTTACTGTGGAGAGTCATTGGAGTCTAGCATCAGCATTTAACTTTGTGGGGAAACTACCATGAAATATTTTCTGCTCAAAGAACTATATAAAGAGCTGGAGCAGGTGGTCTACTTCAAGATGACAAATGGAACCTACAAAGAAATATAGAAGGCAACCTACGAAGAGCTGGAGCAGGTGTTCTGCTCCGAGATGATTGGGGCTCTCTTTAAATATACCCCTTGGCATTGATAATTAGCAAAACGCTAGAGGGTTATATGAAGGTCTGAAAACGACTACATTATAGGATCAAACAACTGGTGGTCAAAGGAGACTCATAATTTTTAACCAGTATTTAAGGATAGAGTCCCAAACTGGCATCTGAGCGACATCCTTTCAGAGTTGAAAAATAAAATTAAATTCTATCCATCCTTTTAAATGAGATCTACTTTAACCATCTTATCAACTTGAGTGGGTCTTTTAGTGAGACTTTAAAAGATGACCACTAGTCATTATGACTCACAGTCACTCCGATAAACCTCTCGAAAGAGCATTGACAAGACAACCATTAATTAGTGGCACTACTCCAGACCGTTTTATATCACCTTCTTTCTATAATAAGTGGCACTACTCCAGGCCGCTTTATATCACCCTCTTTCTATCATAATAACTTTTCACTATCACCAATTTCTCTCACCATATGTGCGTGTAGTGACAGTTATGTTACGGTGTGCGACTGTGGAGGCAATGATGAGAGGATTCAACAGAGGGTGTGAGCTTGGCAGTGGTTGTAGAGGTTCTGTGAATAAACCCTATAAGAGAGGTAACAGAAGTAGCTATCCCGGGAAGATCTCAAACTGAAATTTGAACTGTCTTCAAGATTTATGATGCTTTCATTTTGACCATGGCAAGAATGATCCATGGACCACACAATCTGGAGTACGGGCAGGTGTGTAGCGAAATCCAACATCTCTTATGGAAAGCATTCGTGAAAAATGTGGGAAATTCATTACTGAAGAAGGTATTCAGAACTAAATACGAGAAGGAAAAAGAGAAGCCGCAGGAAGGAACGCATCTAGTGAGCGATGGTAGGCGTTCCATCCCTCTTGGCTCATGTTGATTCCCTGGTGTCCAAGCCGGAAGCACTGAAGACTGACGAAGTAGCCTAGAGGCGTCCTAGACCTAGAAGCCCTGTGGTCCATGGGAAAGCTCTTTCTGATAAGTAATGCTCCATGGCTTCTGGATTGACCGATGTTGGAAACTGGTGAGCAGAAATGGTTGGGGTCTCCTGTGGGCAGGCACCCAACGAACAAGAAGACCATGTTGGATGTGACTGTGGCAGGCAAAAGCACGAGTATTGTGTGGGCTTGTGGAAAGAGGCATCACAGGATGTCCAGTAGAAGCAATTGACACCATGAACTTCAAAGAGCAGTGTCTGCAGGAAAGGAGTATGGCCTAGCAGGAGCCACAGCTTCGGGACTGCAAGCCCGTCACTCTATAGGAGCAAGCTCCACGTCAGTCTTGGCTGATGCATTTATGAGTTTGTGTTTAAATTTTAGTATAGGATTAGCTAGTATGTTGCCAATTTTTTGAATGCCACTTATATTGGAGGCCTAGGGCCAAGTGGATTGCCGCAAAGTCAGCATTATTGTAAATAATTCACAGGTGATAAATATTTTGAAATTAATCTTTTTCATTTCATTGGCTGTGTTTGGGGTTATGCACATTTGATTTCCACTGGATTTCTCACAGCTATATAAGAACAAGGTACCTTTTTCAGCCCTTTACCTCGTAAAAAATGCATTGTCTATTCTCAGCAGGTCCACGCCCCCTAATATGAAACACTCGGTACACAAAGAAAAAACAAAGTATCCATCAAACAAACGTAAACTAGAAAACCCTGAAAGTAAGTAATTGCCAAGTAACAACACACTAGACATACAGCTTCAAGAATCAAATTTATGATACATGTAACATAGGTGACAGCAAATAAATACAAAAAGCAACATAACTTCAATTGTTCTCCAAAATATCAAAAACTACCAATGTTAGAGAGCATGAAAAGGATAACTGGCATTCTAATGAAATTACTTGATTTCAATAGCAAAAAATGTAATCATACAAAGCCAAAGAATGGAAAATAACGACTATCATACATTTACAATTTTAAAAAAATATGGTTTCTTATGCTATACAAATACATCAAAAAATCACAAAGACCAAATTGGGCATTCAAATGATTAATAAGAAAATTCATCGTGCCACCAAATGAGGAAAAATTGAAAAAGTTACCTACAACAAGAGCAAGGACAACGTCTTAGACCATTTAGTATTGTGCGATTTTTGTCTTGAATGTATTTTTGGGCTGGTGTATTCCTTCATGGTGATACTCACAGAAATGCAGAGTAATGATTGTCAATGAGAAGCTTTGGACCGACACTGTCCTAGAACAATAGCATCATAAGCCTCAATTGGATCACGAATTATACAATTTGTAATGCTGGTCTTAGGAAAGGGTAATTCCAAGTTCTTGATCAACTCCTTCTCCTCATCCATAACAAGTTTCTCATATCATATCTTATAAGCGCCTCCCCTATGGAACACTATAATACCCTCTAAACAGATCCCAACAGACCAGCCTTGTTATTGCATACTTAAACTCTCTTATCATTTTTGGACTGCATCCTTCTATCAGAAAAGTCACCTATTCATAATGTTTCCTATTATACAGTGACCATAGATTAAAATGGTCATGATCTGCTAACGTAAACAGAATCAATTTGATAGGTGTCAAAAACCAGGCATAGACTATCATCCAATAGATAAAAACAAGATGGATTCTGCAAGATCAGACCACAAATCTGTGAACCTACTAGGTAGGATCGGTCTTAGGAACAATTTTGTAAACTAAATGGTGATCATGAAACTGAAAATGAAAACAATTAATTGTAAATACAGCTCTGATATCTGTTATAGTGATATGATGCAGGCAATATATATAATATATTCAAAAACTGACCCTGTGATTCTCTTTTACAGGCAAATGCACTTGCTTTTGAAATATGCATTAATACGCGCTACTTTGTTTCTATTTTTATCATTTTTCTGACACAAGTAATTTCATTGTCTTTTGATGCACATGAAAAGAAAAGGCTGTGAGGCAAAACCTCATCACGAACTTATACTCACCCTCTTAGAAGTGTGGCTGGTTGAAACAAAAATTTAGCAAACAATTAATGCAATAGAGTAAGAACTATATACACATAACTGGAACATGTGAACCATCTAAATAAAAACAGTAAAGATCAAATTGACTCATTAGAAAGGGGCCAGAGTTGCAAGCAAATAAAAAGTTTTACAAAAAGGTTCATTCACATGGATGAAAAGGGAACATCGTTGATTATCATTAAGCCACTGGTTCCAGAAACTATACACATCCCAAAATTGGTTGACAAATCCAGGCACATAAAGCAAGACCTCAAAAATTATAATTGCCCATATGTAGTTTGCTCTCGTTATGCTACAAATCTCCTCCCTGAGGTTGGGACTGCCTCTAACCTAAAAGCGCATTCAACTGCCTTTGCATAACACCAACAATATTCTCTAGAGCAGCAACCCTGCTCTGCAAATCACTGAACTTCTCACTAACCTCTGCATGCACAAAAGATCATGCCACCATCTCAGTGTAATAAAACATACAAATTAATAAAAAGGAAACCAAAACCAGCTCCCTAAGGTGGTAAAATAAAAGGAAATGTTACCTAAACTCTTTCCTGTAGAACATGATGGAATGTCGACACCTGACATTTTAGGGGTAGGTACCCCACTTGGCCCTGCACTTTCACTCGGACCCTTCACCCGTATCCGCACCCGCTTCACAGGTGGAGCTTGTACCACACTATCCAATTGTCTCTCAATGTCTCTCTGCTGCTTGTAATAAAGGCAATGTTATGGCCTTGGAATAATCATCTTTTTATGGACTATAGATAATAGGCAAATCCAACTTGTGAAAGAAACTAAATCAATTTCCCTTACATATTAGACCTTGAATAAGAGGGTAAGCATTTTCATGTATACATTAGCCTTGAATCAATTTATCATTTATATTAAGGATTATGACATGTATAGGAGTATGAAGAGGAACCGGGTCTGTGACATTGCTATCAGAGTTGGGAGTTTTCCTCTCCCCTGCTCTCAAAAAATGCAATCATCAAATTGTGTTTTATTGAAGCCAAATCATTATCAATGAGGTAACTTGAGAAGAAAATGCAAATATGGAATTGTATTAATCTGAGTAAACTTGGATTTCGTAGCTAATAGAATACAGCCTACTTACTTTTTGTTTTAAATAACACTTTCCGAACTGCTTAGGTACCATCTCAACCAATCAGACTTTGAAGCAAATTGGTTGGTTATACTAACCTATAGTTGCCCCACATTCTGACCACTGAAATCAGGAGACACACACCTTGGGGTAGGGTACACATTGGGAACAGGTATGTGTCTCAGAGAAGGGGAGAACTACAGAAGCCATGTCCGTCCTGCAGGAGACAGACAGGGAACATTCCTTGATGTCTCTTGGCGCCTCAAAGGACTTCTACTATAAAAAAAAGGGGGCAAAAATAAAATTAAAGTAATTGAAATACTCTATGCCCAAACAGGTTCTTGATGTCTCTTGACGCCTCAATGGATGTCCTATTGCTATACAAAACCGAAAAAAGTAAAAAGTAAAATTAAAAGAAATGAAATACTCTGTGCCCTAAAAGGTCAAAAGATCTGACCCAAGCCATTTTTCTCTCATTCATACAAAATATTAGTGGGAATTTGGAGAGCGTGCAAAACACATTCCCAGGATTTTGAAAGAAAAGGAAACCAAGTTTATAGAGCGATGCAGGCTTGGGCATCATATATTTGCAAGGAAGTCCATCACAAAAGAGACATAAACAATGACAGCTGAGAGGAACAAATTATGATTCAATGTTTACGACAACTCATTTAAACTTTAAAATGTGTATGCAGATGTACCATTGCAGCATTCCATTTATACAGCAATGGCATGGCAAACTAAAAGTGTAAATGATATTCAATTACTCAGGAGAAAAACAGAAAAAACTTGGAAAAAGAAAAAGGGCGAAATATCTATAAAAATAGAGGAAAATTCGGAGTAAAACAGGAAAAACTCAGGAATAAAAGGCAATTCCTTGCAAGTAATTTGATTACAAGCTGGTTTTTGGCTGTTTTTTCAATTGTGCGTGGGCTTGTAACCATTGACCATGGTTCTCAGAAAAATTTGGCTCAGCGGTTCTGTTTGGCACAGTTCTAGGAACAGTCGATGATCACGAGTAATTGTCAGTTTCTGCTTCCATGGTATCTATATCCTTGTAGTTGTACCCACACCCACATCTCTTGGTGACCGATTCAAAAGACACTTACTGCCTCGAACAAATTTTGATCTGACTCTGTCAAAATGTAGTGCATGTTTGCCTGCTTGCCAATAAAATGGCTACAGCATGTTCTCTTCAATGCTATAGAAGGCTCTATAGTTTCTTTAACATGTTCTCTTTTACAAGCTCTCAAGTTTCTTGGACCGTAAACCTGCTTCTGCGCTATCTTAGACTGATCATATTGTATTAAATTTTTAAATAAGTGTCCGTTGTTTTTGCATAACAGGCAGCCATAGACACAGCTTGTAAATCTATGCCATTATCCTTACACCATTGCTTATGTTTGATGGGTTTCTTGGAAGTAAAATGGCACAAGAAGCCAGCTTACAAAGGATCCACTCAGAGGTCAATGGCTTCCTTGTACAAATAGCGAACTCTGTTTTCATATAGCCTTATTTACCAGCACAACACCTGTTACTGCAAGGGTTAAGCCCATAAGAAATAAAAAATTCAAACCATTTCCATGATTAACAATTGTCACAAGTTTTAATTGCTTCAAATTAAGAATAACCATCTAGCTTTAACAACCGTATTGCAGAGGTTAAATAAGTTGTACACTTTCACCATATGATAGTACAATTCTAGTTCCTAAAAAAGTTAAAACATACAAACTGTTGCACAGCTTCTTGATTTTCTTAAACAAAGAGAAAACTTACACATGCCAGAAACCTTTAATTTCTTAATCCAACGAACAAATTTCTAAAGATGTATATTGGTATTTTAACCCAAACATCCTAAAGGATAATTATTTTCACACCAATAATTGCACAGAATATCAAGTACCAAACAAAATTTGGTGTTGATTTTTATATAGTTGAGAACATCATAAATCATAAAACGCAGACAATGCCAGATCTTACCCAGATTTCAAAATATTAAACCATGTAAGTGTTGATTCTACACATTTTTCCTGTGTTTTGTAGAACGTTAACTATCCATTTAAAGTTGTGAAAGTCTTTCTATAAAGATGTTCACGTTGCAAAATTTACTAAATATCCACCTTAGACAACTCTGTATATAAATTCAGCCACAAAATACAAAATGCAAAGACCTGCCAACTACACTTCAGTTCCAAACAAACAGGTGCTTGTAATTTATTACTTTTGTGAACCACCACATAATATGTGTAATCTATAGCATGAAGAATGCATTTTTATAGGGTGAAGTACTTTGACCTGTTTAAAACTAAATGGATGTACCAACTGACTTTTAAGAACGAATCAAACATATGACTCCACTTTAGGTATATCAAATAAACGGACTTCAAAAATGGAAATAATTGACTCTCGTGAAAGCTTGTTTGAAAGCTTTGTTAACTACGAATTTGTGTGTACAAAAGTGCTTTAGCAGTCCAAAAGAGCAGAAGACGTAAAGTTCTGACCCCTCAAACTTTTCAGTTGCATCATTTCAATTTTGTATAACACAAAGTTAAGAGATGGATATTTATATATCAAGTCCAGAGACAGGTCTTTTTCTAGCTCAAACATTTATTGTTTGCATCTAATATGCAATTGAAGACAGATTAGACAGCCAACTTGCCAAGTCTCTTGTCCTGGCTTAAGGAGACCCAAGCAAGAAAGGGCCTGTAAAACAATATGATATGCAGATAACTCCTCCAGATTGTGCTCATTTTCTAAGTCAATGTCTTTTTCTGGTTCTTTTTGTGGATGGAGAGATGTTTGGTAGCATGGTCAGCACTTTCCTTAAGTAGAACACACACTACTTTATTTTGGAATGCAAAGAAAAAACTGATGAAACTTCCAGTGATTGAAACATTAAACTTTCAATCGTTAGTGTTCATTCCATTGGAAGTCACAACTTTCTTTGAGATTTATATTTGTAACTGATCTATGCCTTGTGTCAATGCTGGATAGCTATATTAAGGCTTCGTCTACATTCTCTCTTCTTTCTTCAAATTATACATGCTGGTAGATTATTGTTTATTTAACTTGTTAGACTCAAGGCTCAAACGCTAGTTGATGCAGTGGACTTATTATAACTCTAGATTTCAAACCTGGTTGTGAAGAAAATTCCCTAGCAGGGCTCATGCACTCTCACCAAAGGAAGGCGATCCTAATAACCCTAATGACCCGGTGATTACACCTAAATATCCGAGAGAACTACTCCAGTCCTTCCAATGGAGCAGCCCTAGTATTCTCACATCTGCATACTTGGAAAAAGGGTTTACCCTACAAAATTGGGGGTCAGCTCAAGTTGCATAGATTTTGAGCTGAACCCTTCTGAGCTAAGAATTATCCAAGTGACCGTTGGACACTTGGGAACTCTCAGCTAAAACTACCAGATCTGATTGACCGTTTCAATGAAAGAGGCTCCTAAACTAAGCGGTACCTGCTAAGAAAGTTTAGGAGCTCCTCCTTGGGAACACTAAGTCATAATGCTCTGTTTTCATGATGAAATTTACTCATTCAAATTACTAATAAGAAAATCAATTGTAATTTTGAAAAAAACAGCTAGAAGGGTTCAGAGGTAAATTCTTACCGGCAAGGGCCAGTACCCTGGCCTGGACCATTTACCATTACGCCATTCCCGCCTTGTCCTCATAGCTAACATGTGGTACACCTTCTCCCCGTACTCTGGGAAATACACACGGTAATATCCAGCAGGGAGTACCTCTGAAACAATACCCTCCACCAGCAATGACAATCATATATTTCAACTGGATTATCGACTTTCCAATTTTTGGTCTTGATTTTAGGAGGGCGTGGCCTTATTTGAGTGAAGTGGAAATCTTCCTTCAAGGGCTCCTTCCTCTCGTTCTCAAAGTTTTCATGTTCCACCTTATGAATACCTCCTCCCTTATAGGATACTACAGTCCCCTCAAACCATGCACCTCTATAACCTTCCTCATTAGTGCATACTTCAACTTTCGTACCAGCGTTGTAGTCCATCCCTCCAACCCCTAAATCAGTAAAACCAGGCACAAACGAACAACATCACCCAATGTAACAAAACAAGATGGGAGCAATGTATTGAAGAAGAGTGTAAAATGTATGAACCCACTAGGTAGGAGCTGCAAGGCAACACCCACATGAACAATTATGCATTCATGAACCATTAAAATAAACAGAAAAACAATTTTAGATAGCTCTCTCATGTTTTATAGTGTCAAGCAAAATGGGTATTGATTTTTTGAATACCAATTAGTATATCTGCTGATCGATCAGCATTGTTCTTTGAACGTGGGTATAAAGTTTTGAATGAGTAATTGCATCACACTTATATGTTCTTCAGTTTTAGAATTGAAGTCATTTTAATCTACCTTCCAATGTTTCTGGCAAATGCTAAAAACGTAGACAATCCTCCGGACCAGCTTATTTTGGATATGTCTGAGTGTACCTAGCCGGTTGACAACAAGTTCCTACTTACATGCAAGTACAATTGAGCGTTAATGGAAATATGACAGGTACTTCGAGAGGTTAGGCCGTACGGTAAGTGTTAGTGCAAAGTCACAGCTTATTTTGGATAACAGTACCTAAGGTCGTAAAATTTAAAGGGCAAAGGTGGGAATTGTACATTTGCCTTGTTAGAGGCCACCTGTAGATGTGGTAAGTGTGTTGTCTATGAAGTAAATGTTGTTCCTATTATCGTTTAATTAGGAAGGAAGGGAACTCCACAAAATTAGGCACACATGAATGAGGCTGGAGGAGGTAGAAGCAATTCTAGGGTATTTTGATTTTAAGCTTTTTTTTTCTGGAGTGCTAGTATTTATGTTTCCTTCAAAGTTGTGTTTTTGTTTATTATATGAGATGAAGATCTATTGTATCGAGCTATCTTAATGATCATTCTCTTGGTGTTGTTAATGTATATGTCTCTAATGATGGCCAAAAATATCAATTTTATGGTGACGGTTAATTAATAAATTGTTGTTGGCTTATTGGTTTGTTTGGAGCACTTTTAATATGATTTAAGTCTCTCAAGGATTAAAAAAGTGTTTTGTCGATGTAGTGTTGCATGGGAGAATGAGAAACGTGGTTTTATTTTAAAAACCTTTGGGGGTTCTTAGATCCTCTCTTTCAATGGTGAAGGATTTACTTGACAACCTTGGTGTACTTGGTCCAATTTTTTAGCAGGAGTTGATAGAGTTCTCAAAAGACTTGATCTTGTAATACTTTTCAAGTAACATGTGTTTGATTTTCATATTTACTGCAATCAAGTTGTTAACATCCGCTAAGACATTGTGCTCTTTGGTTAGAGTCACATCACTTTCCGCTTAGTATGGGGAAGTTCCCACCTTAAAGTGCCATGTACACATTTTTTCCTCAACATGTCCTTTCTAGAGTGCGAGGGTACTACCCATCTCATTACCAAGGTGTGAAACTTAACACCACATCCTCCATGTGCTACTAGTTAGATTGAGTGGTGGAATGACATGATTAGTTGCACAATCACCTTCCTCTGCCACTTTGGTGAATATGTGGTATGTGTTCGCAAGTAGATAGACATGTTTAGTGCGTAAAGAATTCCAAAGAGTCTTTGCTCGATTAAAAGTAGTTAGCCCCTTTGATTCTCAATTGTAATCCATGATGGTTAGACTCGAACACAAGCTCAAGCTAGAGGAATGTCATGTTGTCGGGGTGCTCGATTCATGATCATTTGCATTAACTCAAGGTAAAAGATCGAGCTTCCAAAAATTTATTTCAAACCTTTGTGATCCAAACAAACCTAGTAGTAAATTAAAGCTATTCAAATTGTACATAATTGGCTCACCGCTTTCTTAAAATCTCTTTGACGTTCTTGGATCACTACAAGTTAGTGCTCCAATCTCAAGAGATGTTAGTTGAGCGGGAGCAAGCTCTTCAGAATGCATTGATGTGACCTACACAAGTTAAAATCCTCAAGTAGATAATAATATGAAGCCTCATTCGCCCGAAAGAGATTTGGTAGTGGTGGAATACATAGCTAATGACAAGGCTTAGGGTATTGATGGTTTTCCTAGTGAATTTTGTAAAGTTACAAAGCCATTTGTTGGTCTTGATCCATTACATGTCTATAGTGAAACTTTAGACAAAAAGTCCTTACGTACGCTTATTAATAAAGGTAACATCAAATCCATTGGGTGAGATTTCAAGGTTATATATGTATTATACCTTTCTCTAGTATGAATTAAATGCTTCTCTATATTACATATGATTTATTATCTTTTCTTTAGAAAATTCATATTGAACGTCTAGTAGGACGGAGGAAGATTCACAAAATTAGACAAACACATGAATGAGGAAGCGAGAATGTTTTTAGACCATTTGAAGCAATTCTAGTATTTTTAGGTTTTGAGGTTTTTGTTGTGTATTTTGTTAGATGCCACGTACTTCTAGATGGTCGTGACGGGTCTAGTATTTATGTTTCCTTCAAATTTGAGCCCTTATTACATTAGGAAAAGATCCATCACATCAAGCTATCTAGGTTATTCTTGAAATTAATGATCATTCATTTGGCATTGTTGTTGTCATGCCCTTGTAATGCAAAAAAAGATTATATAAAAGTGAGAAACCAAAAACAAAGTAATTGATTCCTAAATCTAATGTATTCAACACTACCTCATATTGAGTTATATGGAAGGGAGAAAGAAATGCAATACCTACTATCCAATTCAGCCCTTCGAGCAAAATTGGACAAACAAGACCCCACATAGAGAAAATGAGGGATCGATTAGGTCGGGGAGATCACATTTCGAGATTGATCGAATAGGTTGAAGAGGACCAAACACATTGTATAGGAGCTCAGGAGTTTGAGCTAGTTTGGGAAATGAAGAAATTCTTAAGTTCAAATTCAGACTTCGGAGGTGGGGTCGTTCGGAGGTAGGCCGAAGTGAAATTCGGCGACTTGGCAAAAGAAGCACAAAAATTAAGTCAAGGTCCGAACCCTCAAGTCCAAAATTCAAACTTCGGGGTTTCGCAGTTTCACGAGCTCGAGAGCAATTTACAAGAATAACGATCTCCGAAGCACACACTCCGAAGCTCGAATCCAGAAAGTCTAAATTTTCAGATTTTGGAGGTTGCAATGCATTGTCGGAGTCTGAAAAGAGGTAGATAACCACCCACATTTATTGTAGTATGACACCCTCGTTCTCATATGGCCACACTTTTCTGGGAGCTCGGATTTGCACAAAATATGACTTTTGGAAAGCTCTCAGTGTCCTCTACACAACTACGACTGGTTTTATTAATTTTAGTAAGACTAAGTGTTTAAAAATGAAGAAATACAATCCTCCATTTTAGAGGAGTGTTCAGTTTCTCACCTACCAAAATGATGAAGGTATGGGTTTCCTTTCTTTCCCAACAAGGCAAAGTACATGGAGGTATGGGTTTTGTAGTGGCACCCATCATTGTTGCAGGTGATTTTAATGCATTTTTGGGTGGTTGAAGTAAGATTTCAAATTCCTTCTCTCTCCCTTCTCTCATTCTTCCTATATATTGTAAGGAGGGGCTCATTTCAAAAGGTTGGAAAACTTGTATATGCCCCTCCCTTCTTCTTCTTGTCTATAAGAGATTTTGTGGAGATTCCAAACCTCCCTACTAAACATTGTAATGTAAAATTTGTGCCTTTGGCCCTAAATGTGATGTATTGTATCAACTTTGAGAGCAATAAAATCATATCTGTGGATGTTTCAAACCCTCTTTTGTGTTCTATTGCATATTTCTGATATTTCATTACATGCAAGGTTATTGTGTATTATTGTTGTTTCATTGCAAGGTTCTAGTAGTGTTGTGTTTATTGTGCAGGTTGTTCAACATCCTTCTTGGTGCATCACCTTCCCTTAGAGTAGGTTTTATTTTCATGCATTTTTCTCTATCTCTGTCTCCTTGGAAACATTAGATTAGGGTTAGATCTAACTCTCTACACTTTGGAGTAGTTGGCACTAGGATAGGATAGGAAGTCGGCCTTCTTCGGAGGGTTATCCCGATTGCAAAGTCCCACACTTTGGGATAACTCTATGTTATGCAATCACACTGACAATTTTAATCTATCAAATTGTAAACAATCAGGGGTGTTGTGATTCCACATCAACAATACCTTCACTTACCAAATGAAGAGTTCCTTTGATGCTTTGGATGTGCTCTTGGATTTCTTGTTTGATGCTTGATTAGTGAGATAATTTGAGCAGCATCTCCCTTGGATTGCTTGATGATTTCTCGATGAAGGATGAAGAATGAAGGATGGATGATGATAGATTGAATTGAAGATGGATGATTGAGTGCTAAAAAAGGCAAAGTTTGATATTAATTTGTGACTTGCTTGAAGCTTCAAAAACTAGCTCTCATGGAGGATGAGAGTTCAAATTTATAGTTTGTGGGTAGATGATTTGAGGTTCAAGATTGATCCAAGTAGGATGAGGATTAATGGTGGAGGATTGATGAAAGGATTGTAATTCTCTAGAATGGAGAATTCTAGATTTTGAATTCAAATTCTATGGAGGGAAGAAGCTTCCATTGAATTAAGAAGGTTAGAAAGGCTTCTAGATTTAGAAGCCTCTAGATTTAGAGGTGAAGATGTGATTAGGATTAGGATTAGGATTAGATAGGTGGTAGGTGAGATGTAGGAATATTAAATTTCTAGAAAATATTAATAGGGATTGTAATAGGATAATAAGATATAATAATGAAATAAAAAGGATTAAGGATGAAATGAGATAAATGATAAATGATAAAAGGGTAAATGCGATAAATGATAAAATGGAATATTTAGATAAATGATGAAATATTAGAATAAATGGATTAATGATGAAATTAATAATAATTACTCTTGCAATTAATTATTATATGGATTTAGATGATGTTATAGGACAAATTAATCATAATTAATCATGTTGACATTTTAGATGTCTACATTTTGCCCCTCTTTGAAGTGTTATTGTGTAGCAATGACAATTCAAAGAAAAAGAAGAGAAAATGTTAGGATGGTGATATGATGCCCCCTTGAGGGGTTAGGTAGGAAGGAACGAGGTGGGTAACCACTCAAAAAGAGGAGAGGCCCAAGTTAGTAGATGAGAGGATTGAGGATGAGAAGATTAGAGGATTAGATGATGAGAAGATTAAGATGCAGGATGAGAGGATTAGAAGATGATTAGAAGTGGAGATTATAGGATTATGAGATATTGGATTGTGGATGAGAGGATGCCCTAATTAACTATGTATGACAAGGGTGAAGATTTTTATTTTAGATTAGAGGATGCCCTGTAAGGATGTATGACAAGGGTGAAGATTTAGGATTTTGGATTAAAGGATGCCCCAGTCAACGATGTATGACAAGGGTGAATATTTAGGATGTTGGATTTGAGGATGCCTCGGTAAGGGGGTTAGATTTTGAGGATGTTGGATTTGAAGATTTGAGGATGTTTTTATGCGAGGAGGATTGGTTTTGGATCGAAGATGCCCCGATCAAGGGTGTGGATTTTGGATGTTGGATGTGTGATGATAAGATTTATATGTGGAGATTGATATATTGATTAAATGATTGATTGGATAAGAGGATGAGGAGGTTAGATAGTTAGTTTGATGATGACGAGGGTTAGGTGAGAATGATGATAAGGTGAAAAGATGATGATTTAAGGAGGTGTGCTACCATAAAGTGCCCATTGTTATCATCATTAACAATTATGATTGATGTGGCATAAAGCAAAATACACCAAGGTATAAATACCATGATGATTGAATTTCCAAATTCCCTTGTCCTCATATCATTAGAAAATGAACATAAAAATTATGGTCCTCATATCATTGGACCATGCGATAAAAAGAAACAAAAGTGACCTCATGTCATCGGCCAAAATGAAAATGTAGATAAACAAACAAACACACAAGCAAAAACACACATAACATTTTGTATTTTTTAGATGTTTGGATTTTGGGTGTTTGGATTTTGGATGTTTAGATTTTTGAATGTTTGGATTTTTGGATTGTAGATTGTGGATTTTGGATTGTGGGTGATGGTGGAAGATAGGTAAGAGGGAAGGATTCATGATGGGATAGCTCATGGGGGATGGGAAGTGATGTGAGGTGGGATGTGACTTTCTCCTATAAGTCCCAAAGTGTGTTTAGGTAGGATGAAAGGGAAGGAGTGAGGGAAATGTGATAGGTTGGATAGGATAGGGTTTGGTTGATAGGATAAGATGGGGTGTGAGACGGGAGATATAAAGGATGAGAGATGTGGTATAGGATAAGATGGGAGATATGGAAGATGAGAATATATACCCCCAAGTAGTGGGGAGATGAATTAAGGGGTAGATGTGGTGTGCCCCCAAGTGTAAATAGGGTGGTGTGTGTAGATGGATCAATGGGTTCAATTTTCCCCCAGGTGAGGGGTATCAAAAAATGGAGAATGCCTCCAGCAGATGGTAGTAAGGATGCCCCCAGTGTCATGATGATGACAATAAAAAGGGACATGAGGAGGATTGGACGAAAGGAAAGGATCATCGTTTACCCACGGATGTTTCAATCCAAAAGGAAAAATGAGGTGGATGGAAGGAAAATAACATCATGAAGAACAAAAGATGATTCGAACAACACATGTTGTAAGGAAAGAGTTGGACTAGAAAAAAGTGTAACCAAGGTCTAAACAACACCGGAAACATGCGAGCCCTATGTCTCTACGAGATTGAAGTGTGTGTGATGGTGATGGTTAATTACCACTCGAGGTGAAGACTTAATGGGTAGTCAGCAAAGGAAAAATAGCCAATGTATAGGGAGTGATTAAGTCGAGTAGGTTGGTGGAAGGTGAATGGAAGGTGTTCGTATCCAAAGTTGTTCTCCCTTCAAGCCAAGCAGTAACACAGATTGGACATGGAGCTTAGAGATAGATAGATCATAGTGTGTGTCATTTTGTAGCTGGGGAGGAGATCTAACTGGCCCTTTGTTACTCAGATTTATGGAGAGATGGATAGAACCTTTAAGAGGATTTGACCTGTCCTCACTAATTTAGGCCGTGCCTCTTCGACCAGGGTGAGAGGACCCTTAGTGTAACCTCTGTTTGATGAAGGAGATGGAGATATCCTTCTTTTGCACAAATTCTATGAAGAGAACCTTGGGAAAATACGGTCAATGCTCCATGATTTAACTCTTAAGAGTTGTCACTTCTAAATGATGGAGATACTTTCAACACAAGGCTAAGGTTATTGAAGACATTAAGAAATCCTGATTGTTCTACATATTTTAGTAAGTAGATTTTGTTCCTTTGTTGATACACAGGAAAACAGGGTAGTTCAGGGTGGATTCGTGGTTTTGAATAATTTTTGTGGGAGATGAAGTAGGATAAAGTTGATTATACCAGATCTTCAAAGGGACTTCACAACAATGAACAACTCGACAACAAATGAAAGCTTCAGAATGCAGTTAATACGTTCCTTCAACCGAAGGTGTGCCTTAATGGAGGCCCGAGATCAAAGACGTTTTCATATAAGCTTTGAGACTCTAACACGAAGGCTTGAATTGAAAGACTCAATTAAACACCAAAATCTTTGATCAATCATGCCTAAGGTACACCCAAAGACTTACAGACAATCTTTATCAATAAATGACAATGAATTTATTTTAAATTTTTTATCTCACCCAAGATGAAGGTTCTTCTAAAAACAGAATTACAAATACCATTAAACTCATCACGGGATGAGACCTTGTGTGATTTCACAAATATTTCAATATAAGATTGCCATGGGAATGAAATAACTATTTACAAACATTCTAAACAAAGGATACACAAATTGCTAGAGATTAGAAACAAATTAACGTCAAAATTTCTTAATTTCTTAGATTCATCAGTAGGGGAAAGCTTCTAGAGCAATCTCAGTGCTCATCAATGGCTATACATATACAACCAACTTGACACGATAGAAAATCTAACACGAAGAAAATAAACAGTTATCTCGGCTTTGGTCTCTCATGAAGATGACTTTCTTAAATTTTCTTGTAGTAATTCAAAATCCAAACCTTTGCGAAGAGTATTCTCATTGCATTTATACATTTTTCTCACTCAATTTTCCCCCAAAAGAGAAGAATATTTGAGGGACCTTTGCTTGTTACCAATTTGTTTCAGACAACGATATTTAGAAATTCAGATCCGAAATCTGCTAGGTGGACCAATTGTGAACTAATCACATTTCTTAGGCCCTCAACTAATGACTAGGATGTCATGCCACAACTTTTTAGGAGTCCTTTTAATCATTTTGATTCTATCATGTGAGAAATCCCCTTTTTAATCATTTTTGAGCCTTTGCATAGCTAGAATTGACAGTCATCCCTTTTTTCTCTCGAGGCAACGCCTTTTTCACCTTTTGCACCTACACTTTCATCATTTCATCCCTTTTCCCTCTCTTTCCTCTATAATTCTGCCCCACATCCTGTTTCCTCTAGTAATTCCCATTTTCGCAAGTGCCTGAGCAACTCCAACTTCAAAATATCGACCTTAACAATCATTGGACTCACAATTTAAGTTTCAAATCCATTCAATGTCACCTTATAGACAGAGACACCAAAGAATTTCATCAAAGAACGATGAAAAATAGTGCGTATTCGTGTCTCCAAGAGTCTTGGAGCGAAATGGCGGAAAAATAGGTGAAATGCACAACAACCGTTGATTCTGCCCCTTTTCCACTTTATACCATAGTCGTCCACATGTTTCCTAGGCACAAATGCAAAGGAGAAGCATAGAAGCAAGTCCCAAACAAGTACAAGCCTTCCACGTACTCTGGGCCCAAGAAAAATGCCTTCTGGCCTTTGAAAAGTCTCAATGAAAAAAGGAGCCAGCTGAAGCCTCCACGTGTCTCAATGGCACATTTTTGAGATGGTCCCCAAAGGCAAAGACCCCAAACAAGTGCGGGCTCAACACGTAATTCAGTCTGGTAGAGTCTATTTAAAATTTTGAAGGTTCAATGGAAGGCGCCATGTGTCCAAGGTCCGTGACAATTTTCCTTGGCCGTTGAAAAGTCCAAGCAAAGGGCAAAGTGAGCAAAAGCCTCCAAGTGCCCTCCTAGCGCTTCTTCCAAGTAAAACTTAGGGACCGGTCCCCAAACAGGTGTAGTCCCTCCACGTGTCCCAGACCTTTATAAAGTTGCTTGAAAAGTCTAAGTATGGGAAGACTCGGCGTAAGCCTCCAAGTGTCTTCATGGCATAACTTTGAGATGGTGCCCAAGAGCGGAGACCCTGAACAAGCGCGGGCTCACCACGTGTCCTAGGCCTTAGAAAATTGCTTTAGAAAGTTTAAGTACAAAGCGAGAGCCGACGGAAGCCTCCACATGTCTCCTTATTGCAATTGTTAAGGTGGGACACTAAGGCGGATCCTCAAATGAGCGCCAACCCTCCACGTGTCCATGGTCAACCAAAACTATACCCGATGCATGAAAAATGTGTCTAAGTCAGCAAAGCAAAGGAAACCTCCACGTGTCCTCTGGCGCAAGTTTAAGGCCAAACCAAAAAATGATTTTCAAATGAGCGTCGTTTCTCCACGTGGAAAAATTTTGGGTTGAGGCGAGCCTTAGAGTTTTTAGAGTGCCCGCCGAGCCGCATCCAACTAAAAATGGCCATGTTTCCACTTTGTCTTTGAGATGTAAATTTGATGGGGAAAAACACACCCACAATATGTAAAAATGCGGAAAACCACCATTTGAGCCCGAAAATGAATCTTTCTTTACGGACAGAGAGTTTGGAAATGATATAAGGCCCAAATGTGATCCTCCAAGCCACATCTAATCACATTTCCACAGACATTTGGGACATAAAAGACATGGACAACAAAATGTGACTATGGAAAACGAAGGAAAGGAAAAGCCCGAGTTTTATGACCAAGTTACAGACTCTTTCAGATGGACAGAGGAACGAAAAACAAATTCTGGACCTTTAAGTGATCCTTGACCAATGAAGGGACTGATCATGGTAACCAAATGGAGGACAGAGTCTTCAAGCACCAATACGGGGAGATAGAAAACATGACAGAGGCTGCAAACTGAGGAATCTCAATGACAAATGGGGCGAGACTAATTTGAGCACCAACAAGGTTAAGCCATGCATTACTCCGTTGTAAGCCAAATGTCCATAGCCCCAACGGAGATACATCTCGATTCTTGTAACAACATTCCTCTAGTGCGAGCAGCCAGCACATCCATAGCCCCTGTAGAGTTGATGGAAACACCCCTAGAGAGATTTTTGAGGTGGATTTTATTTGATATTTTTAATTTTGATATGATTTTTGGTTTTTTGATATTTGTATTTTTTTTGCACAAAGAGATTCCACTCTCTTGAGAACTCTCAAGGGGTTAAGAATCACTATCGCTTGATGGGGGGATGGAAATGAGTGTAGTGATGTCATTGGCTAGAGTGTCAAAAGATGCACCCAAGGGTCTTCACCACAAGTTGATTAAGTGTGTTAAAGTGCATGGATCTCTAGGAGGACAATGATGCTCGAATGATGGAGGTAAGGATAGAGCAAGGTCACACAATTGTATTAGGTACTATTGGCTAACAAAATGTGCGAGAAAGTTGATAAAGTGTTCAAATGAATGGATTGGAAGGGATATAAATGGATGTGAGGATAAGAATGGATTATATGGAAGGGATTTGGAGGTTGGATGATTGGGAAGGAAAGAACATCCATGCTCAGGAGACGAATTAGGTGCTCAATCCATTTTTAGGTGTTTGGTATTTTCAAAGGGATTAAATGATTTGTGATTAGGTTGAGTGGTTGAGTGATTGGGATGGTATGATTAACAAGATGAGTGATATAAATGGTTTGTGATGAAGTAATGGGAGGGATTTTGTTAGTGTTAGGTTTATAACCTAAGCCTAAATGACCTGGATTTTGAGGAAGGGAGATGGGTTCACGAATGCCTTGTTCATGAATACTTAAGCCTTTGCCTCGATGTTTCATATTAGAAAACATATTTTGGGCTATAGGATATGAAGTGGATGGGGAAGATGATGTTATGTGGTCATCATGAGACTGGGGGTTCTAATTTTATCATCCGCTAAGAGGTCAAACTTAACAAAGGATGGGAGGTGAGATTTGTTTTGGTTTTTGATTAGTGAGGGATGTTTGGATGTATGATGAGATTTGGATGGTTGATGATGTTTGGATTTTGAGTGGGATTTGGATGGTGGATGATGGTTAGGGATAGGATTGGGATGGAAAGGTGGTGGATAGAAAGGTACAAGGATAAGAATTCCTTGGTTAATGAGGTTCTAGACATATGACCTAAATTGCATGCAATGATTGGTTGAATGTCCATTGGTGCGATGGAAGTCACAATAATAAGGTTCCCGATACCAAGATGGTTTTGGAATACTTTGATCGTGTTGTGTGATTGGTGGATGGGTGATCATGTTGACAGTTTTTAAATGATGGAAGATGGTGGTCAAGGATTCTCCTAAAGGAGTGAATTGGTTTAGGCTAAATGGTTTAGAGGGAGTAGGAAGTAATGGTGTAGGATTAGTTGGTTGATGAGATGTTCTAATTTATTTGGATTTAATATTTAGATTGGATTGTTGTGGTTTAGAAGATGAAGAGGGTATTTTAGGCCTAGGGGATGAAGTGGATGGTTTGGGCTTAGAGGTTAAAGTAGAGCTGGTTGAGTTTTGATTGGTTGGAGTAGATGGTTCGGGCTTGGGATTAGATTGTTCGGGATTGATACATGTTGATGAATGGGATGGGGTAGATTTAGATGAAGGGGATGGTTGTGATATGGGGATAACATTAGAGTTGGGTGATGTTGGAGATGAAGGAGATTTGGGAGATGGGTGTGGTGTAGGAATTACATTAGATTTATTTGATTTAAAGGATGAAGTAGATGAAGGTGGCATATGATTCATATTGGATTGGGTAGGAGATAGGGAGGGAAGAGGATTGGGATTGGATTTGTTAGGTTTATGATTTGGTGACTTAGGATCCACTTTAGGTGTTTTAGGATTGGGGGATGTTGGAGATGAAATAAGAATAAAGGATAGGATAGTGTTAGGTTTAGGTGATGAAGGGGTTAAGATAGGATTAGGTGTTGATGAAGAGAATGAGGGTGGCATAGGAACCACATTAGATGGTTTAGGATTGGGGGTAGAAGGGGAGGAGGGTGACTTAAGAGTCACGGTGGATGAGATAGTTTTGATGGAATTAGGCATAAGTGATATAGGGGATGAAATAGGCTTAGGGGTTAAATTTGATGGTGGATTAGGGATTGTGGGACAATCTAGGAGAAAGTCCATAGGATTGGATTGGGATGATGAAGATAATGAGGATGGAGGACTAAGATGAGATGTGGGTGATGTTTATTTATAATACGGTTGTTGTGATTGTTGTGGATACATGAATGGAACTCGATGATAAGTTTTATCATGATTAGATTTAGGAGTTGAGGTTTCTGGATGCAATGGTGGATTATTTGTATGAGTTTTGATGGGAAGAAGGTGTAGGCCATGATAATTGGTATGGGATTTGTAGGTTAGGGTTTGCAATGGTTGTGTGGGTTTGGGATTGGTGGCTAGATTAGCAAGGACATAAAGGAGGTCCTCTTGGTCTAGGTCAAAGTTAGTGAGGTGGTCAAATTCGATGAAATTAGATTGTGGGGATAGTGGTTTATGTTGATTAGGTTGGGGTGTGGATTGAATGATTGGGGTTCCTCAAGGAGGAAGTTAATGGGGTGAGGGTAGGGATCTTAGGAAGAGTATTTTGTGGAATGGTTTGGTTAGGCGGTGATGGTTTAGGAGGTGATTGTTTGATTAAAGATTTAAGATTGGATATTTGTTGATTAAGTTGTTGAATGGTTTTAGGATATTAGGATTAACATGGGATGGTTGATTTGGATGACGGGGAGAGGATTGGTTAAGGTAGGATGTTAGGTTTGAGATTTTTTTGTTAAGGTGTTGGATAGTGTGGGGGACTTTGTGGTCAAAGTGAGGGGATGATGGGATAACTTGGTTGATGGATTTAGAAAAGAGGTAAGGGTTTGGATGTTGGTTTAGAGAGGATGGGGATTTATGATCAAAATACATGGTTTGATAGGATGTGTGGGGATTAGATTTGGATTAGGATTGTGGATTAAGGATGGTGATAGGATTAGGATTGGGATTGTGTGATTAAGGATGGATGATTATGATAATGTTTGATTAATTAAAATTTTAAAATGATAGGATGGTTAAGGGTGTTTACAAACAAACAACAAACATGCAATACACACCCTAACTAGTCAAGTGGGATTGCAATCAAGCTATAGCCCACTTTTAATACCACACACTTATGGTGGTGCCAAAAACTAGCTCTCCACCTATGTGCCAATGTGGGGTCGGCTAGTGAGCGATCTTGAGGAGTGCGACCTCCTTGCACTATAGATTAATATGCGGTCAAAAGGCTACCTAATCTAGGATGCATGAGCTCACTAGGAGTCTCTAATATACCTTGCAGTACATGGGGCCCAATTCCATGTTGCAAGGATTTTGTCTATTATCAGGTATTGGGACATGGAAGCCCCTCACTTCACGTTTCTATTAAAATAAGCAAGCGCTTTGCTAATAACAATAACTTTCCTTGAATTTATATACCCCGCCGAAACACGAGGTGTGTCTACATGCATGGAGATAAAGCCCACGGTTACAAGACCCCTAGGACTATGACAAGTGCGTGGATATCACTTCCACGTCACGTTTCCCCTACAAAATAAAAATGGGAAGGATAGTCACTTTTGATCCTAAAGATCGTCCTAGGACGCGAGAGGAGAGCATACACGATTTCACCTTTAGGATGAACAAGAAACAAAAAAACACTCAAAATGGATAATAAATGAAAGAAAATGGATGCAAGATAAAATGATTAAAAATTATGTAAGGGGTCTTTAAGAGGAGGCCCTACAAAACCAAGGATTAGTAGTTTGTTTATAACCCCAAATGTCTTGGACCAAATGAGCTACAAAACAAAAAGGATTAATAGTTTTATATTGATTTTTAATCTTTGGTAAGCATAGGAAGCTGCACACAAAGTGTTAGTAGTTTGGAACAAGAAAATATAACTTAATGTGTAGTTAAAATGACAAGATTTAGGAAAATTAAAACCATGAATAAATTATCTTTCAAAATACTAAATTAACACTTTCATTGCATAGATATTTTTAATACCTTTCCAGAAAAAAAAGCAGAGTCGTTTCGAGTTTGGGGTCAAAAGTTATGGCTCTCGGAAGGTAGGAAAAAAAGAGCAAAACAAAAGTGCCAAAAATAACATAAGCACCATTTCAGGTCATAAATGCCATTTCAGTCACAAATGCATTGGTATGTCCATAAATGCACTATTTTTTCAAAAATGGTAATTTTGGGGTTTTAAGGGTTAAACAAATGCGTTGAAGTGTTTACAAATGTGCCATGGGGTCTACAAAAGCGTTGTTTCAATTTAAAAGCACTGAAACAAAAAAATCATGAAAATTTGAGATTTTAAGGTGCAAACGATCACGAAATTTTATGAAATTTGGATAGTTTGTTCTAAATATGAAATATTATTCAAAACAATCAAAATTTTGGGGGTAATCCCCATGGTGGGTGCCAAAATATAATGCAAGAAAATATTAGATAAAATTTAGAAACCAAAAACAAAGCAATTGATTCCTAAATCTAGTCTATTCAAAACTACCTCAGATTGAGCTAGATGGAAGGGAGAAAGAAATGCAATACCTTCACTTACCAAATGAAGAGTCCCCTTGATGCTTTGGATGTGCTCTTGGATTACTTGTTGGATGCTTTATATTAGTGGGATAATTTGGGAAACATCTCCCCTTGGATTGCTTGATGATTGCTTGATGAAGGATGAAGGATGAATGATACTAGATTGAATTGAAGATGGATGATTGAGTGTTAAAAATGACAGAGGTTTGATATGAATTTGTGACTTGCTTCAAGCTTCAAAAAATAGCTCTCATGGAGGATGAGAGTTCAAATTTATAATTTTTGGGTGGAGGATTGGAGGGTCAAGATTGATCCAAGTAGGATGAGGATAAATGGTGGAAGATTGATGAGATGATTGGAATTCTCTAGAGCAGAGAATTCTAGATTTTGAATTCAAATTCTATGGAGGGATGAAGCTTCCATTGAATTAAAAATTCAATGGAAGGAGAAGGTTAGAGAGGCTTCTAGATTTAGAGGTGAGGATGTGATTAGGATTATTGTCAGATTAGGTTTATTAATGGTGATTAGGGGTATGATTACATGGAAAGGCTAGGTGTAGGGATGTGTAGAGTGAGTGGCGGGTGAGATGTAGGAATATTAAATTCTTAGAAAATATTAATAGGGATTATAATAGGATAATTGGATATAATAATGAAATAAAAAGATTAAGGATGAAATGAGATAAATGGTAAAAGGGTAAATGTGATAAATGATAAATGATAAAATATAATGGGATAAATGATAAAATATAAAGGGTAAATGTGATTTTTAATGGGATAAATGATAAAATGGAATATTTAGATAAATGATGAAATATCAAAATAAATGGATTAATGATAAAATTAATAATAAAAATCTTGCAATTAATTATTAAATGGATTTAGATGATATTGCAGGATAAATTATTCGTAATTAATCATGTCGACACTTTAGATGTTTACACCCCTAATGATAGCCAACTAATAAATTGTCGAAAAGATCGGAATGATGGTGATGGTCAGCTAATAAATTGTCATTGGCTTACTAAATTTTTGTGGTGAATTTAATATGATTAAGCCTCCCAGGACAAAGAGAGTGTTTTGTCAATGCAATAGGTGCATGTGAGAATGTGAAGCATGGTTTTTAATTTAAAAACCTTTAATGGTTGTTAGATATTCTCTTCCAATATTGAAGCATTTACTTCCCAACAAAGGTTTACCTGGTCCAATTTCTAATTTTGAGCTAATATGGTTCTCAAAATAATTAATCATGTAATATTTTTCAAGCAACGTGTATTCAGTTTACATATTTCTAGTGGAAAAGTTGTTACCACTGTTAAGCTATAGTGCTTTGTGTTCATATTCCCTTAACTTTCTAATTGGTATAGGGAATTTCCCTCTCTAAGTGTCACGTACACATTTGTTCCTTAACACGTCCCTTATAGACCACAAGGGTAGCACCCATCTCATTGTCAAGGTGTACACCTAAAGCCATATCCTCCTGACGTTGTTAGCTAGATTGAGTGGTGGATTGATGGGATTATCCACACACCATCTTCCTTAGCTACTTTAGTAAATAAATGGTTTGTTTTCTGGCAAGCGAGACAAACTATGAGCTACATAAACAATTCCAAAGAGTCTTCACTCAACTTGAAAGAAGGCCCTTTAATCCTCAATTATAATCCATGGTATTTGGACTCGGAGACACAAGCTTAAGGTAGTGGAAATTCATGTTTCTAGGGATGTTAAGATTCGTTCTCATCTATTAGCTTGAGGTCAAAGATCAAGCTTCCAAATATTTGTTTCAAATTCATACATTTGTGAGCCAAACAAACCAAGTTACAAATTATTCTATTCAAACCGCACATAATTAGTTCATCATCATACCTAGAATCTCTTTGAATTTCTTGAATCACTATAAATAAATTATCCAATCCTAGGAGATGATAGTCGAGTGGGAGAAATATCTTCAATAATACCTTGTTATGGTCCCTATGAAGTTAAACTCCTCATCTTAGCGATAATGAGAAGCCTCATTCACTTGTGAAAGAGATTTTTGTAGTGGTGTAATGCATGGATAATGACAAGGCTTTGGGCATTAATAGCTTTCCTTATGAATGTTTAAAAGTTATGAAGCCATTTATTGGTCTTGACCTATAACATGTCATTTGTTGGTCTTGACCTATTACATTTTTACAAGGAAACCTTATATAAAAATTCCTTATACAAGATTTTTACAAAGGTGACATAAAATTCATACATAAGGCTTGGGATCCCGAGATTATAACCAATTGGAGGCCCATCAACTTGTTGAATTTCTCCTATAAGATAATGGCCAAGGCTCTTATGCTTTGTCTTTGATATATTTTTCTTGCAAAAATCATTTATGAGTGAAATACTTTATTAAAGGGTGGTAAATTCTTGATAATATCATTATTTTCTGGAAGGAATCAAATGGGCTCGAATTTCTCAAAAGTGGATTAGTTTCCTAAATATGGAATTTTAACAATCCTACAATCATATTGACTAGCCTTTTATTCTTGCCATGCAAAAGGCTCTTGGATTTGGAGTATCCTTTCTCTCGGTTGTTCAAACTCTCTTCTTGGAGGATTCATATTTCTTAACTATCAACATCCATTATTTTAAATCTCGGGTCTCTTTCATTCTATCTAAGGGGTATCCACTTAGTATAGCTCTTTATATTCATTTTAACGAAATATTTTGAGTATATTCTCACCCACAAATTGAACAGGGTTTGATACGAGGAATCATGCTCTCTAATCGGGCATCTCAACTCCTTCATGGAAACTTTGAAAATGATTATGTTCATACACTTTCCAATAATGATACTTCCTTTGATGAAACTCTTCATTATCACGATGTATAATGCAAAGTGTTATGATCTAGTTTGTAGTAGGAAAAAACTTAATACTTTCAAACCCCGTGATGAATTTAGTGAAATTCTATCCTTGGAAGTGGACTCAATATGGGGAGAAATTAAAGTTTCTTTCCATTCCTTTTACATTTGATATCACATCCTTTAAATTATAACAATATGAGCTCAATAGAGTTGAGAAGAAGATTGCCTTTTAGATTACAAGATCTCTCTCTCTATTTGGTTAGATAGTTCTAAGTTTGTATGATAGATTTTGGACATTTTGCTATGTTATTTATCCTCATGGACATTATGGTATTTTGGGCACGTAGCGCCAATTGGACTAGATTCGTATATTGATATATTTCTTGTGATGTTGATGACACTAACAGGGGTACATGATAGTGAGATTTATTGGTTAGATGTTGATTTCTTGTGGTCGATTTGATTAATGATATAGTTTTCTGGATTTAATAATGGTAATCTCATGCTAGCCTAAGTGTATGTCATTGTAATTTTATCTGTGGATGATTCATGGCAAACTATGTGTATAATTGTATGCATTGCACTATCAATTGTATAATGATGTTAGGACATTATAAGTTTGATTAAATTTGTGATGTGTAGATGATGTTTATTATATTGGACAGATGCGGTTAATGTGTGCAATGAGTGTGCAGGTGACAGGTATAGGAGAGCATGGGTTTCAGGGCGGCTACACAATTTGTGCACAAGCGGCCCACGGGCTGAGTCCTAACCATGCTAAATGTTTGAGGCCTTAGAATAGGTGTATTAATTGGGCACCATGGGTGAACCCTCAATTGTAATGTATTTATGTCTTGTAAAATTAATTATGTTTAGGGTGTGTTTTATTAAGTAAACTAGTTTAGGGTTTAATGATCTCATCTTAATTTAAGTGATGGTTTTGGGTAAGTGTGTGTGTGTGTGTTAGAAGGGATTGGGGACCACATGTGAACCTTGGGTGGACCCCACACCCTCTACCCTTGTGCCCAAGTATGCCAAACCCGAAATTGGGTTATTTTAGGCATTTTTAGGGACCCCTTTTGAGTTTGGGAGTTCCCTTAGCATGAAAATGGGCCCTTGGACCCTACCTAATAGGTAGGGGGCTTATTTCCAAGGTTTGGAGGGAGTTTCCCTCCCATTTTTCCTTCCTTAGTCACCATCCATGTAAGATGGTTGGTTTGTGTGTAATTGTTAAAAGTTGCTCCACTTTGTTTTATTTTCGTTTTTAGTATTTTGGGTGATAAGGGCTAAAAGGTGAGTTTACTTTTACTTATTTGGTTTTTGGAATCTTTGACTCATGGGAGGAGAGGGGGTGACACTTGTCACCTTCCCATTGGTGAGGAAACTTTTGGGTTCCTCTTCTTATTCTTCCTCATGTGGAAGGAAGGGGTCTTCTTTGCTCATTTTTTTTTGGGAGAACTTGGAGAATTTTGGGAGCTTGGAAGTTTGCTTGGACAAAGGGAAAAGCTTAGAGTCTTGGAAAGCATTGTAGAGGTAGGATTCTTAATCCTTTTCTTTCCTAGTTGTTCTTATCTTGTTAACTATGCAATGGTCAATAAAATAATGTGTGTGAAATGATGTGTTGTAAAGTTGTATGGAGAATGTAGTTTGTTTGTTTTGTTACTTTGTTGTTTTTTTTTGTTTTCTCTCCACCATCATTTGGATTGATGGTTTTTGGAGAATGTAGGGGAAGAGAGAGGGATTTCCCTCTCAAACCTCATGGTTGTTGGTCAAGCCATGAAGGTCCCTTCTCATCCCCTCATATGGTTTGAGGTGGGAGAAAGGTTCATATGGCTTGAACCTTTCCCCATTCTTGGTGAGGAAACCCTTTTGGGTTTGAAAATCCTCCCAAGAAGGATTTCTTTGACATAAAGGAGGAATAAGGAGGATGAATGATTAGGAGGAATAAGGAGTTTTGTAAACATGCTTTTGTTGGTGTTCCTATGGTTGGACACCTTTGCTTTGGGCATCCTATTTCTTCTCTTCCCCCTTTGTGAGGTTGACCTTGTTCTCCTCATGTTGTTGTTTTACCATGTGTAGTATGTCTAAGTGTTTAAATGGTCTATGTATTTCTTGTTGTGTTTTATCCCCATTATACTTGTGCACATTGTGGAAGTTTGTTCCTCTCTCCCATGGGCTTGGGGGAGGCTAGCATGGCTTCCAACCATGGAAAGGCATGTGATGATGCCTATTGGTTGGGTGGTAAACAAGCCTTGTCTCTTATTTCAGCATCCTTGGAAGAACATTCAAGTTTGGAGATAGTTGGAGCCTCTTTTCCATCTTGGTCCTCTTGGTCATCTTCATCTTTTGAGGACATTACTTTCATTTTATCTCTTCAAATGTGGCTTTGTGAAGCTTTACCTTCTTGTAAATACCTATTTTTGTACTTGATGCTACTTGTAAACTTAAGTCATTTGCTAAAGAAGTTTTCCTTCATTATTGCAAGAATCTTGTAAAAAAAAAAAAAAAGGAAGGATTACCATATTGAAATCATGAGCTCTTTTATTTTAATGTCTTCATTTGGAGGTCTTGTTTGTTTATAAATCTGCAAAATATATAGTTATGCATCATACATTAAATCTGAAATATTTAGTTGTGTTTACTTTTAAAAGTTTTATAAAAAAAAATGGCATGAAATGGCATATGTATATTTTTTGAAAATAAATCTGAAATTTATAAGCTAAACATTCTTTTAAATCTGTATTTTTTTATGGCATTACATTTTGGTATCAGAGCGTGGTTCAAACACATGACTCTTTGGGTAATTTCTGTTTTATTTATCTTATCATTTGTTTAAAAAAAAAAAAAAAATTGTAACTTCTTTGAAATGGAAATTTGTTTATTGGAAGGATGCTTTAGTACTATAAGAAAATCGGTAATTTTTTCTTGTTGTTTCTCCCTTTTGTAAAAAAATTAAAAAATTATATTATTTAGCTATTTTCATCATTTGAAGGAAAGTTAGTGTTCATGGAGTTTTAGGATTTATTGAAATTATATTAGCTGTTTTATAATAGTTTATCTTGCAAGTTTGGTAGTATTAAACAAGGAAATGAAATCAGATTTTTTACCTTAAACCTTATTTTCTTTCCCATAAGAAAACTAGATAAATGGACTTGTTATAGTTAGAAAATAGAATAAAATATAATATAACTATTTTACGATTTGAATATTATTTGGAATATGGAGTATATTGTAATATAAAATATATTGATATATATTTAGTTTGATAATGCAAATACCTCTTTTTCAATAAGAGTTTGTTTTTTTTTTTTTAATATATATATATATATATATATATATATATATATATATATATATATATATATATATATATATATATATATATATATATATATATATATATATATATATATATATATATATATATATATATATATATATATAAAAAAATATATAATAAAAAAAAAAATAAAATAAAAAAAATATAAAAATAAAAAAAAAAAAAATAAAAAAAAAAAATATATATAAAATCCCCAAATATATATAAACAAAACTTGGGGCCAAACCCCCCCATATAAATAAAAAAAATACCCGCCCCCCCCCTGCCCCCCAGGGTCCCCCCCCACCCCCCCCCCCCCCCCCCCCCTACCGTGTCCCCCCTCCTGTCCCCCTCCCCCTCCCTCCCCCCCCCCCCCATTCCCCATCCCCCCCCCCCACCCTTCCCTCCCCCACCCCCTCCCCCCCACCCCCCCTCTTCCGCCTCGCCCTGCCACCCCTCCCCACTTCCCTCATTCCTCCCTCCCCCCCTCCACCCCTCCACCCAAAATGGCCACCCTCCCCACTCCCCCCGCCTGTCCCCTCTCCCAAAACTCTCCATACACAACCCTCTCTCCCCAAAAATACGCAGCCTTACATACAAAATATACACAAATACACAAATCAAACAATATATTTATAAAACAAGAGTTTCTTCTTCAAAAAAAAAACAAAAAAAAATACAAAATTTTTCAAAAAAAAAAAAAAAACACATGGAAACCAAGCTTCCATAGCTCCTCCACCAAAAAAAAAAAATAAAAGATTAAACAAAATTTCCATAGGTCTTCCTCCTCAACCTCAAGAAAAAAAAAAAAACAAATGAGAAAAGGAATAGAAAAGAAAAGAAAACATAGAGAGATTTAGGGCAACTTTAGGGTGGATTTGAAATCAAGGGCCAAGATTGGATTTGATCCTAGGGCTCTCCTTCAACCCTACTTTTCTTTAAAACATGACATGTTAATGGGTTTGGAAAATAAATTAAGAGGGGTGTGGGGTAGACTAAATTAAAAGGGGGAAAACAAATTAAATTTAAAGGGGTGTGTAGGAAAATTAATAAAAAGGGGAAGACTAATTATTTTCTAGGGGTGTAAATTTTTTTATGACCCTAGGGAGCTTAATAGAGTAAAATAATTAAATTATTGTTAGGCTAGTGTTTATTTATTTCGGGAAATTTAATAATTAATATAAATTAATTATTAACGGGAAGGGGCATTACATCTGGTGTTACATTATATAATATAATAATAATAATAATAATAATTTCCGCAACTTTAAAAAAACTGTGAAAAGTTTATAAACCATTTTTTTATTTATGTTATTTTTTTTTACCTCGGGTTCAGGATGGCACCCAAGAGGGGATGATCGGCTAGAGGCTCGGGACGTAGTGCACCTACGGGAGCCACCGACACTCGATTTTGGGCCTCAGATATTAGAGACCTCTGCAACAGCTGATAGGCATCGTGCAGGAGTGCCCTTCCACCACCACAGAGCCGAGAGAGGAGGACATTCAGTTGGGAGATGAGGAGTTGATTGGCGAGGATGCACATTCAGAGCCACCTGAGCACGATACCCCAGAGACGAGAGAGGTCACGCAACCCTTCCATCCTTGGCGAGAGGATGGCCTCGTTTCATCGCAGCCGATCACACAGCTTCGAGGGACCATTTGGAGATAGGTGACCCCTTTCACCTGTTAGACCACATCGCCAAGATCGAGACACAGTAGTGTGATTCGAGACCTTCTTCACCTTCAGCCACCTACTTTTACTGGTTCGACAGATGGCTTTGGGGAGTCCTGGCTCCTTAGCTGGATAGCTACTTTGGCTTGCACTCTCATGAGAGCAATGTCAAAGCCAGGTTCACCATACACCTCCTCCAGACACAAGAAGCAGTGTTTTGGTGGAGGAATGAGGAGCGGAAGCTCCATTTGACTCGAGATACAGTGACCTGGGAGTTGTTCGAGGAGCGGTTCAGGGCCCGGTATATGTCAGAGCATTTTGTGCAGAAGAGGATCGATGAGTTTCATGACTTACGACAGGGCTCAGCACAAGTGGCGCAGTATGAGAGCAGGTTCTTGGATCTCTTGCAGTATGTAGACTACCTGCAAGATGAGAAATTACAGGTAAACAGGTTCATTCGGGGCCTGAATGCAGATATAGCAGGAGCTGTTAGGATGTTATCTCCTCCCACACTTGAGAAGGCCATTGAGAAGGCCTACTTAGCTGAGGAGAATAGGACCAAGGCACAGGAACACCGAGATAGAAACAAGAGCAAGTTCCAGGATAGGATACAGGCCTTTCAGAGTCAGAGGACACGGGGTGCAACACCACCCCCTAGAGGAGGATTCTGGTCTTCTCCAGCAGCATCGAGAGCTCCACCGCACCCACCGCAGTAGACACAACATCAGGGACATCAACATCAGAGGGGTAGACAGACTCAGAGCTTTCAGCGAGGTGGATCTAGAGGTGGTTTTGGTGGATCTAGGGATAGGAGGCCGGTACTCATCACTCACAAACCACCCGCTCACAGCAGCTCTCTAGGGTTGGACCGGAGTTCGGTTCGCCCGAGTAGTACAGAGGGGACCCCATCTCAGAGGGGTACAGAGGATGTTTTATTTGTGGGGCTCCAGACCATTATGTGCGTATGTGTCCACACCCACTACTACAGATATGCAGAGAGCTCCTAGATCCGAGTAGATGGTGGGTGACGTGGGACGCGCCCATCGTATATGCAATGGTGACAACCGCCAGGCTGAGCATCATCGCCACATCATTGAGATGATAGGTACTATCAGGGGTATTTCTATCTCTCAAGACTTTTTGATTCAGGTGCTTTAGATTCTTTTGTATCTCCTTCTATAGTGGACCAGTGTGGGCTAGTGGTGGCTAGGCAACCAGATAGTTGGTAGGTTGAGTTGGCCTCTGGGGCTAAACTCACCATGGACTCATATGTGGAGAGTTGTGTACTTGATTTGGGAGTCTTCTCCACTACACTTGACCTCCGAGTTATTCCTTTAGGATCCTATCAGGTAGTGTTGGGTATGGATTGGCTCGAGGCTCATCGAGCCAAGGTGGATTGCAGAAAGAAGGTCATTGAGTGTCAGGATGATCTTGGTAGTGCAGTTGTGATTTCAGGGATGCAGAGACCTATTTCCTTGCGTATGATCTCGGCTAAGCAACTCAAGTGGAGCATGCGTAAGGGTTGCCAGTTGTTTTCTATCACTATCAGTGATCATTCGAGATAAGTACTCTAGAGCATTCACCCCTTGATGATCACGTAGTTTTGAGGGAGTATGCAGATGTGTTTCCAGGAGAGCTTCCAGGTTTACCACCTAGTAGGGAGGTGGATTTCACCATTGACTTAGTGCCTGGCTCCGCACCAATTTCTAGGGCACCCTATCGGATGATGACTTCAGAGCTTCATGAGCTCAAGATTCAGTTAGAGGAGTTGTTAGAGAAGGGTCTCATTCGACCTAGTGTATCTCCTTGGGGAGCGCCAGTCATATTTGTGAAGAAGAAGGATGGTTCTCTCAGGCTTTGTGTAGACTTCAGACAACTCAACAAAGTCACAATAAAGAACCGTTACCCACTCCCCAGGATTGATGACTTGTTTGATCAGATGCGGGGAGCTAGAGTGTTCTCCAAAATCGATCTCAAGTCAGGGTATCATCAGTTGCGCATATCAGATGCAGATATTCATAAGACAACTTTTCACACACATTATGGGCATTATGAGTTCACTGTTGTCCCCTTTGGTTTGACCAATGCCCCAGCTGTCTTCATGAGCCTCATGAATGGAGTGTTCAGGACCTTCCTAGATCACTTTTCATAGTGTTCCTCGATGATATTTTGATATATTCTCATTCCGAGGAGGAACACGAGGAGCATTTGAGATAGGTGCTTCAGATTTTGAGAGAGCAGAAGTTGTTTGGGAACTTGGAAAAATGTAGCTTCTTTCAGATAGAGATTCAGTACTTGGGGCACATTATTTTAGGAAAGGGTATCTCTATAGATCCCTCTAAGATTCAGGCTATCATGGATTGGCCAGCACCCACATCAGTGACTGAGGTGAGGAGCTTCATGGGTTTAGCAGGGTATTACCGTAGGTTTGTGTAGGACTTTTCTAGGATTTCACCCTATTACTTCCCTTCAGAGGAAAGGGAAGAAGTTTGATTGGTCAAAAAAGTGTGAGCAGGCCTTCCAATTGCTTAAGGAAAGGTTAACCACGGCACCTATCTTAGTAGTTCCAGACCCTGACAGAGGATTTTGTTGTTTGCACTGATGCATCACTAGAGGGTTTGGGAGCAGTTCTTATGCAGGAGCATTGGTGATTACCTTTGAGTCACGTAAGCTCAAAGACTACGAGCTTAACTATCCTACTCATGACTTGGAGCTTGCAGCAGTTGTTCATGCACTTGTGCATTGGTGACATTTCCTTTTGGGTAGACCTTTCATCTTGAGGATGATCATCATAGTTTACAACATATCTTCTCTCTCAAAAAACCTCAACGCTCATCAATGGCGTTGGATGGAGTTCCTATGTGAGTATGACATGGAGGTATAGTATATCAAAGGAAAGGAAAATGTTGTTGCAGATGCACTTAGTAGATGATGACATGTGCTTGCTTCATTGACACTGCAGTCAGATTTGAGAGGCAGGATTCTTGAGCATCTTCTAGAGGACAGGTTTTATGAGGGTGCTAGATAGATGTTGGATTCTCAGGGTTCTTTTGAGGGTAGATATTTAGGATGCATGTTAGAGTCTGATGGTTTGCTTTGGTTCCATAGGCATTTATGTGCCTAAGGTAGGTGATCTACGTAGTTTCATCCTTACTGAGGCTCATCGAGCCCCATACGCAGCACATCCAGGAGTGAAGAAGATGCATGCTGATTTGAGAGAGTTATATTATTGGCCGGGTCTTCATCGGACATAGCAGATTTTGTAGCACGTTGTCTTGAGTGTCAGAGAGTCAAGGCAGAGCATTCTCATCCCACAGGACTCTTATACCCTCATGACATTCCCGAGTGGAAATGGGATGTGATCTCCATGGATTTCATAGTAGGACTTCCTATGTCCTCTTATCGTCATGATGCCATTATGGTCACTGTGGATAAGTTGACCAAGGTTGCGCATTTCTCACCAACCAAGGTCACCTATAATGCACAGGCCATCGCCAAAGTGTTTATGGAGGACATTGTTAGATTGCATGGGATCCCAAGATGATCATCAATGATAGAGATACCATCTACACATCAGTTTTCTAGACTTCTTTTTAGGATGCTTTGGGTACACAGATTAATTTCAGTTCGGCATATCATCCAGAGACAGATGGGTAGACAGAGAGAGTTAATCAAGTTCTTGAGGACATGTTGAGGATGTATGTGATGGACCAGCAAAAGAAGTGGGAAGATTATTTGCATTTAGTTGAGTTTTCCTACAACAACAATTATCATAGCTCCATTGGCATGGCTCCCTATCAGGCGTTTGTATGGTCGACCTTGCAGGACACCTTGAGTTGGGACAGACTGGATGACAGATTATTCTGGGACCAACTTATCTTCAAGATTTAGAGCAGCAGGTTGTTCTGATTAGACAACGTCTTGAGCAGGCTAGAGCACGCTAGAAGGCATATGCGGACACCAAGAGGATTGATCGTCACTTCTCAGTGGGTGACAAAGTCTTCTTGAGGTTCATCCTCATAAGAGTCCAATCCATTATGGAAAGGGTTCTAAGCTATCACCTCATTTTGTGGGGCCTTTTGATATCCTTGAGGTCATCGGTCCAGTTTCCTATCGCCTAGCTTTGCCACCACACCTTGCACGGGCCCACGATGTTTTTCATGTTTTTGTACTTCATAGATATGTACCAGATGTTTCTCATGTTTTGGATTGGTCGGCATTACAGGTAGAGGATGGAGGGCAATGGAGACTGGAGCCCATACGCATACTAGAGCACCGAGGTTGGCCCTTCGGGGTCGAGATTTGGACCAGGTTAGAGTGCAGTGGGACCGATATGATGAGACATCAGCTACCTGGGAGGATGCTACACCACTGAGGGCTAGATATCCCTATCTCTTCCAATGACTTCCAGGAGGAAGTCTAATTCTAGGAGAGGGGGATGTAGTGCCCACATTTTTATAGCTCCAGTTATCTGTTGGTTCCTTTATGCATAGACATGTTTTGATTGAGACTCTGATAGATTTTGGACATTTTGCTATGTTATTTATCCTCATGGACATTATGGTATTTTGGGCACGTAGCGCCAATTGGACTAGATTCATATATTGATATATTTCTTGTGATGTTGATGACACTAACAAGGTTACATGATAGTGAGATTTATTGGTTAGATGTTGATTTCTTGTGGTCGATTTGATTAATGATATAGTTTTCTGATTTAATAATGGTAATCTCATGCTAGCCTAAGTGTATGTCATTGTAATTTTATCTGTGGATGATTCGTGGTGAACTATGTGTATAATTGTATGCATTGCACTATCAATTGTATAATGATGTTAGGACATTATAAGTTTGATTAAATTTGTGATGAGTAGATGATGTTTATTATATTGGACAGATGTGGTTAATGTGTGCAATGAGTGTGTAGGTGATAGGTATAGGAGAGCATGGGTTTCAGGGTGGCTACGCAATTGTGCACAGCGGCCCCACGGGCTGAGTCCTAACCATGCTAAATGTTTGAGGCCTTAGAATAGGTGTATTAATTGGGCACCATGGGTGAACCCTCAATTGTAATGTATTTATGTCTTGTAAAATTAATTATGTTTAGGGTGTGTTTTATTAAGTAAACTAGTTTAGGGGTTTAATGATCTCATCTTAATTTAAGTGATGGTTTTGGGTAAGTGTGTGTGTGTGTTAGAAGGGATTGGGGACACATGTGAACCTTGGGTGGACCCCACACCCTCTACCCTTGTGCCCAAGTATGCCAAACCCGAAATTGGGTTATTTTAGGCATTTTTAGGGACCCCTTTTGAGTTTGGGAGTTCCTTAGCATGAAAATGGGCCCTTGGACCCTACCTAATAGGTAGGGGGCTTATTTCCAAGGTTTGGAGGGAGTTTCCTCCCATTTTCCCCTCCTTAGTCACCATCCATGTAAGATGGTTGGTTTGTGTGTAATTGTTAAAAGTTGCTCCACTTTGTTTTATTTTCGTTTTTAGTATTTTGGGTGATAAGGGCTAAAAGGTGAGTTTACTTTTACTTATTTGGTTTTTGGAATCTTTGACTCATGGGAGGAGAGGGGGTGACACTTGTCACCTTCCCATTGGTGAGGAAACTTTTGGGTTCCTCTTCTTATTCTTCCTCATGTGGAAGGAAGGGGTCTTCTTTGCTCATTTTTTTTTGGAGAACTTGGAGAATTTTGGGAGCTTGGAAGTTTGCTTGGACAAAGGGAAAAGCTTAGAGTCTTGGAAAGCATTGTAGAGGTAGGATTCTTAATCCTTTTCTTTCCTAGTTGTGCTTATCTTGTTAACTATGCATTGGTCAATAAAATGATGTGTGTGAAATGATGTGTTGTAAAGTTGTATGGAGAATGTAGTTTGTTTGTTTTGTTACTTTGTTGTTTTCTTTTGTTTTCTCTCCACCATCATTTGGATTGATGGTTTTTGGAGAATGTAGGGGAAGAGAGGGATTTCCCTCTCAAACCTCATGGTTGTTGGTCAAGCCATGAAGGTCCCTTCTCATCCCCTCATATGGTTTGAGGTGGGAGAAAGGTTCATATGGCTTGAACCTTTCCCCATTCTTGGTGAGGAAACCCTTTTGGGTTTGAAAATCCTCCCAAGAAGGATTTCTTTGACATAAAGGAGGAATAAGGAGGATGAATGATTAGGAGGAATAAGGAGTTTTGTAAACATGCTTTTGTTGGTGTTCCTATGGTTGGACACCTTTGATTTGGGCATCCTATTTCTTCTCTTCCCCCTTTGTGAGGTTGACCTTGTTCTCCTCATGTTGTTGTTTTACCATGTGTAGTATGTCTAAGTGTTTAAATGGTCTATGTATTTCTTGTTGTGTTTTATCCCCATTATACTTGTGCACATTGTGGAAGTTTGTTCCTCTCTCCCATGGGCTTGGGGAGGCTAGCATGACTTCCAACCATGGAAAGGCATGTGATGATGCCTATTGGTTGGGTGGTAAACAAGCCTTGTCTCTTATTTCAGCATCCTTGGAAGAACATTCAAGTTTGGAGATAGTTGGAGCCTCCTTGTCATCTTGGTCCTCTTGGTCATCTTCATCTTTTGAGGACATTACTTTCATTTTATCTCTACAAATGTGGCTTTGTGAAGCTTTACCTTCTTGTAAATACCTATTTTTGTACTTGATGCTACTTGTAAACTTAAGTCATTTGCTAAAGAAGTTTTCCCTTCATTATTGCAAGAATCTTGTAAAAAAAAAAAAGAAAGAGAAGGAAGGATTACATATTGAAATCATGAGCTCTTTTATTTGTCTTCATTTGGAGGTCTTGTTTGTTTATAAATCTGCAATAATATAGTATGCATCATACATACATTAATCTGAAGTATTTAGTTGTGTTTACCTTTATTAGTCATCCTAAGTGGTACTTTAGGGGTAGTTGAGTAGAAATCATAAAAATGTTCACATATAAATACACATTCACCTTAAGTCATCAGGGTATCTTAGGATCCTCTACTCACCCATTCTAACAAGGTTAAGAGAGAACATTACATTATTCTATTCCTCGAGAACCCATCAAAACAACAAGTTTCTAGAAATTTTAAGTCATTTATATTGTTTCCTTCGATCAACCATGATCTATTTATGAAGTGTCAAGGGCGTGTTAACAAGTGTGAGGGAAAAATCAGGTGCTCCATCTATACTATTACTCTATATCACACGTGTCTTGTTATATTTGAAGAAATACATGGGCTTGATCAATTGTGAAAAGTAGTGGTATGTAGAAAAATATGCATCACATCGGTGGAGATGTGATGACTCGATCCAACCTATTATTCACTAACCCCTTTTAGGTCTAATGTACAAGGATTTGTGGGGTTTGAATAAAGGATAAACCTTATCTTAGCACATTATAGTCATTGCATGGAAAAAAACCTTAAATGCGGACATCTAGAGACATGTAATCAAATCCCAACATTCACATTCAATGTGTATGTATAGAGGACAATTTTATATCCCTAAGGATAGGTTCGGCCACAAAGGTTATTAGACACTCGCAAATCCATCCTCTATTGAGTTCTAGATCATGAGAATATTTTATGAGTAGTTATGTGACAACGAAATCTACTTTTGTGTGCATTTTAAGGACTATGCCACATAGTTCTAGTCACATATTTTCGCTCCTCATGAACCCTAAAACCCTACTTGTACTTTATTGTTTTATCATTCAAAAAATTGTTGGAAAATTCAATATCGCACATGTTATGATTTTTATGATCTGGATTGAGGTGCAACCCAGTGGACAACATACTAACAATGGTGTTTAATTTGTTATAACAATCAATTCATAATGAAAGAGTTGTAAACACAAACTAATTTTATTACAATTATAAATGTATACAAATTGGCAAACTCGATATGAGAGATGTATGGTTGGAGATCTATCTCTTTATTCAAAGCGAGGCTACTTTATAGCTATATGATGGAGAATATGAAAAACTACTAAAGAATACAAATCATTCTCGGAGGGGAACCAAAAGGTTATCCTATATGGAAACTATTCATATCTACCTTATGAATAGATTCAAAAATACAAAATTCAAAAAATTGTGAACCAGAGGATGCATTGGAGAGAAGAGTGAAGCATGCTACTAGACTACATCTCCATTCAATAGATATTTTCCCTAAAAGTTCTCGAATCCCATCCGAAGACCCTAAAAATGCAAAATGTTAAAAGTTGTTAAAAACCTAAAAATATATTTTTAAGACTTTCCAAATATATTTTTCAGAAATCTTGTTCTCGATTAGTTTTTCTTAGTTTTGAATTATCATCATTACATAGTATATTGAATTAGTAAATAATACCGATTTTGTAGTAAATTTTTTGGACCCACTTATCTATTGAACCATGCCACCTAGGCTTTCATTCTTCACCCTTAGGGTTTTAGATTGCAATCTAATTTTTCCCATTTATCTTATCTTAGTGTTGAACCAAAAACCACCCCCTATTCTGCAAAATTTTATGCCCTTCTCTTGTGCCGGCTAAGTAATCAAGGTCTCTCATCCCAACCAGAAAAGTGCTAGATTGAGTGGTGCTCACATTGATTTCATCCAAGTGTCATTAGTTCCACATCGTCATAAGAAAATGACCAACAAATATGATGATATTACGTCTTCTATTGACTCTCATTTTAATACAAATGGTGTTAATATTGTTTAAATTTATGGTAATGCTACAAATATTAATGTTGATATTATTGTTAATGAGAACTTATGTAATCATGAAGGAGATCAATATGTTACCAATTATGAAAAAATTCTGTTATCCAAAATTCACCCCTCAAGGTAATTTTGATAACATGCATCAAATTATTTAGTCCCAAGCAAATAGATTGATTTAAGGCCCGAAATCATGTTTTTGGGGCCCCCTCGGCTTCCTTCTAACTCTCCCATCCAAGAAGAAAACCCAACGAGTTAGAAAAGGTGAAAAAATTGCAAAAAACCAAGCTTGGGGCCGAAAAAATGAAGAAAATCGGCTAAGTCCTAGTCTGCGCAGTAGTTGGGACAGTTGGGACGCGTGGGATGCGAACCGGCCGAAACACCGAAAGACAGTCCATTTCGGGCGGCTCGGAGATATTTGTCCCAGGCAGTCAGGGACAGTTGGGACAAAGGTATGCGCGGGACGCGAACCGGCCGAAAAGGTGAAAAGGCAGCAAAAGAGGGACAAGGAAGCCCAAATCGGCTGAAGCAAGAGTTTTTCGTCTGGGACAGCTTGGGACGTCGGGTGCGAACAAACCGGTGAAAAGCCACCAGCGTCCGTGCAGTAGTTGGAGTAGCCGGGACAAAAGTACGCGCGGGACGCGAACCGGTTGAAACGCAAAGACACCCATTTCGGGTGGCTCAGAGATATTTGTCCCAGGTAGTCCGGGACAGTTGGGACAAAAGCACGCGCGGGACGTGAACCGGCCGAAAAGGTGAAAAGGCAGCAAAAGAGGGACAAGGAAGCCCGAATCGGCCGAAGCAAGAGTTTTTCATCCAGGGCGGTTGGGACATCGGGCGCGAATCGTCCGAAAAGCCGCCAGCAAGCGATCCGCAGCAGATTGGTGCAGCCGGGACAAAAGTACGTGCGAAACGTGAACCAGCCAAAATGCCGAAAGACATTCCATTTCGTGGCTCGAAGATATTTGTCCCAGTGCGATGCAGGGCTTGGGACAAAAATACAGCGCGGACGCGAACCGGCCGAAAAGGCGAAAAGGCAGCAAAAGAGGGACAAGGAAGCCCGAATTGGCGAAGCAAGAGTTTTTTGTCCGGGATAGTTGGGACAAAAGTACGCGAGGGACGCCTTGAAAAGCGGTGTCAAGTGTACCGACGAAGAGGAAGAAAAGTCAACATTTGACCCGTGAAACTTCAAACGGCCATAACTTTTGACTCCGAGCTCCGATTTTCATAAAATTGGACTTTCTGGGACTTATTTTTAATGAGGGTGGATATATTTAAATAAAATAAACATATTCGGCTCCAGTCAGTTAATGCTCATTCCCGTCAAATGACAGAAAACGCCTGCTAGACCCAAAATAGTTGCCCCCACTCAGAAGGCCATAACTTTTGCATTTCTCAACGAAATCACACAAAATTGGTACCGTTGGAATCGTGGCTCCGAGCCCAATGAAAAAAATCAATAAATTCTAGATTTGATGATAAATTAGCCGAGATTTTTAGAAAACGTGGCCGGGTTCATAACAGTGTTGTATTTGGTGGTTGGGAGTGCAATTAAGAGGCATGGTCATCATTCTTTCTCTGCTGCAGCACTTGGGACAGTATGGGGAGCATTTTGCAAGTAATATATAATCATTTTACTCCATTTAATTCCTCTTACAGGTGGTTGAAGGATAGATTTTGGGATTTCCATTTTCCCTTCTCTTTCCCTTCTCATTTTTCTATAAATTGGAGTGTTGGGCTCATTGTAAAAGGGGAGGTAGTTTTGTAGCAAAGCTCTGTCAAAATTTCTTTGTGAAGCCAATGTGTTGCAGGCCCTTGTTGTGGACTCCTTGCATGGTGATCTAGGCCCTTATCTTGTAATAGATTGAACTGTGCATATTATGAAGCAATAAAATATAAGTTTGTGGATGTATCTTCCCCTGCTGTGTTTTCTTGCATTCTTCTTGCCCCTTCAACCTCTTCTTTACAAGAATATTGTGTCTATTATTATATTCATGTAGGGATCCATTATCATTGTGTATGTTTGAAATATTGTTGTGAATGCATTTTGCTAGATTATGGAGAACTGTCATCACCTCTTCTAGTGTGCACTTTGCTTCTGTATTTCACGCATTTGGAGACTACTCTCACACCCTCCTTTTCTGGTGTATCACCGCTTTAGTGTAGGATTTCATTTCATGCATTCTCTCTCCCTGGTCCCTTGGAAATTTGGATTAGAATAGTTAGTTTCCCCTGCATTAGAGTAGATTGTGGCAGGTAGTTTAGGAGCAAGAACCAGCTTTCTCTGGAGGTCTATCTCAAGTAGCAAATCCCACAGCTTGGAGATAGTACCCATGTTATCCAATCACACCGTGAGTTCAAGCATCTGTGCTTGTATAAACATAGGGGTGCTTTGATTTGGTGATAACAATTCCTATTATTTAACAAATTCCATATAAAGTTCAAATACATCAATTTATTAAATTGCTTACGAAAAAAAACCTAATAAAAGTACTAATTATGTTAGTATAAGCTTATATGAAACATTACAAGCATAAAACAAATTTAGGGATGATCATTTCAAACCTTTGAATAATACAAATCCATCTTGTATAATATATTTTTTCACATTAAGGGCTCATGCCCATGGGTCAACACAAGTGTTTCCTACACTAGTGTTCCTAATATGGGGAATTCAAGTTACTCCCCAAACCACTATGTTATTCCTACAAAAACTCTTTTTATTATTGTTGCACTTAACACTTCTACTATTGTTATGAATATGTATAGTGATGTTTACACCCAACATATATAATCTATTCAAGCTTAGTTTTCTTTCTTGAAATAGGGTAAGTTACATGATACCAACACTTTTATTAGTTAATTAGACAACCCATCATTACTTGAGGTTCTTACTTAACACTTACTCACGAGTTTATTTCACCCAAGATATATTTATATAATGATAAGAAATATCTCAAGCAACATATTTGAGATTTCATTGCCTCATGCATGGATTATGTAGATAATGACACATTGTAAATAAATTCTTCATGTGTAGTCTCAAGGAGTATACACTAGATTTGTTATATAATCTCCTCAAGGTTCAAAGTGTAATCTTTATAACCTTTGAATAATAACTTAATCACTCAATTTTCCATAAACATTATCCAAAGGGTTTCCTTTGTACACATTTCCCAAATCAAAAAAGAAAAACCCTAACAAGAAATTTACCAACTATTAGAACTACGATATAATACTATATTTTCTCAAGGACCTAAACATATTGATCACACAAAGTTATAAGACATACTTACTACTAGCCTAGTTCCAAAACTAAAGAAAATACCATGTTTGATGAATTTTCATCCTTTGAAGATTTGTGTTGAACATTTAAGGGTCTATGACACTAATCTCCTCAAAACCAATATGCTCAAATTTATCACTAACTCTACCACATGTAGTGGAGATAAGTTTCGATGTAGAGGGAGGAACAAATACTTCAACCATACAAGTTAGATTCATGTCCTTACCTCATTTATGTAAAGTAATTTCTTTATTCACCATGTAATTATAGAGGAGAGTGGTTTCTCTAATTCACAATGTACACTCTTCCTTATTCTACACCCTCAATGATACACCACTTCCTTGATATAAAGTGGACTTCATAACCTCTAAGCCAACATACGAATTCGATTCATAAACTCAAAATTCTCACCATGCAATTTCATTCCAAGTTTGATAATTTAATTTCCTAAAGATTAAGGTTACTTAAACTTTGTGCTAAGAGTTCTTCCCATGTAGTAACTTTCACCATTAATGTACACCTCTTGTCTCTCTACATCTTCCTTCTTCATTCACCTATAACCAAACTCAAGTCAATGTACATTTAGCATCCTTTCCTTGAAATGCCTTGCTTTGATCTTATGCATTAAAACTAGTTATGATCCTTTCTTTAAATTCAAGGGTATGGTTTGATCCTCTAAAATGTGTACACCCCCTTTATCTCCACAATGACAATTTGTTAACACCACATTTTAGTATACAAGAACCATTTAGGTTACTAGTCTTATATATCTCCAAGAGACTCTACTAACAATGTAATCACATAAACCTTATTGTTGGGAGTCATTGGTAATGCTTCAAGAGGAACTAAATACCTTTCTTAGTACCCTTTATGGGCTTCTTGTTCTCTACTAAATTTTAGGACCTAACTCCAAGTACAACCCTATAAACTTCATTGTCCTTTTCCTCAATTAGGTCTCCTAGTCTTGTTTTTCTAAGGTAAAAAATCACATACACACTTTGTCCATAACTATTAAATTTTTTAGTACCCATTTCCTTTAGCTAACAGTTAGTGAAAACTCTTGGATGGTTCCTTTAGAATATTTGCACATTTCTTTCTTGTTTAGGATTCCAACTAGGTTTTCTTAGGCCAAAAAAAGGTTTAGAAAAATGTCAAGTAGCACAATGTCTTTACACCTACATTTAAATGCAAACCTTGAAAATTAGATTAAGCACCCTCATAGTCATTGTCCACCAAAATTGGGATTTTTCATTGGTTATGAAGCTAGTTATGTGCAAAACTTGACTAAACCCTTGCTTAGGGCATTTACCAAGCCCAAATGAGGAAATTATTGATAGCTTGCATGAATGAGAATTTTAGGAACTCTAATTAAATTCATAGGATCTATACCATCCTTCCTCACATTTCTTCTTTAGAATATAACCCTTCATAATGCTTGGATCGCTCAATACAATAAGGTTTACCTTCAAATGCATTCATAATTCTCTATTTTTTTGTTATAGTCTACAAATATAGGCCTAAGAAACTTAGTTCTTTAAAGCTTATCAATGGTTCTCCACTCACTTAGACCTTATTTCACCTTTATTAAAATTCATCAAGCATATTACTATCTATTTCATTTAAAAATCCTCAAAAGGTAATTGTCATGCCTCCAAATCGTGTTTTCTTGGGTTTTTACTAGTTTAGAAACATTTTTCAAATGAACTACCAACAAAACCATCCCCATATCTTGAAATCCTTCTCTAGACTCTTTGATTCATACACACACATACACAAATTATATGTCATTCATTAATGACTCATTGTACCTTCAATTACACCAAACAACAAGAAACTTGTTCAAACCTCTTGTTTTCTCATGAGTGAAAGGTTTAGGTTCTCTCGCAATAAAAACTACACAATAGTAAAACACCGAATATTATAATATTGAATTTAGAAATCATCTGGGATGTCTTTACATAAATGGAGCATACAATTTCTAGTGTTTGATCTCCTACAATGGTGGATTCAACACTCATCTTCAAACCCTATAATCTCTCTCCATGAATCTCTCAAATTTATCCTAGGATATCTCTCTCATCCTTTTATTACACACCAAAATAGCTACATGAGTTATTCTCACAACTCACCCAAATACTAATACTAACTATTACAACTATATTATTAATATGAGTTCTATAAAATCATTATTAATAATATTAAAATTTATGAATAATGTCACAATATATATGTAACATTCACTCCCCTATTATTAACATTATTAATTCCCAATATACGCTCCCCTAATGTTGACATTATAGAAACAACAATCACACTTCCTTCTGCAACTTGCCGCCCATCCGTGCTCATGATTTGGATGGTTTTGTAGGAAAACCAACAACCTCAACAAAGGATGGTTTTACAAGAAAACCAACAACCTAAAACAAAGGATGGTTTTACAAGACAACCAATAACCTAAAACAAAGGATGGTTTTACAGAAAACCAACAACCCAAATATCATGTTTCTACTTTTCCTTTGTGCTTTCGTCTATCCACTATGTCTTTCCTTCAGGGAATCATGTAGGAACCACTGCTTACTGAATACAAACTAAATAGAGGGAAAATTGAACATTGAGACCATGTTCCAGTTCCCCCCTCAATGTGAACATTTCACTTATTCAAACAGAACTCTGAAATCATACTACAAATCTGAAATAAAAGAAAACATACATACACACATATTACCACCACATCTTCATGCGGCCCCATCGTTGGTGACTGACGAGAGGTCGTTGATTGACCTTCAGCCTCTGTTGCCTCCTTCCTCCATGATATATGTTGCTACCTTAGCAGAATGTGACCATGATGCACATTTATTTCCACATTGGATTTATTATTTTATTCCCTCCCGTAATGTGAAACAATTTACTTTTTGGACGTCGGGTAACACCGAAAATGCATCCATGAGGTAAATTTTTACAATTTTTGACATTGACATGATGAGGTTAAAAAAATGATATTTTTAAAACATCATATTTTTCAATGAAATTGGAATCAATGCAATGAGGATAGAAAAACAAGCACTTTTGCAAAAATGGCACTCAATTTTGAGGTACCAAGAAAAAGTTATTAAGGTTTTAATTTCCGTAAAAAAAAGGCCCAATTTGAATTAAAATTGGATCAACAATTAAAAATTACTTCGATGGAAAGAAAATTTATCATGTGACCACTTGTTGGAACTAGGAGGAAATGAGGATTCCAAAAATGTCAAAGGCCCAAAAAATGATGTGGAAAAATATTAATTTGGCTAAAAAACGTAATAATTGCCCTTAAAATGCAATTATTAAACAAAAACTATAGTAAAATTAAATTTTTCGAACTATAGTCTTTGCTAAAAATTAAAAAATAGCCAATCACAAATGGCTGCAAAAACTCATGACTTCATTGAAGTGACAAAATGATTTGTTGATAATTCGACAACCAGAGCTCCGTTTTATAAACTGAAAAATGCGTTGGAAAGGTGCTTTCAATATCTCTGCAATGGTACCAACAAAATTTGATTTCATCACCTGACCTAAAATTTGTTCATGACTGAGTTTTACTTGAATTTGGAGTTGTTCTTCATGCCTGAACTCCAAAAGGTTACGGTTTGCATGTTTCTACCAAATTTGGACTCAATTCTTTGTGATTTCTATTCACCGCTCCTCGCAAGACTTTGCTCAATGTTGAATAATTGATCCCAATGTGCGAGGTTTTTTGGAAATTACGTTGGGTGAATATCTAAGACAAAGCTTATAAAATACAAATACTTTTGTGCTCAAATGTATTAGATAAGAAAATGCACAACGATCATATCTAAACTGCGACATAGTGTGTAAATGGAAGACCAAATGAAAATGTGAGGAGGCATGAATGACAGGGAAATATATACAATGAGTTAATTACAAATTTCCATGACAACAAGTAATCTGTTCCTATTTATAGAGAGAGATCACTTTATTTATCGAATGAGATGAATTTTATGCATATAATGAATTTGGGCCCTCAATCCAAAATAGATTGTAAATTATATACCAAAATTTCCAAACTAAATGACGAGATCATTTGAAGCAAATCCAAATTATTTCACGATGTGTCTATGCATAGATTTGCAAATCTCCTCAAGAATATATGGAAATAGCTGACAAAGATCCACACAACAATTGCAAAATGTAATCACAAACAAACATAAATGGAATAATAGCTATCTCGAAATACTCTCTGCAAAATACTTCTCATATAAAAATTTCACCATTAACGAGGGCAATGAAGAAGTCCAAATGCCCCTAATACAACAATCAAACTATACAGAACATGATCCTGCTCTGATACCACTGATAAAAACTACACAATAATAAAACATTGAATATTATAATATTGAATTTAGAAATCATCTGAGATGTCTTTACATAGATGGAGCATATAATTTATAGTGTTTGATCTCCTATAATGGTGGATTCAACACTCATCTTCAAACCCTACAATCTCTCTCCATGAATCTCTCAGATTTATCCGTAGGATATCTCTCTCATCCCTTTATTATCACACACACCAAAATATCTATGTGAGTTGTTCTCATAGCTCACCCAAATACTAATACTAACTATTACAACTATATCATTAATACGAGTTCTATAAACTCATTATTAATAATATTACAATTTATTAATAATGTCACAATATATTTTGTAACACTCTTTATGCTTATAATGTCTCAAAGTGTCAATATTTCTCCACTAAGAATGCCATGTCATTCTATCAATAACATGTACAACCAAACATATAATCCAAAATTCCAAATTTTCATATTAACAGAGTTTCTTCCTTTACTAACATGTGATTTCATTCCATAATCATCAACATTGTCATTCTATTAAAGCTATCATCTAAATAACAATAAAATAACATTGTCAAAATCACACGCATTATGAGAAACAAAAGATAACACAACAAAATCTTATATTTCTTCATTCTCACCATTTTTACAAGGTTCCAACCCAAAATGTACATAAAAAACTGTTATTTGCATATTCTCTGACAAAACTCTTAGATTCCTCTACCTCCTTAAGAATTCTTTCACCTTGGTTAAACTCCACACTCCTTCTATATCCTTCTTCCTATCATTCTCTCTTCTTTTATTTGAACATCTCCTTTTACTAGCCAAAATCAAAGTAGTTACACAAGTTCACAAGCCCTAACTTCCATAAAAGGTGACCATACCCAAAACTAACCTTCTTGGTTAGGTGATAACACTCTTCTCACATCATATGAACCTTTCACACCCTTTTACATCAATATATATGTTCTTATTTAACAACAGACCTCCTAATTTCAAATTACAAATTTAAATATTCAAAAGAGTGTATTTTGGAGGGAAAACTCAAATTGACTCTTTAACACCTATGGAGGAACCTAAGAAGGTGGGGAAGCTTGTAAAAACACTAAAAATACCCATAAATACCACATTCAACCCCAAATTTCTTAAATTTACCTAAAAATTTCTATTTACATGATGATGTTCATGCATCTGTTTCATGGTGGACCATCATACAAGGCTAAGACTAATGACATAAAAAAGAATGATGATAAGGTTGTTAATCCAAAACAACAAGTTGCATACCTTACTATTTCTACTCCTCCATGAAGATAATGGTCACATTTGGAAAAACCTCATTACAAAGTTATAAAATTTACTTGAATACAATCTTATAACTCTACCTCCATCTTCTAAAATTAATGTTGGTAAGTCAGTAACATCTGAAGTTTTATAGTCAAGCATATAGTGACTACTTACAATGTGTTAGATATATTACCAATAAATGATTAAAGTTACAACATAAGATTCAAGGCATTATTGATAACATCACTATTTCAATAGAAGACATGGTGAAACATATCAAAAACATGCTAACCCAAGTCATTTTGTCTCTCAAAGTTTTTATTGATCCTTCACCTAATCATGTTCACACACACATGAGTGATGAGCTACACATGACCTATCACATTGTACATCCTCCTTCGTCTTATAATATCGATTCTCACCCTATAGATGGAATTAACATCATGTGTACAAATGTACCTAACCATCACCTATCACTACATTTAATGATTTATAGATTCCTCATAATGATAAGGATTTTGATAAACAACCATTCATTCAAGTGCACATTAATTCACATATGATCCATAATGTTATGGTAGGAAATGGATCTAGAAAAACAATTGCACTATGACATTCCTTACTACCCTTGGGTACATTACACATGATATAATCACTATAATAAATAAAGTTCATGGATTTGATTGAAAACAATAGAAACCAATTTGGGGCATCATATTACCTTTATACGTAGGTCCTAAGAATATTTATACATGGTATTTAGTGTTACCCTCCAATAATATATCTAGCATGTTACCCGGATGTCCATGGATTCACAAAATAAGAGTTATACCTTTAACTTTACATAGATGTTTGAAGTATATAAACAACAACAAGGTGGTTAAAATTCCGAGTGTTACTAATGATTATCACATTCATCCTATCACATTATCTACTCGCCACTTTATGATAACCTATATTGTCATGCCTCTAGGTGTAAATTTCACAGCCCATGCAACCTCAACCTTGATAGACAACACTAGTAGATACTTTATTCTCTTCCTTGATAGATCCCGCAACATACAACAAGACATATTCATCTCAATTGAGCTTTACAATATCTCCTCCTCGATTTTACCTCATGATACCTATTTGTGCACAATGTGTAGCAGGTTATACAACAACATTGTGAGTGTCACTTGTATGGGATACCAATGCACTCTCACAATAGACAGTGGAGGCCATAGGTTATTATGATTACTTGTGATTCATGACTTTCATATGCACGTGCTATTGACATTGGTATTATTTAAGATATTATACTTTCCTGCCTAATTCTTAGACTTAAATGGTGAATCAACTATTCTTATCACTTCTCACCAACATAATATGCACTTTGTACCAATTATATATATATATATATATATATATATATATATACACACACACATATATATATATATATATATATATATATGATCATCCCATTGATATAATCATATGATATCTCTCATATGTTTCTCTTACTTGTGACTAAATATACAAAATCTTGTACATAACTTCTTTATCACATACTTCTTTTACTTTAATGACACCTAATTTTTATCTCGTTTGACACTACTCATTATTCTAACACCTACTCTCGAGATGACACCTATACATAACCTAATCATACAACAAATTTAAAAGGTTTGATGTGATTTTTGAGGGAATAATGTATATCGATGACTCTATACACATTATTATACCATATACAACCTATGACACAATAGCCATAACACATTTATATTTAATGATATGTTAAAATATTCAAGAAATTACAAACAAACATTTAAATATTCCAAAAACACAAAAATTGTCATACATGTGACTAGTTTTATTACACACACACACACTCTCTCTCTCTCTCTAACATTGATGCCATCGTGTTTTAGTACTTATATACCTACTTCTCTATGTACTGTAATTTAGTTGTATACATAAGTTAGTTGCATGGTATATATTTTCTAGGGACACATACCATATATGATTTGTAAATATTTGAGTCCTACACCTAGGGAAACCTTCCATATTAGGGGCATGCCTATGTTGTAGGCATCTTACACATAAAAAAATCAGGTTATAGCTTTTGCACTCATATCAATTGATGAAAAATGTTATTTACTAGATATCTTGTGTTGACTTATATTTCCTAACATGTTATTTATTCTAAATAATATATTGTGCTACCACGACTTCTTAATATGTACTAACATTCCATGCTCTATGTTTACTTGGTATTGTTTATTATTTGTTCTATACCGATTTCTCACATATTTCATTTCATATACTTGATAAATATATAATTTTTTTGAGATACTATATTTACTAGAAAACAAAAGGTAGCATAATTTAAAATGTATGGTTATATCAACCACTTATGGTAATTGAGAAACCATGGGAGGATTTGAGCATAGACTTTGCTCTAGGTTTTCTTAGGATAGAGAAACACTATGATTCTTTCTTTTTATTAGTTAATAGATGTTCAAAATTTCCTCATTTTATTGATTGTAAAAACACTAACAATGTTATGCAATTAACCGATATATTTTTCATGGAATTTGTGAGGTTGAATGGTTTGTTGTGTAGTATTCCATCCGATAGAAATAAAAATTTGTGGAACACTTCTAGAGAAGATTATGGAAGAAGTTGAACACTAAGTTACATTTTAGTTCATAATAACATCCTCATACGGGAGTGATGAATTGAATCTCGGGTAATCTATTGAGATGCTTGGTAGGAGAAAATCCTAGACTATGGGACTCAGCCTTAGCACAAGAAGAAATCACATACAATAATTTAGTAAATAGATGTATTGGAAATAACCCATTCTAGTCTGTTTATAGGTAAGAGTTCAAGATGTGTGAGATAATTTCTTGATATTGAAGGGAAGAAAGGGATAAGTGCATAAGTGGAATATTTTGTGGATTATGTTTGATTTTCACAAACAAGTGTGCATGTGGTTGGAGAAGATTAATACACAATAAAATAAGTGAGAAGATGAGAAGAGAAAATAATTGGAGGACCAAGTAGGAGAATTGGTTTTCACACACTTGTGAAAGGAAAGGTTCCATAGATGAAGTTATGAAAAATTGAAGTGGAAGAAAATTGGGCATGTAAGGCATTGAGAAAATTTGTAACCAATGCATATGAGATAGAGTTTCCTACATATATCACATATGTTCAATGTTGTAGATTTTTTCAACTTATACTGATGGAAAAAAATGTAAAGAAGGATGATGTAGATTATAAAGAGTTGGATTGGAAACAAAAATGCATGAAAAAGTGTGTGAGGAGATTGAACATATGATCAATACCGAGAATCAATAAGACACATAGAAAGGAGTACAAGGAGTATCTGGTCAAGGGAATGGGTGAGAATTTGAAGATACAATGTAGTTGAGTGCACCCAAAATTATGAACATGTGGAAATGAAGACCCATAAAATTCACATGAGAAAGACCCCATTGTTCATTTCTCTTGTCAAATCGTATGATGCACAAAAATTGAGGCACATGAAAAATCCACATCATCAAAAATACTTAGGTATGATTTATTTCAAGCGAACTTGCACGTGTAAATAAAATTAGTGTACTTAAAATAAAGACTTGTAGTAACCATGCATAAATATTGTAGTGCCCACTTCCCTTTGACCCCATTTTGTTTTGTTGTTTTCGAGACTGATTACTTCACTTATGGATTATTATGGCTTCTTGATTTAGCATGCTAGTAGATATCATAGACATTGGACTGTTAGTGATTTGATCTTTATATGATGCATATGGTTTACTGGTGGACATTTGATGACGATATTTGTATACTTTTGACAGGGTTATTTATCTTTAATTATGACATGTGATATGTTTAATCATATTGAGTAGAACTTGATAATTGGACTAATGTGATGATCGTTTTGATATAAATGATATGTGGAATAGAAATGTGCTAGGAAGTGTTAGTGATATCATACTTGCATAGATGATAGTAAATCATGTGTCGTTTATTTTAGATTATATTGTATATTTGGCATGAATGTTTTAATGCGGCCAACAGGCCGAAGGAGGTATTTTCTGCTCTGCAGCTATATTATATTCACAACAAAATTAGGGAGTGGAGACCAACCACATCGGGATTCAAGAAGAATCCAGCTAAGGTCACCATGGCAACAAGTAATTGTGTGTGTGTTAGAATTATCTGGTAAAGGGAAAATTGTGACCTAGGGATCATGTGTTGTTTTGTTTTAATTTTTCCCTTTTTGTTTTATGTTAGTATGTGTTGCTCTTAGTAAGTGAAATTTTACTTATGTTATTATTCATTTTCTTTGGATTGGAGTTTACCCCTTTGTTAGCCATGGGTTGTAGTGGGTTAATTAAGTTAATTTGAAATTGTCCTAAACTAATTAAAAGATGTGACCTAAGAGAGTTCATTTATTAGGATTTGATTTACTTGGGATTTTGTGTGGTTTGATGTGTGTTTGAGTTTTGAGTGTAGCACACTCTACCCCACATGGGAAACTCGAATTTGGCCTTGGAGGCCAAATTTCAAAGCTTGTGGGACAATTCAAACTTGTCCCACACCTCTTAAAACCCCATGCCAACCCTACCTATGGGTTGGAAGGCCAAATTTAGGGTCTTTTAGGTGTTTTGGGGGGATTAAAAGGGTAAAATATTAATTGCACTTCCTTTCAAAATTTAATTTTGTCCTTTGAGGGAGTGGGCTTAGTTGGAGTGTGTAAGGTGCTTGCTTTTCTTTCAACCACTTATTAATGGTGCATTGGAATTTGATGTTGACCAAATGATGTGGAGTGGAGGGAAAAGGAGGTGGCATCCTACTTGGAGCCACATCATTCCTCCCTCTATTTTCTCTATTTATTTGATCCTCTTGTTTGTTTTGGGGGTTGGAAGTTTCATTTTTAGTCTTGTGTATTTTGGAGAGGAGAGGAATTGGAAGGAGTTTGTGGATTTTTGGAGCTTGTTGATACTTGTGGGAATTTTGTGGAGCTTGTGGATGCTTGCTTGATCTTTGGAGGGATTTGAGACTTCATACTTGGAACAAGCTCTACCATGGAAAGGTAGGAGCTTCACCTTTGTTGTATTATGTTTTCTTCTTTTTGTTATATGAATGAGTACATATGTTGTGTTGAATTTTGTTGTTGTTGCAATGCTTGTTGGGAATGGGTAGAATGCCTAAGTTGGGAGTGGGAGGAGACTATGGGGAGCTTAATTGAGGGAGGCATAAGAGATCATGTTCTTGAGGAGGGAGTTTGGGTTGGGTGCCCACCTTGTAAGAGAAATGCTTGCATTTTCTTCTTGTTTTACTTTGAGGGAGCCATAAGAGTTGAGGGAGGCATAAGAGTGAATGGAGGGATAAGGGGTACTTGAGGGAGGCATAAGAGTTGTTAGGGGTATTGTGTTTTGCATTGGAGGCTTTTAGGTGGCACCCATTCCCATTGGGAGGCATAAGTGGCCTCCCCATATGTCTTACTCTTGTGGCTTTCTTGGTAAGCCTTGTGACTTGTTGTTGTGATTGTTTTCCCTCTTGTTGTGATTGTTGATTCTCTTGTTTTGAAGGAATATGGAATGCATGTGAAATATTATGTTTAGTTATGTGGAAGCTTGTAGTTGCCATGAGTTGGATTCTCTCCCATTGTGATGTGGTTGGGGCTCGGGGGCTAATGGAGAGGATGGCTTCTCTTCTCCATTGGGTATTTTGGTTGGGAGGAGAGCGTTGCCTCTCCCCTTATCTTGTTGTGAATCAAACAAACTATGGAGGAGCCACCTTGTTGATAGTTGAAGCATTGGAACCTTGTTGATGACAATGTGAAACCACCATGTATTTTACCCACCTTGAGTGGAGGAAAAATGTAATATTGCTTGGTATTTTAGCTTCCAATATTGTAAATTTGTTTCCTACATTGAGTGGAAAGTGTTGTAACAAGATTTTGAAAGAAAGTTGTTTTGATCTTCTTTAGTAAGAGGTGTATTGGAAAAGTGGAATATTAATGCATTTTCTCTTCTTGTATTGTTGATGGTAAGATTTAAAGTTTTTTTTTTTTTTCTTTTAGCCCTCAATATGCCAATGAAATCATTTAAGCTCTAGCTCAATTATGTTTTTTCTTCATTTATGAATCCATTGTAAAATTATTGGCAAATTGTAGAAGGAAATGAAATCAACCTACTTGAAATCCCATGCAATGTCTATTAAAGTTGGATAGAAATAAATGTTAATGCAAATACTTAAAACTTATCAAGTTCAATATCCAACACTCCTTAATGTCTAATAATGGTACTAATAGTTTGAATATTATTCATATTTAAGTGTTATTAAAACTAATGGATTTACTATTATTAAATTCCATTTATAACAATATACTATTAGTATTCCCGTTATATTAACAAAGAATATTATAACAAACTCCAGTCAAGACATAATATTAATTACATATAAGCTAAGGAATCCTGTGTATGCATTAGTGTTTACGGCGCTCCCCAAGGGCTATGAATGATCATGTATATGTCAAACAAACTGTGCTAAATTATATATAAAATCATACATTAATATCATATAAAACAATTAAAATAAGGATACTTTTCTGTAAAGCCACCATGTCATATGACTGTCCTAAAATGCAAAGCAGTCTGTACTAAAATACATGCAGAAATGCTCATTAATTTGCAAAGCAAACTACTTCGTGAACATTCTAATTTGAAATAGACCCACCTTTATGAGATCTTTTTGTTTTCCACGGGCTGTATACTAAATCTGGTAAGGTTTCAATAGAGAATCAATGTAATAAATTTCATCGGGTCCCCGGGTAACACTTTCACTGTCCCTCAATCGATTTTGAGACACTTTCACTGTCCCTCAATCGATTTTGAGACACTTTCACTATCCCTCAATCGATTTTGATACACTTTCACTGTCCCTCAATCAATTTTGATAAAAATACCACGAAGGAGAACCCCGAATTTGAGGATGTATTTGATACTGATCAGATAGCAACATAGTTGGACAGACTACCTGTTAAACGCCTCTCCTCTAGCCTGTAGTTTCATTTTCAACCACCATTTTGTTTCCTACGTGGCCTGGGCGGAGTAGTTGGCAGACCAACCCAAAAAGGTAAAAAAAAATTTGCGAATCCTTTTTGCAGCGAATAAATGGCAGATGCGGCCCAGGAGTTGTCATCACGCAGGGGATAGCTTCAAATAACAAGTTTAGATATTAATCAACGACTAATTGTCATCTACCAGACTTTATGATAGTGCTCACAGCCCGTACCAACAGGAAGGCTTATCCTCAGGCAGGTTCTAAATTCGACGCAAGTCAACATAAAACAGATGGATCATTATGTATTTCATCATGTGCGCAGACTAGTTGGTAGGCATGTTTAGTGGGAATGAAGATGTCGTGGGTGTGAGTTAGAAACATGACATGCACAGCAGGCCGACTCTTTAGAGTGTAGACTTGCAAAATACAAGTGTAATAAATAGCAAAGAAAGTCAGGCGGTCCAGTGGTGTATTCTTGCACGCCATAGGATGGAATTTCAATGTTTGGCGGGTGGCCATTAAAGCCACCCAACCCCCCATACATAATTTCAAATCTATGTTTAATCTTATAGATTCACATAATGTAAATTTTGATGAAGTAAGCTATGTTTAATCATGATAACTCAAGCACTTCGTGGGCAATGATTTCTCGGTGTGAAACCATTGCTATGTATCCGTCTTTTCGCAATGCAATGGAGGAGTATTCCTATTAGCCAATAAAATAAGTAGCCTTAAAATTCTCACATCTTTTACCCGTGCATGTTGTTGGTTGGGTGTGAGTTCCCACCTCGACAAATATCAGAATTAGTTCATATAAATGTGTATGTAACATCTGAGTTGTGATTTATAGAATTACTTAATGTAATGTCATTTTAGAATTACGATCTTGTCACGAGAATAAATTTTCACCGACGCATGCTCTTAACGTTTATTTAGCGCCAAGATTATATGACTCCTCGGATAATAACTGGCTCATGACGTCGAGCTCTGACGACGATGCTAGTGTCGAGAAGAACGTTAGGGAGGCTCCTTGCGACCTAACTAGACTGTATTTTTTTTCCAGCATCCTGTCCTTGACACAATAGCAAAGTGCCCCGATTTAAATGTATTGCATTTCTAAACTGGTTCTCTTAATCTCGATCTTTATCAAAAAAATTTGTCACATTTTCGGGTTGTATGTTTGTGACAGCAAGTTCTTCGTCGTAGTTGTCGTTGTTTTCACGGCGTTACAAATACATCCTTGTGTGAAGGTTAGAGTTGTGCTCTAGGATTGGAAGTGTTGAGTCATGCACAAAGGGATATATTGTGTAATATAATAGAAATCACCTACAAATGAAATTATTGTGCACCTATACGGTCTTACATAGTTATGTATGTATAGAAGGTAGTATGTGATGTTACACATACAAAGGACCTAAACTATTGTGCACAATTTTACACATCTAAGAGGAAGTGACATGCACATGTTAGTTGGATCTCACATTGAATTAATTTTTTTGGTTGCAAAAAGGATACCATGACAATTGAGAATGTTTAAATCTTAGAAGGTGGTGAATCATGGGTGGACTATTAGAAGAAAAGGAAGGTGAACCATTTTAAATTCTTCATGTTCTTATAAATATGTTAATAAAATTCATTAAAGGGTGTTTTTTGGTTCACAAAAAGCCTTAGAAGCTTGTAAGATTAGAATAAATGTATTTTGTCTTGGTATCCCATTGTGATCACTATAAATTTTTAATTTCAATAATTTCATAAGAAAGCTATATTATGTTTTTATAATTGACTTTCCTCCAATAAATAAAATTCTATTTTATAATGTTTTGTGATTTGTATGAAATATTACTTTATACACCGATTTTCGATATTGGTGCACAAGTATCATGCGGGATGAATATTCTAAGATTGTCCTTCATTGTACTCTTTGATTGAAAATTCATTATTTTCTCTTTCTTCCTTATGTTTTATCTCTCCTCTCATTTTTTCTCTTCCATATGTTTGTATTAATCATGACCTTGAAAGAGTTCAAGGTTAAGGACTTGTATTATAATGGATTGTTTATTAGACTACATTATACCTCATGTGTTTTTTTAAAGGAATTATTTCCATCAAGGGGATTGATAATAATGGATCGATAGTGTAAGACCCTTAAAACGTCCCCCTTTTTAACTCTTGTATAAGGTGTTGCTACCACATGATAATTTCATGAAAGTATACCAATTTCCTAGATATCCGCATAGAAAATATGGAAAAGTGAGAATTTTTAGAGCTCAAGATTAGGAGAAAAGGTTCATCAAGTTATATTTTTCACTCATTGATAGTCAATCTAGAAACATATTACAATTATAACAAACAATATGGTTATAAGAAACAACATGTTTATGGATAAATTGCTCCAATTGTAAAAAAATCCGGTCTTCTTCACCTTGATGTTTAGACATGCCTTGTGTTGTGTATTTCTAATGAATTCATATAGAATTGCAAAAAATATATCATTATAAAACTAACTCTTGTCAATAGTTTACATTCATAAAATATCCCTTCATGCAATTATGTTTGCATATAGATATAAATTGTAATATATATGATTGGATGTGGTAAATTCTTAATGTAAATTCACCTTCCTTATCCATGTTAAAAATATATATTATTAGATGGTTTGAAAATTAGGTGAATATGTTTGTAAATAAACACATAGTAAATCACTAAAAAGATGATAATTAAAACCAATCTATACTAAAATATATATGATATTTAACAACTATAGTTTCAATAATATAGTTTGGATATGTGATAAGAAGATATTACCTAGTATAAATGTGAAAAGTGGGTATATATTAATAATGCACAACAATAAACACATACAAATCAACAAGTAAGCTAATTTAGATATAAAGTATCAAATCATATATAATTGTAAGAATAGAGGTTTATCTAGTATATAGAATAACATGGAAAATACTTAATATACTTAGTGATTGAAAATACTAGAGATTTAGGGTTTCATAGATAATAATTTTTGATGAATTTGGAGAATTCATATACTATAGACAATAAAAGGCACGTCTAGGTAGTAAGGCATATTGAACTCATAAAGACATAACTACATGAACAACCTAACCAAAAGTACACAAGTACAAATTTGGTCTTTCCAAATCCATAGAGAATGGAAATAGATCCCTAACCCAACTAGTAATTTGTCCTATTAAATATGATGACATGATGGTTCTAAGCTCCAAAAACCTCGATCTCTTTTCCTAATTTCACAATAGATCACTAGAAAATTATTCTCCTTATTTCGACCCCTAAATGAGCATTAAAATCAAGAAAGTTAAAAATATAGGTTTGGATTTATCTAACTTTTCAATTAGACCTCTTTAAGGAAAGAAACCTCAAAATCAACACTCAATGTAATTCAATACCAATTTCATGCATGCAAGTTTCCTGACCCTTATATTTCAAACGGACACAAAAAAACTAGTAAATGTTAGAATGTTATGTAGATTCTTGAAATAGATTTTGTTATAGGAATATTACTCTTGGAAACAATAAAATCAACTCTTACAATGTATCAATATCAATGTTGTATTTATTTCTCCTCATGAATTGGTGTTTCGTGTGATTTTCCTAAATGCACTCATGTACTTATGGACTTATTGAACTCAAATTAGGACCCTATTTGGTGCATATGTTGACACATAATGAGAGGGAAATATGACAAAGGAATGCTTACCCATGATAAGAAAACAAGGGATTAGGGCCCACAAAATATAATCTAAAACAATAAAAAAAACATGGGAAGATATTAAGGAACAAGAAAACAAGAAAGTTTACATGGAAAATATAGGTAGAACAACAAGAAATGGGGAATTGAAAAGAGGAAAAAATATTGAGAGGGAAAATATAAAGTCAAAAGTTGAATGACACAAGGAACACACACTAATTAGAACTAAACTTGGATCAATAATCATTAAACATGTAAATGCACTAGCATTATAAAAATTAACTAGTTTCATATAAACAATAAGCATCTACATTATTACTCACTTTGATGTGTGTGTGCATATATATCAAAGAAAAAAATACTTATCTCATAATTTTTTTGTATTCCCCTCATCTTTTATTAATATTTATTAAAGTTGGGGAAATAATGAGAGCAAACTAAAATTTAAAAGGAAAGAGAGAAAATTTTATCTCCACAGTGGAGGGTTAAGAATATCCTAAGGCTAACATTTGTGTTCATGTTTTTAGGAGTCAATGATCTTATGGTTATGTTTGGTGATAAAATCAAGTAGACTAGAAATTGTACGTGAAATGTACGATGAGAATGCCGAAGGGATAGAGCGAAGAATTAAAACTTAAATGAATAAGAGGGAGAGGGTGGGGGAAAATAACATGGGGTACGAGGGGGAGAAGTAGAGTATATTTTATTGAATTTTCTCTATCTTAATTGTATTATTTATTTGAGTGCAATATATGTTCAAAGGGGTGAACTAAAAATTGAGGAAAATCGTAAATGTTTTAGATTGAGGATCGTTTATTTATGTGATTATAATTTGAGGCTGAAGTGGTCAAAATAAGAAATGGACAAAATTGAATAGGTTATAGGGCCGTAATCCAATTGTAATTTTTTTGTAGGGTTAGATAATATAGCCCCGGAACTTTTAGTCATATGAGGGACATGTAGAATTTATTTGGTAGTCGAGCTGAAATCGTAAGACCCAAATAAGATCCTTTATATGTGTTCCACTTTATCATCTAAATGTCACTTGTGTTATTCACATGAGTGCAATTTACAATTAAATGGTGGTCAAAATAAAAATTGGGGAAGATCCAATAGGCTTTAGGCTCGTAATGCAACTGAGAATGACTAAAATATTTTTGATTGGACAACGTCCGATTTGTTATATAAGATGAAAACAACAATGTAATGTCAGATATAAAAAAATTCAGAATAAAATACATTCATGCACCACACCTTTTCCATGGCTTAAATCGAAACTCCTAAATAATATTTGGTATTTGTGTTATACTTCACTTTAATACAACATTCATCAACAATAATATATATGGGAATAAACGCAATCCATTGCGGAGTAAGCATACAGAGAAATTGTTGTCCAACCCTCAATTTCATATTAGGGATAGATATGAAAATTTAACTCTGTTGCAACGACACACACCTGAAACCATCAAGTACTTGTCTCCATTACCATGTAACCATAGTTGGCACTATAGTTCAAAGTCATTTTGCGATAATAGAAATAAAATTAGCGTATTATCGCTGACAAGTAAGGCAAGTCACTTGCACACATTATATTGGTGTTGGGAGTAGTCACAACAATTAAACATTACCCACACCTTGTATGCCTTTTTATCAATATTTCCTTGATATGACAAGCATAACAATGAAATTTTAGGGTTTTAAAGTTATAGATATTTTAGATTTATCCGCATCCTGAACACTATTATAATTTTTTCTTAACAGGGCAAGTTTAGTGTAAGAAAATTAGGGTTTATAGAGGTAAGACACATTTTAAATTTGTTTTTTAAGGCATTTGATATAGATAATTCTTATATTGATAAGATTGTGGTTTAAAAGATATGATATGAATCGTATAGCTTCAAAAGAATCATGTATGTAGTTTGTTTCTCGATCTATTTAATACGAAAATAAAAGTCAAGCAGGGAAAATAAACCCACGTCAAACAAACCCACCAACCACCCTAAGCGCTCTTCAAGACCCAAAGCATAACATGGAGAGCGAGACATCCTATCTTTTAGACTTGACATTTTCCTTGCATAATAATAAAAGCACTTTATTTGATATTCGGGGGCAGTAACCATGTTGAAACTCAAGTTAAATAAACAGAGCATTACGGGGAAGTGCGATAAATGTAGATCTCACCACAATTAAATAAAATAAATAAACACAACGTTATGGGGAATTGTGCTAAATGGAGATATTGTTAATAGTCATCCTAATATCAACACCATTATGGGTTAAATAAGACCTGCAAACGAAGAAAAAATTGTAACCCTAATATCTTCTTGTCTTACTATATACAAATCGATTGAATTGGCTCTATATCTGTATCCGAAATGGGTTCATTTCCTTGCACAATAATAGAAGCACTTTATTTGAGATTCGAAGAGTTAACTAAGTTGAAACCCAAGTTAAATAAACAGAGCGTTATGAGGAACTGTGCTAAATGGATATCTCGCTACAATTAAATTAAATAAATAAATATAACATTATGGGGAACTGTGCTAAATGGAGCTCTCACTAATAGCCATCCTAAAATCAACACCATTATGGGATAAATCAGACCTGCAAATGGAGATAAATTTGTAACCCTAATATCTTGTCATCTTACTATTTACAAATTGATTGAACTGGCTCTGTATTTGTATCCGGAGTGGGTTCAATGGCCTGTGAGAGGAAAGTACTACCTGTTGTTGTTTTGTTAGTTGTATGCAGAAGAACACGATTAAGGATTACAACAATTTAAATAGGAGACAAATAATACTTTAATCTTATTTTCATATATGAAATCCTTAAGGAAGAAAAAATTGTGTATCTTATATACCATACATATATAGATTACTGTTATTTTCTAGATTTAGTCCAACTTAAAAGTGGTCTAAACATATTTGACGGTCTAATGGAATATAAATGAAAGGCAAGTCACTTGCACACATTATATTGGTGTTGGGAGTAGTCACAACAATTAAACATTACCCATACCTTGTATGCCTTTTTATCAATATTTCAAGTATAACAATGAACTTTTAGGGTTTGCAAGTTATAGATATTTTAGTGTAAGAAAGTTAGGGTTTGCATAGGTATAACACATTTTAAAAAAAAAATTAAGGGCATTCGATATAGATAATCCTTAGATTGATAATATTGTGGTTTAAAAGATATGATATGAATCGTATAGCTTCACAAGAATCATATCTCCTTTTTGTTTCTCGATCTATTTAACAGGAAAATAAAAGTTGAGCGGGGAAAATAGACCCACGTCAAACAAACCCACCAACCACATTAAGTGTTCTTTAAAACCCAAAGCATAAAATTGAGATTGAGACATCGTACCTTTCAAACCTGACATTTTCCTTGCATAATAATAAAATCACTTTATTTGATATTTAGAGGCGATAACCACATTGAAACTCAAGTTAAATAAATAGAGAATTACGGGGAAGTGCGCTCAACGAAGATCTCACCACAATTAAATTAAATGAATAAACACAATGTTATGGGGAACTATGCTAAATGGAGCTCTTGTTAATAGTCGTCCTAATATCAACACCGTTATGGGTTAAATGAGACCTGCAAATGAAGATAAATTTGTAACCCTAATATTTCCTCGTCTTACTAAATTCAAATTGATTGAGTTGGCTCTGTATCTATATCTTGAGCGGGTTCATTTCGCTGCATAATAATAAAAGAACTTTATTTGAGATTCGGAGGCGTTAACCACACTGAAAGCCAAGTTATATAAACAGAGAGTTACAAGGAATTGTGCTAAAAAGAGATCTTGTGACAATTAAGTTAAATAAATAAACATAACATTATGGGGAATGGTGTTAAACGGACCTCTCGCTAATAGCCGTCCTAAAATCAACACCATTATGGGTTAAATCAAACTTGCAAATAGAGATAAATTTGTAACCCTAATATCTCATCACCTTACTATATACAAATTGAATGAATTGGCTTTGTATTTGTATGTGGAGTGAGTTCAATGGTATGTGAGAGGAAAGTATTGCATGTCGTTGTTTTGTTTATTGTATACAGAAGAAAAAGATTGAGGATTACAACAATTTAAATAGGAAATAAATAATACTTTAATCTCATTTTCAAATATGAAACCCTGAAGGGAGAACTTTTTTATCTTATATATCATAGATATATATAGATTATTGTTATCTTCTAGAATTGGTCCACCTTAAAAGTAGTCTAAACATATTTGGCAGTTTGATGGAATATTAGCATCTTCAATTGAAATAGGAGTCAGGATCACATTCCTTTTTATGAGGATAAGCATGGATCGATTTGATGTACTCCTCACCCATTCTTATTCTTTCTTCTATTGTCAGTTTCTGGACCCACTCTGGTTGAAACACAGGGAGCCTTGTGGAATAGGCTGCATATTGCTCCATCTTCTTCAACCTAGGAATTCTCAACTCCTCAAACCTGCTCAACTTGCACAATCATCAGCTGGTAATAATATTTTCTTATTCATCTAGATTGAAGCTAGGTAACTGATCAGAAATATAACTTATTTATATTTAATCACCTTTTGACAGCATGTTGAATTCTTTCCTCTGTAAAGGCAGAGTGAGTTGCAAGTTCAAGGAGAAGAGAGAGTTGATGGGCATCTTCGAATGCAGTTCTAGCACATTGTCTTGGCCCAACATACTGAGCATGTGCAGCTGAATAATTCCACCATCACCAACCAATAAACAATCAATTCCTTCAGCTATATCTCTAATACAAATGCTTCTACTGAGCACGAGCTTTACAACCAAGAATACCAAGCCCTCCTCTTCCTCCCACCAATGAGATTGCCACTTCAAAGAGTGTAATCTCCTCAACTTATTGTGTAAATGAGAAATTTAGTTAGCTATGTTACTCCAAGAAAACTTCTAGTACTTGGTTATGTTATCAAAACCCACAAGTATAAATTTGTAGCTACATGAAAAAGTAATTCCATCTAAGATTTCCAACACAAATTGTAATTTCCAATGCTCTAATCAAAAGCCAAATTGGTACTTGTGTGGAATTTAATGGCATATTTTCTTCTGATCCGACATCAATTTATCCTTCCTTAATGCCGTGATAAATTCTTAAATCCCAAAATTTAATGTGCAGATAGTCATAAGGTCATATTTTATATATGTTAACAAAATCTAAACTAAAGAACTTATCCTGCCACGTGGAGCTTTAAGTTTATTTATTTTCCATTTTAATGGAGGAGCACCATTAGGACCAATGCCGATTCCAGTGGCTGTATCAGATCTGAAATATGGGTGCATTTCGAACACATAAGCTTCTATATTTCTTTCTTGAATGGAAAGTGCAAGAGCCACGCCTGCGAAACCCCCACCTGCAATTACAATATCTACTTCTTCTCGTATCTCTCGCTCAGTTTGTTTCAAAGAATCCATGGATGGGGTAAACCCTAAAAACATCATCTTGGCGGAAGGATCTTGGCATGAAAAGACAACGCGAGGCATCAGTGCAGAGGAAGTGTTTAACTTGCTAGCGCTCTGTTTGGCCGAGGAAGAGGAATAATAGGTGAAATTAGTTTTGGCCTTGTGACCTCTTAAGGAAATAACAGTGGCATCGTAAGCCATGGCGGCATCCTCCGCGGTGTCGAATGTGCTGAGCCAAACCCTAAGTTTTTTCACAGGGTTTGGGATCTTTGCTGTGAATCGATCCCAGGGCCTCTTCCTCACTCTCCCGTAAGAAGCGTCTAACCTTTCCGTGCTCGAAGCCATAAGCATTGGAAAACTACGACTGCTCCACGGACAATAAAGAAGAAAAAGACAAATTTATAACTGCAAAATTGGAGAAACGGCTAACGCCATTACCGACTGGTTTCTTCCTTATGCATCTGGCCGGTTCGTCATGGTAACAGAAATTTCCTTTGGGGAAAAGAGGACGATACTCTAGTTTGGGACACGTTTCGCCCAAATCTTCAATGACAACTAAACATTGAAGAGGTATATGTTATTGGTTTATAGGGAGACAGCGTAACAGCCACCGTCGGATTTCAACGAACATAATGAAATTCAATCTTCGCCGTGTAAATTGTGACTCATGGTAGATTCAAAGGATTTTCTCACTAGAAACGCCTCCAATAGTAAAAATGTTTTCCAACACCATGTTGTTTTCTTTTGTACAAGGAAAAAGAGAGAATGCCATGGAGGGTGACGATAAAATAAATGGAATATATGTGTGCCTCACTTTTAAGTGTGGGATGAACATGTGAATCACAAAGAAAGGGATTGATTATGTGCATCATTTATATGATAGGAAAAATAAATATATGATATAAACATAATAATATATCATCATGAAAACTTGTTTGTAAAAAGTAAATGCATCTTATGTGAGCCTATGTATAAGTTAAGTAAGTATAAAAAAATCATGTCCAAAATCTAAGAATATATTATCATGTAAGATCAATAGGAAGATGCCCCGAGATGGGAAAAATGTAATTAGTGTAAGCTCGAAATAGGATAGTTAAACAAAGGGTACAAGATATACTCATGTAATCTCATTTAAACCACAACACATGCAGCACAAATTGGATAATGCCTCGAGGTGGGCCTAGGGAATATTCTATACAGTACAATAAATTCATGCCCCAAGTGGTGGATGTAAATAGTGTAAGCATAAAAACATATTTCTTCATTTTTGGGGAAAGATAAATACAATTTCAACACAATAGTAAGATGCCCCATCATAGGATAGATAAAATTAGTGTACATATAAGATGTAAAATGCCTCGCTTGGAAAGATAAAATAAGGGATAGTGCAGCGCATCAAAGTGCATTTCCCTTAATGTTTGCAGAAAAATTATGATAAATGTAGTGAATGATATATAAAAATGGGCATGATATATATTAATATTCAAATGGAAACTGAAAAACCAAGCATGATGGGAATCATCAATGTAATTAGAAAGAAATAAAGGAAAAAGAAACACATGAGATATACATAAATTAATGAGATTGAATAATTGAACAAATGAAAATAGATAAATACTAGGAAGGAAAAATAAATGAGGAATTATTTATTTTATGCTACTTTCATCATATGCGTGTGTAGGACATGGTGCCCCGATAATTGTATTGTCATTTTATGGAAGGTAATGTAGGATTTTGGGGATGGGATAAAACAAGCTAAATCGGTGGAAAGGCTAGAAATAATTGAGAAAAAATTAAAGTAAGTTTTGAAATGGTGAAAGGAAAATATTAAAAACCCCTAAATCGTAAACAAGTCATGAAGAAGAATAAAAAGGTTATGGCTAGGATAGTAATAGAAGAAGAGGCTAGTGTAAATAAATTCAAGGAAATCTTTGAAGAAGATGAGAATGGGAAACACATGAAAGGAATCATGAATCCAAATAGATTGGATAAACACAATCATGAGAAAATATTAGGAACAATAATCTAAGTAGAGGATAAAAGAAAGGAAAATATGTGGAGGATAGAATAAAAAAGAATCCCATATGATAAAAAGAGAGAGCTTAGTGTAACATATAAGTGGTTAGTTGAATAACTAATTTATCATACTAGTAAGTGTATGGAAATGGGGGACCAAAATGAGGTCAAAGTGGCCAATTTTTCCCAATTTCAACTTGTAATGTAAAATGTCTATGCTCAAAATTCAACAATTTGATAAGAACAAGAATGACAAAGTGCTTAAAATCTAGTTTCGAACTACTTTTTTAAACGGTAGAGATTGAAAGGGTCAAATGTGGTGCACACACAAAGTATTCCTTTTTTGTGTCAAATTTATCATATAGTGTCTTGTGTGCACCCCTCTTTTTGAGTTCCATAAAATATTTTACAAATTCCTTCAGTAGAAAGCTAGATAAAATCATGTATTACATCCAGCTAAATTTTCTTATTTTTTCGATGAATATATTATTTTTACAAATTTCCAAAGTGAACACATCCTGAAAATGAATAACTCGGTGTACACCCCCTAATTTTGAGAAAAAAATTGAAAATCAGTTTTTTTAATGCATGTAAAATGGAGCGTAGATTGTGTTGATGTAATTTTTGAAATTTGGATGAGTGGATCAAAAACTACATAGAAAAAACAATACATGTGATTTGGCAAAAACGAAGACACTACTAAAAATAAAGATCAAAACCTTAAACTATTCAAATTTTAGGAATAAATACATCGACACAAACCTAATATAGAGCTTGACGTTGTAGTCATGTTTGTTTTTTAATATTGTGTTATAACACATGAGAAAATAAGGTGTGCACTCAAGATTCTTATATTTATTTGCAAAACACGATTCAAATCATAGATTCGATAGTCCAACCCTAAGGCTTAAATATCCTATCGAAATCCAAGCCTAAGGGTTGGCAATTTCCAACCTTAATCAAACATAATGCGCTTGTATTGTTCTCTCTCTCTAAAATTGGCATAAACACAAAATAAATTCACTCGTGATTTTGGTCCCACAATGCATGTACACTGCACTATTTTTTACATATTCGTGCAATGATTTATTCTTTTGAGACATTCCATATAACATTTAAGTGCTTTTTATGTTTGTTAAGTTTACGAAAAATTCATATTGTATCTTTTGTCTTATATTGAAGAATTATTTTTATTGTTTTGATAAATTTCTTATCATTGTTTGAGATTTGAGTGTTTTTTTATTATTTCTTATATTCCTAACATTCATAAAACATTCTTTTGTGTCAATTTTCTTATGTTGATATATATTTGAGAATTATGGGGAGAAGACCACAGAGGAAAATACTTGAGGAGATGGAGAAACAAAGGGAACAAATTCTACAAGGGCATAAAAAGAAATTAAACATGTATTTACTATAGAAATTAGATGCTAACAAATAGCATCTATTATCCACCCGAGCCAAGAAAGAAGAAAAATGAAAACAAGGGAATGAGTGCAAAAATATGTGAAAGAAAGAAATCAATCTATGGAGGTGAAGGTATGCCATCTCTTCCAAATGAATTTGATATTGAAACATATCCTCAAACACCAATTGAATCAATAAATAATGAATATTCAATGAATGATGATGCAATGAAAATTTAAACTTAGATGTTACAAAAAATGATCAACATATTCAAAAGACATAAAAATTTACCAAATTATGAAGATGAAAAACATATAGGAAATGAACAATGTTTACCTAATGGTCAACCAAATTTACCATTGAGATCACTGATTAAATTTTTGCATAAAACACAAGATTTTACTTGAAATTAATGAAATTTTTTAAAACCTAGTTAGTGACAAGATTGGTGAATGCCCTTGTAGAATAAAAGTTGATAAGATATGGAAAGCACTTATAAATGATTTAAATGAAACCAGAAGATGTCAATTGTTTGTTTCAAATTGATGAAAAATATTAAGTTTAGACCCATTATGAAGACCTTTGGTCTAAGAACATCTAGGACCAATAGTGAAAAATCCATTATAAAAAATATAATGAATGCATACCAAGTAATAGCTCTAAGCTCACGTACCATAGATAATAATACTACTCAATGTATTACTCCATCAACTATAGAAAGTAAATAAATAAAAAAATTGATTTGATTAGGAAAACAAGTAATGCACTAAAAATAAATATAAAAACACTATTGAAAGCTATCAGAAGATGTGAAAGAGTTGAGGATCCCAATAATAATGAATTATGGGAATTCTCTTGTAGACTCCCATGGAAAGAAAAATAGATAGTTAAAGAGATAAAATCTAAATTTGAATAGTTTTGGAGAGCTAATACAAGGGTTTCACCCGATGAAAATACGTTTGAAAAAGAAGAATTGGTGGTCGAATCTGAATCGCATCTTAAAAATTTATCAATATAATACAAACACAATTTTGTAATAAGTTTAAAGAGACTTGTCGTAAAATAAAATTTATCCAATGGTAGTTTGACATGGAAAAAAATATGTTAAAATAAATCACTCATGGACTACTTGTTGTTATAGGGTCCTTATTGAATTTTCTATGCATTATGATTTTTCTAGCATATATTTGTTACTTTGCATACTGAGAATATTTTGTAGGATTGTATGATAAACATTCCACCTGAATAAGCAAGAGATTTCATCTCAAGTGTTTTTGGTACAAGAGAAGGACAAATTTTTTTATAAGAAATCGTGTTTGGTGGTTTGTAATGTTTGCAAAATTTTATACATGTAGAGAATACACATGAAATTTTAAATTGACTAGTTAGTTTTGGGAAATAAAATTTAGTGGCATACACTTGAAAAAATGGTAAAGAGGCTAAGAGGTGTGAATTAGTGAGTAAAGAAATAAGTGTATCAAATTTTATGATTATATTTCGAGAGAAGATAGTGTGTGAGTATACAAGTCTTACACATAGATTTTGATGGTTAGATGAGAAAATCATGTTATACAAGGACACATTTCCTCTTGGTACAAATGTTTTAGTTGTTGATTTCAGTAGAGAACTATATGTTACAAGTACAACCACAAAATGAAGTCCAATCGCAATACTACAACCCTATTCATATTTACATATTTATGTATATAGAATCTAATCATGCTCCGAGAACACAAAAGAAGCCAAAAATATCATTAGGAGTATCATTTCTATATTAGTGATTCTTTTAAACAATCTACAGAGTTCGTGCAAGGTTTAGTTGAGATCTTTTATGGTAATTTGAGTGACAAAACATCATATTTGGTGAACACATCATATAATCAAATAATTATACATCACAATTTGAGAATTCGTGAATGTTATGTTGGTTGAGTAGGATGCATAAGATGAGTGGTGTTCAACATATTTAGAATTTCACTAAGGCCGGGCATGGAAAAGGGGAACATGATGGTGTAAGAGCATGTGTTAAAAGAGCCATAGAAAGAGAAGAGTTGAAGTAAAAAAATGGTGCAAAGTTGACTAATTTAACACCCATCGTGGAATTATGTAACTCAAAAATGGGTCCAAATATTGAGGGTCAATCTAAAATTCATATTTTTTTGGCTAGTAGAAGAAGATTACGTTGCAAAATATGAAGAATTTTTTACACTAACGAGATCTAGCGAGTTGTACTCTATTATAGGTTCAAATGAAAATTTTTTATGGACTATTCATATGAGGCAGATGACATGATTTTGTTCTTCATGTACATATTTTTGGGATGAGTGTCAGTCAAAAGAGTGGGTTGATGAATGGTGTTATATACCTTTAAATACACTTGAGACGCATCGACCTCCATAATCTTTACAACTCATGGAAATTGAATCATCAATTGACTTTGACCATATATCGATTTAGTGTAACCAGTATTATAGATTCATTGTTTAGTTAAAATTAATATTTTATCTCATTATGTAGTATTTATGAATCATTTATTGAAATTAACTTTCTTGTACAATGTGATGTAAGTCATGTTTATGCAGTTGTTTCTAAAGAAAATAATAAAGAAGGAATAAATTATTATTTGTCTCATTATGTTGAGGCAAAAAATAAATTGATAGCACCGATCATATATGAAGAATTCCTAGAGTATCCTATGAGGTCTTTGGTTACTACTATAACATGGCTTAGAATATACCCAATGAAGAAATGCAATTTCGGTTTTCTCGAGTACTTTGACACTCATAGAAAGCTTATTCATTATTCATACCTTATTATTGCATCTAATGTTTAATTGGGGGTAGATCGTACAATAAGAACTTGTGGAAATTTCTCAAGTTTGACCATGAAGCAAAAATCGACACCGTAAGACTAGATCTGACCCAAATGGTTCATTGAATTTAATTAGTATAATGCCACGTAAGTGTTATAGTTTGTAAGTATATTGTTGAATTCTTAATTTTTGTGTGCTTCAGAATTTTTTTCCTTTATTTTATTTATTATATCTACTAATGTTATTAATATAGGTTACTGGTGCCAAAAAAATCTTCCAAGTTCACATGGTCAAAGTGTCATCAGTAACTAATTTATATTCTTAAAGTGAAGAGAAGCTTTAACATCTTCTATAAAATGATCCTTTGATTCCTTTATTTTAGGACCTTTGGTTTTAATCCATTTCATTCATTAAACGCCAACTCCTTGTCCTCATTATCCTCCTCAAACTTGAACTTGTGATGTTAATAGAGGTATATACATGATATATCCATATATACAAGATAGAGTAAGAGAAAAAGAGAGACAAGGGAGGGAAGAGAGAGCGAGAGGGAGAGAAGGATATATATATATATATATAGAGAGAGAGAGAGAGAGAGAGAGAGAGAGAGAGAGGGAGGGAGGGAGGGAGGGAGGGAGAGAGAGAGAGCGATAAGGATGGAAAGATGAAGGGAGAGAGTGGGAGAAAGAGGTGAGAGAGGATGGAAGAGAGATTGAGAGTGAGAGCGAGAAGGAGAGGGAGGGATATAGGGAGAGGTGGAGAGAAAGGGGAGATTAGAGAGTGAGAAAGAGGGGGAGAGAAAGACAAAGTAATAGGGATAGGGGGATATATAATAAGGAAGATAGAGTGAGAGCAAGAAAAAGGGAGCAAGAGAGAGCATGCAAGGGAGAGAAGGGATGAAAGATAGAGAGAGGGAATGAAAGAGACAAATAGAGAGAGAGAGAGAGATGGAGGAAGGGACAAAGGGATGGAGGGGGAGAGGGAGAGAGGGGATGAAAGAGAGAGAATGGGGATGAAATAGAGAAATAGAAAGAGAGAGACAAATGGAGGGACAAAGGGGAGAGGGAAAGGGGAGAGAGGGAAGAGAGAGGGAGTGTAAAAGTGATAAGGAGGGAGAGGGAGAGGGGGAGGGAGGAAGAGGGAGAGTGAGAGGGAGAGGAAGAGAAAGGATATAAGAGAGAGGGAGCAAGGAGGGAAGAGAAAGTGTTAAAAGGAGAGATATGGAGAGGGAGAGAGATATTATTTGTAACTAGAACCTCACGACACCAAATGAATGATTCTCACATGTCCAAGTGGGATATCAAACACTATCTCGAGGTGTCATTTAATTTCCCAACCATCATGATCCTTCTTGATTACATTGGTTTGATGATATAAGTGCCATGAGAGTGAAAAGTAGCCAAACTTGAACAAAATATTTCACACAACTCGTGGCACTGGAATGTCATTGATCTAAACCAACAACTAGGAATATGGTCCATATAAGAAAATGTTTCTTTGTTTCTCCCATATCCTCTTTGTTTTCTTACAGTCATAATGAATGAAATGTTTCTTTGTTTCTCCCACATCCTCTTTGTTTTCTTACAACATAATGAATGAAATGTCATAAAAACCTTCAATTTACATCAATGTTAGGGTGTTTAGGGTGATATTTTGCAATCGACACCTTATGGCATCGAACCTATAAGGCCCACATGTCTAAGTGGGTTGTTAGATTCTATTTGGCGTGTAATTTTCCTACCCAATCATATTGATTCTTCTCGACTACATTGGTTCGAGATGTCTCTTAAGTGCCCTAGGAGTCAAAAGTATCTAAAATTTGACAAACTATTTCTCACAACCCATGGTGCTAAGGAATGTCACGTCTAAACCTAAAATTGGGAATCTAGTCCATCTATGAAAACCTCTCTCAACTTTACCCATCTCTTTTCATTTTTCTCGTAGTCACAATGAATGAAACATCGCAAAAACCCTTTAACTTACATCAGTGTTAGGGTGTTGAGGGTAATATTTTACAATTGACACCTCATGAAATTGAATTGATGGTTCTCACACGTATGAGTGGGATATTAAATGCTATATAAGGTGTCATTTTTCTACCCAACTATCTTTGTCTTTCCCAACTACATCGGTCTGATGATGTCTCTTAAGCACCATGAGAGTGAAAAGTAGGAAAATTTTGAAAAATGATTTCTCACAACTCATGGCAATTAGAAATGTCTTGTCTAAACCTAAAATAGGGAATTTGTCCATCTATGAAAATCTCTCTCAGTTTCTCTCGTTTCTTATTTGTTTTCACCCAATCACAAAGTGGATGAAATGTAATTTACATTAGTGTTGGGTTGTTGAGGGTGATATTTTTCATTCAACACCTCTTGGAACCAAACTAGTGGTGTCCACATGTTTAGGTAGGATGTTATATTTATTCAAGGTATCATTTCATTTCCCAAACATCTTGGTCTTTCTCAACTACATTGGTTCAACGATGTCTCTTAGCACCTTAAAAGTGAAAAGTAACCAAAATTTGATGGATGATTTCTTATAACCCATGACACATGGGAATTTATTGTCTAAACCTATAGTTATGCATCTATCCCATATCTGAATACCTCTTTAGATTTCTCCCATCTCCTATTGGGGTTTTTCAATCAGAGTGAATGAAATGCCATACAACCTTCAATTTATGTTAGTGTTAGGATATTGATGGAGAATCAACACCTCATGGTACTTGAACTAATGGTTTCCACACATTCACATGGGATGTTAGACATTATCCGAGGTATTGTTTTGTTTTCTAATTGTCCAATTCCTTCTCGGCTACATCAATCCTACGATGTCTCTTAAGTGACATGAGAATGAAAAGTAAATAAAATTTGATGGATGATTTCTTACAACTCATGAACATGGGAATTTATTACCCGAATCTATTACTAGGCATTTGGTTCATTTACAAAATCCTCTCTTAGCTTCTCCCATCTCCCTCTCGTGTTTCTCATGGTCGTAGCGAATGAAATGTGACAAAAACTTCAATTTGTGTCAATGCTAGGGTGTCGAGGAGATATTTTACAATTGGCATCAAAATTACAACACCCATACATCTAAGTGGAATATTAGATGTTATATGAGGTGTTTCTCTTCCCAACCATCCATATCCTTCCCAACTACATCGATCTAATGATGTCTCTTAAGTTCCATGAGAATGAAAAGTAACAAAACCTCGACAAACAATTTATCACAACTTGTAGAAGCACTGTGAATGACTCATCTAAAATATAATTTTACATTTGGTCCATCTACAAAAACCTCTCTTGGTTTCTCCCATATCCCGTCAGTTTCTCGCAATCATAGGGAATGAAACGTTATAAAAGCATTCAATTTTTGTCGGTGTTAGGGTGTTGAGGGTGATATTTTGCAATTGAAAACTTATGGCACCCACACATATGGTGGGTTGATAAATGCTATCATAGGTGTCATTTTATAGCCCAACCATCATGGTCCTTTTGAAATTCATCATTATGACGATGTATCTTAAGTTCTCTAACATCCTAATCTACACTAAGCAAGTCCAAAAATAATTTCACATAATATAAAAGGTGAAATGAGACCAGGTTATTGTAGTTGGTTTGTAATATACATGTTAAAAATATTGTTTTCATACAATATATGTGGTGAATTGACAATGTGTTTTTATTGTTGGTTTCCAATTAAAATTTATCTTCAAAGTACCAATTAAACATATGGTTTTTATGTGGATGTGTTTTCAATATGTTTTATCAGCAACCAACCATGTTTGTTTAGTGGATGAGGATTATAAATACTTCAATGGAATTATGCCTACAATTGATCAATATGTGTTGGCTATCTTGAGTAAACCTTAAACTTTATCATCAAAATGCCACTTAAACATGTGGTTGTTGTGTGGATGTGTTTTCTTGGTGCATAAGATAAGGGATTACAATCAATCCAACATTTGGATACGATGCAATCGTGCACGTTTAATGGATGAGGGTTGTAAACACTCTAATGGAATTAAGCTAACAAAATATCATTTTGTCTGTGTGGTAGACATTTTTGGCCATGTTAGCTATCTTGAGGAACCTAAAATTTATCATCAAAATGCCAATTAAACTTTTAGTTGTTTCATGAATGTGTTTTCTTGGTGTGAGAGAGAATGTCTTATAATCAATACAACACTTAGAGATGGTGGAGAGATAATCTATTGGTGGTTATTTACACCAACCTTTCTCAACATACTCCTAGCTTGTACCATAATGGGAGCTATAGAAAAACGTATGGGCACTAACATCATAATACTCTTGTTGTTAGTTTCCAAGATACATGTTCAATCATTTGGTTGAACACTTGATCCTTAGTAATTTGTTCAAACACTTAGTAATCATCCACTAAACATTTACACTTGTCATACATGTGTATAAGAGTATCTTGTAATAGTTTGTGTGTGGAAACTTAAATTCACTCTGATTTATGTGCTTTCTTGGAAATGTAGGTATGTAGTACGTGAAAGTATGTGCTATAATTTATAGGGGGTTGTGTTTAGTAAGGATAATGTATAACACCTCTTTTAACAAACCACCTCTACATAGTGTTGTGAGAATGATATTGAGATTCCAAGAAGTGGATGACATTGGCATTGACATTATATGGTTATAATTTATGGCATTAAATGATTATAATAATGGCTAAATTTATATATATATATATATATATATATATATATACCCATGCTCAAAAAATAACAAAAAATTAAAATTAGTAATACATGTTAGCATAACATACATATGGAATCATATTAGTCCACTTCTACATATAAAGAATGTAATCCAATGCACAATTTTTCTTTGTCTCATATATATTATATTGTTTTATGAAATTCGTGATGGCAGAAAAAAATTTGAACAAAATGAATGTCTAAACAAAGCCATATAGGCGTATAATGATATACATCAACAAAATACAAATCTATGCCTACATGCCATGAAGGCATACAAAAAAATGCATATACATCAAAACTATGGGGTATCATTGAACAATTTGGTTCTTTTAGCCCGTTGGGAAGATTAAGAACCATTATCATAGGTGGGATGTCCATTCCATTGATCATACCTCATATTCTCAAGGGATGATCAGTATCTCCACCTATTAATACAAAAACTACATACATGTTAGTATAAAAACATGGCATATAAAATGACATTAGTTACAAATAAATATTTACAACAATCTCATAATCCCTCTAAATCATTGTTTTAATCTCATCATTTACCTCACTAACATAAACCTCAAGGGAGGGTGCACGAATTGGATTTATCATCTCCTCTTGTGGCAACCATGAAGGAACATATTAGGGTACACATGAATGTCATTTATCTACACTAAATGATGTTATTTAACATAATAGATTCATTATGAATAACATTATCATCTCATACTTGTGTAATAAGAAAAACAAATGTTATTCCCCTAAAAACTCCAATATCTAATGATCATTAAATGTAGGTAGGTGACTCTAATGATATCATCAACTGAAATCTTTTGGCCAACTACAATCATCCAGCTTCCTAGGCACTATCAATAAAATTTGATTCGAAAGAGATGGTGTCAAGTATAATGGGAAACATATAACTTAATTAGAAAGAGATCTCTCGAGTTGGTAGAGAGTTAATATGATGCTGAAAAACATCAAGACCCCATCTAGATGGATGTAGAGATCGAGATAGGGGTAATCGATGATATATGACTCAAACTCATACATAGATAGGCGCTAGCTCCCTCCTATGTATGTAGAGTTGGGTCACCATAAAGAGAAGAGGGGGTGTCCCATATCTCTATAGGGGATCTATATACTCCACTCCCCTCCAATATAGATCGGGAAGGGCTTATATAGTCATGGTTCTTTAAGCCCATAAAGAGAGAGGGGATTGGACTATCGAAAGCCCCATTTATCTATATAGGGCGACCTATCTAGATATGGTGTACTTGATCCCATATCTACAGAGGGGGTCGAAGTCTTCCCTCTCTTGCCCTGGGCTCCTATCTAGATATGGAGTGCCCTATCTATTTAGATAGGTTCCCATCCACCACATCTATAGATATGGGGGCCATAGTTAGATGGATAAGATAGATCGGGGAGGGTGGCGCCCAGATATGATCTCCCATAAAAGATAGAGAGCCAAGATATAATAAATAAGGGGGAGGGGGCATCTCTATAGATATTTAGGGCCATCTATATATAGAGAAGGTTGGGCCATCTCTCTATATAGAGCCCCATCTATATATGGGGAGGAGGGATCGACGCCCGAAAATCAACACATCACTTTCAAGCACACTCGACCTCCCGAGGTCATGTCGAGACAACCAATGTGAAATGGATAGATGGATATGTGGAAGATATATAAGGTGAATGGGTAAAATGTGAATAAGGGAAGATCAAGGTAATCTGATGTCATGTATGGGCACTAATGGAATCTGCTCGTCTAAGGCAAAAAAATCTTGTCTTACCTGCATAGGTGAGATGGAACAATATAAGATGATGGTAGTACGTAAATGGCGGTCAATATCTGGCTCACGAAAAATGATTGCAACGGGTTGTGGAAGGCGTGGGAACTGTCCTACATTTTCCTCATAGAAATTTCTAGATAAGGTCATGGAAGTGAGAGAGCAAATGTGTGGATAGGACAAGTGAGTGGATTATGGGGACTAGTTTCATCCAGGATGGTTCCACTAGAAATTGTAAACATTGTCGATTCTACATTCAAGGTCAAATGTGAGATGATGGCGGATGGAAGTGGTGTGGATCAGAAAACCAAGATTCTAAGGCATGTGTCAATGTCTGTGTGCAAGTAAGATGTATTTGGTTACGGGACTTGGGGATCATATACTTCATCTCTTGGTTGTTGAGGACCTTGAATGGTCATGTGGGATGTGTGAACTATTAAATCAAAGAAACCAATAATCTCACAAAGAAACCGCAAGGAGGCAAGGTCGATCCTAAGACAACTAGGGATACGTGGGGAGATGTATTAATTCCCGCTAATTAAATTATGTTCCTAATTAACAAATAGAAACAAACAAATTTAAACCAAAATGATTCAATTACTTTCCTCGAATTAATTAAACCTTTGTGTTGCTTTTAGCTAATTAACAAAGGAAATGACTAATTTAATACGTAAAATAAATATATTCTAATGTTTTTGTTCTTTGCAATTGAATAATATAAAATGCAACAAATAAAACAAACTAATTGAAATAATCTAATATTTTTGGATTTTTTATGTTTTCTGGAGACAAATAAAGAAATCTACAGAAGAAATATGAAGAAGTTGAAATTACCTCTACAATAGTATTAACAGAACTAAACAAACAAATAACCTAGTGTGGCTATTTGCCTATGCGGAGTGGATTTAAACATTTCTACTAAAACAAAAGCTTTTCCAATTTTTGTTTGTAGATCTAAAACTTCCTCTGTCCTACCTCAGAGACACGGGAAAAAATAAAAGCTTCTCAGAAGCTCTTCTTCCCCTATAAAGTCCCCGACAAAAATCAACGATCTAATGAAAGCTTACAAATTGAAATGAAATAACAATTGATTTTAAAATAATGCAAGAGATTTCTTCCAGAAAAACTTCCCTTGCAAATCCATAGGGATAGGCAGGGAAGTAGCTTTCACCAGAAGCTTTATGCAAACAAATGGAAACTACAATAATGAATTTACTATTGATTTGAATACTCTAATCAAATTGTGAATTGAAATCTAAAGAAATTAAAGAAAACTTCAAGAAACTAGGCACACCCCCAACATGGAATTTGTATAATCGTGAAAATCTAGTGATGGTTTTGCTTTGTTGTCCCCTCATATTCTTTTCCTATTTAGTGCTCAAATGAATCCAGGGAATTGTGTTGGGTAGTGCAAAAGAAGCAATGAAGAAGTGCTAGAGCAAGAATGGCTTGTAGGAAATTTGTTTTCAACACATATAAGAGAATAACAATGTAAGATAACTGGGCTTGATTGTCTATTTCTTGGAAAGATTATGACAGACTAACAATGCAATTCACAAAAAAATTCTCCAACCAATGCTTCAGGTAGAAGCTTGGCTCTTATAGAAAAATGGTAGGGAAATGGTCTAAGCCATTTTTCAGCCAAGAAATGCCACCTCTCTCAAACAAGAGACATTTAACTCTAATTAATCAGCAAGTAAAGAAGGGGAAGGTGATACGTATCAAATGAGCCCAAGAAAAACTAATTTAACTAAGAAACATGGGCTAAAATCATATTTGAAGAAGTTGACATGTGTTTAGAACATGCCAAAAGGGTTCATATCCCGTAAAATTGACAAGGGCAATTTTACCGATAACCATACCGAAAATTTTGTTTCGATCCCTCGTTAGGGATCCCCCGCGTTCGAAACGTCGTAAAATCCCTTCCCGGGAAATCTAGTTTTCGAACTTAGTCTTTTTGAGCCTTTTTTGGCTGGGCGCATGGATTTTCCTTGTAACACCAAGTTTTGGTGCGCCCCCTTAAAAGCCTTTGGCGCATGGTTTTCCATGTTAACACGTCTTTCGGTGCGCCAAAGGATGTTGAATCACTTTTTGGTGCGCCAAAGGGCGCACATAATCTATCTGCAACACCAAGTTTTGGTGCGCCAAAGGGCGCACGTAATTTCGTGTCGACAATGCATACGGTGCGCCAAAGGCGCACTCATTCTTCTGTTGTCAAAAACTTCCATGCGCCAAAGGGCGCACACTTTCACCTGTCGACAGCAGTTTTCATGCGCCATTTCAAAAGTGGTTGGCGCATTAATGACAAGTTTTTCTATAAATATCCGTGCGCGCCCATGTCATTTTCATTCTTTTGTCAAGCACGTGATTGCTCTGGACTTGTCAGCTCTGCTCTGTCATTATCTCGCCCTGTGGACCCGCTCTTCAGATTTTGACATATATTTAAGGTAAGAGGTTCATCCTCTTTTTCATTGCATGCTTTCATGTTTTGGTCTGTGTTCTGTTGGTGTGTTTTGGTCTGTGTTTGGTCTGCTGGTCTGTGTTTAAAAGAGATATGTTTAAGTCTTTCCCCCTGTGCTTTTCCATCGCGTTTTCTTTTTTTCTCTCCTTCTCTCCCTCCCTCTTTCCAGATCTGCTGGAAGGGAGTTGTTTTGAAAGTAGCTTGGTCTGTTAGAAACTTTTCATAGAAACCTTACTTGTCCAGGCGTCTTTTGAGGTAGGAGAAAGAAAAGAATGAAATGATTTGAGTAGTTAGCTTATCTCAAATGGCGCACTGGCGCGCCTTGTAACAATAAAGACAGTCGCGCCCCTCGACGCACCTACCCGCCATGCAACATGCTCAAGACCCGCGCCTCGGCGCACCCTGCCATCCTGCTGCAGTTTCAAGACCTGCGCCCTCGAAGCGCGCCCCTTTTACATGCTGCAAGTTTAAATCTCGCGCCTCCTCGAAACCTTTGGCGCGCCCTTTATCCATGCTGCATAATGTTTCCATGCGCCAAAGGGCGCACCCAGCTTTCATGCAACACAAGCCTTCTGCGCGCAAGTATAAAGCTATCAAGGCGCGGGCGCATCCTCCATTGCAGTAACATTATGTTGTGTAAACCCTCCATGCGCCGCGCCATATTCCTTTGGCGCATCATTTGTCCATGTTACACAATCTTCCCATGCGCCAAAGGGCGCACCGAACCCCAATGTAACACGCATTTCCTGTGCGCCCTGCTATAAAATGCAACCTGTTTCATCCATGCGCCATGCGCCTTTGGCGCCAGTATAACCTCTGCAACATTCCTTTTCTGTGCGCCTTATCTATTTGGCCTGCCAGTTGCATTTTTCCTGCGCCCTGAGCCTTTAAATCTCTAACTCCTTCTGCTAGCTTTCCAATGGAAGATCAAATGACTAATTCAACCTTTTTGGATTGGGTCTCACTTCTTCTTCGTGCAGATCAGCAACTGAGTTCGAGAGAACACATGTCTACGTCAAGCAAGAAACCCACCAAACCAAGAGGAAAAGCTAAGCTGACAGAAGAAGAGATGAAATACAAATATCAGAGGGTCAGGATGCCCGAATCACAGGCTGAGTGCAGTATGGACGTCAGAGACTCTGAATTGGGTCACATTGACATGGATGAATTCTGGGTTAGAACTCAGAAGGTCACAAGGAGTCCATGGATGGACAAGTTAATAGGCAGTGCCCTGCACTTCGCCGGAGGAATCCCCGTCAGCGCTGTCAACAATGAATTCATGATGGTGATTGCCCAATGTTACAACAAAGACACAAGATGTGTCGAGAATAGCAAGGGCGAGGTAGTCATAAACCTCACTGCCCGTCATTTTGAAATAATGCTCGGCATCCCTCATCACCGGAACTACGTGGCTGTTAGCCAACGAGAATGCATCAAGGCCTGGGAAGACAACGAAAACCAAAGGTATGCAACATGAATGAGGTCTACCTAAAGAACAAGAAGGCGGTGACATGGTGGCCTCGTGACTATCCACCGAAGTGATTTCTCGTAGGAACTCGATTCTATCACCTTCCTGAGCAGAGTCTTCGGGCTTTCAGATGCCCACTATTTCCATAAGTGGATGCTGCGGTGCCTAGAGACAATGAATAAGAATTTGCCCGATCAGCGCTTTTGTCTGGGTGAAATAATCAAGCAGACCATCTCTCGAGCAAGCATACAATGTTCGCCACAACAGAGTGTTCCATATGAACTCCTATGTAGTCTATGCCGCAGTCACAAGAAGGGATTATCCAGTGGCTGAACCGAAGTGGAGTATGGCCTCAGGCCAAGATATTTGATTACTATCCAGAGCTGAGGCTGGAGAATAGCATCCAACATTTCGCAAAAGTTAACGATGCATTCTTCTATCATGTCATCTGCCTACTGAGGCCAAACATGACTCATAGCCGGACAACCAAGAACATAGTAGCAGTCACAGAGAAATGGGGGGCCCTGTTCACCCAATTTCCCACGTTCACCTATCTAAGGGCTGCCAACTTTTTGGGAGAGCCAACCAGGCTACCGAGGTATGCTGGACCAAGGCTGATTCTATTAGAACTATCAAGACAGCTGGTCACGTACCATGAAAAGTGCCTCAAAAGAAAGAAGGGCGGAACTCCTTTCCCCCTCACAGTGGGCCGGTACACATGCTCCTCCTACCATAAGGCGAAGGAAATGTTCGCAGAGCTGGAGCTACTCAATTTGAAGCATGACTTCCCAGCCAGGCCTACCTTCGACCCAAGAAGCTGCCTGCCAAAAGCGAAGCTCGATCCGATCCATGTCCCTCAAATTGAGGATATTTACATTGACGTTCTCCATGAGGTGGAACTCAGAAGAAAGGATCATTCGCGCTTAGCATTGGAGGAAATCATCCAATACGGAGTGGCCATTGTCCCCGAAGGCTTCCAGACTACGGAAGATGAAGTAGATAAGGTGTATAATGACACAGATGGGGACAATTGGCCCTTCCCGACCATTGACAGGAATATGTCTCCTCAAACAATTGAGGAGAGGGTCAAGGAGACTATGCGGAGAACAGAGCATTGGTGCCGCATGAACGGACTAATCTACCTCGGGGTAGATTTCACAACTTCCCCTTTGGGTAACGCACCTCCAAGGTCAAAGAAGCAGCTGAAAGGCAAAGGTGCAGAAGGTGAGCCTAGCACCATTCAGGAGGAAGCCCCTGAAAGTCCTCTTCCTTCAGAGCCTGAACAAGTAATAACTCTGGATTCGCCAGAAAAAGAATTGACAGAGGATAGTCCTATACGCCCATCCACCCAGGATGTTGGCGTCGCTACAACTTTAGAGGTCCCTTCTATCCCTTCTTCTTCTCTTCCTTCCCCTCCTCGAGTGACTCAAACGACCACCCCTTTGGTCGTGTCCTCTGCCCCTTCTTCTACCCTTTCCCCTGCTTCTTCATCTATCTTCTCCTCCCTCGCTGATTTGTCTTCCTCTATTTCTTCCCTCATCTCCGAGCTCCCTTCCCTTCCTATGTCTTCTGCAGTTGCGGTTCCCCTTCCTCCCGTGGACATTTCTTCGGCTATTCTTTCCATGCCGCCGCCGCGTGTCTCCACGTTTTTCCCCTCTTCTACCGTTGCTGCCTCCCCCTCTGTCTCTGGTCCTTCTTCTATAGGACCAGCTTGGATCTCTCAACAGCTGAGCCAACAAAAGAGGAAAGTTCCCATCGCTCCGATGGACTTTTCGGTCATTCCGGCTAAAGGAGCAAAGAAGCACAAGCCGGTTACACGCTTCTCAAAGAGCGCTGCGGGTGAGAGAGTCATGGAAATAGCGTACCCCAACCCTCTCAAAGAGAAAGAAGATCTGTCTCCGACAGATTTCACCGTGACTCAAGTCACAATGGGGACATCCTCAGAAAGTCTCCAGGGGGAAGCTCTTTCCGCAGTTGATGCACTCTGCAAAAAGCTTCAGGAAATGAAAGAGGAGAAAAGGCTGCTGAAGGAGCAGAATAAGTACCTGCTTCAAGCCTTACAGAAGATGGGAAGTGCACCCCACAATCGCCACCGAAACTCCCGAGCTGCTCACCAGAGAAGATCAATGAGTATTCAAAGATCGGCGAGCAGGTGGTATGGTGCAAGTTCGCTTGAGGAATCAGATCCTCAAGGATAGTGAAAAAGTAATCGCCGAGTATATCAGTTTATACTTAAACATCGAGAAGGCGAATAAGGAACTCCAAGCATTAGCAGGTCCGATATCAGAAGAGTTAGAACATGCTAGACTCCAGCACGAGACCTTCCAACAAATGTTCGACTGTTTAGTCGAAGATCTGGTCAAGTTCGGAGTCTTCGGTCATCCAAGGGCCCTCAACAAAACTATGTCCACTCTGGACTATCAGATAGATCAGCTGGAATTTGTTTTAGAAAAGATAGACAAGGTAAAGGAAGAGGCCCTGGATGCGATGCATCAAATGGAGAAAATTGTCCTCGCCATGACTCCAGGGTTGCTCACTCCTTCCCTTACCTTAAGATCAGCTGATGACACTATCCGGATTTTCAAGGAGATAGCCTCTCAAGGGACAGGGCCAGAGGTCACGTTCGACACTGAATCTATCAACAACCTACTGGCCTGTAGGGACTTCATCGGGTTCCTTATCGAGGCGGAGAAAGATTATTCCAAACTCCTGGAAAAGCTCATAGACGAGCGGGAGACTTGCGAAGCAATCAGTGAACGGCACAAGGATCCATCACAGGATCAATTTGGGCCAATGATCAGCAAGTTTTTGGAATACCGCGCTCAGTTCCACATATCATCACCTGAGCAGCATCAGAAACAGGCAACCCCTTTTCGGCCGCAGGATGATGATGATGAGTAGCTTCTTCTTCTTCTTCTTCTTCTCTCTATTCTCCGACTTTCTTTTCGAAATGTCTAAAAATGTGTTGGCACAAATAATGACATCATCCATGTTGCATCATGGGATGATGTCATCCACCAAGTTGTCAAAGTCAACATGACTTTTAGATATTTTGTAAATATCTTTGTAAATAAGTGGTTGGCTCCTTTTTGCCTTCTCTCTCCCTCATCTTCTATAAATATGAGAATACTTGTTGTATTCGGGTGAACATTTTTCAGATAGAAATAGAAGTGAGGAGAGAAAGACTTTGAGCTTTCTTGTAACAGAAAAGAACAGTAATACAATTATTCAGACTTTGTGCTCAATAGCTGTGTTATACATTAGATCTTTCTTACGTTAGATCTGTATGTGTTTAATCTGTTGGATTCATATCTACTTTTCCGTCATTTGTTTATCAAGATTGCTTTGTTTATTTATGTAAGTAGGTTTGGATCTGCATACTACCAAACTAAAAACATAAATCTTCTGACCTTTCTGCTTTGGAATTCATTTCTTTTCTCCCTTCGGATCTGTTCTTTCTCTTCTCCCTCTTTCATTCCTTTCTTTTCGCAGCCTGGAATACTCTACTGGGATGAGATCCCAACCCCGAAGGCGTAATCAGAGACTTGCATAGGTTCCCCGCTTTAGTAGAAATAGCAATAAACCGGTTTCGCTTTGCTTTGTCTCAAAGAGGGGCTAAGCCCCGCAACACCGTTGGCCTGGCTCGTCTATCCATAGATCCGTCCGCGCGCGATGACAGATTTTCGGACCAACAGGGTCTCAGAAAAATCGCACATGACCATCGGTCTCAAGCGCAGGGGCGGTTGCACAACCACCGAGGTGGTTACGCAACCGTCATTGAGGGTAGACCGGTAGTTGCGTAACCACCGTGGTGGTTCCATGACTTAAGGTCAAAATCTAAGGAAAAATCCTACATGATAAAGGAAAGTAAGAAACACATGGAATCGAACAAGGAAAGCACTCTAGGCTACAAATATATACTGCAAATGGGAAATTGGACTCGAACACCATTGGAAAATATATTAATCATCATTGAGCTTTAAAACCTTTTCGACATCAGTAGCTTGTGTAAAATTGGGTATGTACATATTGCCCCCTTGGAGAGCGTTTTAGCCATGAAGAGATGTAAAATGAAGAATCTGAGTATAGCGTTCCCAATGGGAGAGTTAGAGATTGCACCTAACCCGTATGTGTGTTGAAGTGATACTTGTCCAAGCTTCTCGCCACCTATAAGAGAAAATGAGAATCAACTGTAGATATAATGTAGAATTGATAAAATATACTAAAACAAAATGACAAGAGGATTTACCATGTCAGTGGGGATAGAACTATACCTATTCCAGTTGCTCCAACCCTGCAAAACACACATAATCAAAAAATAGAGTTAAAACACACTATATATAACCAAAATCACTATTGTTAGAAATCCTTTTCACCTACCCACTTAGTGATTTTTTTGGAGCTATGGATCACCTGTGATGGTTTCACGCATGAGTAAAATCAAATCGAAGAGTATTCAGATGTGATGATGTCCCCTCCAGCGAGAAGAGAAGTGGCTCAGAGACAAGTAAGTTATTTACACTTGTTTATTTTAAACCCATAATGTGAAAAATCTAAAAAATTCATCCTAGGGGGGGTTATTTTCAATAATTATATAGTCAAATTGTTCACAAGGGGGCACCTAGGTGTTTTTGGTCTTTTATTTTGTCAAAAATGGTTGTTTTTTTTTGTATTTTTTGGAATTTTCAGGTCGTAGGGTATAACATGTCCTTTTCGGACAAGACCGCCACTCTATGAAGGAGGTGGTTGTTCAATATCCTCTTTGCGTAGAGGGGCGGTTATGCGCAACCGCCTCTCTACACAAAGGGGCAGTTGGGTAATTGTTGAGGTAGAGGCTAAAAATGACTAAGTGTGAAGATTTTTTTATAGTTTTTGTGTTGTTTTATGATGTTTTTGATGAGCTTATTATGTATGAGATGTTTCTAACTTGCTCTTTTTGATGTTTTGGTGAATGCAGGGCTTGTATATTAGATGGAGTAGAGCAAGAGAGTGTGATTGCCTTCCTTTGATCTTAGATAGTCTTACCTAGGCTCGAGGGACACATTACACAGGCCAAGATATGGAGGGTATCCAAGACGCGATACTTGCACCAACTAGTTACTTGTCTGTTGATTTATTGAGTTATTGGGATGCATATTGGAACACCTTACAGCCTACCCGTGTTCGTGAGGAGAGTGGACTATCATTCTCAAGGATGTCTACAGGAGTCTAGGGGTTCATGTCACAGCAGAGATTGATATTATCCAAGACTTATTCTATAGTAAAATCATGCCGCTTGACCACATATATGGGAGATGCATTGGCATGTGATACTAGTGCTAAACATAACATGAGATTATTATCAGTTTCCTCCACCACTATTCCCACCTTACGCAAGGCCATCATTGGCATTTTGGATTTGCACTTGGTTGGGGATCGTTGTCACCCTCAAAATTCCCCTCTTCAAAAAATATGAAAATTTTGAGTTGGTCCCCTTTAGAAGTGTTTAATTAAAGTAAGAGGTTTGGAAGATAGAAAAAATTGCTCTTTAAAGTCTTTTTAGTGTTGTGCGGGTAAATCGGATATTTTTGTCCTCATCCCAAGTACACCTGCACCTTCCCGAGTTCGCCTTCACCACTTTTCCACGCATTCCTCTCTAATTGGCTATATTAGATATTTTGTCCCGCATATCCCAAGTGTTGCTGAGCCTTCCATTCACCGATTTTTAATGACTTACTCGCATCACTTACTCGTCGGCTAAATCAGCTTCGCATGTCCCACGTGTCCTAAGTATTCTTGGGTCTTTTGTTCACTAATTCTCTGACTTTCCCACACTGCCTTGTCCATCGGCTAAATCAGCTCTGCATCCCATATGTCCCATGGACCGTTTGTGCTCCCAAACCTGATTTTTCCGCATTCTTCTTATATCGGGTATATCGGCTCCACATGTCCCATATGTCTCATGGACCATCTAGACCATTTTTTTCAACTTTCCCACAGATCACCTTTTTGAGTCAGCTCAAGGTTTTTTGTTGCATTCATTATTTTCTCTCTCCTCCATTCAAATTGGTGGCTATATAAAGGGATATAACTATTCTTTCTCCCTCACACTTGCCTACTCATTTTTCTCCTCACTTGCATTCGTGCAAAGCAAGCCATTTCCCTCATTCGTACTCCTATATTTTTCTCTTGCAGGGTTTATTCAGATTCATGGTGATACTCCATTGAAATATATCTTCTCTCTTCCTTTGTCATGATGAAGATGTAGTACCAAGGGCACGAACACCTCTCCTCATTGGAAACCTTTGTGCCTAACATCGGTGATAATGAAGCTCGACATCTTGACCTCGATGATTTTTGGAGCAAACTTGAATGTGATAACCCTACTCCCATCGCTCAAATGATCAAAGACAGTGGGATTGCATTTGTATGAGGTTTCCTATCTCTATTCAGTGTGTTGATACCATGCTCACTTGCGGGGCTTGTTTTAATCTAGAATCAAAGGAAATTATTAATATACATGGTGAGGTAATTGCACGATTAGATTCTGAAGCTATCTATGTTGCTCTATGCATCCCAATGGTGGAAGGTGCCAATTCTCTCTCTTTTCTCAAGCACAAGCATTATTTGACCAGGATAGTGAGAAATACAAGACTAGGGTAGCCAAGTCTTGGCTAAAGAACCCTAAAAAGGAGCATCCCAACTTCAAAAACATTGTTTAGAGTCAATTTCAATGAAGAACTTTCAGACATCATCACTCTTTTAGCTAGAATCATGGGAATGCCTTCTACAAATGAATTTCATTTTTGGATGTGTCCATATATCAACATTATTTGTGAGGGGAAGCAGAGTCTAAATTGGGGTGAGATAATCTATGAAAACCTAATGGAATAGTTGGTTAACATTCAGAGAACAAATACCTTCTACATGACTTCTTACCTTATGTACACCATCGCGGCATCCAAGAAATGGCTTGGTTTCAATTTTGTTGAGGATAAGAAAGATGCCCCTATATATGAATATTGTCCTCAGTTAACCCTCAAAGCCAACAATCATAATTTCAAGAGAGTTAATGATGTATTCACCATGTACATTGTGAGGATTTTGGAAGGAGATACTTCTTGGATATTTTCTAAAGAAGAAAAGACTTTGATCTCTAAATATGGGAGTTTCTACACACAATTTAGAAAATTCTCATATATCAAGCTAGCTAGTTTTGATGGTTCCCCTTTAAAGCTTCCTATGTTTTGCAATGATAAAATGGCCCTAGTTGAAATTTGCAGGTAGTTGGATAAACTTCATCGAACTTGCAAAGATAAGAAGATTGTTGGCATTCGTTTCCCTATCACCTTGGGAAATTATACATGCAGAATAACCCTCGATGCTCAAAACATTGATAGAATTGTTTCCCCTCTTACTCTTCATCATTTCAAGTCTCAACCTATTTTGACATCAAGGGATATATTGCTAAGAATCTCATATTAGGTTTCATTCACTATGTTGATACTAAAGATTATTGGGCTGATTGTGTAGATGACTTTGAGGCCAGAGAAGGTACTTTGGTAGATTTTCCATTTAAATAGATTATAGATTTTAATCTTTACAAAGTACCTAAAAATATCCAGGATGATGAGGAAGATCTGCAATCTATTGAATATGAGAGAACCATAAAAACTCTCCTCTTGAAACCCTTGATTGGTTTGTAAAGGAGAAGGATGATTTGAAAGAAGTAATCAACCCACTTATTGTGAGAACCAAGCTTTGGTTTGATAATAAGATGTAAAATTTCAGGATGAACAGAGTTAAATCTTCTTCACATGAAACTTCTTCTCCTAGGAGATAATAACTTGCATTTGATGTTGAGATGCCCAAGAAATCTACTCCATCCTTCTCAATAAAGGTATACCAAAGAAAGGTAAAAACATCAAACATGAACAGGTTGAAGAAGAAGTTCTTTTGGAGAGCTAGCTAGAAGTCCTTGTAGGATCAGAGGATATTGTTGTTTTTGTGAGGAAGATAGTGAAGGGATGAAAGAAGGAGAAGAAATAACCCCTATCATTACTACTAATATAGAGAAAGAATGTCAAATGACTGAACCTCTAGGTTTGATGGATACTTCTTCTAAGGATCTTTCGAAAATGTAACAACTTCCCCACTGGAGACATCAGTAGTACAGACACTGAGTGCGATGAGTTCACTTGCACTTGGGCCCATTGTTTCTTTTTCCTCTTCCTCCTCCTTTTCTTGGGTTTGAGCCCTTTGTTGATAGTAGAAAAATAAAGTCTACCTCCCAAATTGTGGTTCCTAAGTTCGATGTTGTGGCAGCCTTTCTCGGTTCTACTCCTCCTCCAACAAAGAAATAAAAGATCACCTCAAGGTTAGTATCAGATTCACAAGGTCAGAAATTCATGGAGATTGCAAAACCCAAAAGAAGATAAGGTAGAGATAGATTTTTGGTGTCGATTTGGAACTCACAAGGATCCCACTTGGAGAATCAATGCCTGAAAGTGAGGTTCATAACCTCAAAGAAACTGTCACTTGGGTCATTAAATGAGTTGAGAAGGACAAACAAACCTTGGAGACAATTGGAAGAGTAGAATCTAATTCTTTCAGGTTTTATAAAATCCTTATTGGCAAAGGATAAGGTCTTGATCCTACTCCATTAACTACTCTGCCACCTCCTCTAGTTCTCAACAATGATGAAGTTCAGACCATTAAGGATATTCATAAACATGTCACCTATGGAAAGGCCATTGAATCACTGGTTAATGATATGACAGTTCTTAGGATTGAACTTTATTGAGGAAGCCTTCAAGTCATATGAGAAGGTATCCAAATTACAACTAAAATTTAGCACAACACTCAATGGTTTGGAGAAAGAGCTAAAACTCTGGTGTGAATGTATTCAAGATCTCCGTTTAATGAGCTAGAAAAATGAGAATATTTTATTGGCAAGAAAAGTATTTGATGAAGCCAAGAATAATCTATCAAAATCTTGGGTTTTTAGTATTGATTGGAAGATCAAGGTTTTGGAGGAAGCTATGGGAGAACTGAAGAATATGAGGCAGAAAGGGGAAACTTTCAAGACTTGTGTTTTTCTGCCTTCCAAGATATTCATTTTCAAATCTAGAATGAGGCCACAAGTAATCAGTTTTCCATGCAGGAAATCAAGGCTCAATTCAACACCTTCATCAAAGAAGATCTTTTCAAGGAAGAGTCCATGTCTAAATAGAAGATGAGAGATGTCTTCTCTCTTTAGTCAGCTATCACCGAGGCCAACAAGGAATTTCGGAAAACACAGAGTTCGAGAAGGATATGGAGAAATTCCTTGGAATGTGGACCCATGCCATTTCCAACACCACCATTCAAAATGCATGGAGATAGTTGAGGTGTTGAAAATATTCAGGCATCAGATTCTTAAGATGGTGGGCCCCTCTCTAGGTCTCTATCAAGGTTTACACTTCGAGTCCTAGGATGCTTCCCTCATTATTTTTGCATTGTAACCCCATGATGTAATATTTGATTAAAGACATTCTCTTAACATATTTGTTAAGTGGTCTTTAATCTTTAGATTAAAGGAAGTTGTAACTGAATGTAACCATTTTTGTAAGCTATAAAGTGGGATCTTCATGCCATTAAAAAGGGATGGATCTGATATTATTAAAATGTAATAGATTTGAAAGTGATCAATACGAAGATTTTCTCTTGTCTCTTATTTCTATCTGCTTTTCTTTCTTTCCTTGTCTAAAATTTATGAATCATCAATATTTCATGCTAAGAAACTTTGTGTTCTTATGATATGATTTCTAGAACTTTGTGTCTATGGAATTATACCTGATATTGTCACGTGAATGATTCTATTCTATATTCCTTTGATAAGTACATGTAAGGTTATATTTTGTTATCTATATTACCTGAAAGTACTGTTGTGTTCTTCCCTTTCAGTTTCCTTATTCTTCTATTTTCTATGTATTGGCAATCTTTATTGGCATAAAACATTTCAAAATATCAGAGTCCTCATCAATATGAAAGTTGTACATTTGTATATAAGCTTTTTTGCTCGCTTTCAATAAGGGAACCTCTCCCATAAAGAGGAGGGACTTGTTGTCCCCTAACATTGTTTGCTAAAGTGCTATTTTACAAACCAACAGTTTTTGGTGACTCTACTGGGATTCATTTCAACGTATCCCTTTCTAAAATAATTTCAAGATCATTTTACGGTTTGGTGACTCTATGATATACACGTGGGAAGAAATCTCTCTGGGGTAGAAGATTCCCATTTTCAGCTTCTAGGACAACAAAAATACCCTCTTCCTCCAGCAAGAAGGAATAGAAGAACTCATTCTGTGAGCTCACCTCCTACTAAAGACATGATTTCTAAGAACAACACTCCTCAAGAACAACTCAGTCCTAATCTTCATGCTCTAGTACTTGCTGGAGTTACAATTCCCCTTCAGTTCATCTTCCCAAAAATGGCAGCACCTTTGCCTTGGGGACAACAGTTGGGCCTCTTGCTCTTCCTCAACCTTGTTGCATGAGTTTCCCAAGGGGTAATAGGAAAAGTTTTCCTAAATTCCAAGGTGATGGGAAAGTGCACCTAGATGAACACATCACAGCCTTCATTGTTGCATGTGGGATTCTTGGGGTTGAACATGAAGATGTTTCTATCAGGCTCTTCGTGGAAACATTGCAGGACAATGTTGTTGATTGGTTCTATCACCTTCCTGCTTTGGTCGATTATTGATTGGAATACCATGAAAACCTAGTTTGAGAAATGTTTCAAACCTACGAGAAGATGTGCATGCCCTCTTGGCTCAAATTTCTCATATCAAAAAGGAGCCACATGAACCCATGAGGGAGTTTGTGGCCAAATTTAACAAGTTTAATTCATAAGATTCCACAGAACACCCATCCTATAGATCAAATTCAAAAGTGTTTTTCCTCAATGCTCAGTTTCCTGAAGTAAGTTATGCACTAAGGAGGCCAATCTTCTAACTCTAGATGTTGATCAATGGTTGGCCATCAGTGTTGAAGATGATCTAATCATGTCTGGTAAATTGAAAAGAGAACCCTCCAAATCTAAAGCATCTTCCTCTTTTTCTCTTGGAGCCAATTCTAATCAGTTAGTGTAGAAGTTGGCAAATGATCTCATTGCTATCAAGAAGCAATTGGCTCAACATGCTCCTTACCAAGATATTCCAAGAAAGAATTTTCAGCCTAGGAATTTTTGCCCTCTTCTCAGACTAGATTGGCTATTGAAGGCCCTCCCATCAAGGTTCAGTTAATGCAACTTGTGAGGTTCAAGAACCTGATGATGAGGAGGTTAATGAAGACTATGAAGAACTAAAGAAGAGGTTGATGAAGAGCATGAGGATCTTGGTGAATCTCAAGTTCATTTCCTCACCACTGAAGGTATCGATGATGAAAATGAATATGATGAAGTAGTGGAAGATATGAATAGTGAGTCATATGTTGTTATGACTTGAGAGCAAATGAACAGGAGAGGGAAAAATTGTGTAACCTTCTAGAAAATCTAAGGAATTTCTATAACTATTCTAGTAGTTGTGAAAAGAGGAGCCCCTATTCCCACTACCTCCACACAAAAGGTGAGTAATGCTAATCCTCCTCCTTCTACCTCTGCTTCTAAAAATTCTTGTCCTTCAATTCCTAAGCTTGATAAACCAAAATTTCCCTCATTCCCAATAATGATGCCCCATCCATGTCTAGATATTTTGATATTATTGACCACATCAAGAAGACAAAGATCCAAATCTCAGAGGCAAAATTTTACCAGACTCATCCAAATGCTTTTGCTAAAATGGTAAAATTCATCAATTCCAAATCCAAAACTTCACCCAATACTTCTAAAGGTATTTTACCCACTCCCCCTCCTCACCTCAATCAAGTCTTGTGGTTGCAGTCACTTCACCCAATGAGAAGATTAAACCATTCTATGTAACACTTCTCATAGCCGGCCATAAACTCAGTAATTGTGTTATTGACTCAGGAGCATCAGACAATGTAATGCCTGCAAAAGTAGCTCATGCTCTTGGGTCTGACTCTAACACATACATTTGGTTCTTTCTATTCTATGGAGAGTAGGGAAGTGCCTCTAGTTGGAAGAATTAAAGATGCACAAGTAGCCTTCATTTCTTTTCCAGAGAAAAGGGTCAAAGCCACTATTTTAGTAGTTGATATTCCTCCCTCATATGGTATGTTACTGAGTAGGAATTTTTGTAAAGAAGTAGGAGGTGAAATCCAAATGGATTGGTCACACACTCTCATCCCGGTCAATGGAAAAATGAAAAAGTGCTACTACAGAGAGACAAACTGAGTACATTGTTCAAAAGACTGATGATCCAAAAGCACAAATACTCTATGAAGATATAGGGCATGGTAACTATATGATCATGTCAAAAGATGAGGCAAAACTTCCTATGGGAGTGATTCATGATCCCAATGGCATTTGGACTTTGGAGTTTGATGGAAGTTGTTCCTTAGTTGGTTCTGCTAGTGTGGTGCTAATCTCTCTAGAAGGGAAGATTCATCCATTTTCATTTAAGCTTTATTTTGAAAATACAAATAATACAACTGAATATGAGGCACTCATACTTGGATTGAATGTGGCAAAATAAATGGGAGTAAAGAATCTTTGTGCTCGTGGTGATGCATAACTGATTGTAAAATAGGTCAGGGATCTTTTTCAAGTCAAGAATAGGAGGTTGAAACATTATAGAAATCTTGTCTGGGATTCCATTGAATTTCTTGATGTTTTCTCCATTGAAGCTATGCCAAGAGAAAAGAACACTAGAGCTGATTCTCTAGTTGTCTCAGGATCTTTGTTGATTCCTCACCCATATTTCTCTCAAGAGAAATTTTCCATTGAGATGATTCATAGGCCCAGTGTGCTGGATAATGCATGCAATTGGCAAGTTTTCAATGATGATCAACACTTGCTCTCTTTCTTGGAGCTTAAGGACAACTTCAATCAATTATATTTTGAAGGAAGTGAAACTCTGCCTAGGGAGTATGTGCCCTCTAATGAAGATGATATCAAGGAAGAGATGGATCAAGATGAATATATCAAATTAAAAGGTAACAAGATCCCCAAAGGGCTGGTGAGTTTAGAGGATCTGTTTGATAAACATGATAGGTACATCAAGTCTAAAGCTTCTCAAGGGACTCATCAATCCGCTGAGTATGAGAAGGTCAATATTGGAAGTAATGATGAACCCAAGATGGTGAATATTGGAAAATGCTACACTCAAGAGGAAAGGAAGAAAATTAGCAAACCTATTAAAAAGTATGCTGATGTCCTTTCTTACTCATATGATGATCTCAAAGCCTTTCAACCAAAAGAGATGCAACACTATATTCCTCTGAGACATGGGATCAAACCTTTCAAGAAGAAGCAAAGGCAATACAATCCCAAGATTGTTGATACCATCTTTCAAGAGATCCAGAAATTACTAAAAGCAAATATTATCTTCCCTATACATCATTCAACATGGATTGCCAACATTGTGCCAGTAAGAAAGAAGAATGGAGAGATTCATATTTGTGTGGATTTCAGAATTTAAATCAGGCCTCTCTAAAATACAACTACCCTCTCCCCATGATGGATCAAGTTTTATAGGCTGTCACCATCTCAAGATGTTGTCCATGCTAGATGGATTCTCTGGATACAATCAGGTGGAGGTCAATACTCCAGATCAACATAAGACTACTTTCACTACTCCTTGGGGCACCTTTTCCTATAAGAGGATGCCTTTCGGTCTTATCAATGTTGGTGCTACTTTTTAGAGGGAAATGGACTTAGCTTTTGGTAGTCTCAAGGGAAAATGCATTGTTGTATACCTTGATGATCTAATTGTCTTCTCCAAAACAAGGGCAGATCACTTTCAGCATCTTGAAATAGTCCTTCAAAAATGTAGAGAACATGGGGTATCTCTTAATCCTAAGAAATTTGTCTTTTGTGTTACTGAAGGTAAGTTCTAGGGCATATTGTTTCCAAAGAAGGAATCAAGATAGATCCAAAAAGAGTTCAGAAATTTAGTAGATTCCCCTTCCCACAAAAAAAGGGTGTTCACTCTTTCTTTGGTAAGATAAAATTCTTAAGGAGATTCATTCTAGATTTTGCAGAACTAACTATGAGCATTGCTCAAATGATGAAAGGGAAGAAAACCTTTAGTTGGAATCTGAAGGAAAATAAGATTTTGAAGGTATCAAGGAAGCTATTGCTAAAACTCCCATCTTAGCATGTCCTGATTTCAACAAAGATTTCATTATCTATTGCTATGCTACTAAGAATACTTTGGCTGCCATACTAACTCGAAAAATTATAAAGATCATGAACTTCCAATCACCTTCATGAGTTATGTTCTAAAATCTCATGAATTGAAATATACTATGATGGAGAAACATGCTTTTGTAGTGGTCAAAGTTGTTAAGCAGTTTCATTTTTATATACTCAATTCCCACTCTATTGTATTTGTGCCTGATATAACTATTAAGTCTATTCTTACACAACAGAGTTTGGAACTAAGAGGGGAAATTGGGTAAAAAATTCCAAGAATATGACCTTGATATCAAGCCAACAAAGTTAGTCTGGGTAAAGGCTTATGTGAACTTATTGCAAAAGGAGCTGACGAGGAAGCAGTTGAGACTCTTGTTGTCCTCTTTCTCAGTTCAACAGATGAGTGGTATGCTGATATTGCACATTTCTTACTTATGGAGAATGTCCATCTCACTTGAGTGCCAAGGAAAAGAGAGCTATTAAGCTAAGGTCTGCACAGTATATGTATTATGGGAAAATGTTTTATTCAAGTGAGGCATTGATGGAAGATTCCTTAAGTGTGTGGAAAAAGAACAACAGAAGAAGTTGTTTTCAGCTTTTCATGATCAAACCTATGGAGGGAATTTCTCCTCTACTATCACTGCTCACAAAATTCTTCATGTGCAAGGTACTATTGGCCTACATTGTTTGAGATGCATCAAAATGGGTAGGGAAGTGTGAAGCCTATCAGACTTTTGTTGGGAGACCTAAATTGGCTGCTTTACCACTTAAACCAATAGTAATTGATGAGACTTTTCAACAGTGGGGATTGGATTTCATTGGGACCTCAACCCACATTCCAGTGTTATGGACATACTCATGTGCTAACTGCTACAGATTACTTCACAAAGTGGGTAGAGGCTATTCCAGTCAAAAGTACTACTTCTGAGGTGGTGTGTAATTTCATCAAGGAGAACATCTTGATAAGGTTTGGGATACCAAACAAAATTGTGACTGATAATGCTTCTAATTTTTCTTCTTCCGAGATGATGGATTTTTTTATGGTTACGGAATCTCCCTTGCTCATTCTTCATACTATTACCCCTAGGGAAATGGACAAGATGAATCAATAAATAAGAATTTGGTAACCATCGTTCGAAATATTTTCAATGATTCTCAAAGGAATTGGCACAAGAAGCTCTATGATGCTCTCTAGATAGATAGGATTACACCCAAAATAGCAATTGGAATGTCTCCATTTTAGGTGGTGTATGGTGTTGAAGCTCAGCTACTAATAAAATGGAATTACCAACCTTGCACTTAATGAAGGCTATTGAAGATTCAAGTTTCATCAGTTCCTTGGACAAAAGGATCATGTATCTCTAGAAGCTAGATGAAGATAGGATGCAAGTCTTTGATAGAATCTCAGCTCATCAACTCAAGGTGAAAGCTTTGTTTGATAAGAAGGCTAGACCCAGAGATTTTCAAGTAGGAGACATTGTTCTATTGTGGGACAAAAGACATGAACCTCGTGGGAGCCATGGTAAGTTTGATTCTCTTTGGCTTGGTCCTTTCAAAATTAGACACTTTGCTGGAGAAAATTATTTCTACTTGGATTATATGGATGGATCTTCTCTTCCACTTCCTTATAGTGGGTAGTATTTGAAGTTGTTCAAGTCCTAGGTGATTAGGTAGTCCTTTTGTATATTGTGTATAATGTCTTGTTTTTGGCCTTTCTTTTGTGTTTTGGTTCTTTTCCTTTTGTGTGTTGTCTTCTGTATTGCTTTGCCTTTGACTCTATTGCCCAATGGATAAGGCACTGGTCTTTTCTTCACAGAGTTCTTCTTGGTTTCTTGACCTTTCCTTGTTTCTCTGTTCCAAGTCAAGTCATCCCCAGAAAGAGCCAATTTGTTGTCACCCTCAAAATTCCCCTCTTACTGAAAGAAAAAATATGAAAATTTTGAGTTGGTCCCCTTTAGAAGTGTTTAAGTAAAGTAAGAGGTTTGGAAGATAGAAAAATTCACTCTTTGAAGTATTTTTAGTGTTGTGTGGGTAAATCAGATATTTTTTTCCCTCATGTCCCAAGTACACCTGGACCTTTTGTTCACCATTCACCTCTTTTCCCGCATTCCTCTCTAATTTTCTATATCGAGATTTTTATCCCACATGTCCCAAGTGTTTCTGGGTCTTCCGTTCACCGATTTTCCTATTTACCCGCATCACTTACTCGTCGGCTAAATCGACTCGTAAGTCACACATGTCCCAAGTACTACCGGACCTTCTGTTCACCGATTCACCAACTTTCCCGCACTACCTTGTCCATCGGCTAAATTGGCTCTACGCATCCCATATGTCCCATGGACCATTTGTGCTCCCCAAACCTGATTTTTCCACATTCTTCTTATATCGGGTATATCGGCTCCGCATGTCCCATATGTCCCATGGACCATCTAGACCAAATTTTTCCGACTTTCCCGTAGATCACCTTTTTGAGTCGGCTTGGGGTTGTTTTTGTTGCATTCATTATTTTCTCTCTCCTCTCATTCAGATTGGTGGCTATATAAAGGGATATAACTATTCTTTCTCCCTCACACTTTCCTTGCTCATTTTTCTCCTCGCTCACGTTCATGCAAAGAAATCCATTTCCCTCATTCGTACTCCTGTATTTTTCTCTTGTAGGGTTTATTCAGATTCATGGTGATACTCCATTGAAAGATATCTTCTCTCTTCCTCTGTCATGATGAAGATGTAGTACCAAGGGCACGAACACCTCTCCTTGTTGGAAACCTCTTGTGCCTAACATCGGTGACAATGAAGCTCGACATCTTGACCTCGATGATTTTTGGAGTAGGCTTGAATGTGATAACCCTACTCCCATCACTCAAATGATCAAAGATAGTGGGATTACGTTTGCAAGTGGTTTCCCTATCTCTGTTTCAGGTGTGTTGATACTGTGCTCACTTGTGGGGCTTGTTTCAATCCGGAATCAAAGGAAATTATTAATGTACATGGTGAGGTAATTGCGTGGTTAGATTCTGAAGCTATCTGTGTTTCTCTACGCATCCCAATGGTGGAAGGTACCAATTCTCTCTCTCTTTCTCAAGCACAAGCATTATTTGACCAAGGACAATGAGAAATACAAGACTAGGGTAGCCAAGTCTTGGCTAAAGAACCCTAAAAAGGAGCATCCCGACTTCAAAAAACATTGTTCAGAGTCGATTTCAATGAATAAATTTCAGACATCATCACTCTTTTAGCTAGAATCATGGGAATTCCTTCTACAAATGAATTTCATTTTTGGATGTGTCCATATATCAACATTATTTGTGAGGGGAAGCAGAAGTCTGAATTGGGGTGAGATAATATGTGAAAACCTAACGGAACAATTGGTTAACGTTCAGAGAACAAAGACCTTCTACATGACTTCTTACCTTATGTACACCATCGCGGCATCCAGGAAATGGCTTGGTTTCAATTTTGTTGAGGATAAGAAAGATGCCCCTATATATGAATATTGTCCTCAGTTAACTCTCAAAGCCAACAATCATAATTTTAGGAGAGTTAATGACACGTTCACCATGTACATTGTGAGGCTTTTGGAAGGAGATACTACTCGGAGATTTTCTGAAGAAGAAAAGACTTTGATCTCCGAATATGGGAGTTTCTACACACAATTTAGAAAATTCTCATATATCAGGCTAGCTGGTTTTGATGGTTCCCCTTTAAAGCTTCCTATGTTTTGCAATGATAAAATGGCCCTGGTTGAAATTTACAGGTAGTTGGATAAAATTCATCGGACTTGCAAAGATAAGAAGATTGTTGGCATTTGTTTCCCTATCACCTTGGGAAATTACACATGCAGAACAACCCTCGATGCTCAAAACATTGATAGAACTATTTCCCCTCTTACTCTTCATCATTTCAAGTCTCGGACCTATTTTGACATCAAGGGATATATTGCTAAGAATCTCATATTAGGTTTCATTCACTATGTTGATACTGAAGATTATTGGGCTGATTGTGTAGATGAATTTGAGGCCAGAGAAGGTACTTTGGTAGATTTTCCCTTAAAAATTATAGATTTTAATCTTTACAAAGTACCTAAAAATCTCCAGATGATGAGGAAGATCTGTAATCTATTGAATATGAGAGAACCATCAAACACTCTCCTCTTGAAACCCTTGATTGGTTTGTAAAGGAGAAGGATGATTTGAAAGAAGTAATCAACCCGGTTATTGTGAGAACCAAGCTCTGGTTTGATAATAAGATGCAAAATTTTAGGATGAACAGAGCTAAATCTTCTTCACATGAAACTTCTTCTCCTAGGAGAGAAGAACTTGCACCTGATGTTGAGATGCTCGAGAAATCTACTCCATCCTCCTCAACAAAGGTATACCTGAAGAAAGGTAAAAACATCAAACAAGAATAGTTGAAGAAGAAGTTCTTTTGGAGCAGCCAGAAGTCCCTGTAGGATCAGAGGATATTGTTGTTTTAAGTGAGGAAGACAATGAAGGGATGAAAGAAGGAGAAGAAATAACCCTTGTCATTACTACTGATATAGAGAAATAATGTCAAATGACTGAACCTCTAGGTTTGATGGATACTTCTTCTAAGGATCTTTATGAGAATGTAACAACTTCCCCACTTTGGAGACATCAGTAGTAAAACACTTGAGTGTGATGAGTTCACTTGCACTTGGGCCCATTGTTCCTTCTACCTCTTCCTCCTCCTTTGCTTGGGTTCAACCCTTCATTGATAGTAGAAAAAGAAAGTCTACCTCCCAAATTGTGGTTCCTAAGTTCGATGTTGTGGTAGCCTTTCTCGGTTCTACTCCTCCTCCTAGAAAAGAAAGCAAAGATCACCTCAAGGTTAGTATCAAATTCACAAGGTCAGTAATTCATGGAGATTGCAAAGCCCAAAGAAGATAAGGTAGAGAGAGATCTTTTGGTGTCTGATTTGGAACTCACAAGGATCCCACTTGGAGAATCAAATGCCTGAAAGTGAGGTTCATAACCTCAAAGAAACTATCACTCGGGTCATTGAACAAGTTGAGAAGGAAAAATAGACCTTGGAGCAATTGGAAGAGCAAAATCTAATTCTTTCAGGTTTTATAAAATCCTTATTGGCAAAGGATAAGGTCTTGATCCTACTCCATTAACTACTCTTCCACCTCCTCTAGTTCTCAGCAATGATGAAGTTCAAACCATTAAGGATATTCATAAACATGTCACCTATGGAAAGGCCATTGAATCACTGGTCAATGATATGAAAATGTTGGATTGAACTTTATTGAGGAAGCCTTCAAGTCATATGAGAAGGTATCCAAATTACAGCTAAAATTCAGCACAACACTCAGTGGTTTGGAGAAAGAGCTAAAACTATGGTGTGAATGTATTCAAGATCTTCATTCAATGAGCCAATAGATGAGAAGATTTTATTGGCAAGCAAAGTATTTGATGAAGCCAAGAATAATCTATCAAAATCCTGGTTTTTAGTATTGATTGGAAGATCAAGGTTTTGGAGGAAGTCAGGGAGAAACAAGAATATGAGGCAGAAAGGGGAAAATTTCAAGACTTGTGTTTTTTCTTCCTTCCAAGATATTCATTGTCAAATCCAAATGAGGCCACAAGTAATCAATTTTCCATGCAGGAAATCAAGGCTCAGTTCAACACCTTCATCAAAGAAGATATTTTCAAGGAAGAGTCCATGTCTAAATAGAAGATGAGAGATGTCTCTCTCTTTAGTCAACTATCACCGAGGCCAACAAGGAATTTTGGAAAACACAAAGTTTGAGAAGGATATGGAGAAATTCCTTGGAATGTGGACCCATGCCACTTCCAACACCACCATTCCAAAATGCATGGAGATAGCTGAGGCATTGAAAATATTTAGGCATCGATTCTTAAGATGGTGGGCCCCTCTAAGTCTCTATCGGAGGTTTACACTTCTGGGTCCTAGGACGCTTCCCTCATTCTTTTGCATTGTAACCCCATGATGTAATATTTGATTAAAGACATTCTCTTAACATATTTGTTAAGTGGTCTTTAATCTTTAGATTAAAGGAAGTTGTAACTGAATGTAACCATTTTTGTAAGCTATAAAGTGAGCTCTTCATGCCATTAAAAAGGGTTGGATCCTGATATTCTGAAAATGTAATAGATTTGAAAGTGATCAATAAAGAAGATTTTCTCTTGTCTCTTATTTCTATCTGCTTTTCTTTCTTTCCTTGTCTAAATTTACGAATCATCAATATTTCATGCTAAGAAACTTTGTGTTCTTATGATATGATTTTGGAACTTTGTGTCTGTGGAATTATACCTGATATTGTCATGTGAATGATTCTATTCTATATTCCTTTGATAAGTACATGTAAGGTTATATTATGTTATCTATATTACCTGAAAGTAATGTTGTGTTCTTCCCTTTCAGTTTCCTTATACTTTTATTTTCTATGTATTGGCAATCTTTATTGGCATAAAACATTTCAAAGTATCAGAGTCCTCATCAATATGAAAGTGCTACATACCATGATCTCTATAAGATTGTTATACTTGGGGAAGATCCCTCGGTCATCCTTCACATTTTATGTGACGTGTTTACAAGAGTATGATCCCTTATCGAGGGGGTGTTGGGATTACAGACCACAGGGCTATCGTGAGCCTCTAGATGGACAGATTATGGCCCCATAAAAGGGGTGTTATCAACCGCCAACACTCACCACAAATGACATGATTGCATGGCCATATCGGGACATGGTCGGTCTATGGGGAGAGGATATTGTTATCGTGTCAACATACAATACTACCACATAATTAGTGGACAGGACCAACAGGGTCGAGGTCCATCTAGTTTAAAGGGTGCCCCAACAATTTGGGTTTCCTTACATTGATTCCCTCTCAACAAATCCTATTTTTTATCATAGGATTCGAGAGGCTAGAGCTATCCCCAAGGGAAGGCTCAAGCAGATCATCACCATTCCTTTGATCTCGATTAGCACCCCGCAAGTTGACTCGAATTCTAACTAGACCGGGATTGTAATACAAATTGAGGCCGCACCCATGTATAGTGGGGAGGAGGAGGAGGAGGAGGAGGAGGGTCATGAGGGGGGCATGATGACAATGACACTAAGTGGAGAGTCATTGGAGAGGCTTCCATAGTAGTGAGGGCCAAGGTTGAGGCCTAGGATGAGACTTTATTCACGGAGGAGACCCTCTCACCCGTGTAGGAGGAGGGGATGAGCTGTCCATTATGGGAAAATGGGTGGTTTAAGAGGAGATCGGAGTAGAGGAGGTGCTTGTAGTATTTCCACCTCCACCACTAGCACCAATAGACCTATCTTGGTAGCCGGGAGATCCGAGTAAGTGAACACTCTTCTCTTGAATCAACTATCTAGACTTGAAATGTTAGTGGATTATGACCGCCTTCTTATTGGGATTTCAAAAGTTTTCTAACTTGTCATTGTCTTCTTTTGTATTTTGTAGCCACTGTTGATGGATGGTGAGATTTTATTCATCGGATCCTGGATGACACATTTCTCTTTCCTATGGGGAAGACACGAAAGGATCTTATTGTATATATGGGGCAGTCAGTAGATGGATAGATGCCACACCGATGTATTTGCACCGGTTTTGAGGGCTGCGGATGTTTTGACCAAGGAGAGGACCAAGCTTACGCATTCAAGTTAGATGAGAGGAGACGGCGGTGAGGCCACTCTTGCAGGTGAGACCGCCATCTTTGGAAGATTTCCAACCCCATCTCACAGTCATTCTCATCATTCTGTTCATAGAGAGTTGTCACTCACATCATAGGAGCTGTAACATGAGTCCCCATCGTTATCTTTTTCTTGGATTCCGTATAGAGGGATAGGCTATATGTCGTATTACTTTGTTATATTTTTGGACACATATATAGATTTTTTTGGATTTTGTGCTCATTACGATTGTTTTGATCACACTTGTTAGTGTGATGGAATTGTATAAAAACTTGATTATTACAGATATATATACGTATGATTATTTTTATTCGAATTTATTGTGTAAGATTTTACTCGTTCATGACTTGCTTCATCTGTGTACTCTTAGATGTGTATAATCTCCAATGATTTTTATATGCTTTTATGAATGCATGTATGGATGATGATGATGTAAATGTGTAACAAAATGATTTCTTTATTTTTTTGTGTTTTTGATATATATGTGATGCATATGAGGACAAATTGTAAACTTAAAACTTTGGTTTTCAAGCAATATTTGGTATTTCTGCTTTATTGGAAAATTTGATGAAAATGATATGATAATGAAATGAACCCACTCCATTCTTAACTCCACGTAACCAATAAGATGCGAGGGCTCAACACCGAGAGTCAATAAGGATGCGAGTTATATGACTTTGATGAATGGAAGTAATGATATGAAGATAAGGTTTTGACAAAGACCCAATTAGGACACTACAACTCAACTCTAGGAAAGGCTAACTATCTAATTTAGAATGCAGTTTTCTTGCAAGTTTAACTAGACTTAGACTGTAGATGGCCTCCTGATTGACAAAATCTGGTTTTAAGGATTAACTCTTTGTGTATATGAATTAGTTAACAATGCAAAGGAAATCAAAGCTAACACCTAATAGCTTCAATACAATGCTAACTAGATCAATATACCATCATGCTTAGAGCTTAAGAAAAGCTAATCTATTAACATATTTGCATTAGAACATGAAATGAAGATTCAAACTAGCATGCTAAAAAAATTAACCTCTATCTCTAATTGAATGCTAATGAAATGAACCTATTTAGATCCTTAGCAATCAAAAGGGTTGATTGTATGCTTGAATCCCAAGGTTTCAAGAATGGAGTCTTGTCAATCCATGGCTACAAGACCATTTGACATATCTCCATATGACTTCAAACTTGGAAGAATGAATGCAAGAAATGAAAATAGCTAGCTCCTCCAATGAAGAATGCTCTAAGATGATAAAATGGCTATAGCTTAGGCTCTATGCTCATTTAGGTGTAAGTAGAAAGGTTAGAGGAGGGTTCCTTTTATAACCCAATGGTTTGAAGAAGCTTTGCATCCTATTATATGTGGGATAATAACAAAGCTAGGTTAGTTATGGATAAACATGGTTTAGAAGTGGTTGAGTTTACTTTAGGAGAGTTTAGTTTGTCCTCTAGTGACTCATGGGGATTGAGGGGGTTTATTAATTAACCAAAGTGATTAATTAATAGGTGTGCAAGATTATAGACCATTTTAGAGGAATAGTTAGTATGATTTATGTTATGAGAGGATTTTAATCAAATAAATGACAATTTATTGATTAAATAGAAGAGAGAATTAATTAATCTAGATAGAAAGGGGAGCTTAATTAATTATAAATAATTAATTAATCTAGATAGAAAGGGGAACTTAATTAATTATAAATAATTAATTAATCTAGATAGAAAGGGGAGTTGATTAACGAAAGGTCGTTAATTGGTGTCGTTGTTGGATAGAAGAGTTAATTAACTAACGTAATGTAATTAATTAACGACGATAGCAAAGAAAATGTGTGATATTGACGATATGTCGTCAATTTGTGGGAAAGGGTATAATTAGCACAATTTAAGTATTTAAATTGCTTGAGATAAATTATAGGTGTCTACACTCTCTTGTACTTACACATCTAACTCATTTTCTTGGGATTTCAAAGGATTCAAAGAACTCTTTACTTGTTGAATGGTTTACAACTTATTGATTTATGTGAAAGGACCCCCTATGCCTTTCCCCATGTTACCAATAAGAAGCATGGGCTCATCACTAAGGACAAGGCATATGTGAGTAAGGGCACTTCCTTCCTTTCCCAACCTCAAGCTACCTAGTGAGAAGTGTTGGCTCATCACCAAAGGTTGGTAGGGAAAAGAAGTGTAGTTTTATTCGTTTAATGATATTGTTTTGCATTTTATTGTTTGTTTATCTCTTTTTTTTTGACTTTTAAAATTTTTTATTTTTGGGAAGGAATAATTTCTGCTAGCTTGAACCCCACACAACCAAGGGATGTGAGGGCTCACCGCAAAAGGTTGAGTTAGGTAAACAAGTAATTTGGGTGAATTTTTTTAGATTGATTTGTCAAAAGAGAGATTTTTAGGAGTGATGTGACACAAAGAAGCTTCTAGTACATACTTTGAGCAAAAACAACTAAACTATAAGCAGTCGTAAATAGAACTAAGCGTGTAGGTCATGGTAGGATCAATGTCAAAACTTCATCTAGTAAGATGATAGAAGATTAAATAGTCTAGAGATGATATAATGAATAGTTGAAGAAGTATGATTAAATGTTTTGCCAATTCTCAGAAATTTTTGAAAGTTGCTTGAAAAATAAGTTTCTTGTTTCACAATGTTATAAATATAACTATGCAAATGATATGCAATGGATGCAGTAATGTACATGTGGAAATGTAAGTGAATCATGTGTAGAAATGTTTAAGGTGAAGTGAATTGATTGATTCACCAAAATCCTCACCTTCTAAGGTACACAAATGATACATGCCATTCTTATAGTCCTCCATGACCCGATATGGACCTAACCACTTTGGTATAAACTTCCTTCCTTTTTCGGTCTTTTTCTCGATCCAGATATCTAGTCTTAACACTAGATCACCTACACATATTTCACACTCGTAAACCTTTTTGTTATACTTGACGGGCCATATTGTCATCGTAATTTTTGTGTCATTGCTTAGCATTAATCCGAGTTTCATCGAGGGTTTCTAATTGAACAAGTCATGCCTCTTGATATGCATCTTCATCCAAAATACCTTGCAAAGATATGCGGAGGCCAGGTGTCTCAATTTTCAGTGGTAAGACCGCTTCACATCCAAAGACTAAAGAAAAATGGGTTTCCCCATAGGCATTAAATGTATCAAGCGTCCTATAAGCCCATAAGGCTGGAAATAGCTTTAAATGCCAATCACACTTATTCTCCTTGACTTTTTTAAGGAGTATGGACTTCAATGTTTTATTTGTAGCCTCAACCTATCCATTGGCCTGAGGGTAATATAAAGAGGTGTGATGTGATATTTTGAATTGCAAACACAACTCATGCACCTCTTCATTCTTAAAAGACGTGCCATTATCCAAGATAATGACTTGTGGGACTCCATACCTATAGATGATTTGATTCAAAATGAATTTGGAAATCACAGACCTAGGTACAGTAGTGAGAGGCATGGCCTTAACCCACTTTGTGAAATATTTCGTGGTAATGATAAATTTATGGCCATCTGTTGATGAGGAGAAAACTTCCTATCAAATCTAGACCCCAAGTAGAAAAGGGCCAAGGTGTCACAATTGGCTGCAAAGCTTGAGTAGGGATGTGAATCTCATGCATGAATTCTTGACATTTATGGCACTGCCTACATATTCTACAACATCATTTTATGAGGTGGGCCAAAAATAACCCATCCAATGGATTTTCTGAGTAATAGCATGCCCTCCGAAGTGACCCCACAAACTCTATTGTGGGCTTAGAATAGAATTTTATTATTATTCTTCATCTACACACCTCAAAAGCATGCCATCGAAGGCTTTGTGATAGAGCACTTCTTCTACAATTATATAAATGGTGGCTATGACACGTAGTCACTTTGCCTTTTTGTGAGGTTGCTCCATCGGGATATACATGATCCATAATGTGATTAATGGTATCAGAGTACCATGGACATGATGCAATGGGAGGATTTTATCCTACGTAAAATACAAATTCATCAAGGAAATCTATGTCTTCTATGTCCTCACAATCTATCGGGTTGTCTACCAACCAATCGAAATAATTTATCCTTTGATGAACTTCTGGTTGATGAAGGTGAGTTTTAATTCACCCATTAATATGAGAAAACATCTAACATTTTTAGATAAGGAGCCTTGGGTTAAGAAATTTCACATTGGTCAAATTTGATGATCACTCATGTTTCATGGTTAAGCATATAATGCCTTAACCTTTTCATTACAAAGACAAGCTGTCATGCATTCTTTCTCTACCTATGTATAACGTGTCTCATAATCAAGCAGAGTGAGACTAATGAAATAAATGACACGTTCATGATTATCATCGTCCTCTTATGCCAACATGCATGCTAGCGAGACCTCGGTGGCTTAATAGTATAAGATCAGAGGATGGTCGATTTGGGTGGCGTGCGTGTAAGTGGTGACATGAGAAATAACTTGACCGACTCAAATGCTTTGTGACATTAAGAAGTCAACTCTTTACTATAATCTTTCTTTAGAAAGTTATTGATGGGATGGATGACACAAGTTAGATCGAGAATAAACCTATGAATTTCCCCAAGTTTACCCAAAAAGACCTAATTCTGATTCATCTGAAGGTGGAATCATCTCCAGAACCACTCGAATATTTGTTGGGTCTACATCAATCCCTCAAGAAGAAATGATATACCCCAATAGTTTACCTCTCGTTACTCCAAATATGTACTTTTCTAGATTCAACGTTACACTTTGTATTTGATAATACGAGAGAGGATAATGTGGAGTGCCTCGGGGTGATCCTAATGTTTCTTGGCCTTAGCCAATAGGTCATCGACGTAATATTTCACACTCTTATGGATAATATCATGGAAGATATATGCCATTTCTTGTTGGTAGGTGGATCTGGCGTTTTTCAAGCCAAACGCCGTGACTCCATACTAAAAATCCCCAAGGAGTAGCAAATGTGTTAGGGTAAATATAATTTATATTATAATTATGCATTGTATTAGGTAATTATTTGTTTAATTATTATTATATGGTTTTAAACCATATTTTTCATATTAAATAGTCATAGGATTATTTGTCACATGCTTGGAACAATACATTTGTCTGTATTATTTCTCAAATGCATATTTTTTTGCACATGTGCAACATATTATTTGTCAGTACTTGGTTGTGCAATATCTATAAATATTACATCCCATTCTTTGTAGTTTTTATTGGATTGATTATTAATAAAATAACCAGGATTTTGTCCTTGTTCTTAATCTTTCATTTGGTACCAAAGCGGGTTTTGAGAGAGGTTGCAGAGGAAGAAAAGTCTTAGAGAATAAATCTGCATCATTGGAGAGCCAGATCTTTACCTCCAGCAGCTTCCTAGAACTCCCTACATTCCCACAACCTCTTGTTTGATCTCCTGGTAAATGTAAAGCAATTGTTTTTACCTTTGTGCCCTCTACATCGGAAAATTTTCTCCTGAAGCTAATCAAATTCGAAATAAAAAAATTAATTTCTCCCCATTAGGGGTTTTACCCCTAATATTAGAAGTACATTTGGTGATAGTATTAGCTATAGATAATACTAGCTGACTAGCAAATTTGGAGGACCATGTTGCTATTTTGCATTGAGTCCTACCCACCGAGCTCTGACGGAGCTCCACATTGAGCCAGTGTAGAAACAAGCCATATTTGAGTTATTCATTTCCGAATTGAAGGCATCCAAAATAAATGTGTTATTAGAGAGCTCATAACCCTCCACCAAGTTCTGCATTGGGACCGAATCAAGTGAGTTCCACTTTGGGTGTTGAAGCAACCGAGTTATTTTTAGAAGGCTCCTGACGAGTTACCCTATTTTACATTGTGCATTTCACACAAATCAAGTCGAGAAGGTTATATTATGAGCTCGGACATTCGATTTTTGCATTGCATGAGCATGTAGATCAATCCTGCTGTGTATTGCATCCACCGATCTGCACAAATGAACATTACCCTATGTGCAACCGACAAGATGACTATATTATCATCCACAAGGAGCCATCCTTCAATGCAAGACAAGCCAAGTATTAAAGGGAAAACAAATGCATGCGATCGAAATATTATATAAATCAAACGAGTCCAAAACACTCAACAAAGGAGAATCGTGACTTGCTTACAAATCCACACGACTGTAACTAGTGGCCGGATTTTGACGTTCAATGTTACATGTCACAATAATCTTATTTGAAGCTCTAAAAATTATATGGATGTCATTTGATGTTCAAAATATAATATGCACGTCAAATTTATTTTTATAATAACTTTTACAAAAATAAAAAATTGAGTAAAATTCTACATCTACAAGATTCAAAAAATAACTTTAAATAAATTTTTAAAATGAAATTGAAATAAATAATATAAAATTAATTGCATAATATTTCTAGATATTTAGTAGAATATACACATCATGTGAAATAAAACATCACTACAAATTTTATTTAGATAAAATGAGTTTATCAAAGAGCTAAAACTTACATTGATCAATCATGCTTTCACAAAATATTTTGTGATCTTCTTTGTTTTTTCCCTCTCCAAATGTCATACACCTTCTCCCAGTCAATTATAGAAGGATCGGATCCATTTAGTGATACTTGCATGAGTGCATCTAATGTTATGATTTCTAGCTTTGATCTTCTTATATCTTTAATTAGGTTTTGCTTTGAAACCCTCGTTCACATGTTGTTGTACTTACAGGAATCACAAGTGTACTTTGCCATAGTTTTAACATGTTTGGAAAGTTGGTTTGCCAACTTTTAGAAATACAAAAAACCCTCCATGCTTCTCTAATAGAAAATACCTCACACCCTGAGTGGAGTGTACCATAAATTGAGGCAACTCTTTTTACAAGCCTCGATGTCAAATGATGGAATGTTCATCCCTTCATTACAAATAATCTGTTGTAAATGTTGGAAATTTTTTTCAAGCCAACGCATTGAATTATTTTCTCTAACCAAAACATCATGTGAATAGTGTGAGGGACTAAACAACTTCACTACATTGAAAATAGAAAGATCAATAAACCTTGCATTTAGACAATCTATTAGTCTTTGAACATAATCTTTTGTAAGTTGTATGCAACTTTGTAATGTGCCATCAATACAAGGACTGAATCGTTGCTTTTGTGTATTAAGAGTATCACCATGTGCATTGGGAATAGATGTGTAAAGCAATTCATGTTTGTGAACTACTCCCTCTTTATCAGTGATTTGTAGATAGCCAAACTGAGATGCCTCCAAAATTTTTGATAAGTAGCAAGCACCATTTGGAAATGAATTATTATTTAGAAACATTCTCCTTAGAGTATTAATAGTAGCATCAATAGTAGCTCCAAGAGAAGTGACATCAATGTGCTCCACTTGAAATTCTTTGTTTAACTTGTTAAGTTCATACATAACATCAATAAGCATGTGTAAACAATACTGAACAGAAAATATTCTTGCCTTATCATACCATGATTCTTTCTTCTCACTTTTCCACAAAGTCATTATAGTAGGCATCAATGCCACTAGCCTTTCAATAACTTGTCCCCTAGATAACCATCTAACTCCATGAATCTGAAGGCACTAGAGAGTTTCTAGTTTCATAAGTTCCTGTAATGCAATCAACTCATTAGTTATTTTTGTTGAATTTTGAACCCATGAATAGACTTTATTTGCCACTTTCTCAACAAACACTAACTCTAGTATCATTTTAGAAGCATCTGATGCAGCTAATGCCTCACAATGAGCAACACAATGAATAACTATTAAATTTGGCACATATTTTTTTAATAAGGTCACAAATCAATATTCATTTCCCACCATAGAAGAAGCACCATCCGTAGAAACAACTATCAATTTTTTGTTCAAAATATTCCGTTCATTTCTTAAACCTTGTAGTGCATCATAAATTGTTCTTCCTTTTCCATCACCAACACTAATAAGTTTCATGAATTGAGAGACTGGCAACCCCAATCCTTGTGAATCTAGAAATGTTGCATAAACAACAAGATGTTTATCTAGGCTATGATTAGTGCTTTCATCTAACATGAAAGAGATATAAGGACTCTCATTCATCTTCAAGATCTGTATCTCTTCAAGATATTTAGATATAGAAAAAATAAATTGATTGGCTGCCTTTCGGTTTGTATATGATGCATAGTCTTTATTCTTGGGCATACATGATGTATCTAATGACATGACAAGTGAACAAAGAGAGTCATATGTAGACAAAGATAAATCTTATTTTGTAACCCAATATGCCAACTTCATGGTTGTGATAATTCTATGCTTGTTAGAATCATCAATCTGTGTTATATGTTCTAGAATAGATATCACCTTTTTCTGCTTATCACATACCCATTTTTCCTGTGATAGTTTGTGAACATTAGATTTTTCATGGGTTACAATTGCATCTTTCTGCATGTTGGTACAACCATCTCCTATTCCCCATGGACCTGGTGCTCCATATGTTTCACACCATTCACACTTCATAGAAGTTTTATCCTCATGGATAGTTTTTTTAACCATGTATACTTATTTTCCCACTCTACTCTATAAACTCTCTTCAATTTATGTTTTACCTCTTTGCCAACAATATTGTTTGTTTCAACCTCACCTCCCATAATTTCTATATCTTCATTAAGATCTTCATTCAAATCAATATTAGGTCGAAATTCAGAAATACCTTCACGTTGAAGATCTTGAGATGGAATTGACCATTTAAACATTTGGTTGATTGTCCTTTGTTTCTTCTTTCTTTCTGACATTTTACAAAACTTGCAAAATCAATTTAAATATTAATTTCTTTATAATAATGCACCACAAATTATAAAACTACAGAGATTAATACTCAAACTCGGGAAGATCTTACCGTAGTAACAACAATTTTAGGAGTACGCTATGCCAATTTTCCACTGCCAACTATTTCTTTGTGTTGAACTTGAACATTATGCAGAGGAATCACGGAGGCTAGAGATGAGGGAAAACTAAATTAAAAAAATAGATTCTAATTTTTTTGTTTGAAATTACTTGCTTAGCTTTTTGTATTCGTGGACTGCAAGGCTCTGACCTACCACATGATTGACCCGGTGACCACCGACATGAACTAGCTTACGGTGGAAGTTGTCCAAAAAATCTGCTTTTATTTTGTGTCGTTTCAATTTTCAGCATCACCGCCCTAGCCAAGCGCAGATGAATGCTATGATGGAGTTGCTTCTATTTAAAACTAATATGTGTCAATGGTCATTGGTGAGTCTCGGCTCTTGGGCTGCACAAAATGATAAGGAGACAAAAAGGATGACAGGACCATTGGGAAAAGACAAATTTGTCTAAAATTTTAATTTAGAGTAGTAAACAACAAATATACTAGCACAATGGCACAACACACTATCTAACTATGTTATTGCTCAATGGCTCATCAAGAATATTGGTCAATGCATCGACTCATCCCTGAAATAAATGATGCCTTCATCTGATTGAATGTTCTGCATGCACACAATAGATTGATGTTTGAACGATGCACACAAATTATAATAGGTAGCTCAGGTTGCAGGCTACAGTGAATTTAAAAAAAAACAATGTAAACTTAGTATGTAACCATGGAATGTGGATCATATTCATGGAATGATGGATGGATTATTTGGATAGTTACTAAGTTAGTAATTAATAATCTATAGTTTCTAATTCTATTTCATACTCATGAAAAAGATAGCAACTGCAAGATTCTTTCTTTCTAAATATTTCTTAATTTTGATTTTATTTATATTAGATTTTTGATGAATTTCAAAATATATATAATATAATAAGTAATTTACTAACTAACTAACTAACTAACTATATATATATTGACGGTTAAATTTGTAATGTACATGTCATTTTGGCGTTTAAATTATAATTTTCCCTGTCAAGCATGACGGTCATATTTTAAAAGTGACTGTATTTTGACATCTAAAATGACTAAAAACATTTAAATGCCTTGCAAAATCTAAGCCTACTCAGAACCAAAAACAATAAAAAACAAATGCTTTGAATCGGAAAACGAAGACATTCAATCACAAAACAAAGTGAGAAATCAATAAGGCAAACCAACACAAAACATTTCAAAGAAAGAGGATCTCGAGATCCTCTTCACGCAGAAAACCTAAACCACCAAAGCCATTCACATCCATGTGGATAGATAGGAGACTCGCCACGTCATTCTTCAAAGGTTAATCAATTTCATTTGACTTTATATATAAATATCTTCAAATTATATTATATCTTCATTGGTGCTTCATTGGTTAAGTAAAAGGGCCCAGTGGTGGAAGGTCTACGGTTCTACTCCAATCAAAATAGTAGGCTTTTAAATATATTGAAAGTTGGCGAGAGATAATATAAAAACAACTAATTATAGAGGTAGAAAAATCTGCTAAAACCTATAGTTATAACTAAATAAGCCACTACATTTAGCAAGAAAAACCCTAATTAGGGCTAAATTTTTGTTTCTCCTAATTGTCTTTTTTTTAATTTCAGAAACTTTTTACGAAAAAGGGGTGATTAAAAACTTCATTTTGAGCTATTTTTACGGTTTTTTTCTTAGAGAGTCAGTATTGAGCTCTGAGGCCACCATGTCCCCGAAAAACAAAAAAAATTACATGTCATTCAATTTTTTCAGAATTTTGAATGTAATTTCATATTTTAGTATATGGTAGTAATTTGTAGGTTGCCATAGTCAACCGTAAACCATTGTAACTGCTATAAAACTAGAAGAGATTTGTACTACAAAATATTAAAAATTTGGTTCTAAATCACTCATGAGATCTTTGATCTAATTCACAATGTTTGGTATAAACATTGCCTCTCGAAAGCACTTCTTTGGTAAAGTCGTTGCGACTACTACTGCACTTAAGTCCTAATATAGCTATAACAACATCATCTGGGCATCGACCCTTTAAATCAATGGGGAGTAATAAGGACATAGTGCACACAGTTTGAGCCCTCCCATTCGTGCTCATCAATGATTCCTCGACTTAAATACGGGTGAGAAATTATCTGAGTATATAGCAAAGTTACACGCGCATATGAGGATATTTCTTTGAGTTGGTGTCAATAATCATATAGACCCCTTTCATTACTTTCTTGGTACCACGTAGTGAATTCTTTCACGTACGTTAACACCTCTTTCACGTACATCACTGGGTATATAGAAAGGGCGAGCTTATTCCATGTACCGACGAGTATATCGAAGGGCACGTATATAGAAAGGTTTGGTATATTGGCGAGACAGATATAAATTGGGAGACTGTATAATTGGAGTGATAAGAGCCTTACCCTTTGTCGGTTGAGTGCAGCAAAATGGGCACCAACGCACCCAAGTTCTTTCTTTCGATTCACAACTTCTTAGAGGAAATAACTATGGAACATGGAAGACAAAAATCAAGACACAAATTGGGTTTGAAGAGATTTACACTATTGTGAATGGTAATGCGTAGCGAGATCAACTGCGATAGAACACAACAGAAACAATTTGATAGATCTGATCAGAAGGCCAAGCTCATCATCTTGTTTATAGTTTCCAATGACATGTAACCCCACATTTGAGATGCCAAAACAACCAAAGAAGTGTGGGATAAGTTGAGCACAATGTATGAGGCCAAAAACAAGAATGTCATACTAAATTTGTAGAGTTAGTTACACACACTGAAGTTTAAGAAAAATGAGAAAATAGAAGCTTTCTTAAGAAGAGTTGCAGAGTTGAGGGCTTCACTTCTAGCCCTAGGAGAAGTGGTCACGATGAAGTTCTGGTTCCCATTTTTATGAGAGCCCTCCCTCCTTCATCTTCAATGTATTTTTGTAACAACACCGAACTTGTTAGATATGATAGTTAGTTTTGACAAGTTAGTGAGCCTCTGCAACAAGAGGAAGCCATGTACAATAAAGAATATGAAGAGGACCAGGAACTTTCTTCTCATCAAAAATGGAAAGGAAAAGGAAATAGAAAACCTAATTCCTATCAAAAGTCCCAAAATCAACATCAATAAGGGGACAAGACAACAAAGAAGAAATGTCCTATTTGTAAAAGAGGACATTAGTTAAAAGATTGTTGGTATAACACATACAAGAAAGGTTCATCAAGTAATTCTACACTCAACACCAATAATCTCATCAGGGACACTCTAACCACACACAAGGGTAGAAAAAGGGGAACTAGAAAAGAAAACCCCATCAATAAGGAAAAATTGCTAAGCAAGAGAACATTCGAATCATCGAAGACTACTTGTACACTTTGCTCAATCAAATTAACACTCCACGTCATCTAGTGATGTTTGGTATGTTGATTCAAGAGCCACTCGACACATGACTGACCACAGAGACTAGTTTACTTCAATGGGGGAGACACCTTTGAAAAACCATGTTTCGTTAGGTGATGATTCTTCATACACAGTATAGGGGATTGGGAAGATTTCTCTACCCCTTGTTTCATGCAACTGTAGATTATCAGATGTACTATATGTCTTTGGGTTGACTAAAATATTTCGTCAATCAGATCAACTCCTAGATCACAACTTGAAAATTGACTTTGATAGTCATTCTGACAAGAAAATGTGTTTAATTTGAGACAAATCACGAGGCTTGAAAATAGTTGCAAAAGCCTCCAATGTGGGACGCATGTTCTAGCTTTATTTTGTCCACAAAAATGATCAAGACACTTTTGGCTAAGAAATTTACCTCTGCATAGTTGTGGCATCAGAGACTTGGTCATATCAATTTCAAGTATCTCGAAACACTTCGTTAGCACAATATGGTAAAAGGATTACCATCTCTCCAGAAGGATACAGATAAGTGTCCTCACTGCCTAGCAAGCAAACAACACAGAGCTTCATTCTAGAAGAGTACTTTTCAAGCTCATGGTAAGCTTGATCTGGTTTATACCAATCTTTGTTATTTGATACAACCAATTCATTATAGATTTCAATACTTCGTGCTTTGTGTTGATGATTATTCGGGAAAAATGTGGATTTTTTGTCTTCGGAAGAAAAGTGAAGATTTTGAAAACTTCAAGAAGTTCAAAGTGGTGATGAGAATGAAATTGGTCATCACATCAAAAATCTCCACTCAAATTAAGGGGAGAAATTCACCAGTGATGAGTTCAAATACTACCTACAAGATCATGGGATTTGTTGACAAATGCCTCCTCCACACACACCGTAGCAGAATGGTGTTGTTGAGAGAAGAAATTGTAGTATCATGGAAATGGTGTGATGTATGATCGATGATTCTAGAATAGCAAAGACATTCTAGGTAGAAGCAACAAAGATAACTGTATTTGTTGAACAGAGTGCCCATAGTTTCTCTTGATGGAGTAACACCACAAGAAGCATGGTAAAAAAGAATCCATCTGTTGTACACCTTAGAGTATTTGGGTGAAAATAAAGTATGCACATACCCAAGAAGAACAAAAATAAATTGGATATGAAATCACATAAACTCATCTTCATGGCTACAGTGAAGAAAATCTTGGGTACGATTGATGGATCATAATCTAGGAAAGTCTACACCGGTAGAGATGTTGAGTTCTTTGGGAAGAAGGAAGATGAGACTTCTCTTCCAAACTCACTGATGTAGATTTTTCACCATTGTAAAAACATAACTCAATGTTCCTACAGATGATGATAGTGATGATGGGTATGATGGTGATGATCGGATAAGAGTGGAACCCACCGGATTAGTCCAACATATGACCAAGTGGTATACTAGCATGCTACGATATGCAAGAATGGATTCTCTACTGGATACATCCACCATTGGACCACAGACTTGCAGTAAAGCAAGAGAAGAAGTAAAATTTGCTTTAATGAGTAGATTTATTTAATCTGATGAGTCGTCTACAGTATAAGAATCCCTACAGTCAAAAGCTTGGAAAGATGACATGGATGTTGAATATAACTCAGTAATGAAAAACAACACTTGGCAGCTTTTTGATCTTCCACCAGGGAAGAAACCCATTGGATGCAGATGGATATTCAAAACAAAGTACAAGGTAGATGGGACCATAGACAAGTATAAATCGAGACTAGCAGTAAATGGCTACACACAAATAGAAGTTATTGACTACAAGGAGACATTTTCTCCCATAGCTAAGATCAAAACAATTAGGATGATCTTTGCTCTAGCTACACATTTTGGTTGGAAATTCCATTAGATGGACGTAAAAAGTGCCTTTCTTAATGGATATTTATAAGAAGAATTCTATATGACTTAACCTGAGGGATATGTTGTACCTAGTCAAGAAGAAAAGGTATGCAGACTTAGGAAATCTTTGTATGGCCTTAAATAGGCACCTTGGGATTGGTACATCAAAATTGATGAGCATCTCATATAACATGGATTTGTTATAAATCCATACGATCCCAATCTCTACCTCAAAAATAAAGGGGGGGAGATTGTGATTATGGTTGTTTATGTCAACGATCTAGTCATCACTAGCAATTTAGTGAGGATGATCGATGCAATGAAGAAAGATCTTAACCGATTGTTCGACATGACAGATCTCGGGTTGATGCATTATTGTCTTGGATTGGAAGTATGGTAGAAAGAGAATCACATCTTTGTTTCTTAGTTGAAATATACCAAGACAACGCTTGAGAAATTTAGGATGATGGATTGCACACCTATTGTTATACCTATGGAGAATAGATTACAGTTATCTCATTCAGATCCATCTCTTATGGTAAATGTAACTCTCTATCGCCAATTGATTGGGAGTCTCATTTACCTCACGTACACTAGATCGACAAAATTTGCAATGATCTATCTTTCCAGTTCATGCAGAGCCCAAAGTTTTTCATTGGAAGGCAACAAGGCACATCTTGAGATATCTCGGAGGAACAGTGGATCTTGGTATAGAATATAAGAAGAACGAAAACTTCTTCTTATTAGGATATTCATATTCAGATCATGCAGGAAACATTGATGACAAAAAATCCACTTCAGGGTTTGTGTTCTTTATAGGATTTGGACCAATATCATGGGGAAGCAAGAAACAACACGTTGTTTCTCACTCTTCTACATAAGCTGAGTATCATTTTGTAGGTGAAGTTGTTTGTGAAGCGATATGGCTACTTGCATACTTGAAGGAATTAGAATATCATAGGATAAACCAGCCACCTTGTATGTTGAAAATGAAGGTGTTCTCAAGCTTGTTCGCAATCCATTTTTTCATGAAAGAACAAAGAACATTGAGGTACATGTATATTTCATACGTGAGCATGTCTTGAAACACAATATACATCTTCAATTTTTTCCAACAACTAAACATGAGAAGATATCTTCACAAATTCACTTGCATGTGACAAGTTCGAGTTATTCAGAGAGTTCCTCTCCTCATCCCTTGAGGTAATGCAAAATTAAGGGGGAATGTTAGGGTAAATATAATTTACATTATAATTATGCATTGTATTAGGTAATTATTTTTTTAATTATTGTTATATGGTTTTTAAACCATATTTGTCATATTACATAGTCGTAGGATTATTTGTTACATAGTTGGAACAATACATTTGTCTGTATTATTTCTTGGATGCATATTTTGTTACACTTGTGCAACATATTATTTGTTTGTACTTGGATGTGTAATATCTATAAATATTGTAGCCTATTCTTTGTAACTTTTATTGGATTCATTATTAATAAAATAAATAGGCTTAGTCCCTGTTCTTAATGTTTCAAAAGGTAGTCTTGGTTTGATCCTCCTAGGAGATCCTTATCTAATTGTAGCTGGAGAAGTTGTCCATAAGTGAAAATAATTCATGTCCAGCCATTGCATGTATAATGACAGCATTGATCGAAGGCAATGGGAAGTCCTCCTTAGGACGTGATTTTTGATGTCTTTAAATTCGATACAAATGCATATCTTCCTGTTTTCTTAAGAACCGGGACAATGTTAGACACCCACATGGAATAATTCCACTGGTTTAATGAAACCTACTTGAAGAAGCTTCATTACTTCTTCCTTGAACATTAAAGAAACCTTTGGCTTCATGGGTCATGAATTACATTTCACGAGCTTAGTATCGGGCTTCGTGATGAGGTTGTAAAATACAATGTCAAGAATGATTCACGTCATTTCCTTGTAACAAAGGAAAAGGATTTTGAATGTTCTTTGAGCACCTTCGTATGTGCTTCTATCTCATTTGGAGTAAGAGAAGAACCAATTTTTAAGATATTTGGTTCCTCCTCCGTCCCTATATTAATATCTATGGTCCCTTCAATCAAAGAGGTGTTACCCTCTTCGAACTCAGGTGGGGCTGGAGGTAGTTCTAACTCCTCTTCATCTACCTCATAGATCTCAAGACCTTCCGATGAGGAAGAACACAATATGTAATCTCCAAAGTAGGAGGAAGGGTGAGGTCTAAGAGAAAAGCCTCTCTTATGGTGAGCGAGATGAAGATCAGTGTATGTATTGAGGAATCCTAGGATTTCCTCATCATTCTCTACAAATTCCATAGTGGTAGGCTCATTCTCGGCTTCAACATATGCTAGAATCATGTTGGTTGGCACTTTTCAAACTAAGGGTTTGAATAGAACTAAGACCATAAACTCAATTTCCTTCAAGCCCTCACTTGGAAAAAATCGAGAGGAATAAGTAGCCATTGAATCAGCTAAGAGGTTTTTCTCTCTAGGTATGGATTTGATAGAAATAAAATAAAAAAATTCTAATTTCAAGCACGACAGTTTTGTAAAGTTGTAAGTGCTTCACTCTTGTCTCGTAAACATTCAAGACTTGGTTAGTGACAATTTGGGAGTCACCTAAAACTCTAACATTGTTAATGCCCATCCTCTTGGCTACAATGAGACCAAGAATAAGAGCCTCGTATTTGCAACGTTATTTGTACATTCAAAGTTTAACCTAAAGGAAAAAGGAATGATCCTTCCCTCTGAGAAGTAAGGATCACACTGTCCCAATGTCGAAGCGGTCATTCGCACCATCATAGTTGAGGGTCCAACAACCATTAGGGAAGATAAAATTTTGATCATTTTTAGAATATTCCTCCTTGACCTCTGAAACCTCAACCATGTAGATCTCATTGAAGACACTAGATGGGAGAGAACCAATCCCAAGAGCATGTCCTATGCCCAGGAATCGAATGGGAGAAAAATAGGTAGATCGTTCTCCAAAAGCTTAATGATCTTTTTTATAATTTTAGTCAAGACATTTTCTACTACAATAAATTGAATTTCACTAGAATCAACCCCTTTGATTTCCTTAGGGGTTTCTACCTCAGTCATTGGAACAAGTTTTAACTCAAGATTTGAGTCTTAGGGCTTGTTCAACTGATTGGCCAGGAGCTCGAACTCAGTATGAACCACAAGATTCTTATTTAGGTTAGCCAAATGGATTTCATATGGATTTGATTCATCTTGTGCTATGAAAAATTTACCTAGGTGTAGAAATTTGATCTCTTAGAACAACGTAGAAGGGATTTCCTTCATTTTGTGTATCTAGGGTTGACTGAGAATCATATTATAGTTGGTTTCCCAATCTATAATATAAAACTCAGTCAACACAGTCTTTGGTCCAAGGGTAACCGAAAACACTATAGTCCCAATGGACGTTTCCTTGAGGCTATCATAGCCTCTCAACGTGTTTCACGTTGAAGAATAATTGGTTTCTCCATAGATTAGCTTATGAAGAAACGAGAAAGGTACTATGTTGATGACAACCTCATCTTCATTCATCACATGCTTAACATAGTTGTTGTAGATCTAAACCTAGAGGTATAGTGCAAGATCACCTCTTCGTGCTGACTCAACATCGGTTGGCATCTTGTTAATGTCAAATACAAAACCAAAATCTCTCTTAGGATACCTTGGAGGATAGACATCTAAGTATATGTGATTAAATTGAGCCTCGGGGAGGAGGTGACGTGAATTAGATAGCCAAGGATTAACACTTATAACAAAGCAACTCGATGCATAGGTGAGTTATTCAACAAATCCAAAAAGGAAATGTGAGAGAAGGTCTTGCTCAAATCCATAATTAGATCATAGGCCCCTACCAATTTGGGAGCCACCGGTGTATCATCCGACATAGAAACTAACACCTTAATAGTTTCAAAACATGAACTAACTACAAAAAGATTATCATGTTAAGAGATAAAAAGACTAAATACCAATATTATGCATTTGAATGTCTACTCTTTAGATCACTAAAAACACTAAATGAACCTAGATAGATCCATGACAATCAAAGTTGATTGTTTGATCTTCAAGGGTTTGGGAATGGAGGCTCATCAAAGTATGGCTACAAAACCATTTTGACTCTCTCCATGTGACCTAAAATCTTGGTTTGATGAAATGCAAGAATGAGGCTATTATCTCAAATGAAAAATGCTCTAAGATAAAATGCCTATAGATTAGCTATAAACATGCAAGGTGTAAGTAGAAAGGTTAGAGGAGGGTTAATTTTATAACCCAATGGTTTGAAGAAGCTTTGCATCCTATTGTATGTGGGATAATAGAAAAGATAGGTTTGTTATGGATAAGCATGGTTTAGAAGTGGTTGAGTTTACTTAATGAGAGTTTAGTTTGTCATCTAGTGACTCATGGGGATTGACGAGGTTTTTAGCTAACCAAAGTGATTAATTAATAGGTGTGAAAGTTTATAGAAGCTTTTAGACGAATAGTTAGTATGATTTGTGTTATGAGAGGATTTTAATCAAATAAATAATGATTTATTGATTAAATAGAAGAGAGAATTAATTAATTTAGAATAATTAATTAATCTAGATAGAAAGGGGAGCCGATTAACCGAAGTTCATTAATTGGTGTTGTTGGATAGAAGAGTTAATTAAATCACATAATGTAATTAATTAATGATGATAGAAGAGAAAATGTGCGATATTGATGATATGTTATCAATTTACGGAAAGGGTATGATTAGCACAATTTAAGTATTTAAATTGCTCGAGCTAAATTATAGGTGTATATATTTTCCCCTCTTTGGGGTGGCATAAGTGACGCCACTTCAAAGATAGTAGATAGATAAAATTTTGAAGGGGTAGAAGAAAAATTAGTAGAAGTGAGAGATGCCCCCTTGAGTGTCGATGGGGTGATGAAAGAAGGCGATCGATGATACAAAGGGTGAGAGAAATGGATAGAAGAATGGGTAGGGGAAGGATGCCCTAGGTGAATCAGAAGAATAATGTTGATAGGAGAATGATGTAGAAGATGAATGAAGATGGAAAGAAAAGAGAAATCTTTCATCCAGTGTATTAAAACAAATTTAGTGTCATCATATTACCAAATATCTACGTCATCAGTCCTTATTAAAAATATAAGAATACAACAAAAGTATAATGACATGAAAATTCATACTACGAATAATTTTCCATTGCTGAAAACATCAACTCAATGCAACATACAAAATGTAATGCAATATGAGAAAGTAAACAAGCTAACCTAACAGAGAAACATAATGCAATGTTTTTATTATCAAGCTTTGATTCCAACCTGTGTGAATTAATGACAAGGGTTAAAATATGGTGCCCCAAGCAAGGATACATGTAAGGGGAATAACGAAGGACACTTGGGTCCTATGAAAAGTAATCGTGCACTATGAAATAGTACCAAGCAACTCATTTTTCCCCAGAGTATAGACATAGTAAGCAAACCAAATTTGTTGATGGAGGTAGATCAAGATGATCTGCGAGTCATGTACAAGAACAGGTGAGAACCAAAGAGCGATGTTTTGTAGGATGATTTTATTATTTTTTATTTTTAGAAACATATTTGAATGTTTTTTATTTTGAAAGTTTTTAAAACTATGTATAGGAAGACAAAGAAGCGTGGATTTCCCAAAGAATAAATGGGATGTACAAGGAAGAATGCCACGCATATGTGCAAAAAGTGAAGATGCAAAAATTCCCAAAGCAATTAGGTGGGGATATACAAAGGTAAACTCTTCATGCGTGGAAGGGGGATCAAGGAAAATATAAAATAGGTTCAATCATGAGGGAGCAAAGTTCCCCAATGTAAGTTGCCAATAAACACATGAGAGAAAGGAAGTAGAAAATTGTCTTATTAAAAGGTGACAAAAGTGTCTACAAACATGGTAAAGAGGACATCCAATACACATGGATGTTCTAAATGATTTTGAAGAACAAAGGATGTTATGAAAATATTTAGAAGGTGGTCAATGAAAAAGTGATTATCCTAAGGCACAAATCATGAGACAAGACATGCACTAAAGAAAGAGTTTGAAAAAGGTCTAGACAAAACCTGGTAACATACTAATCTTGTTTTCTCATAGAGATACAGTGTGTGCACGTGGAAATGAATTACCTCTTGAAGGAAATAGTTAATAGACATAGAGTGAAGACACTAGCCAATATGTAGGAATGATTTAGCTTGAAAGGTGATTTGTGAATGGATTGTGGAAGGAGATTCGTACATTGCTTTCTTTCAACTGACAGGACATCCATAGACCTGATGAAGATGCATTTGATTCTAATCACAACATTTCTCTACTACCAATCAGAATCCATAGCCCCGATAGAGATTATTAGAAATACCCCAAGAGAGAGTTATATATCAATTTTCTTTTGCTTTTAGATTTTTCTTTTTGATTGATTGATTTTGATTCTTTTGCTTTCTGAAAACTTATTTCAGCTCTCTTGTTTTACAAGGGTTAAGAACCATTGATGGCTTGATGGAAGGATGTGAAAGTGATTGTGATGACGACATTGACTAGTGTCAACAAATATATCCAAAATTTCTTCGCAACAAGTTTATTAAATGTGAATTTTGATAGGATCTCTAAGAGGTCAGTCGTTCTTTAATTTACCAAGGTGATAAAAGACCAAGGTCAAACAGATACCATAGAGATAAATGTCACAAAATGCATGTGAATAGGCTAATCACAATAACATCGAAGGGATGAAAATGGTGGATGACTTACAGAGGAATATGATAGAAAAGGAAGAAATAACATCCATATGTATGCAATACTTGATTGCATATTTTGATTTTTACCTTTGATTTTTTTGTGATGTTTTAATGTTTTCTCTTTTTTTTGTATTTTTGAACTGTTTTATGATTTTTTAATTTTTTTATGGTTATCAAAATGAAACATGTCACTTTGCGTGATAGGATCCAACAACGATGTTCACGATTTCTTTGATAAGAGAGACTAAGCGTGTTTGCTTATCAAGTGTAATATTATCCCTGATCTTGATGATCGTGGTGAAATCACACTCAAGAAAATGATTGTGATTTGTTTTGAAACATTGGTTTTGTATGTGGGAGCTTGAGTTCCCTATTTGTATGTTTACGCACTTTGCGTTATACTTAATGGAGTACGTTGGTGTTCATTATGGAATCACATTTGAGTTTGAATTTTATAATCATTTGAGTTGTTGGGAGCTTTGGAGCTCTTCGATGTTTTGGTCTTAGCTTGGTAAAAATTTTGCCTAGGTTTTTAATAAGCTAATGCTTGACTTGTCTAATCCCGAGAAGTGGAAGAAGAATGTGAACATTTAGAATTGATGATGGGCTTGCCAAAATATTTGGTAGAAGAATAATGTGATGGATGAAAAGGATACGGTCCAAGAATTGAAGAAGATGGGCTACCAAGAGGTGAGCCACAAACAAAAGATGAAGGGTTATTAGGATGTGGCCCCAGCATAGAAGGAGAAGGGATGCTAGGGTGTGACCCATAGCTAGAAGATGATGGTCTACTAATATGTGGCCAAAGAATAGAAGATGATGGACTACCTAGGGTTGACCCATACATACAAGACAAGGGGCTAGTTGGATGTACCCAAAGAATAGAAGATAATGGGCTACTTGAAAATGTCCCACAAATAGCAGAGGGAGCGCTGCTATAAGGTGACCCAAACCTAGACAAAGATGAAGGACTACTTAGCGTTGACCCAATAATAGATTGTGATTGAGGAATTTTGATAGACAAAGAGTGATTGGGTGATGAGAATATAGGCCATGGATCAATGCAAGACCCAGGAGTTTCATCACGTAATGAAGAATGTGAAGATGGAAGAATAAGAGGAGGATCAAGTTACATGATTTGAGGCTCTTCCTTTGTTTCTTGATAAAAGGAATCAACATTTTCCTCACAATATGTGGATGCATCAAAGTCTAAAGAAAATCACGGCTCATAATTTGTTAGAGGATTGTCGACACTAAAATTTTCCTCCGTAATTTCTATTTCATTAATGTATGTATTAGGAATAGGATGTTGTTAAGTATAATTAGTAGTAGCATCTGATAGAAGATAATGACGCCCGTCGATGCGGTGCCGCCAATAATGTGGAGTACGGTAACAGTCAAAGTACAATAGGAATGTTGTAAAAAGTAAATATTTGTCGTAAGTGGTCCAGTAATGTTAAAATGTCAAAGTTTGGGTAATTAGAGAAGTAGGGTCTACATGATTAGGAATTAGAAATATTATATTGGTAATAAAGACAAGGAGTGAGGTCATAAATATTTTGTGTATTTTATTTTGTAAAAAGTCTAAAAATGTGGAACCCATGTAAAATGATAAGGTTTATCTTATCTTAACAGATAAGCTTACATGTACAGATAAGAGTTAAGGTATGGAATATGATTCGTCAGAGTGGATTTCTTATCCTATCTTAGAGATAAGATGGATAAGCCTGGAAGTTCTATAAATAGAGAGGCCACCCCCCTCATTTAGCATAGAAGGAAGTAGTGAGAAATATTGTAGGAAGTGTGCGAAGGAAGCGATCAGTTTAAAGGTGTGTTGAAGAAGCCATTAAGAGGTGTAATTGTAAAGTTTCTCCCATAGTCTTGGTGAAAGGCAAGTGAAGTCAATAACACTTGAAGTACCTCATGGGTGAGATTGTAATAGTTTCATGTTAATATTATAATTTACTTTGATATTTCAGATTTGTCATCATTTCGTCTTATCATAGTCGATGGTATTCTTGTGTTATGTTGGTGTTTTGTTTCCAGATTACATCCACCAAACTAAAGGCTGTGCATTAGTAAATAATCATAGCACGAGGAGTTCCGGTGAAGAATTATCATAGTGCCGGATTGGTGATGACATTTTGGTTCCGTTGCTCGGGACCATTCCTCGTTGGTGGATTTTCTAGAGAGATATTCCCACTTAGTCAAAAATCAATTGGAGGGTAACCTTGTTTTTACTGTGCATAGTAGTTACCATGGTAAAGTCATTTTTACCGTGAATAGTAGTTACCATGATAAAGTCATTTTTGTTGTGAATAGTATTTATCACAGTAAAGTCACTTTTTACCGTGAATAGTATTTACCACAGTAACTTCACTTTTTACCGTGAATAGTGTTTACCACAATAAAGTCAGTTTTTACCGTAGTAAGTCAAGTTTTACCATAGTTTACCGTGGTCATTTCTATTTTACTGTATTAAGGTGTAAAGTCACTTTCTAGTATAGTGATTCCAATTATTTGTGCACATAAGTCTTGTTGATTGTACTTGTGGGTTGGTATTTCACGGTGGTTACTTTTGAAAATGGGAAAGATTCCTGTTTTTTCAGCTCAATCTAATGAAGATGCTTCTTCTTTCATTCAAGAGTTTAAGTGATCTTGTATTTGTAATGGCCTTATAAGAAGGGAACAATGGACTGAATTTTTTCCTACCTTTTTGGATGGTTCAACACTTAGGTGGTTTGAAACACTAGGTGATAATGTGAAAAATTCATGGGATTTATTAACTGAAAGTTTTCTTGAAGAATTTGGTGAACAAAAGAAATATGCAGATCTCATGATCGAGATCACAAAGCTATCCCAAGGAGAGAAGGAGAAGATAAGGGATTATCATGCTCATGTTCTAGAGCTAAGGAGGAAGCTCGATGCCTAGATCTGGAAGGAAGGATTAGCGGATGGGTTGATGAATGGTGTGGATAATCTCCTCTGTAAGCACTTCATTCTTGGGATGAAGCCAGAGATCAGACAACGAGTGAAGTATGACCGCCCGCCACCATTGAACAAGCAAAGGAGATTGCAAGAAAGCAAGAAGAAAGCATGGAAGAGGAGCCCAAAGAAATTGTTACTAAAGTAGAGCCTACACCAGCACCTTTGGTCCAGAATCCACAACCACTCCCGGTGAGCACAAATATTTCTCCTAGTACATCTACTGAGTATGAAGATCTGCTCAAAAATATGGGTCAGTTAACTATTAATCTTCTTCAAGGAAAAGAATTTAGTTCTCAGGGAGGAGATAGAGGTCCAAAAAGAAATATTTCTGAAGTTGTATGTTATGGTTGTTATAAAAAGGGTCATTATAAGTATAATTGTCCAGATAGAGCTTCTACATCTGGTAAAGGAGATAATGATAAAGGAAAAGCACCTGTGAATTCTTTTGATGTAGTAGATAAGAGCAGAAATAATGAAGTAGATGTGTTTGTAACAAAAAGAAAGAAAGAAAAAGATAATCAAGATGGAAATGATCCTAAGAAGATGAAAGAAGAAACTAGTAAGAAACATAGGAGAAGAAAGTTGGGTGTGCAGGATTTTCTGATTTCACAGGGGCAAGGACCATACTCCATCTTGGAAGATCTGTCCAAAAGGCCTGCAAATATTACATATGGTCAACTCTTGGCTATGTCTTCTGAGAAGAGGCGGGAGTTACGAGGTGGACTCAATGCTCGAAGAAGGAAGGAGGTTGAGGTCCCTGTTTTGGAGGTAGAGGCAGATCCCTATGCTCCATAAGCTGAGGAATTATGTAATGGTATTTCAATTCATGATGTCTTAGTTAATGGAGGTGCTGCAGTTAATGTAATGACCGAGTCTGTAATGAATATGTTGGGTTTAAAAATTGATCGCCCTTCAACACTTATGTTAAGGTCATTAAATAAAGAAAAACTAAACCAAAAGGTGTAGTTTCAAATGTGGCAATATCTGTTATGGGTGTGGTATGTGTGGTAGACTTTCAGGTAATGAAAAATGGTACTTATGTGCGTACCTAATGCTCTTGGGAAGACCATGGCTAAGGAGAGTTCATGTAAGAAACTCTACTGGAATGAAGGTTTCATGACACTTGGACGTGGTAGAGAGAGGTTGAAGATAAATGTGATCCCTCGACATCATAAGGCGAACACTGTGGATTCAAGTGATGAAACCGATGATTGGACATCCTCTAATTACTATAGTACCGGTGAAGTGGACACCGAAGATGAAGAAAGCGGGGTGGATGTTTCATCATGGATATCCTTCCAGTCCACACCAACTCATGACCCCATAAAATTATCTCGAAGAAGAATTTGATGATCGTCTCCAACAAATAAAGATTGGTGATGTCTTTGTGATGGAGAGTGAGAAGGAATCCCGCCTCCATCTCTTTCAAGGTACAAACACCTATTCACTTTTGATTACAAGGAACTCCGTCAAGTAAGTTGGGTAGAACATTGTATTGAGCTGGTAGATGGTGCTAAGCCCATAAATCAAATGCCATATAGAATGAATCCTAATTTTTCCAAGGCTGTAAAAGAAGAAATAGATAAGTTGCTTGATGCGGGATTCATATTTCTTGTGGAGAATTCGAATGGGTTTCTCCCATTGTGATCTCAATAAAAAAAGGAAGCTACGCATTTTGTTGATTACGAAGCTCAATAAGGCAACAAAGAAGGATCATTACCCTCTTCCATTTTCAGATTAGATCTTGGACGAAGTAGCTGGCCAAGAGTGCTATAGTTTTGCTGATGGATATAGCGGCTACAACCAAGTTCGTATAGAAGAGAAAGATCAGCTGAAGACCACGTTCACCACTCCTTGGGGAACGTTTGCTTATAGAGTTATGCCTTTTGGGTTGTGTAATGCTCCAAAAACATTCCAGCGTTTGATGAATAGGGTGTTCGAACCCTACATTGGGACCTTCATCAGAGTATTTCTGGATGATTTTTACATCTATGGGAGCAAGTTGGACCACCTGCACCAAATGGAGACAACATTTCAAAGGTTAGATGAAGCACAAGCCTCACTAAACCCTACAAAGTGTGTCTTTGGATGTTCTAAAGGCGTTTTGTTAGGGCATGTTGTATCCAGAGATGGTATTGGTACTGATCCTGATAAAGTTTCAAAAATCAAAGATTTACCATTTCCTATTAATAGAAGTAAATTGAGATCATTTTTAGGCCATGTGGGTTACTATAGAAGGTTCATCAAGAATTTCTCAAAGATTGCACAGCCACTAACCCAATTCTTGAAGAAGGATGTTACTTATGAACCAGGAAATAAGGCGCATGAAGCTTTTGGAAAATTGAAGGAAGCCCTAGTGTCTTCACCTGTTTTGAAGAATCTAGATTGGAGCAAGCCATTCATTGTGTACACTGATGCCTCAGATGCAGCACTAGGAAGTACTTTGAGCCAAAAGGATGAAAATGGGAATGAACATCCAATTTACTTTGGGAGCAGACAAATGAGCAATGCTGAGGTAAATTATATTGTAACTGAAAAAGAGGCTCTGGCTATCATTTTTGCTGTAAAGAAGTTTAGAAATTACTTGCTAGGGCAAAAATTTCTAGTTGTAACAGATCATCAGGCTCTAAAATATATTGTAAATAAGCCTAACCCATCAGGGAGGATAGCAAGATGGATAATTTTGCTACAAGAATTTGAATTTGATATTATAGATAGGCCAGGAAAGAAGCATGTCAATGTAGATGCACTCTCTCGAGCCTATGATGGTTTAGGATCATCTTGTGATGATGATGATTTCCCCGATACAACATTATTATCCCTTGACACAATCCCTAGTGAATACATAGATATTTGGAATTATTTGAATGAATTCAAGTTTCCTGATGGTGCCAATGCAAAGACTAAGAGAAAGATTACTCAAGCCAGTCATCCATATTCTATTCTGCATGGAGTATTATTTCGAATAGGACCTGATGGACAGTACAAGAGGGCAGTTGGACGTGATCAAGGGAAGGAACTGCTAGAAGAATTCCACAATGGTACATGTGGAGGGCACTTCTCTAGACAACTTACAGCAAGAAGGATCTTGGATGCAGGTTATCACTGGCCCACTCTTTTTAAAGATTGTTATAATTATTGTAAGACATGTGATATTTGTCAAACACATGGTAACCGTAAGACTTCATCAGCTCCATTATGTCCTATTCTTCCCCTTGGTCCCTTTGAAAAGTGGGGAATAGACATTGTAGGTCCACTTCCAACTACATCACGCCAAAATAAGTATATTGTAGTTGCCACAGATTATTTAACCAAGTGGGTTGAAGCTAGGCCATTGAAAACAGCTTCCATGGATGAAGTGGCAAGGTTCATGTATGAACGCATTGTCACTAGATTTGGTTGCCCATTAGAAATTGTAACAGATCAAGGAAGCCACTTCATTAATGAGGTGGTAGAAGCCCTAGTCAATAAGTTTTCTATTAAGCACAGGAAGGCAACAACATACAAGCCAAGCACAAATGGACAGGTGGAACGAACAAATTTTGTGTTGTGTCAAATTCTAGCAAAAGATGCAGCCTTGTAGGTACATAAATGGGATAAAAGGATTCATGCAGCATTGTGGGCATATAGGGCAACATCAAAGTCAGCAACAAGATACTCCCCATTTCAGTTGGCTATGGCATTGATCCATTCTTCCTATTGAGTTTAATATTCCCACTTGAGAGTTATGAAAAATGAAAGGATGGATGAAAGTGATTCAAGAAAAAAGAAAGGTTGGTACATCTTCATTTGCTAGAGGAAATGAAAGAAATAGCAAAGGATACAAGCCATAAGAAGAAAATGAAGCAGAAGGAATACTTTGATCAAAAGATCCGGTGGTCTCCATTTCATGTGAATGACTTGGTTCTAGTATATGATTCCATATACAAAAAAAGAAGACAGAGAAAATTTATTCCAAAATAGATGGGGCCCTACAAAATAGCAGCTGTGCATGAAAATGGTACGTACCGATTGGAGGAATTGGATGGCACTCCCATTACGAAATGGGTCAACCACGACAAGTTGAAGATTTTCCAAGCACCAGAATAGTCTACTCCGAGGACGGAGTAGAAGCTAGGAAGGGGAAGATGTCGACACTAAAATTTTCCTCCGTAATTTCTATTTCATTAATGTATGTATTAGGAATAGGATGTTGTTAAGTATAATTAGTAGTAGCGTCTGATAGAAGATAATGGCGCCACAAGATGCAGTGCCGCTAATAATGTGGAGTACGGTAACAGATCAAAGTACAATAGGAATGTTGTAAAAATAAATATTTGTCGTAAGTGGTCCAAGAATGTTAAAATGTCAAAGTTTGGGTAATTAGAGAAGTAGGGCCTACATGATTAGGAATTAGAAATATTATATTGGTAATAAAGACAAGGAGTGAGGTCATAAATATTTTGTGTATTTTATTTGTAAAAAGTCTAAAAATGTGGAACCCATGGAAAATGATAAGGTTTATCTTATCTTATCGAGATAATCTTACATGTACGATAAGAGTTAAGGTATGGAATATGATTCGTCAGAGTGGATTTCTTATCCTATCTTAGAGATAAGATGGATAAGCACGGAAGTTCTATAAATAGAGAGGCCACCCCCTCATTTAGCATAGAAGGAAGTAGTGAGAAATATTGGAGGAAGTGTGCGTAGGAAGCCATCAGTTTAAAGGTGTGTTGAAGAAGCCATTAAGAGGTGTAATTGTAAAGTTTCTCCCATAGTCTTGGTGAAAGGTAAGTGAAGTCAATAACACTTGAAGTACCTCATGGGTGAGATTGTAACAATTTCATATTAATATTATAATTTACTTTGATATTTTAGATTTGTCATCATTCCGTCTTATCATAGTCGATGGTATTATTATGTTATGTTGTTGTTTTGTTTCAGATTACATCCACCAAACTAAAGGTCATGTGCATTAGTAAATAATCATAGCACGAGGAGTTCCCGGTGAAGAATTATCATAGTGTCGGATTGGTGATGACAGAATATCTTCATGTGCCCCTATAAAGGCCATGATTTCTCCTTCATTCTGAAAGAAATCAATTGGTATGGGTTGTTGATCAACCACAGGGGTTGATTGGAAGAAAAAGGTCCAACTAGTGTGGAAGACTTAGAAGATGTTTGATGATGATTGATAGAAGAAGATGACTCAAGAGACAAAGTATAATTAAGGCTAGATGTCTCATGAGTAGAAGAAGATGTGGATTTAGAATTGGTTGGTATAGGTTTCCCTATAAGATGACATCATGGAGGAAGAATAGGAGGATTTCGTATCCAAAATTCCATAGATTGTGACGTAGGAGTTGACTTAGATGATTAACTAGGACTTTGAGTCACACGAATCTTCAAAGGAGGAAGAGTTCATTGAGGTGATTGATTGTAAAAGAGGTCCCCAAAAAAGGGGGAGAAAAGTGATTAAAGAATCACATTAGATGTTTTATAAAGAAGGTCTTGTAAAGAAGGGGATGACTGTGACTCAAGAATCACATTAGATGAATGATAAATAAGGTCCTGTGAAGGAGGGAGGACCGCAACTTAGGATTCAAATTAGATGAATGATAAAGGAGGTCCCGCGAAGAAAGGGGGAATCAAAAATCATAGTATAAGTATGATGAAGGAGGTCTTGTGAAGAAGGGGAGGATCATAACTTAGGAGTCAAATGAGATGAATTTGAATAGTAGTTTGGATCTGAATCATCAAAATAATCAGAGGAAATATTTGGATTGAAATCCTCAGAAGAAGAGGAAATGTTTGGATTAGAATCAGAAGAAGGGTAGGGGGAACCAAAATAATAATTTGGATCAGAAGTGTCCAAACCATACCACCAACTATGACATGAAGGTAGGGAATGAGTTACTTGGATGAGCTCTCTAGCGTGAAGAACCAAACATGGTTTAGTCATGATGGGCATATTTTGATGTGAACACCTAAATTTTGATTATTTATGGTCGTACATATAAGGAACCCTGCAATAATCAGTCATGTTTGGCATTCACTAAGTCCAAATGCCTAGACCTAGATAGTGTGATTGAACTCCTTCAAATAGAAGGAAGTTCCATGTCAATCGGGTAGCATAATGACAACCAACTAGACATTTTGCAAACAGATAGGGGATGTTTGTGTGATTTTCCAAAGGAAGCTAAGGAAAACATACATCATGTTGACATAATATTGATAATCCAACAAGGTTTGGACAACAAGTTTGGAGGCGTAAATGTCAAAGGATTGATCAAAATTTTAGCAACATAAAGGATACAAAGGAAATATTTCCAATGTTCGATTGATGAAAAAGTTGCTTGATAGGAAATTTTTTTGCTAAGGTTTGAAAGATATGTTCAAAAATGACCATGAACTTAGGAAAAACAAGAAGATCAAGAGGATCAAAGACCCAAAGGATTGTCCTAGAAACGAGTTTATAAGGTGGATAAACACAAGGAACAATCACACAAGTTCAAAACATAAAGCCAAATTAATGACCAAAGAATAATGAAGAATCAATGAATCAAAGTGATTTTCCTAAATGGATAAGTCAAAATGATGAATAATCGTAAGAAATAATCACACAAATTCTATCTTGAACCAATCAATCAATGAACTTACTTCCCAAGTTGTTTCCAAATGGTAGTTTGATGTTTAAGATGATCAACAAAATGTCACCACTTATGTCAAGTTCAAAGAAATGAACAAGACGTAAATATTTACAAAAATTTGATATGATCCTCCAAAAAAGTATATTAAAAGTGAGCTTGAATCCAATCAAGACCTATATCTCAAAAAGTGGAAGTTACGAGTATGAACAACGCAACAATACCACTAAGATATGTTAACCAAAATTTATGGAAAAGTAAGGTATTAATATCAAAATAATATTGATACGATGTGCACAAAGGTAACAACAACACCTTTTGAAATCAAGGTAATGTTTGAAAAAAAACTAATGCTAGAGTATACCAAGGAATTGTTAAGGTGTGCGTAGCGTAACATTACAATCTAGACACTTAGGCCAAGTTTGCAAGAAATAAGATGTAAGTATCAAAATTGTGATGATATGATACAAACAACGTAACAGATTCAAAGGAGATTCTAGTGAAGAAACAATCCTAACTATGATGATGATCTTGACGTGGGTATCAAGATCAAAATGGTTGTCAATGATATGAGAATGTTCCCACACACTTTAGACGTTTAACAACCCAACCGCAAACATGGATGAGCATAAACGGACATAAAAGTGGCGACATAATCAATTGGAAATACATGTGTGGTCACTCTTCTTTTGATCAACAAAGTGTCAAAAGAAAGTGAAGGAAGTAGTACAAGTGAGGATGAAAAATATTAGCCTCACTTTGGCAGAGTTTCACCTCACCTTAGGGCGAGTGAAAAACTAAGCAAAAGTAATGCTTCACACATTTCATGATGAATGATGGCTCTCAACTCAAATTGGTTTTGAAATGGTCAAAGTTGGCTCCTGGTCAAAGATAGCTTCCTAGGTGGTTCACTCAACTAGGTGTCAAAAGTTATCTAAGAGCGAGCTCGGTTTGCCAAGGTTTCCCAAGGATTATCTCAGCTTTACTTTACCCCCTTCAAGCACAATGGGCAATAAATGCATCCATCGTGTACTCTCACTAGGGTCGCGATACAGATAACTTTGACACTAAATCTCACATGTATACTAGTCAAGTAGGTGTGTGGAGCACTTCTGTTTCATCCACAAGGTTCCCTCTTATGTGGACTACTTTGGGGTTCCTAGGACCACCCCCATTGTTGTAGCTTAAGGCTTATGCCAAAGGGGTTATGTCCTAGTTTTAAGTAGACGGGGTGTACCCTTATCCGAACCTACAAATCAAGTGTTTTGAATGTGGTGTGTTTTTGTCTTTTATAATTAATGCAGTTTAGTGGTTCTCTATTTGGCAACCTACTGACACACACGTGTAGTCGAAAAAGTTTGTTTCAAACTCCTTTCTTTGACAAACAGTTTTAGGTCCTGCACTCAAGTATTAATAGTTATCCAAGCAAATCACATTATTTGAAAGATGATTAAGATTTGCTTTTGATTCTCAAGATCATCCAAGGATGAAAGAGAAGAGCATACACAATAAATAATCCAACTAAAAAGTAAAGGAAAGCTTTGTAATTAATGAACCATATAAAAATCTTGATAAATGTTCATTCCCTTAAGCCAAAAATGAAAAATGAAGTTTCTAATTAACCAAATGTTAGAAAATAAAGACTAAAGTTGCTTTTGATTCTCAAGATCACCTTGAGGCATAAAAAGAATAACATACACAAACTTTAGCCCAACTATATAGAAATGGAAAACTTCAAATCAAAGGACCATAAAAATGCTTTGTAAAAGGTTTATTCCCTTAAGCAAAATGAATAATCAAATTTCCAAGTTAATCTAAATGTTAAAAATATAGAGATAAAAGTTATTTTTGATTCTCAAGGTCACCAAAATGTGCAAGAGAAGAACATACACAATATTTTTTCTAAATCAAGTAAAGCATGGAAATACAACATTCATCAAAACATTAGACATGTTAGAAAATGACCAATTTTACAATAAAGGAAAACCCTAAAATTTTGTAAGTATAAATCCCCAATTTATATTTTCATTTCATAGTTCACTTCAATACCTTTCCACTACAAAAAAAAATGGAGTCATTTCGTATTAGGAATTAAAATTTATGGCCTTCGGAAGATGGGTTATGCATATGCTCTTATGCTCATGAGTATGCACTTAACATGTACTAAAAAAATGTAAAAAAAACGTCCCTTAATCTGTAAAAAGGTCAAAATTTTCCAACCAAGATTCAATTTTGATAACAACCCATCACATTAATATATGAATAGAAGACTCAACACTATCAAACACTAACCTACATGCTCAAGAATTTAAAATTTTCAAGAAATTGACAAACTAGCATGTAGAATGTTGAAAAAGTAAGCTCTAAAAATGAAAACATGGAGAAATCTTAAAATTTTCTCACCAAGATTCAATTTTAAGAGTAACCCACCACATTAATATGTAAATAGAAGACTCAACACTATCAAACACTAACCTACATGCTCAAGAATTTAAAATTTTCAAGAAATTGACAAACTAACATGTAGAATGTTGAAAAAGTAAGCTCTAAAAATGAAAACATAGAGAAATCTTGAAATTTTCTCACCAAGATTCAATTTTAAGAGTAACCCACCACATTAATATGTAAATAGAAGACTCAACACTATCAAACACTAACCTACATGCTCAATAATTTAATATTTTCAAGAAATTGACAAAACTAACATGTAGAATGTTGAAAAATGAAGCTCTAAACATGAAAACATGGAGAAATATTGAAATTTTCCCATCAAGATCCAATTTTGACAGCACTTCACCTCCTTTATACCTACAATGAAGACTCAACACATGCAAAATCAATAAAACAAGTTAAGAAAAACAAGTTAGATCAACATGTGCAAAAGAGGGTTAGGAACCAAAATTGAAACTTAACTACAAAAACTTGAAATTTAGTGCAAAAGACAATGGAGTAAGTCCCACCGGACATGTCATATGTATCAATGTATTATTTATCTATGCAAAGGGAATCAAAACTAACGCCTTAATATTTTCAAACCATGAACTAACTACACAAAGATCATCATGTTAAGAGCTAAACATGACTAAATACCAACATTATGCATTAGAACTTGAAATAGAAATTAAACTAATATGCTAAACATTTAAATCTCAACTATTTATATCACCAAAAACACTAAATGAACCTAGATAGATCCATGGCAATCAAAGTTGATTGTTTGATCTTTAAGGGTTTGGGAATGGAGGCTCATCAAAGTATGGCTACAAAACCATTTTGATTCTCTCCATATGACCCAAAATCTTGGATGGATGAAATGCAAGAATGAGGCTATTAGCTCAAATGAAAGATGTTCTAAGATAAAATTCCTATAGATTAGCTATAAGCATGCAAGGTGTAATTAGAAAGGTTAGAGGAGGGTTCCTTTTATAACCCAATGGTTTGAAGAAGCTTTGCATCCTATTGTATGTGGGATAATAACAAAGCTAGGTTTGTTATGGATAAGCATGGTTTAGAAGTGGTTGAGTTTACTTTAGGAGAGTTTAGTTTGTCCTCTAGTGACTCATGGGGATTGAGGGGGTTTATTAATTAACCAAAGTGATTAATTAATAGGTGTGCAAGCTTATAAAAGCTTTTTAGAGGAATAATTAGTATGATTTATGTTATGAGAGGATTTTAATCAAATAAATGACAATTTATTTATTAAATAGAAGAGAGAATTAATTAATTTAGAATAATTAATTAATCTGGATAGAAACGAGAGCTTAATTAATTATAAATAATTAATTAATCTCGATAGAAAGGGGAGCTAATTAATAAAAGGTCGTTAATTGACATCGTTGTTGGACATGAGAGTTAATTAACTAACGTAATGTAATTAATTAACGACGATAGCGAGAGAAAATGTGTGATATTGATGATATGTCATCAATTTGCGGAAAAGGTATAATTAGCGCAATTTAAGTATTTAAATTTCTTGAGCTAAATTATAGGTTTATACAGATGCATAGGTGAGTTCTTCAACAAATCCAAAAAGGAAATGTGAGAGAAGGTCTTAGTCAAATCCATAATGAGATCATAGGCCCCTACTGGTTTGGGAGCCACCGGTGTATCGTCTGACATAAAAGGGTAGATGGGAAGAGGTTATGAAGAGTAATCTCGGGTACGGGTTGTTGTGTTAACTTTGGGTTTAGTTTCTAGCTCTACTAAACCCACAATATTGGTTTTCTTCCAACCATCTAAAGGAGGAGCCACCAAAGGGTTTGATGAAGTAGATGCTTCGTGATCATTGTTCCCTACGGGCATCCCTATAGGCATCCTTGTGGGCATCCCCTTGTTGGTACCATACAGATTAAGCTTTCCATTTTTGGGATGCATTGGAAGAGGGTCTCTATAAACCCTAAGGTTATAATTATGAGGGGAAACGAGCCCCATGTGAGCATTTTGCGTTGGCATCATAGGATTAGCCAAGAACATCTCTATAAAGAGTTTCCTTTGGTCCTCTGGAAGCCATTGTATAAATTTGTTACAATCACAACACGTACGAGCGTCATGTCCTCTAACCCTATGGAAACCATAGTATAGATTAGGATTGTAATCATGAGGTCTTTGATTTTGGTTTTGTTGTGGCCCATAGTTTCTATTGTTGTTATGTTGTTGGTTATTAAAATTGAAGTTCGGGGGCTTTGGCCTTGTTTCTAGTATGGTTAAGATAACCACTTGGGTATTGAACAGTGAGCTTAGACCTGGAATTTCTAAGATGGGGAGGAGAATGAACAAAGTCTACCATATTAATAGGAGTAAAGTTGTTACTCCTTTGATTTTTGGCATTCACATTGTTGTTATCGTTATTTCTATTTCTAGTGTTGATGAAATTTGGATTTTTTTATTGGTCGGTTCGCCATTTGTCGTAACACCATGGTTTTTATTGAGGACTTTAGGTCCTTGGTTATTATTGTTTGAACCATTTGGGTAATTTGAATTACCCTGAGAGGGGTTGACCAGTCTCCCATTTGAGCCATACGTTTTTCTGGCCACTATCAATTGCCGCTTGGTGAATGCGAAGAGAACCCTCTAAAACCTCCTCATAAATTATAAGAGGAAACTTTTGGACCTCCTCCTTGGTCTCTTGGTTAAGAGAGTGAAGGAACAAGTTGCAAAGCTCCATTTGGTCCATGTTTGGAGTGCTAGCCGAGGAGTAGAGGACTTGCCACCATCTTTGAATGAAATGGGTGGTGGACTCATTGTGTTCTTGCTTGATGTGGAGGAATTCTTTGATTCCTGTTCGTAAGAGTTTGTTCATATCAAAATCCTTTATAAAATTGGAGACGAGTTTTACGAACAAATGAATCAAGGCTTTTGGTATCCTGTAGTACCAAGAGTGATACCCTTAAGGGTCTTGGGAAAATTTTAGCTAAAACTGTCCCATGGGAGCATCTCTTTGATGAAAGTTGCATACGCTTTGATATGCACATTTGGGTTCCCCTCCCCTTTAATTTTTGACAAGTCGGGAAGCGGTCATGGAAGTATTACAATTCACATGGTAAAGTCAAGGGGATCCTTGAGGTATTCAACACATATGCCTAATACGTAAGAATCTACCGTGGTGAACCCTTGATGAGGAGGTGGGGGAGGAATGAGAGGCTGATATGGCACAACATAAGCATTCGTAGGGGCGTAAGGCATCCCTTGAGGTTGAGCATATAATTTGGGAAAAGAAAACATATCCTCATGCGGTGTCTTAGAATACGCGTGGAGGTACATGGGAACATTATTTTGGTAAATAGTAGAAGGTACAAAATTGGGAATATCACATTGTCTAGTTGAAATGACATTCGAGAGCACACTTCCTATTGGCGCCTATGGAGGGTACCCGTATGAAGTGTGAGAGGGCATACCTAATGTGCCCAATCTGGTAAGAATATCCCTAGGGTTAAAGACACCCATGTAGACAAGAGGGGTAAAGGTGTCAAGGGCACATAACCAAAGTTTTACGCATGGTGGGGATCTTGCCTTACCCTATAAAAGGTGTAGCACGAGGATCTTGGGATAGCTCTAGCTCCCTAACTCTATCCACCAATGTCAAAATTACATTTCCTGAAGATGGTGTTGCATTTGTTACGGGCAGATATTGAGCCTTGCTAGGAGGTAAAGGCACATGATGTCCTGCTATAAATTTCTCTCTGGGAGACCACCCCTCTTTAAATGTATTTTCCATTGTAGGAGGCGTAATGCAGTGTTTTTCTGAAGTAGAGCATCAGTATACCCTTACATATTTTCTAAAGACTTGTCTATTGCATTAATATGCTCATCACTTTGAGTGAAGTGTGTCATGAGTTCGTCATTAGTTGAGAGAAAGGAGGACAAAGGATCAAATTACATGTTGATTTGGGGTCTTGACAAGACCCGAGGATAGAAACCATGTTCTTTGGTGAATGTCATGTTGTTCAAGTTGGAGAAATATGGTTGATCAATCTCCTCAATCCTAACAGATGAACCATTGTTGGCACCTTAATGAGGAGTGTGAGGGGAAGGCCCACCTAGATAATGAGAGTGACTATTACGTACCCATGTGGTAGTAATACACCTCGAGGCCCAAAATGGGCCTTCCATAGTCCTCGCATGACATATTTGAGGGTATATAAATACCCACATAATAATGGGAGAGGAGAAGAATGGATGAAAGAAGATAGAAATAATGGAAGTGAAAAGGAACTAGTCCTTCATGTCGCGTTCACCAATTTTGTATGACTGAAAATTAACACATGACTCTCAGGCGCATTTGACCTCCTGCGGTCGTGCCGAGATAATTGATGTGGAATGGATAGATGGCTATGTGGAAGCTATATAAGGTGAACATGAGAAATTTTAATAAGTGAAGATCAAGGTAATCTGATGTCATGTACATGCACTAATGGAATATACTCATCTAAGGTAGCAAAATCTTGTCTTACTTGTGTAGGTGAGATGGAATGGTCTAATATGATGGTAATATGTAAATGGTGGTCAATATCCTTCTTTGATAATTCTCTCAACAAGTTGTGGTAGGTGTGAGAAAGCTGTCATATGTTTTCCTCGTGAAAATTTCTAGACAAGGTCATGGAAGTGAGAGAGAAAATGTGTGGATAGGACAAGTGAGTGGATTGTGAGGACTAGTATCATCCAGCCGGTTCCACCATAAACCGTAAACACTTGTCGACTTTGATTTTCGGGGTTGTCAACTATGAGATGATGGCAGATGGAAGTGGTATGGATCGGAAAACCAAGATTATGAGGGAAACCAATAATCTCAAAAAAATTGTAGAGAGCAAGGTCAGTCTAAGCCAACTAGGGATACATGGGGAGAAGTATTAATTCCCGCTAATTAAACTATGTTCCTAATTAAAAAATAAAAACAAATAGATTTAAACCAAAATGATTCAATTACTTTCCTTGAATTAATTAAACCTACGTGTTGCTTATAGCTAATTAACAAAGGAAACAACTAATTTAATACGTAAAATAAATCTATTCTAATGTTTTTTCTTTTCAATTGAACAATGGAAAATGTAGCAAATAAAACAAACTAATTAAACTAATATAATATTTTTGGATTTTTATGTTTTTGGAAACAAATAAAGAAATCTACAAAAGAAATATGAAGAATTTGAAATTTCCTCTACAATACTATTAACAAAACTAAACAAATAAATAACCTGGTTGTGACTATTTTCCTTTCTGAGTGGATTTAACCTATTCTAATAAAACAAAATCTTTTCCAATTTGTATTTTTGGAT